>OX465585.1:46891874-47591874 GCA_950022655.1 Alentia gelatinosa | reverse complement strand
TGTTTCACAACATAGAAAGTTTCTCACATTTGGTTATCCAGTGAAAATATGTGTCAAGTTCAGAAGTTCATAAATTCATTATGCCTAGTTAGATTCTTCTGGGATTCTATTCTAGTAACTTGGGGGTTTGGGTTGCCATGGTTAATGTTTTTTTCTATGGAAATGGTTCCGTGACTATGTCCCTAACCCCTGTAACTGTATACCCCTAACCCCACTGACTGTATGCCAATGACATCAATGACTGCACATAGCCCTATCCCTGTGACTGCAAGCCCCTAACTGCCTAGGCAAAACCATATACCATGTAGTAGCAGAGCAGTATTATGAATACTTCATAATTTTACAAATTTCAACCTTTTTTAGAGCCAAATTTTAGATTAAGAATTACTCTACTCAAATCAGGAATTTTAGGTTATCAGGGCAGTACATAGAGGATATCTACTGGTTTCAGATACAAGCAGTCATACCAGTATGCTCCGAGGAGATGATACATAGTAATATCTGAGTATATGCAAGGATATTGCATAGAGTCAACTCACAGAAGCATACAACTGCTTTTATCTGAAACCAGTTTATTTTGTATTTATCATCCACCCTTTCCTGACAAGTTGGGTACTGATATTAGTTCATTTAGGTATGCCTTTTGTTTCATGCACTATATTTTTCCATATGAGCTGGCCTTTGCAACCTGGAGCATAGAACCTATCTGTATGTTCTTTGAAAATAGATTAAAAGCCAATTATAGAGAGAATGTGATTATGTTCTACAATAGCTATGTTTTAATCAAAAACATAGATTAGATCAAGATCCATTAGGCCCTACATTGGCTCTGGGTGACTTTTGACCTATGAAATGGCATTGGACCTAAACATTTGCCAAAAATATTATATTAATCTTATATAAATGGAAAAGGTATGACTGCAGGTTTGCCATCATATCCTGTCATACACCTTTCGTTCACTTGTACTTGATCACTTCATTGTTTATCTAATGTTTCAACTTATTTCATTGTTGATATACCATGGCACTTTGAAGCAAGCCTATTTTCTTTGTCCATTCAATTTCCATATCTGACCTTTGACCCAATCTAGAATGTTGAAATGACCAATTTGGAATATTCTAAAGGGGTGACAGTAAAAATTAGCACATCTGAATATATAGTTTTGCAACATTTTATGTTTGAACCTCAAAGCTTGTTCATTTGGTTAAAAACAGAATTATCAAATGACGGCTAAAATCTTGACCCAAATCTACTGACATTTCATTATGACCTTGACCTTGAGAGAACCTACATAGAATCAAAAAATCAATTCCAATATATTTCTAATCATGTTATCAAAAATATTTGCAAAAATAGTGCTTTTGCTGTTATATGTTCTCATATTCTGTGTAGTTAGTGGTGTGGTGTACATTTTTAAGTCTCTTTTTCACAATTTTTAGTTTTGTTGACCTTTGACCCCTAAAAAGCACCAAAAATAGGCAAATAGAATGTTTTCATGGAAAAATGAATACTTCTAATAGATACCACATGTCTTACTTGATTAAAATGGAAAGTTTCAATTCTGTATCTTTAACAGTTCCATAGTAATCATGTTTGAACCTCAAAGCTCCTTCATTTGGTTAAAAACCGAATTATGAAACGATGGTTAATATCTTGACCCAAATCTACTGACATTTTATTATGACCTTGACCTTGACAGAACCTTCATAGTATGTGAAAATTATTTCCAATATATTTCTAATCATGTAATCATAAATACTTGCAAAAATAGTGCTTTTGCTGTTAGATGTTCTCATGTTCTGTGTATTTAGTGGTATGGTGTACATTTTGTAGTTTCTTTTTCCCAATTTTTAGTTTTGTTGACCTTTGACCCCTAAAAATCACCAAAAATATGTAAATAGAGTGTTTTTACCAAAAAATTAATACTTCTAATGGAAAGAACACATCTTACTTAATGAAGATGGAAATTTTCAAATTTGCACCTGTAACAGACCAAAAATAGCTATCATCTAAAAATTGTAGGTCAGAAATAACAGTCCAGGACCTACATTTGCCTAAATATAGGGTTATGGTAAGGAAAGGTTAATTAAACTATAAATATTACTCCAACTTCTCTCCGCGTTAGTCGTTACATGTTTATATCAACCCGTTTAGTAGATCTCGAATTTGGATAACTTACATCTGCAATAGAGAGCTTTCATTTACCAGGATCTTACGGTAGTTCAATCAGACGCAGATGCCAACACATCATGATGTGGAATTTCGACGATGTGACCTACAGAGCTATACAAAGTCAACATGATACAGGTACGTTTAACACATTTAATGATCATTTTATTTTCAACATCAATTTTATGAAATCAGATACACACCATGAAGCGTAGACTGACAAATTTGAGTCTGTATTCACTTTGGATATGGAGAGTAACTCATATGTGGAGAATAAGATCATTCATCGCCCAGAACATTAGGGGCACCAATGAAAATAACCAACATACAGTACGTCATCGGAATAGACCTTAGAAAGAGAGTTGGAAAAAGACATGAAATAATGGTAAATCCTCTACTGTCTCTCCGGGTATTAACGTAAAACTGGATGAGTTTTAATCTTGGCCACCTTATGCCACAACTGGAGTTTGGCATAGTGATTTCACGAGGCGAAGCCGAGTGAAGTCCGGAGCCAAAACTCCAGGAGTGGAATGCGGTGGCCATGATTAAAACGAATCAGGTTTTGATTTTATCCTACCCCGTCTCCTCGATTTTGGAATATTATGTGATAAAAGTTCTGTATGCCACTAGTGGTTTATAAAACTCCGTATGCCAGGCAGCGTGGCATACGGAAACTCAATGTTAAGCCTATGTGATTTTATATTAGGGGTAGGATAAATCAAGATGTCTGCAAAGGTCCTTAATTTACTTACAGTAGCTTGCATTTTGTTTATATGATGATAGATGATGGTGATGAGTGAGGTAAGAGGCAATGGGGGTAAATAGCAGCCGGCAGGTCAAATGGACCCCGTGTTCGCAATACCCCTCAAGTGATCTAATCTCTCCATTTGTGGTAGTGGGCAAAGGGTGAAATCAACACATATTGAACTCGTTGCTGGGGCATATTCTCAAACAAGTTCCAATCGATTCTAGAGCTTTTATCTGTATTTAAAATGTTAAGAGAACATCGGATATAATTCAGGGCATTACTATTAGGGCAATCTTCCAGGTTTTTGTCTAAAATGATTACACTTATCTGCTTAAGTGCAAGTGATGATTAATCAATTGATCACATTCTGTATTGCAATAAATACACCTTTATATCACATATGACAACAGTGTGTCTTAGATATATCAATATCTAGCATGTGTTGAATGAATGAAATACAGTCACAATAAGCCTCATTTCCATCGTTTTGTCAAGGTAAGTTGAGCATTTTATAGATCATGTCATCACTAAAATAATCACATCTCATACTGTAACAGAGATTCATTTTATTTCTTTAGCTAAACATATCAATCAAATGATTATTTACACAAGATGCTATCATTGTCTCTTTCGCATCTTATAAGTTACAATAGCTAGAGATTGCTGTGCATGATGATAACAGGAGTGGATCGGCTGTTTATTATGATTGTTCGCATACGATTTGCACAGACCACAGAGCTGAGAAAATAAATATATAGCAACATTTCTTTAAAAACATGCTATAGTGTGATTAACATTGAGAATCGCTTTAGATATTAAAGAAACGCTTGAGAGGGAATATTTACCTGTCTGGCTTCGAGAAAGTGTTAAGCTAGTTTGGTTCCCCACTTTACTCACTTGCTTGTGCTTGATTAAAGCGTATACTGACATAGGCATACATCACTATTCCTAGAAAACACACAATGACCCCAACAATCTCAGCAGCATTTCCATAACCACTAATAAACACTGACGGGAAAAGGATCTGCAACAAAAATGGCAAGGCGATGGATGTAGTGGTTACTAAGACAATGTCGGTTGGCTCCAAAAGCTGGCAAGAATAATTTATAGTTATACATCCACACACAGCCCCTATGCAATGCCCGATAAGCAGTAAAGTCTGCAGGCCTGTCAATTTAGTAACAGGTTCTTCGAGGTATAACATGACTAGTACTGAGGCCAAAAGTGCTGGAACACCTGACCAACCTGAAAATGGTATGATCGATACATCAGCCACTTTGAATCTGTGGACATAATATATGGATGCTCCTCCAGTGCTGGCCATTGCCATGAGTCCATAACCAAATAATTGCGACATATATTTATGATATTCAATTTCCTGATGAATATAAGTGGTTGCGTTTCTGATATCTGAATTGTTGCCATTGCCAAGACCTAGGTTACAATGGTTAAATATTGGACAGGGTTGTATGATAAGGAAACCACCAGTGATAACAACAGCAAAAGAAATATGTGTAATGAATAAGACCTTCTGTTGACGAAACACTCTCAAGATAACAACCGTAACAAAATAAGCAAATGATGTATATATCAAGTATATGTTTCCGAGAGGCAGCAACGCAGATGCTGAGAAATAACATAAATTGTATTCCATGCTAAGAAAGCCGACCATGCATATCCATAGCCAATTGTTTTCCTCCTTATCATCAGTTCCTCTGATCTTCTTTGTGATAAAGGTTACTAGAAAGCAAAATGTCAATTGAAAGAGATAGCGTGCTGTGTTTAATTGGAAGGGTGGCAATGCTTGGTCAAGTAACTGTACACATGCGGTGCCGAGCAGGTTGAGTGTTTCACCCATCAGACATGCTATGTAGCCAAGTAGAGTTTTACGAAATGGGGTTGTATTATGTCCCATAGCGCTGGACGATGATAGAAGACTGTTTTAGTTGTTCCTTTGTTTCTAACGTTTGCTGTATATACATGAGTTCACCTTCCTTCTATAGACATCTCTGGAATGAATTAAAAGTGGATAGATAAGTTTTTTGTTTTTTTAATGTATTTCTTGGTCACAATTCAACGCGAGGTTGGTCTTACATTATGGCCATACAGACAATCATACAGTTTCAGGTTTACATGGTTTCCAACATGTGCAAAGTATATTAACAAAAGACAAATGGTAATGAAATGAGATACAAATTGAGGCTGGTTTGATCAAATCATATGAAGAGGTTTTCTACTGGGTTTTCGGAGCGACCTGAGCATACAAATAATCATAAGATGCACCTACTAAGATGATAGATATTTCTAACTGATAAACAAATGAGGCCATATCACGTTCACTAAGTTGATTCTATGTCATTATAATATACCCGTGCACGAAACTGATGTCTATACTGTATGTAAGTATTATTTAGTTATTAAATGTATGTGCACGAAATTCAGTGTACGGGCACCGGGTGCACGAAACAGGAAGCAGTTAGCTTGTTCCCGATCGTATATTTCACATACGAACCAGCGAAAAAAATACGGAATGCAACCTTTAAGTATCGACAGTAATTATACACAATTTAAACCTGTGAATGTGGTACATATACATTAATAGATATAAAACATCGAACTATAAGGTTAAAAATATAAATGAAATAGGCTTGTCATAGCGCCAGACACTGTCGAAACAGTCAGCTCGCAAACTGTAAATAAACCGTTGACGTCACAATGTCGTCAAGGAGAGTGATACCAGGGGGTTGTAGCAGAGATTGTTAATAAGCGCAAGCACCATAAAAGTTATGCTGGAAGAGTGAGAGATTGATGACGACACAGGCACAAGCCTCGCTATCATATCGATAGCGACGTTGTCACGAAAACCACGATTCGAGTACACGATGCAATGCCCGCCGACTTTGACAATGTCGTTTTGGTAAATATCTAACTTATTCTAACGATTTGAGGGTATATAATAAAAAGAATACAGTCAAGGCTTCGATTGACGTTGTTTCGTCCTAGGTCCTTGGCCTGATTTTACGGCCTGAGCTCGAAGAGCTCAGGCCGTAAAATCAGGCCAAGGACCACGGACAAAACAACGTCCGCGAAGCCTAAGCCAGTATTCTCTAAGTACGATCAATCTGATAGGGTAGAAGTACATTCTTACAGAGCCTTCATACACGTCTTACTTGTTCTTGATATATAACGTGTTGCTATTACATACCCTTTTGTACGGCCGGTAGACCTTTTACAGATTTTTTTTAAGGATAGCTTAGATGGTTGTTCTTTTACTACTCCTGGAAGCGTGTTCCATATCTTCCACCCTCTGTAATCTAGAGATTTTTTATGAGTGTAAATGAGGTATCCTTATTTAGGTTATTAATGGACACCTAACCCCCACTAGGTGGTACCACCCTTGGGTTCTCAGTGCACTGGCTGGTCAGTCATCGATCTACAGCCGACCTGGTACCATGCACTCACCCGCTACTTGTGTTACAATTTTCTCTTTTTAATTATTATTGTATTGTTTAATTTGTTTATGTTTATTGAATTATGGGGGTGACAACAAATTCCTCAAGTTCCCACTTATGTCTTCTGTTTATGTGTCAGATTAATAGAATTTACTATATACCCATGCCGTATATACTGTAAATACGTATCGTTTCGGTATATGACGTAAAAATACTGTACGGACTACCTACCGATACACATTTATTAAAACTTTGGTTGTTAAGAAAAATTATATTGATTTTTTTTTAAATTTCGGGTATATAGTAAATATATAACGTCCAACCCTGCTTGTACAAGTCACAGAACTCGATGCTAATTTACCGTTTGTACGGAACTCAGCGTAAACGCCTCGGTCCATACATACCGTAAATTAGCATCTCGTTCTGTGACTTGTACAGCATGGTCAGGACGTTCTATATAATTACTTCTTGGTCTCCTTAATTTAAAGACTCGTTTATTACCTGATCTGTAAGTTTACCATATCACCCTCTTCCGGAGCAACTATATCAATATCCAGTGCACCATATTCCTGTACACACATCCTCCTCATATATACTAATGTCATTCATGTCTTCGTCTAGATAAATAAGTAACATGATTTATTTCATGTAGTCGGTCGACAGTGTGCATCATGACATAATCTCTAGTAACAAGCCGCAGACCTCGGTTCTGTAGCCTCCGCATCTTCTTTAACCATACCTTATTAGCTCCATCTAAAACGATACATGCATAATCGAATAGTGGTACGATCGCCTGCTTATAAACCCGCAACAACGCATTCTGAGACATCAAATGTCTGTTTTTCTGCAGTATAAATAAATTATGTGATACTTTTTGGATGATATTCTTACATATTTTTTCCAGTGACATACTGGTATCTATATTGACACCCAAGTACGGATAACAGTTTACGCTGTCTAACTTTGTCATCGTGATGAAATGGTCTTATTTCAAAGTATCTATGTATTTTGTTCTATTTGGCGCTGAGAACCGCCTCCCTATATATGGGTGGGATTTTTAAAACCTGCTAAATTACCGAAAACAGGGTTATTTAAGGCTAATGTTGTATAAACGTATCTAATCAATGTAAAAGTGGCATATTTGGTGCATCTTTAGATGGTCTTTCATTCCAACCTAGGGTTTTGTATAGCTCTGAGAAATTTTTCCTTCCGAAAATCAACAAAAACTGTGATTTTCTAGTGTTTTCACATTTTTTCAAAATCTGGAAGGCACAATGTTGAGCCAATTGTTTCTATTAACTTGTTTAAAGCATATGTCATGAGAAGTGTAGACAATATAGTTTTGAAAATTGGTTAGAGTTTGAAAAAATAGTAAAATGGTCAAAACTATCCATGACCTCTAAATTTTCCAACTGAGAGCCCCATAGAGCATGTTGTGCAACACCCCAATTTTGAGAGGATTGTACTACTGAGATATACAATGAGAAATTAATTTTTCTTTATTGTAAAATGGTGGCCAATATCCTGACTGTGAGACCTGAAAGTTTCAACACAATCAGATATCCATTCTGATATTAAAACGTTGTGATTCCATGATGATATTTCTTTCCAAAAAATGGGGTGTTGGACAACACACATGTTAAAAGATGTATAGAAGAAATGATAATTATAATAGAAAAACAAATATTCCTGTATAAGTTAAATATCCCTACTACTTATGAATACCCAGGTTGTTTTTTTTCTAAATGAAATGATATACATTTTGTGGTTCAAAAACTAAAAACGTGTTGTCCAACAACCCGGGGTGTCGGACAACATGCCCTGATATAAGTCATGATCTTGGGGTTGTTTCTTATCAATGATTGAGTGGTTTGGTTTGAAAAATGAAGATTTCTATCATTTCATTAAGAATATAAAAGATTATAGCCACAAATGTTATTTTTTACAATGTTCTGAGTGATTTTATAAACGTGTTGTCCAACACCCCTTGTGTTGTCCGACACCCCTGTGTGGCCCAACACCAAATATGGCTCAGAGCTTTTGTTTCAGATCTAATATGTGATAGAGGTGTTTTGGGTGACATATAACATATGTAGTGTGACGCGGCGTACCGTTACGCTACCACGAATGCCTACCCATGTCCGAGCTCTCTACCTTGTTGACTCTGTCACAGATTTCCTCCGTTCTGATTGGCTGTCGCTCGCCAAACAAAATCTTGTACCTTAGTAACGAGTGCGGTCTGTTTGGGACCAGCGAAACTCCGCTGTGTCCTCTAAGTTTACAGGCTTTTTCTATGTCGGCTTCGCTGGTAGCCGGCCTCTTGCCGCGGTAGCTCCGCTGGGTGCCCTGCAAACGCACTGTGAGACTATGTTTCACTCGCTTGTACCTAGAGTGGCACTGAAGCTGGTGCTTGGTTGGTGCCTACCATTTCTAATGGTATGCTGCCGTGACAGACCGAAATACTCGCGTGGTGTTGACATGGACATCTGCCCTTGTTCAACAGCCATATTCTGTTGTAAACAGTATCGCGATGTGGAGGATTAAGATGGATTCGTGGTTTCAACCCTTACTGAGCATCATCAGGCGCGGTATCGACTACGTCTCCCATGGAGATATGTGAAGAGAATGTGCATTACTTTGCAGCGGATGGAGTCGGACAATCAGGTAGGTTTCGGATAGGGTAGATCAAGTAAAGTGATCAGCTATGTTGACAATCTCTTCCCGTTCGACTGCGTCGAGCGTTGCGGAAACAAAATTTTGACGAGGCTTTATGTTACCGATCTATCCATATCGATTGTCCATTGTGTTCAGTCCCCAAGGTGACTGACTCTTTAGGCGATGAATCCAATTGAACTCGATTTTGTTCCTTAGGATCTCCGCTCTTTTGCTCTTTGGGTGGCTGAATATAAAATCCAGTCTAAAGAATTCCACGTCGGATGTGCCCTTATGGTCACATTGATTGAAGTGGGTGGGCACATCATTCTGAGATGCGCCTTTTTGATGTTGTGGAGGTGTTCGTACATCCTCTCCTTCAGCTTTCGCTTCGTCTGTCCCACATACTGTATGTGACATTTTTTGCACTGTATGCAGTAGATCACATTGGAGCTATTGCATGTCACGTTGTGTTTTGTCTCGTGACTGGTGCCAGTGGTTTTTGAGGTCAGCCTGCCCTCAGTGTTGATCAGTTTGCAGTATCTGCAGTTTGATTTTTTGCACACGTTTTTCTCTGCCCCATTTTTCTGGGGGCCAGTGCTGTTTTGTGGGTTGTAGTTGATTTTGGCACTGACCAAGTGATCTCTGAGGTTTTTTGGTCGTCTGAAGCCCTTTATCAGTCTACTTTTGTGCATTGTTTTGGTTGTCACCGACCTGCCTAATAGATCCCAGTTATGGGTGACAATGGGTCCGATCCTATTGGATCCCGGACGGTAGGTGGTGATCAAGAAAGTCTTGTCCTCATCTTCCATCTTAGGGATTTTCCCTGGTCGCAGTAGTTTTGCCCTGTCCTGGGTGTCTACTCGGTCTTTGCAGTCCCTCAGGATTTCTGAGGGATAGCCTTTCTCTCGGAATTGCGACAATTTTCCGAGGCATGTTTCTCTTAATCGTCTCTATTTCCACAAATTCTTTTGATGCGGAGTAGCTGCGAGTATGGGAGGCTCCTTTTTGTAGCCGGTGGATGTGCCGAATCGTACCGCAGGTACGTATTGGCATCCGTGGGTTTGGTGTATAGGTCGGTGTATAACTTCCCGGCCGGAATTTGATTGAATGGTGCCTCGTGTTGAGGTATTCGATCCATCATGACAGTTCGTCCTCTCCATGTTTCCAAATTAAGAAGATATCGTCAATGTAATGCCACCATACGCTTGGCTGGAGTTCGTAATCCGAGATGATTGCGGTCTCAACCTTTTCCATGAAAAGGTTTGTGTATGAAGGGGTCAGCCTTGTCCCCATTGCGGTGCCTCTGGTTTGGATATAGTGTTTGCCGTTAAACACCACATTGTTGTTTTTCAGCACTATCTCCAGAAGGTCTAGTATAGACTTGTTCGAAGGTTTTCTTTTTCCTGGTCTGGTTTCTTCCAATTTGTCTCTCACCGCTTCTATACCTTCCTGGTTGGGGATGTTCGTGTACAGAGAGCTCACATCTAGAGTTCAGATTAACACTCCTTTTCCCCAGTCATTCAAGTCCTCTATCCTGGACACAAAGTCGTTAGTGTCCTTTATATAGGATTTGATTTGTGGAACCAATGGTTTCAGGAAGCTATCCACAAAAGCCGAGATTTTTTCCGTCGCACAGCCATTGGCTGAGACAACCGGTCTGCCCGGTGGCGGTCTCTCTTTTTTGTGGATTTTTGGGAGAAAGTAGATATTGGGAGCTCTTGGATTTACTGTCCGAAGTGCCCCGGTCATCATTTTGCTTATTTCTCCCTCTTCCTCCATCTCTTCTATTTTGGCCTCAACCTTATCGTGGATGGTTTTTGTAAGGTCGCCTGTGAGGTGTTGCAGTCGCTCAACTGTCGGTCTGCTTCTTTTATGTAGTCTACGGTGTCCATAATTACGGTGGCACCACCTTTGTCTGCGGGTTTGATAACGATGTCGTTATTTTTCGAGAGACCGCGTAATGCGGTTTTCTCACCCTGCGTGGTATTTGGCTTTGGTCGTGAGATTTTTTCCGGTTTACGTGACAGGCTAATCTCATTCAGAGCGATGAAACCTTCTAAGTTTTGGGACCCCAGCGGGGGTTTCCAGTTTGACTTGCCTTTATGTCATCATATGATATTAGTTCTTCTCAAATTATAAGCTTTTATAACGTTTCTTGAAATTTCAAATATCTTAGGGGGGTGGATAACATACAGTATTTTACACAATTGCAAAAGGCTCTCAAATCTGAACCATTTGTCTGAATTTGTTGGAATAATGTTTTTCTGGAAGGTACTTAGTGGGAGACTAATATAAAATATAAAAAGAATTATTATTCTAAAATTAATTTTTGAGTGTATGATCCCAGGAAGAAAGCGTAATTTAGCAGGTTTAAAAAATCTGACCCAAATTGACGCGACTCCGACTCCGACCCAAACCCAAACCCAAACCCGAGCATGGGCCCGACCCAACATCTATAATTGAAACTTCTTAAAGGCTTATAAAGGGTTATAACAAGAACCCTACAGTAGAGTTTTGATAGTAAAATCTATTTCAAAAACGTTTGAAAAACAAAAAAAAGCTGGGTTTATCATATATATTTAATGAAAAGATGATAAATAGGGTTTTAGAACGATTTTATAATCAAAATTGATAATATAACATTGGCTTTTCCATATACCAAGGACTTAATGACTAATGGCAAACTAAATAAAAACAACAGTGGTGTCCCCTAGTTGCCGACATCGGAATTATTGGATAGTGGCGTAAATACAACAGAATCATATGTTTATATGACGTATATATGACTGCAACATTGACACTTATATATGTCTATAGATGAGGTGTATTCAAGACGGAAAATAGGACTAACTTGTTTACGCAAGATCATACCTACCAACGCTGGGCGTTTATATATGTAAAATAGGGGTTTTCACGCAGTATAATGACCTTCTAGCAATCCCGTAAGGGGTGGCTACAGGACCTCCTGAAAAACGATTTTTTTTTTTTTAAACTAGAAGTTATCATTTTTGAAACGCAGGCAGATAGCAAACGTCAGGGACCCGCCCGCAACGTAACATGGTTGGGCATCACGTTAGATGCCGAGAAGAATATCATCTCCATCCTGGCCAAGAAGATTGAGGACATACGTGCAGCAGTTAGTTTTTTATTACCCCACCGGTCTATGACTAGAAAAGAGATGTAGTTGCTGGACAGGAGGCTGGTCCACATCTCGAAATGCATCCGACCAGCCCAACTCTTCATCTCCCAGTTAGTGGAGACACTCCGATGCCCAAAGAAAAATAATAAACATCAATGCAGGAATCCGAGCAGACCTCCGCCGGTTCTCCAAGATCTAGAATGGAGTTTCCCTCATCCCTGCTAATCTCCTACTCACACCATCGAGGCCAACACATTTCTTAGTGGGATAGACAGCAACAATGAGCAGTAAGCGTACGTAGGGCAGGTCGCGCCAGTCCAGGAGGCTGTCAACATAGTGATAGCCCTCCATTCATTTGGGTCTGAGGCCGACAGTGAATATCAAGGTCCTATGTGACAACCTCTCTGCAGTACAGGGAGCTGTTTCACTAGTAGTGGAGTGAAAGTGAGAGGTGAGACCGCAACAGTGGCACCAACAGTGACACCAACAGTGTCAAGCCCAAACTCGCGTTTCATCAGTGGTCTCGCTGTTGATGTGGGACCAACTCTCATTGTTGGCACAGGTCTCGCTATGCACACGCATTTGACGTTCAAATTTATTCGTCGACAGGCCAGGATGACATGGAATTTCACCTCTTACGTCCATTTTTCACTCCCTCCGTGCGTTTGCGTTGGTCGTTGTTCTTGTTCACTCCCTTCGTAGTGCAGCGGGGTTTCGGCTGTTCTTTCTGTCTCCCCCTGGAGACACTGGCCACCAGAGCAGTATTTGCTATGACAAAATTCAAACGCCGATATCTTCGAAACGGTGTGGCCGATTTTCTCCATATTTTGTACGATTATGGGTTATATGTATACCTTACTCGTGTAAAAATTTCATTGCTTAATTCTCACGGGAAGTGGGTAAGAGTATTCTATACACGTAACAAACGAGAGGGTAGACCCTCTCGCTTACAGCAGCTCCACAGTGGCACTAACAGCGAGACCCTCTGCACTGATGAAACGGGTTCTGCCACTGTTGGTGCCGCTTGTATCCCAAGTGCCGCTCACGCTTGAGTGCACCTACTAATGAAACGCAAACTACCGCTTTGCTGCCACTGTTAGAAACAGCGAGACTTGTAGCTCCTAGTGAAACAGCCCCCTGGTCTATCAGAATGAGTGGGGCCACAACGAGACCCTCCTAGACTGCGCTAGGCCGCATGATGGTCCAGTCACTACTTTGAATTGTCCTTTGATCATGTCCATCGGGTCAAGGACATAGTGTCTGACAAATATCATAACGACACTTGTAACGATGTGATTACTAATGTGTTTTTATTTTTTTCTTTCTGACAAAATTTGAATTGAATTGTCTATTGGGAATTTTTTTTATGTGATTACTAATGGCCTGACACTAATTGAACCTTGCCTGTATTTCCCCAAGATATGTCCACCCCGTTGTACAATCTGAATAGATCTAGCATTCAGAAGAGGGCCTGGGCAAGGCAGGCAGCCTCCGAGATGTACTAGAGTCAAGATTTTAACTGCTTTTATTTACAGGTTCTTCAGCTTATATACAGGCAGCAGGTGGCATCTTGCTAATGGGTAAGCTTGTAAGCTCTGTGCTGGGATTGGCTGTTGATAGCCAATGAGGATTGACCAGTGTCATTCCAGTCCTTTACACATGCCAGGAGGGCCGCTCATGTCACTAACAACTGAGGTGTCACATCAGGGTAACCTATCCCCATGTGGCCAGACCGGGAACTAGAGTTAGCAATAATGAGGGTGAAAATGCCATCTACTATATGGCTGCCATAACATCAACATCAATTTTCAAGACAGGGATGAGTCTATAAAATGGCAACAGTCTTAATGCAGTCTCTCTATTATTATATACACAATAATGACTGGTTTTGTGTACAAGTGTCCGTGATCTCCGAGTAGTTGACGTGTAGTAATATCTGAGCGATTAGCAAGGATATTACGTCGTCAACTACGAGGAGATTGCGGACACTCGTACACAAAACCAGTCGTTATTGTATTTATTACCCACCTACAAGATTAATAACATGTCTATTGCAGTTAAAAAGTTTCTGTAAGCCACTGTCAAGTGTGGCAGTAATTCGGTGTAGACTTACACCAATAATATAGTTCGCTATTAACCTGTAATTCTAGCATGCAGAGTGTGTTATAACAGTGATTTCTGATGGTAAATGAGATTATCATGATTGATTCTAAATAATTAGCATTGGATGAACATTCAAGGAACTTACTTTGAAGTACATGATGATACAACCTCATTATGGACAGGACTATTTTTCCGGAATCTCCTGCAGGAGATTCTGACATGCCAGAATCTCTGGGTAGCTAATTCCAGGTGCCCTATACATTTCCTATGGAGACCCCGTAATCGGTGGGTAATAAATACAGGTCTGTAGTGGTATATCCTACACATACGGCCTGCTCCTACCCATGTCGTATTTATATCCGTACGACACCTAGGTGACGTACGGGGTATGTATGTGGCATACGGGGCATGTACTGCAGTGAAATCCAAAAACTCGCCCAGAAGCAGAGTCAAAAATTGAATATTTCAAGGTATATGATAATACGAAAACAGGTAAACTGTGTCTGTACGTGATAAATACTTGGTAAAACTGACAACAAAACTAATATAATTTGCTATGATAGGGATATAGACTCTGGAACTTTACAACATTATTCACTTGCCTAACCTAGTTCCCCCTGT
Organism: Alentia gelatinosa; assembly: GCA_950022655.1. Lineage (NCBI taxonomy): Eukaryota > Metazoa > Annelida > Polychaeta > Phyllodocida > Polynoidae > Alentia > Alentia gelatinosa. The sequence goes on along the minus strand of OX465585.1, from coordinate 47,576,986 downwards.
TTTAAAATATCAACTCCATCAGTCGCCCGTTCCAGATATCACCTTCATCAGCCAGCCCTTTAGGTTCACTTATAAAGACATCTATAAGTTTCCCCTCATAGCTTGGCCGTACAAATAAACAAACTACAAGACATTACTGTCATTCATGTAGCCGAACTCTCCAGCAGGTCCCTTGATGCATACTATTGTACGATCAGTGGAGTGACTCCTTCTATCTCGTCTCCAGCTTTATTTATACTCAAACATCAACCACAGAGGGGAAGCCCCCTCACTTTGTGTCGTGATACATGGCGTCAGCCTGAACAGATGGGACGTGGCTGTGACGTCTGTTTGCACCCACCTACACATCATAAAGCAGGACTTGACATTTTATATACCGATACAGAAAATCTACATTTAAACCAAAGCCAACAAGTCTATGGGAGAATTCCAATATTCTCCATTCAATATTAACCTAGATGCATCTTCCCGCATCATAATCAATATACCAATCAATTATTTTAGCTCAAAATTACATATAAAATTCCCCCAAGTACATAAACTGATCTGTCCTTCCGGTAGACAGCTCATGCTCCCGTGGATACACTCTGAAGCTAGTATGTAATTTGTACAGACTCTATATTTCGCATCATACAGCATAAATAGGCCTAATCATCTAAATCATTACATAGTATTCAAGAAAATACATTCTACTTTGATATGCCTTACAATTAATTAGCCACCAAAGCTTCCAACACATTGATTTTAAGTTCAGATTGAACTCCTACAAAAATAACTTAACATTAGAAATATCTTGTTATTCAGACCTACCCCCTTTTCGGAAGTCAAACCCTTCCCGTGATGTTTCTCTGAATCCCATAAACCTCAGTTCTCAGGGTGTCCACCAGGTGGGGTGTCAGACTGGTTTCCACCTGCCTCTCCGGAAGAGGGGTGCTTCCATCCTCACCTGCCCCTCACACCTTCCAACCCTATCCTCATTCAGATCCGGGAATAGGGCAGGTGGTCATGGTCACCGCCCACAGGGTCTTCCCCCACATCCCCCTTAGACATCGGCCTGGTGAGAGCAACCCCCTTTTATCAACTACAGTTAAATTACCCTGCACTCACACTTGACCTCACCTGACCTTGGTGAGGATGAACGCACAGAGTACACTCAAAGTTTTCACTTAAATGTATAGATACAAATACATATAGAAACTAAATACTAAATATAAGGCTAGAATAGCTCTAATATTTTACACACCTCCCCCACTCAAAGTTTGATGCCATGCATCAAACTACAACTTACTAGGATTACTTATATGTTACTTCTATGCCAAAGCAGCACACACACCAAAATAACCCTACCAAAAGGTCCAACTGGATAACAATTTGAAAAGGGTGAAATTCTAAGAAGTGAGGACCGCTAACTCAAGCTCGGTGAGGTCATCTTTAGGGGTAGTACACCGCCTAAATGTTGCCTTGGGTGCCTCCGCAGCCCGTCTTGCCACATACCTCTTGATCTGATAGATCATGGTACCGAGGAGTAGCGTCACCACTGTAACAACTGCTGATACAATATACCCATCATGAATACTAGTATCCCTGGGCCTCTCTATCGGCGCTCTGGGCTTTGTCCATCCCTCCATCTCTACCAGCGGAACAGGAATGCGTTCTCTGAGCTCTAGCTCCTCTATGACTTCTTCCTTCATCTCTTTAGGCCAACTGAAGTTCAACGCGAGTGTTGGTCATGTTCTAAAATACTTCCTGGTTATATTAGTACTACTATACTCTGTCCCCCTTACTTTCCACTCTGATGTTTCCAGCTCACATCCCCCCAATACTTCCAATATCCTTGCTCCTGAAACATCTAACTCCATAGCAGGCTGGCCACCTCAGTGTTACTGGTGTTGATACATATACAACCACAACAAATTTTGATAAACTCAATGGGTAAATTTCGGATCGCTTATCATTTCGCTTACTTATTTCAACCACACAAAATCCACGGGATTGGTTAGAAACTAGTCCTGATTCACAAGTTGGTTTTAAGAGTTCTTTCTGTTGGGTACAAACCCTGGGTTTCTTTCCTACGCAATGTTCTGGCCAAAAGCTCCCACCTGTGTGGGTGTTTACAGCAATCTCTGCTTGTCCCTTCACAGTCCTTAAAAAATTATTGTTCATTAACACAGGGAAATATTGAATAAAGTAACGTAGATAATGTGTTCCACTGAGTCCATAAATATCAACATAATACACCAGCTGCTTGCTCTCCGTCCATAGTGGCTCCACTTCCATGTTTTCATAGTACCACTCTAGTCGAGGGGTGTCATAACCTCGGTGTCGTAAGTATCTGGTAATGTCTTTAACTTCTTTCCTCCGCAATGTGTTTTCAGTCAACCATCCCTGCTCCAGTTCCTGTCGCTGTTTCTCAAAGAGACTGACTTGAAGTTGATATTCGCGCATGATCAACTCCAACTCAGTCAGGGTTCTGTCTATAATCCTGGAAATAGACAGACTGGTTACCCGGTGGTCAAGCATGGTCAGTCGTCCCTGCTGCCTAACCAACCGGTCGCGTAAGGCCTCCTCGTGTTACCGGATGGCCTGCAGATCCATCCGGTTCTCCCTCACATATTTCCTTGTCTGGTTCACAACCGTCACCAAGTCCTTTACATGGTGGTGAACCAGCAAGTTCTCCTTTGCTGTGACCTCAACTAAGTGGCGCAGCTCCTGTACATCTTTATCCATTGAAGTGCCAAATAGAAGCCGGCTTGCCTCTCCTATAATATCCACCAAGCCACGTTTTCGTCTCTGGGGCACAGGAGGCATGTCCGGTTGTAACTCAGTTATCTGCTGGCCAGACAGGCTAAGAGCTGACAACCGGGCCTCCCACACTTGTCTATCTCCTGACGATACTCGTCCTCCGGCTGACTCTATACCCTCCCTTACCCTTTGTACCCACGCCTGCATGGGTATAGGTGGTGGGGGGTTGATGGTAACTAGCGCCACCCATACAGCTTCTACCGTCCTGGCTTCTCCTTGTTCTTCATTCAGCACTCCGTCGGTCTGGAACAAGTCTGCTGCTACTATACCACTGATTAGGCACAAAAGTGGGAGACAAAGGCAATACATTGCTTCTTCGCCTCCTCTTTATCATCCTCAAAGTCACCAGTTCTCTTCCCTAAGACCGATGGCCCCAACAATCTGGCAGACTAACTCCTGGTCACCACATGATAGTCGGTCTGCCTTTTGCCTAAGATTCATGGTCCCAAGGCCCTCCGATGCTGAGCAACTGGTTCCTCTGCTGTTGGCTCTGCTGCCCTCCTCCGTGATCTCTGGTGCTCTGCGTCTGTCACAGTTCACCATCTTCAACTTCCTGTCCATATTGCAAATGCATGCTATGCACTCTTCCAGTAGCAGGCAAATATCCCATGCTTGCTCTGAGGTTTGCATCCCTTGCTGCCTCTCTAGCACATGTTTTGCCATGATCCCTCTCATCATGCTACTGCTCTGCTGTCCACACTGCTAACTCCTTCTTTTAGTCCCTCTGCTTCTCCTATACTTTACTGCATCAGCGGTCACCTTCACTCACCGCATTAGCAGCCCTCTGCACACATTTCCATCCTCAGTCCGCCTAATCCTTCTGTTGTGTTCACTAATGATTTGTTACAGAAACATAAATGGTAGGTCCTCTGTCGATCACAGTCACATCAATGTACTCACAGTATAGGGGGTCCATTCTCTTTTTATAGTGCTGTAATACAGCAAGATGTCCTCTATATATCACCTGATCCTCCATTTCTAGCAAGCCGCTGTGATTAAATCAGCAAATGTTGAGGTCTCGTCGTGGTCGCCAGTTTAAAATATCAACTCCATCAGTCGCCCGTTCCAGATATCACCTTCATCAGCCAGCCCTTTAGGTTCACTTATAAAGACATCTATAAGTTTCCCCTCATAGCTTGGCCGTACAAATAAACAAACTACAAGACATTACTGTCATTCATGTAGCCGAACTCTCCAGCAGGTCCCTTGATGCATACTATTGTACGATCAGTGGAGTGACTCCTTCTATCTCGTCTCCAGCTTTATTTATACTCAAACATCAACCACAGAGGGGAAGCCCCCTCACTTTGTGTCGTGATACATGGCGTCAGCCTGAACAGATGGGACGTGGCTGTGACGTCTGTTTGCACCCACCTACACATCATAAAGCAGGACTTGACATTTTATATACCGATACAGAAAATCTACATTTAAACCAAAGCCAACAAGTCTATGGGAGAATTCCAATATTCTCCATTCAATATTAACCTAGATGCATCTTCCCGCATCATAATCAATATACCAATCAATTATTTTAGCTCAAAATTACATATAAAATTCCCCCAAGTACATAAACTGATCTGTCCTTCCGGTAGACAGCTCATGCTCCCGTGGATACACTCTGAAGCTAGTATGTAATTTGTACAGACTCTATATTTCGCATCATACAGCATAAATAGGCCTAATCATCTAAATCATTACATAGTATTCAAGAAAATACATTCTACTTTGATATGCCTTACAATTAATTAGCCACCAAAGCTTCCAACACATTGATTTTAAGTTCAGATTGAACTCCTACAAAAATAACTTAACATTAGAAATATCTTGTTATTCAGACCTACCCCCTTTTCGGAAGTCAAACCCTTCCCGTGATGTTTCTCTGAATCCCATAAACCTCAGTTCTCAGGGTGTCCACCAGGTGGGGTGTCAGACTGGTTTCCACCTGCTTCTCCGGAAGAGGGGTGCTTCCATCCTCACCTGCCCCTCACACCTTCCAACCCTATCCTCATTCAGATCCGGGAATAGGGCAGGTGGTCATGGTCACCGCCCACAGGGTCTTCCCCCACATCCCCCTTAGACATCGGCCTGGTGAGAGCAACCCCCTTTTATCAACTACAGTTAAATTACCCTGCACTCACACTTGACCTCACCTGACCTTGGTGAGGATGAACGCACAGAGTACACTCAAAGTTTTCACTTAAATGTATAGATACAAATACATATAGAAACTAAATACTAAATATAAGGCTAGAATAGCTCTAATATTTTACACTGTGTCTATCCCCATCAGACTGTGTCTGTGTTTGTGTACAAGTGTCCGTGATCTCCGAGTAGTTGACGTGTAGTAATATCTGAGCGATTAGCAAGGATATTACGTCGTCAACTACGAGGAGATTGCGGACACTCGTACACAAAACCAGTCGTTATTGTATTTATTACCCACCTACAAGATTAATAACATGTCTATTGCAGTTAAAAAGTTTCTGTAAGCCACTGTCAAGTGTGGCAGTAATTCGGTGTAGACTTACACCAATAATATAGTTCGCTATTAACCTGTAATTCTAGCATGCAGAGTGTGTTATAACAGTGATTTCTGATGGTAAATGAGATTATCAGGATTGATTCTAAATAATTAGCATTGGATGAACATTCAAGGAACTTACTTTGAAGTACATGATGATACAACCTCATTATGGACAGGACTATTTTTCCGGAATCTCCTGCAGGAGATTCTGACATGCCAGAATCTCTGGGTAGCTAATTCCAGGTGCCCTATACATTTCCTATGGAGACCCCGTAATCGGTGGGTAATAAATACAGGTCTGTAGTGGTATATCCTACACATACGGCCTGCTCCTACCCATGTCGTATTTATATCCGTACGACACCTAGGTGACGTACGGGGTATGTATGTGGCATACGGGGCATGTACTGCAGTGAAATCCAAAAACTCGCCCAGAAGCAGAGTCAAAAATTGAATATTTCAAGGTATATGATAATACGAAAACAGGTAAACTGTGTCTGTACGTGATAAATACTTGGTAAAACTGACAACAAAACTAATATAATTTGCTATGATAGGGATATAGACTCTGGAACTTTACAACATTATTCACTTGCCTAACCTAGTTCCCCCTGTGTCTATCCCCATCAGACTGTGTCTCCACCGTTTTTATCCCCCTTTCTCTCCTTCTCAGCTTCACTGAAAAGGTGTTTTCTGAGTTGACACTACACCGTTTGATATTCAGATCACAGTCAACTGCCTCCCTATGATTTCTTTTTAGCAACCATCCAGTTCATCACTACAGGCCTACACTCCCCCTACACAACTATTGGTTCAAATACGATTTGAGAGTTTCAGCGAATTCAGAGAGTCACTGATACCTTTCAGCGGGTTATGTGTATTTAGGGACACACCCCGAATCTGAAAGGCCATTAGGCCCTCAGGATATCAAAAGTTTGTGTGCCGCTATATTGTATACATGCCTTGCGACTTTTAGTCCTCCGACCTTACCACCCCTTTTTGGATCACCCGCTGAGAGGAAAACTTGCAGAAAATTTCCCCAGGAAAACAGAGAGTTCCCTGCAACTTTAAAGACCAACGTACACTTAGCGACTTTTGCATATCGCAAGCGGAAAGTCGCCGAAAAAGTATTCTTGCGATGTTTTCCTGGTACAATATCGCTATTAATTTTTTAGACTCCTTGAGATATTACATTACTACTTTTGCACCCCCTATTACCCTCCCGAATTTTTTCCTCTAGAGGTGAGAAAGTCGCATGTGACTTTAGGAATTGACATGTCAATTCTTTTCCTTGCTATATTGCACTGTTTTAAGCAACCACCTGCTAGGTGGGCCGCCGGCCCGGTCCCAGGGCCAGTTAAAACTCCATTAACTGCCATATGTGGGATAAAGTAGGCCTCAGCAGCCATCCTTGCAATATTGCACCTCGGCCAAGGGGTAATATTGCAGCGAAATATCGGTAGGTGTGCCTTGAGATCCCTTGCGATACGAAGCCCTCCTCCCGCTGTGGAGGCCAAAGCGCGAGGTATATTTTACGGCAATATTTTCCCCCTGCGATATTCTCGTGCATGGTTCCCAATTCACATGTGTACCCTTGCAACCAGAATAAGGTTCACCTGCATTGCAAGGAAAAGTTGCTCGAAAAAGGAAAAGGGAAAGGAAGGGAGAGCAAATCGTAATCCAGGCTAGAGCAGTGGAAGACCATTGTTTATACGATGAAAAGTATTAACAAAAAGAAAATGTATTAACTGTACTCACTCTCAATCCATCGTATGTTTGGACTCTCGATGTTTCATCAGTAATGAGGTGTGCACCCACAGAGGAAGGACAAAACCGGAATAACCACAATGCTGCCTGTTGTGTATCATCCCATCCGTGACGACAGCATAGTATCGATTGTCACATTTTCTGTGTGAGAGGACCGTCTCTTTAGATCAAACTAGCAGCTTTAAATGGTAACACTTGGGTAGTTAATGACGTACACTGTAGTCAGGGGATATAACTGTGAGATTTCTTGCATGTGATATATGGGTCAAATTTTCTCAGAATGTACAATCCTATAAATTTAGGTCATTTTGTACATAATCATCCGTGAAAGGTTTAATAATTGATATATTTAAAAACGGTTTTCTGCATCTTATCAAGGACATTCCCAGCTTTAAATTGATATAAAGTTTAAGTTTGTGTGACAACTCCTTAATTACACGATGACAACATTTGGAGAGAATTAATGTTTATTAACTTTGAGAAAAAGACTGACGGGTCTTGTGATATGCCAACGGGCATAGTTATACATTGCCGATGAGGCATAGAACAGTGAAAATTGGTGAGATGCCAAAGGCATAATAGAAAAAGTCTTTGAATACGTAGTATTGGTTTAAAAAGGCGTGGGTGGGCGGGTTTAAAGCTGTCGGAAGATTTCTGACGCGCCCTCTGTAGTAGATGCGAGGTCACGACAGCGGGCACCCTCTCGCGTCGTTGGCGTTTAGCCATCTGTTGTGATAGTTGTAAACTGTGGGTATAAAAAGGGGGCGTGGCCCGAAATGTCTGTCCAGTAATTATAAACAATTCTCAATTGTCCTCCATTATGCAATAAATCATGAAAGTCAGAAAATGGGTAAAAATGTAAAAAAACAAAAAAAAACAACAATACCATAAGTGTCATAATATTAAATATTACATTTTCAGCACATGGAAAGCAACTTTTCCTGTGAGCTGTATCTGTTTTCTATGCCATACACAATTTTTGGGGGTATCTGGGTATTTTTTCCTGGATTTTTCACAGGACTGACAAAAAATGGGTTTGTCACTTTTTCGCGCGGAACGTCCGAAACGCCATTTTCGTACTTATAAAATGGTATCTAATTTCATGCCTATTACACAACTTACACTTCCTTTATAGTCCCTAAGGTGTTGTGCAATTACAAGTAGAGTTATAGCCTTATCCATCCAGTATTAAGTGAGTGAGCACAGATTGAAAACCACTTACCTGTTTTTATACTGAACCGCCTTTCGCCCGTGACACCGAATGTTTTTGTCAATATTACTCGAATGCGCTAACATTCACTTCTGTGCTTTTCTACACTTGAAGTATATGTTATTGTTCATATCTTGCCAAAAAATTATAAAGATTCAATCTCTTGGGGACTTGTGAGGAAGGAATTTGTAAATTTTCAGAAAATACGGAATGACCGAAACTTTTTTTGGGGAAACCATTCCTTCCCCCATAACTTTTGGATTGGCGCGTAAAACCGTTACACCAGCCTCTTGCATCATCCAGCGCCACATGAGGTAAGGCAGACATTTTTTTCTCTTCGAAATATTGACTATTTTTGCTAAATCTGTGTGTTTTATGTTCTGAAATTCGTCCGAAACTTGGTGTATGTACCCTAGAAAGTGGTGAAGTATGTATTAAGTGAATGTTTCTTTGCTTTTTTTGGTATTTCGGCATTTTTCAACTTGTGCCCGTTCCTCGGACATGGTGGTTGGGCGGCAAACGGGAGTTTTTCTTTGTCTTTGGGTCGATCGCTTTGAACCTTACCCAAGAAATGGAACGGGCGAAATAACGTCAATGGTTTTATCAAATGTGCTTTTCTTCCTTCCCTGTGCACGGTGTGAAACATCCATAGGTTTAATAGTGTAAAAAACATGTTGCTTTTCACATTTAGATTTAGAGTGTATTTAACTCCGATATGGGTTAGACTTACACCCGTTCCGGCGAAATATTTCGGACGTTCCAGCAAAATTCATATCGCCTGCTACAACCTTGCATTTTAACCTATTCTCTCATGCTTAGTATCCTTTTGTAGGTAAAACAATGTAGAATATTCGTCTTGTACTTATGTTTGTGAATTTATTGAATTTTCTCACGTTTTGGGTTGAATTGTAAAGTTTCGGACGTTCCATTTTGTACAATATGTTGATTATAGCACTGTTACTATGGCATTTTCACTTTTTTTAGGCTTGTTCTATTTTACATTATTTCTCATTTTTTCATGCTCAGACTTAGTATTTCCATTTCTTTTTTTTTCACTATACATCCTCGCCTCCCGCCTCCCTAACATTTACTCCAGGCCCCCCCCCCCCACCAGCAGGATGAGGCCCCTCAAACCCAATAAGGAGTCAGTGGAGGCAACATAAGCGTCTCGACCCTGCATGGCTTCAGTAAAGAGCAGACGAGGAAGAGGGAATGCTGGGCTCGACTGAAAGCCAAGATGTGGCTACGCAGGAGCTGCAGCGGCTACAGGCCAACAAGCAGAAACAGAGTTACCGTTCTCGCAGGCAGAAGCAGGCCGCTGCAGCTGCTGCCACAGCCACATCCACAGAGGACCCAGTCGACCCCGTGGAGGAGCCTGCTGTTAATCCCCCCACTCAGAAGAGAATGTGATGAATGTTGGCCTCTACAAAACTCTTGTAAGTGGGTTTTGGAGACGGTTACAGCAGGCTCCTCAAATCCTCTCTTCCTCCTCCGCTAACCCTCCCTCCACTCTCTCACAGACTCCTCCCCACTCCCTTCCACCTCTTCCACACCCACACCCACATCCAAAAGATGTTCCTCCCCAGTCCCTTCCACCTCCACACCCACACCCACAAGAAACCCCCCCCCCCCCCAAAAAAAAAAGTTCTTCCTCCCCAGCCCCTTCAACCCCCTGCACCCCCCCCTGCCACTACCCCTGCTACCATCCCCCCCCCCCCTGATCCCACCACCCTGGAAGAAACAGCCCCTGCTACCCCCACCCCTGAAACCACCACCCCTGAAACCAACACACCCCCTCCCCTTGGCCTCATCCTGCACCACCAAACCCTTCTCCTTTTAACGAGAAACCCCTGCCCCTCCTCCTCCCAAGTCCCCTCCCCCTCAGACCACAGCCGGCATCTCAACACCAGGTTCTGCTGGTAGGACAACTCAAATTGAGGAGTTGGCGTAAGTATTTTATGTTAATGTAGTTTGTAGTCACTTTTACTATGTACACACATTTAGAATTGTAGATTTATTACACTGTACTGCAGCTGCTACATGATAGGTAGAAATGAATTGGTGTTAGGAGAGTGCATCATATTGTTAAGCTGTGTCTACACTTACATGTACATGTATGTGCAATTATAATATTATTATTTATCTCTTCACTCCAAGTGAACAGATAACAGTGTAAACTTTACATACAGTTATTCTTCTAATTCAAGAGGTTTCTAATTCATGTATATATTGATCATATAGATTATCTGCCCATAAATTATATAGATTAAACTATCAATTAATCATTGAACAAAGTGAAAGTAATATTATTTTCAATTTGAGATTATTTCTGGAATGGAAAAACAATGACTTTAAACAATATTTCTGGAAATGAGATGGATAATTATCTACAATTTGTTTATATGTCAATTGGATTGTAACCTCTTTTCAGATCCCCCTCCACCCCGCCGGCCTATAGAGGCCAGTGGCCTGAGAACCCCATGTACGTCCGCACTTTACTACAAGCTGCGGAAGGCGAAGGCTGCGCGGCTGAGCGTGGAGAGGGAGAATGTGATGCTGAGGCCCAAGCTTCATGGCCTGGAGAAGCGTGTCAGCCAACGACACAGTGCTGTTCCTGTGCCAGAGGGAGCGACAGGGCAGGATGTTGCCTCCGACGTGCTGCCTGACCGGGACCCTGCTCACACAGCACCACCATTGCGCACCCCCACCACACCGGCTTCCCAACCGATGCCACCTTTTCCACTCTCAGGTGAGGTGCACAAAGCCAGGATATATACGATGTCATCACCGCTGCCATCAAGCATCTGCCCAGAACGCAGCGTCGTAGAGTCCTGGCCAAAATTGTGTCACCGGTGGAGTTACGCTTAGTACGTGGGGCATCTCGACTCTCACGGGATGTGGACCTGGACCGAAGAACTCTCTTCACCGTGGAAGGACAAGTCGGGTATAGCTGCCTTCCACACAACATCTTTGGCTATAGTTGACTTCCTTAAGAGGCCCGAACACTCTATTACTCTTCCGGGGAAGAAAGACACTGTCCCTTTGATGAAGGTTAAGTTACAGAGTTCCTTCATGTTCTTCATGTGAAGTTCCGGGAAGAATTCCCTCATCTCCGAGCTTCCCTCAGTTTCTTCCGCAGTGTTCGTCGGAAGCACCGCTACATCCTTCCGGTGCACTGCCACAACACTAGTATTTGTCTGTGCGTTAAGCATTAGAACTTTGCTTTGAGGATGAAACCCCTCCACGGACTCGGCCTTCCTCTTCTTCCTTACCGCTTTTTCCAGGTTCTGTTCTAGGACCAGTTGCCAGCTCTCATTTCCTTGGACATCTGGAAGGGGGTGGATGTTGTGTATACATGGCGTTTAAGGGAAGACAACGAAGAAGCTCACCACGCAAGACCTTCAGGCGTGAACTGACCCTGACGAACTGCAGTCTGTCTACTTCGCAAAGGAGCTGGTAACCGTTCATCCTGTGGTTCTCCACTTCAGGGAAGAGGGAGGTGTCCTTTAAAACAAGTCTTTGGATATCGTCGTCATCCAGTGTGATGTCCAGGACAGTGATTGCCTCTGTCAATAGAGCCTTGATGTTGATGGATCTGTGTAAGTTGATGGGCAATAAATTAGGGTAAGGACACTTCTTCCTATCTTTAGTTTTGTTACTCTCCTGCTGCCTTCCGGAGTGGCTGTGAGTATGGTGCATATAAGTGTGCTGAAAAGGCCGAAATTGTGCGGGGAGGAACGTCCGAAACATTCATAAGGTTGTGTAGACTGGGCCTACAGAAATATTAAATTGCTTATGAAGGTGGTAGAAAAATTCAATCAAGTTGTAATACATAATGTGACATCATCTGGTAAAATTTTCAATTTATCCTTTGCATTTTTTACTTGTCTCTTACTCTAGAAAGTAATGATTTGTCATTCTCAAGTTAATAAGTCCAAAATACTGTTTTCCATAAAATGTTATATTTTTTAGAGCTAGGTACTTATGTACAGAGGTACATGTGGATATTTCCTTGTTGAGTAACAAGTTCTTTGCCTCTCCAGGCCACTCTGCCTTTCACAGGCACTGGGTAATGTGTAGAGGAAAGTTTTGGAGGAACATCCGAAACTAACGTAAGGTCTCAGGTTCTCACCCGGGTGGTGAAGAAAATTGGTCCTTAGCTATCTAAAAGCATTTGTTTAATATAGTAGAGACGTTGGGGAGTGTGTTGGTGGGTTTCACTGGTGGTTCTGAGCAATTTAACCTAGTCCTTTGCTCTTTTGAAATTTCAACTTGTCTTTTTTTACGTGGTATTTCCGCCTACCACCACCAAACAGGCTCCCTGGTTTTAAAATAAGTATCTCTTGAAGGTCGAATACACTTCTGAAGTGTACGTGTACATGTTTGCTACGAACGTAGCAGGTTTGGTGCCTCTGGATGTAGTATTTACTGTGATACATGTGGTTCTGTGTGGACATAGGAAACTGGTCACGGGCGCAAGATTTGGAGGAATGTCCGAAACTAACGTAAGGTCTCAGGTTCTCACCCGGGCGGTGAAGAAAATTGGTCCTTAGCTATCTAAATGCATTTGTTTCATATAGTATAGACGTTGGGGAGTGTGTTGGTGGGTTTTATTGGTGGTTCTGAGCAATATAACCTAGTCCTTTGCTCTTGAAATTTCAACTTGTCTTTTTTTACGTGGTATTTCTGCCTACCACCACCAAACAGGCTCCCTGGTTTTAAAATAAGTATCTCTTGAAGGTCGAATACACTTCTGAAGTGTATGTGTACATGTTTGCTACAAATGTAGCAGTTTTGGCACCTCTGGATGTAATATTTACTGTGATACATGTGGTTCTGTGTGGACATAGGAAACTTTTACGTGGTATTTCCGCCTACCACCACCAAACAGGCTCCCTGGTTTTAAAATAAGTATCTCTTGAAGGTCGAATACACTTCTGAAGTGTACGTGTACATGTTTGCTACAAATGTAGCAGTTTTGGCACCTCTGGATGTAATATTTACTGTGATACATGTGGTTCTGTGTGGACATAGGAAACTGGTCACGGGCGCAAGATTTGGAGGAAAGTCCGAAACTTAAATGGGTTTATTTAACGGTACAGCATGGTATAATATTTATACTGGTAACTTATGATATTTGCATGCCTGTACAGTAGGGATGTATAGCTTTGTGTAGAAGTATTTATTTTCCAAATTAGATCTCTCTTAGTGTACCCTAATTTAAAAAAAGTTAATTATTTTGTTATGCTTAATTTCAACTTTTTTTAAATGTGAGTAAAAGTTTTTTATATGATAGACATGGTAATATTCATAGGAGCTTATTGAAATTTGGTATAGCACAAGGTCAGTATTAATTCTATTTTCATTGGAATCAGGTCTTTGTATTCTGAATAGGAGGAACTAGACAGTATTTCAACTCATAGCATGTTGAAAATATTTCGGACGTTCCATAAGAAAAATCAACTTTTACTGTAACAAGTGTAAAAACTGAACCGCTTGGAGAAAGTCAGTATAATTGGTATCCACCAACAGCTGAGATGTTGCTCTAAAAGAAATAAAGGTTTTTTAATTGATTACTCAGAATTTCATGAATTTTGTTTGTGTTGCCCCAAAAGTCTGAATTGTACATTTTGAGAAAATCTGACCCATATATATATCGCCTAGAGGTTAGAATGGTCACATTGTACTTCCAGCGTGCTTCCAGAAAACTATCCCTTCACTATCTGCATAGCATTCACTGTGATAGTGCGAACAGAGCAGGGAGCCAGTGTCTGGTTTCCAGTGTCTTAGGATCTTAGAGTCATTAACAACTGACCATGACCAATCACTCAAGACCGCAATACCTCAAGAGCCACTGGTGCTTGATACGTTTGGATCTTAGACTCAGGCAGTTGGAGGAATGGCAAGTTTACTGGGTGCAAGTGGGTTACAGAAAACTATCCATTGACTGAATGTAACCCAAACCTTTTAATTGTTATTCATTTATAATTGCACGATCATTCATCAATGATGAACATAGTATTTGCTCCTAGTTTCTCTCCTCTGGTGTTGAAATGGATGGCAACAATTGCAGGGAATGAAATGTGGAGTGTTATTTACCTCATCCCCGGTACAAATCTAGCCAACGGAATAACATTAAAAAATCAAACAGAATGATAACCCAAGTGCCAATAATACAGCATGGTCGCGGCATAGTAATATAATATGCCATCATAAACGAATGGCCAATCAGCGGTCAGAATTTGAGAAAGTGGGCAAGACATCAACATCGAGCTTTATACTTTCTTAACTGAATTTGCGTAATTAATTTGGATTATTCTGATATTGCTATTTAGTGTCCTTGAAATGTCATTGAAAGGCGTGAGATATATTCAAAACCGCACCTGAATCGTAAAATAAATAATGTACACCATTCATTTGGATGCACTGTCATCGTCAGTCGACTTCACCTCGTTCACAATGACTACGCATGCAATTTATTGAGCTATTGTTTATTGTTATTTATTTTTTTTGTTTTATTTTTAATTTTTAAACATACAGTTCTAACTCAAGGGTTAGATATTCCACTGTAGATAGCGATCACATACGACATTTGGTTTCAGCATTTATGATTTTACATTTAGCGATATAAAAGATAAACACATAAGTGTAGAGTGATAATGAAGGGGTGATTTTGTTCAAACCTCAGACTGTCCAATCATGGACTGAATACATGGCTTTTGTTTTCGTTTTGAACTCTTTAATCGTCGCACAACGCTGAATACCATCACTCAACCTATTCCACAATATCTGACCTCTGTAATATGGTGAGCTCGTATAGCTACTACAATTTACTCTATGCGTCTTAAATTTAACATGTGTATCACTCCTTGTTCTCTGAATTCTTAGATTAAGATTTTCGGCATTCTCTAACATTCCATACCCGTTCTACTATTCTCAGGGCTCGGTTCTGAGTCACCTGCAGGGCATTTACCAATACAAAAGATGAGCCATCCACAATGAAGTTCAGTATACAGTTCTATATAAGATAAGAAAAAATCAAGTTCCCAACAATTACCCATGGATAATTTGATTCAAATCAAATCAAATTTTCCATTGGTAATTGTTGGCGATATCTTTATATTAAGATACTATTTTCATTTCATTCTCAATGCTATATGCAGCTATTGGTTTATTTTCTACTCCATGTATAATTGCTGAATGCATCTGTTTGTGTATAAAATATTATCCACTTTTTATTCAATCATATATATAACTATGATTACATAAACCTGGACACATCTCGTACAGAAACACTAGATATAATTGCTTTTATTATCCACCTAATACAAAGTGTCTATAGAAAACACATAGGGATTTTGTATTGACATACCCAGCGCATACGGATATGTTGTATGCACCGGGTGGCGCATACGGAAAAATAGTGTGTACGGGAAAATAGTGCATAACTTAAATGAACTGATATTGACATGCCACTTGTCCAGAAAAGGTGGATAATAAATACAATATAGACTGGTTTCAGATAAAAGCGGTTGTATGCTCCTCGGAGTTGACTCTGCGCAATATCCTCGCTCACGCTCGGATATCAAAGAATCCCGAAAATGTGATTGCCAACCCTTGTCGAACGAGGGGGGATAGTAAGGTTAAGATGAGGGAGTATAGGTTTAGAACTGACGGGTACAGACGTAGCCCCTCTTACCGTGGGCTGATATTATGGAACACGCTAAGTGAGGAAGCCCAAAAGGCGACAACGAAATCATCGTTTAAATTCTTGGTCAAACGTGAACTGGCTGAAATATATAGACATTGTGTAAACAGGTGCACCAATTAGGAACTTTAATATGCCAAATGCACCACTTTACTCATCACTCATCAACATACCTTGCACATGTATTCATATGGTTTACTGTTGCTGCTATTTGTATAACTGTTTGTTGCTTCATGGAAGATCTGTCACATATGACAGAATGAAATAAAAGCATAAAAAAATATATATATATATATTATTACGCGTCAACTCCTCGGAGCATACGGCCACTTGTATCTGAAACCAGTCAATATTGTGTATGTCCGCGACCCCACGCAAGCGCCGAACCGTGAGAGTAATGGGGTCAGATTTGTGAAACCTGCTAAATTGCGCTTTGATCCTGGGATCAGACACCCAAAATTGTTTTAAAGAATAATACTTCTTTTTATATTCTATGTTAGTCACCCACTAAGTACCTTCCAGAAAAACATTATTCCAACAAAATCAGATGAATGGTTTAGATTTGAGAGCCTTTTGAAGTTGTGTATAATACTGCATGCTGTCCAACCCCCTAAATATTTGAAATTTCAAGAAATGTTATAAATGCTGATAACCTAAGAAAGACTAATATTATATGGTGACACACCTTATATTTTATCCAGAATACCTTTTCCATATATTAGATTTAAAAGAAAAGCTCTAAACCATATTTGGGGTGTCTGACAACACGAGGGGTGTCGGACAACACGTTAATGACATAGAATTACTCAGAACAATAAGAAAAATAATATTTGAGGCTATAATCCTTTATATTTTAAATGAAATGATAATAAGCTATATTTCACAAAGTAAACCACTCAATTATTGATAAAAAACGACCCCAAAATCATAACTTGTGAAACAGCATGTTGTCCGACACCCCGGGTGTCGGACAACACATGTTCAGTTTTTGAACAATAAAAAGTATATTTTTTTATTTAGAAAAAAACCAACCTGAGTATTCATGAGTGGTAGGGGTACTTAACATAACCAGGGATATTTGTTACTCTATTATGATTATTATTTCTTTTTTACATCCTTTAGAGGTGTGTTGTCCAACAACCAATTTTTTTGGAAAAATATCATCATGGAATCATTATATTCTAATATCAGAATGGATAATCTGATTGTGTTGAAACTATCAGGTATCACAGCCAGGATTCTGGTCAACATTGTACAACTACATGCTCTATGGGTCTCTATGTTGGAAAATTTTAAGGTCCTGGATAGTTTTTACCATTTTAATATTTTTTCAGTCTTTTACCAATTTTCAAAATTATATTGTCTACACTTCTCATGACATATGCTTTAAACATGTTAATAAATACAATTGGCTCAAAATTGTGTCTCCCAGATTTTGAACAAAGCGAAAATTACTAGAAAATCTCAGTTTTTTTTATTTTCGGAAGGAAAAATTTCTCAGAGCTCTACAAAACCCTAAGTTGGAAAGAAAGATTATCAAAAGATACACCAAATAATTTCATTTTTACATCGATGAGATACGTTCATACAACATGAACCTTGAATAACCTTATTTTGGCAATTTAGCAGGTTTTAAAAATCCCACCCAATGATCATGGGTGAATTTACGAAAGCCGCCAAAGGACAGGTGTACAGACCACTATGTTTATCATAAACACAGCCAATCGATCTTCAGAAAGTGGGATTCACACTATAGGATTCATGTACCTCATAAAGTGTTTGTCTGCGACAAATCCTGTTGAGATTTGGTACTGGAACACAATCTCCTCGTCTGAATTATAGGGTTCCATTTTGCTGAGACAAGTCTTTTCATTGCAATTGTCGGCGACAATCACCCCTAACAAGGAACAGAATCTCATGAGATTTTGACTTTGAACAGATTTATAATTTAAGTGGGATTCACATGATGGGATTAATGTACCTCACAGGTTGTTTTTCTGAGACAGATTCTGTACTCGAAAACAATTTTTTCATCTAAATTATAGGGATTAATTTCCCTGAAACATGTTTTCCTCCCTGTAATTGTTAAAAATATTTCTTTCTAAAGAGGAACAAAATCGCATGAGCTTTTGAGCCCTGTGAGGTACACGAATCCCATCGTGTGAATCCTACTTTAGAGGGTCATTTTGGTGAGATAAATGGACTTGCTGCGATTATGCACCTGCTCTAGCCAATAGGAGGCTATGTTCATTGAGACTGATAAAAGCACTTTCCCATGAGAATTCTGTTCCAAACGATAATTGTCTGAGACTAGGGCAAAGGTGTGAAGTGCATCAGTCTCAGGTATGCGAGTCTCTACGTGTGAATCACACTTAATCGATGTACACAGGGATTGTAGCAACAACAACACTGCGACCACGAGTGACTAAACATAGATGATACAAACTGTAAGTACAGCTTACATATAGAATCTGTGGAGCGGTTTAGTTAATCACACAATTCTATTGACTTATGACTGAATCTATGAACCAGGATAGACAACATACTCAGTTTGCATATCTTTTATACTCCTTGCCTAATGTCACCCACGAGTACTAATGTCACCCACGAGTACCCTCCCCCCCTTCGACCTTGGGGCAAAGGGGTATATATATAGAAGGAATACAACAACTCAAAGTATTCTACTATAAATATAGTACCGCCACCTTCTGGTATCGGACGTACTACGCCATACTGGTGGCTCCACCACATACAGGTGGGTACAACTCACCTGACATCAGTCCCATTCACCTGTAATTTTTTTATGGTGACTGGTGTCACTCTCCCAGCAGAGATCTTACGCTCTACTTTCCGTGGCCGCTTATAATTCTGCCCCAACCTGCCTGTTTGGGCTCAAATCTGGCCAATACGCCAGTTTTCAAAATATCCTGAATCCTTAGCGCTTTGGGGAGTATTTTGTGGTTTACATGTGAATAGATATGCACATATCTATATGGTAAATGATATACACTCATTTCTGTTATTTGTTATATCAAATCAGGCATATTCTTGGGGTTTTACTTTCTTAATTGGAAGGCACCTCATGTGTTACAGGATTTTGTTTGTCAACATAACACATGTGCTCACTCGAAGGGGCAGTCTAATCAACTGTAGATTCACATCATAAGGTGATTTAAAGATGAAAAAGAAACAGCTGGATTGTCCGTTAACCCCATTTAACAATTCTTATATTTTCTAACTCATGATATGTGAGTTGTTTCACTTGTATAATTTTTGACAGTATCCTCGTTTGAATCTGAAAAGTTCCCTGGTCTCCCCTGTCTTTAGTGGATACCCAGGGAACTAGCCTTGGGTTGGTGCAGAGACTAAGCCAGCGCTAGCGCCACGAAAGATCTGGGGGGGGGGGGGGGAGTGGACTGGTGTCTTCCAATAAATACACTTATACGCCCAAACTTCGCAGTCATCTTGTATTTCACTATCTTCATATAATATATTATTATATATACATATATAGTATTGTTGTTCATATTAAGGTAAAGCGTATAATATTTATATATATATGAACATCAAAAGAGAATGGGTATCATGTATAGAATGTGTAAATAGACTATGGGTTATGGGATGCAAACTAATAAAGGGGTACTGTCAATATGGGCGGGCCTTAAAGTAGCTGGCTCATATGGATTCAGCTATCCAAGTATGGTGAGGTGCAGGTGCCGTGGTGGTGGGTAGTCGCGCTCCGTGGGGAACAGATGATAAGAATAGCAGATTAGTGATAAGACAGTAAGTGATAAAGGCATTCGTGTGAGAAGTCTTTTGTGAGTACTAGAAATACAAATACAAGTACAAAAATCTTCTCTTAAATCTTAATCAGACCCTATATTAGAATGCCTGGTATACCAGATAATTTGGAATATTCGGACTTAGTGTAAGGTCAATTAGGGGAAACCGATTCGTGTCAGATCACACACTAAATATAATCAAAGACAGAACTTACTTTACTTTATAACATAATTTAAACAAATAAGTATATGTTTATACTTTATGACCTTTAGCGAACGTTATGGCGTGTATAAAAAACATGCAGAATCCATGAGCATAGGCTAGCAATCATGTCAGAAGTCTTTTATGAGTACTAGAAACACAAATACAGGTACAATTATATTCTCTTAAATCGTATTCAGACACTGAATCAGAGAGCCTGGTATAACAGATGGTTTAGACAATTTGGAGTTTATGTAGGGTCGATTAGGGGAAACCGTTCCATGTCATAACACATAATAAATATATTCAAGCCAAAAATTACATTCGAGGGCTGATTCATTTATATCACATAATTTGAACAAGTAAATATATGTTTTATACCATATGACATTAACTTAAGCGAATTGTAGTACGGCGTGCTTAATGTCATATATACTATAAAACATATTATATCCTATAACCGCTTGGAATCCCGAACTCCACAGTATATTTATAAAATGGCGGATCGTGCTAGGCGAATATTCATAATATATAACTTAATATATATATTTCTAGGGCTCTACTTGCCCAGATTTAAAAATAAACATACAGGAACAAACCTCTGAGTGTGGATAATATTCTCATATATGCCCCTGGTCATATATCTAATGTTAAATGCTTCAACGTTATGATTACTTCTGTGATTCACTATGTTTTTGAGCGCGGGAAATCGCGCTCATATACGTCATCTACAAGGGTTAGAATGCTCACACAGGCTTTCAGCTTACTGCAGAGAATCTAAAACTTCGCTATCAATGTCCCAACTATAAAGGCCTGGTTAAATGAGCAGGGTTCCAGTATCACAGTCTGACCATAGCCCTGCCCCACTACTGACTTGGTTCCTAAAAATATTTCTAAACTGATGGGACACACCTAAATACATTGTATTCAAAGAGTCACATATGATTGGACACACTAGAGCATGTCATAATCAGACCCACTTTGCAGACGGCTATAAAACCAGTTCTCCTTTCTTTGACCCAGTGCGCCAGTCCAGGCCTGAGACTTGACCATAGACTTGCTTAAGTCTTTGGCCTAGAGCATATAAATTTTTTTATATATTTTTTTTTAAATTCAAGATAGACAGATGAACACTGTCGTCCAAGGACGTTCTTCCCAGTAATGGTCAAACAAGATACAGGACACAACACACAATCATACACATGATAAACTAGTACACACATACATAATTTTCATATAAAGCTCTCGATTTGAGATAGTTTGATATCATTCTACAGTTAATATATCACCATCATCTAGTTTTCCAATGATTATATGCTTACAACCATTTAGTATAATGATAACTACTTATACCATATTATCTACTGACAACCATAGATTTCTTATAGAATTATATTATAATCTGTTATCTAATGACAACATTACTATATTCAGTCTTATCAATTTTAATCAAATAATTCCAAATCTTCCTGTGTGAATATGTTCAGCAAATTTGTTTTCATGTTGGTCTTGAAGTTGTCCATCTTAACTATTTTTTGGGTTTCTGTTGTGAGTTTATTCCAGTATTTGGTTCCTACGAATAAAGCACTATTTTTTTATTTCTCCTTTTTTGGCCTAATTTAATTTGAAAATTAGTTATTGTATACTGGGTGTTTTGGTGGGGGTTTTGTCAATAAACTAGGATTAGCTATCATCCCCGGTCGGGCCGTCCCTGGTCGGGCCGTCCCCGGTCTGGCCGTCCCCGGTCTGGCCGTCCCCGGTCTGGCCGTCCCTGGTCTGGCCGTCCCCGGTCGGGCCGTCCCCGGTCGGGCCGTCCCCGGTCGGGCCGTCCCCGGTCGGGCCGTCCCCGGTCGGGCCCCGGTCCCCGCTCGGGCCCCGGTCCCCGCTCGGGCCCCGGTCCCCGCTCGGGCCCCGGTCCCCGCTCGGGCCCCGGTCCCCGCTCGGGCCCCGGTCCCCGCTCGGGCCCCGGTCCCCGCTCGGGCCCCGGTCCCCGCTCGGGCCCCGGTCCCCGGTCGGGCCCCGGTCCCCGGTCGGGCCCCGGTCCCCAGTCGGGCCCCGGTCCCCAGTCGGGCCCCGGTCCCCAGTCGGGCCCCGGTCCCCAGTCGGGCCCCGGTCCCCAGTCGGGCCCCGGTCCCCAGTCGGGCCCCGGTCCCCAGTCGGGCCCCGGTCCCCAGTCGGGCCCCGGTCCCCAGTCGGGCCCCGGCCAGGCCGGGTCGGGCCGTCCCCAGCCCGGCCCTACCCGGCCAGGCCCAACCCGGCCCAACCCGGCCCAGCCCAACCCTGCCCGGCCAGGCCTGGCCCAACCCTGCCAGGCCCGGCCCAACCCTGCCCGGCCCGGCCCAACCAGGCCTGGCCCAACCAGGCCCAGCCCCTGCCCAGCCCCTGCCCAACCCGGCCCTGCCCAACCCGGCCCGGCCCGGGCCCAACTCAACCCGGCCCAACAAGGCCCGGCCCAACCAGGCCCTGCCCGGCTCTACCCGGCCCAACCCTGCCCGGCCCGGCTCTACCCGGCCCAACCAGGCCCCACCCCCGCCCGGCCCGGCCCCACCAGGCTTGGCCCCACCAGGCCCGGCCCCACCAGGCCCGGCCCCACCAGGCCCGGCCCCACCAGGCCCGGCCCCACCAGGCCCGGCCCCACCAGGCCCGGCCCCACCAGGCCCGGACTCACCAGGCCCGGCCCCACCAGGCTTGGCCCAACCTGGTTTTTTTCGTTCCTGGTTTATGCAACGCCCCCCAGCATTGTTGCCTGCAGGACAGGTCCCCCGACCTACCTGGGTGCTGTGCCTGGCCACGTTTAGCTTGGTCTTACATCACAATATTTGGTGCCCATACTGGTTTCTGATGGGACTGATACCCTACATGCTGCAGAGCTACAAACCTGTTTTACTAGTTATTCTTCTGTGAACGTAGACCAAACAATCATTCATCATTAACCCATTTATGTCGGGTCCCTGACTGTAAAAATGATGCCAAATGCCATGTATTATTTTCAAGGACTTAAAAAACGATAGTTTATATGTAATGATTTAGTTAGTATTGCTCCATTATGTCATTAGGGCATCATTTTTCCAGACAAAATCATAGTTTATATGTTATATATCCCTACTACCTGGCCCTATGTACAACTACATCATTTCTTTGTTGCAGGTCTGTTGCAAGACTGTTGCAAGACTGTTGTAAGACTGTTGTAAGGCTAATACAAGACAGTTGCAAGACTGTTGCAAGACTGTTGTATGACTGTTGCAAGACTGTTGCAAGACTGTTGTAAGACTGTTGTAAGACTGTTGTAAGACTGTTGCAAGTCTGTTGCAAGACTGTTGCAAGATTGTTGCAAGACTGTTGCAAGACTGTTGTAAGACTGTTGCAAGACTTGTTAGGCTGTTGTTAGACTGTTGTAACACTGATGCGAGACTGTTGCAAGATTGTTGCAAGTCTGTTGCAAGACTGTTACAAACTGTTGTATATCTGTTGTAAGACTGTAGTAAGGCTGAAACAAGAATTGTAATACTGTTGTATATGGCCAATACAAAACTGTTGCAAGACTGATACAAGACTGTTGCTAGACTGATGCAAGATTCTTGTAAGATGGTCACAAAACCATTTTAAGACTGTTGTAAGACTAATACAAGACTGGTACGAGACTGTTGTAAGATAGTTGTAAGGCTGATACAAGACTGCTGTATGCCTGTTGCAAGACTTGTTAGACTGTTGTAAGGCTGATATGAAACAATTCTCATATAGGCCTTACAACAGTCTAACAACAGGCTTACAACAGTCTTGTATCAAACTTACAACAATCTTACAAGAGTCTTGCATCAGTTTTACAACAATCTTACAAGAGTCTTGCAACAATCTTACAACAGTTTGCAACAGTCTTGCAACAATCTTACAACAGGTGGCGACAGTCTTGCAAAGTCTTATACCAATCTTACAACAGTCTTACAACAGTCATGCAACAGTCTTTAATCAGCCTTACAATAGTCTTGTGTCAGCTTTACAACAATCTTACAACAGTCTGGCAACACTCTTACCACAATCTTGTAAAAAAAAGTCTTGCACCAGTCTTGCAACAGTCTTACAAGTCTGGCAACAGTCTTGTGAAAAACTTTTAGGGTCATGATATGCAACACAACGTGATCTCTACCCCAGAAAATTGGAATTAATATGTGAGAGTTTATGGTACTTTAGAAGTGCCGCGCTCATCCATTGTAAATGGAAATATCATTAGCTCCTAGTTTTATCAGTGTGTGCCCTCAATATTAGGCACGTTCAGAACAGGGCTCAATAGGGTGTATCAGGTCTTCAGTGAAGCCGCCTCTGACCAGTTACTTTCAGCTACACTGGTTCCCATTGAGGCTATGCTCACTTATGACAGCTGTGCTTTCACAGTAAGTCATAGTAATACTATCAGGCCAACCTAACATCCGCCTTCTGGGGTGATGTTGGTATAACTAGACCTCTCCAATGCTATGGGTCAGTGACTGCCTGGCAATCAGAGCATGGAGAGCACAGTGAGTGGTGAGGCTTACATACATGGCATACATGTGTATACAGACTGAGAACCAGCTCAAGACATCAGGAACCAGATGGCATGTCTATACTATATCTCCAAAAGGGATAATATGGTTTCATGTATTGCACCGTTGTCAGGGTGTTAATTACATCCCTTAATTATTCTTTGAATTGTAAGATGTTGTCCTTCTAGTGGTAGATCTTATTACCATACTGCGTTAATTATGGGGGTAGATTCACTGGCTTAGCATGGTCACAGGGACACGATGACCTCACATCCCTGTGACTAGAGAGGAGGAAAGATGAAAAATGTGTATAAAGTTTAAAAGCTTTAATCTCCTGAGAGCAATCCGTGATATACAGTCATGGTATATGCAGTGTAATCATTGACATCAGATTCATAGATCTAGTGACTCATGGATTAACCCCACTCTTAAATATAAACATTGGTAGTTTATCTCACCCCTGGTACAAGTTTAGCCATAGGGATAACATTAGAAAAATATACTCAACGATTACCCTGGTAAAGTGACAATACTACGCCACAGCCGTGGCGTAGTGAATTTGCTAAGTATATTCTGATTATTCTGAAGTTGTGATGATATTTAATGTCATAGAAAGGGGTAAGATAAATCCAGAACCGCACTTGAATCGTGAAATACACAATACTCCACTTGTTTGGCTGTGCCATAATCATCACTCGGCTTCGCCTCGATGACGATTCGGGCACAGCCAAACTCGTGGAGTATTATCTATTTATACGATTCTCGATGCAGTTCTATATAATTATAGTACATTATACACATGGTTCAAACCCGGTTAGTTATTCTTTCAAGTTAATGTGTCCATCATTGTCCAATAATAAATTCCAGTAAGTTATCGTTTCTCGTGACTAGTCCTTTGTATCGTTCGATCACATATCATCATACACCCCTGGTGTTCCAGTTCATGTTGTTAGTTCATTCCATGCTCAAGTCCTTAGTATCCGCTGATGGCTTCACACGGTGAATGTTCATAGTAGGCGACTCCACTCCACATAGGGTGAAGCCTCTGGCGCCTAATCCCAAACCTTACTCCAGCGAGGAGCAAGTTTGTTCTCCTCTCTTCTGGATCTTAAGTCTTGTACCCAAGTGCTGCTCTCTGCAGCGGCAGCAGAGGTATACTCCTCAGCTGCTTACATCAGCAGGTCATGTGACCATTCATACCCTTATACAGACGATCCACTCTAAACACAGCTTCCAGTTAATGCCATATTACTTTGTATCTGTCTAATTGAACAATAACAACTTATGATTTTAAACTGTAACATAATCTCGGATGAGGGCATAGTGCAGTATTTGCCTTTTAAAAAAAATGTATCCCATTTGTTGACCCTATTCCAACCCAAGTAAATATATTGTTGCACCTGACTATGAAAGGGGAGTCGTCTAACCATCAATTAGATATACTATACGTAAATTGAATAAGGAAGTATCTATAAGAGCTTTTTCCTGTGGTTCAAATGATACTAAGATTGTTCTGATAAGTGTGCGATTGTTTTCGATGAGGGGCGTACACATAATGTCAGGCACACACACGATGAGGGGCACGCACATAATGAGGGGTGCGAAAAAATTACGTTTTATGCTTATATCTTTTTTTATAAATTGGATTTGATCAAATAACAGAACTCTAATAAGATCGTTCAAATGGCGATGACGGGCGTCCACAGAGAAAAGCCCCCCTCTCAGCCCCCAGATTTAAGTTTTACCCTACGTAGAGAATATTGCTAAAACTATCAATGTCTATTACCACCAGCCATAAAGTAAATCACAAACTATGTTTTATGTATTGATATCACCATTAAGTTTTGTACAGAACTAAGAATGGTGCCGATAAGGGGTATGCACATGTTAAATTTCCAACGTGTGTGGCGCTATTGACAATAAAATCTATGTAAGAATCCCATCTTTATTTTCTTGACTCATATTACAAAAACTGAGACCAAAAAGGTAAGTTCAACTATATACATTTTTCACTTCATAAAAATACAATGTATAGTTAAATTGTTTTTATTTTTCATACAAAAGATGCTGATTTATTTTTATGGTTTAATTTCAAGCTGTCATAAAAGAATATGCTCACAGGGTGGCAAAACCCTCACAGCCCTCCTAGTATAGGGTATCATTTTTCAGCACCCTGTAAACTTGTATCACCTGAAATTAACTACCTGAAAGGAATTTTGAACCTGTTGTGTGATAGGTGTCATTTTGATGAATATTGGAATGTACACAGGCTGAATAAGGAATAACAAAGAATGGGTGACAACTTCAAAGTTAGTTGAACACAGACAGGATGTTTAGCCAATAATGAGTATTAGATCAAGTGAAAGTGAAGCAAGCTATACATCTACCGGAGCGATCCACATGTATATACATATACGCATGAGTAAATTGAGGTCATGGGCCATTTATAAGCACCCTGAAAGACCTCTGCATGAGCCACATTTGGTAGATCCATCTTGAGGAAGACCTAGCAAAGATACCATTAGCAGGAGGATATGGCGGAGGAATGCGAATATACAGTGCGCCGTGCAAAGAAGGAGGATATGCTGGGAGTTTTGAAACTCACGAAGGCGGAAGGATGGTCAAGCCTCTTAGAGCATCTACTACTGGAGATTGACATGTTTCCACAGGGAGTCTACGTGGCTGAGAGTGCGAGCGGCGAAATACTGAGTGAGTTCTTAGTACTTAATAATAAGATAAACGACGGACCCAATTAACTTTCAGAAAACGGCCGTAGATTACAGCGCAAATCTTGCCAGCTGTAACCCATCACGATATCCGAATGAGTCTTAGAGGCATTTAATTTTTAATTAACATGTATAATATACCTTCAAAAAAGTGGGTAAAAGCACCCCTGGTTTGGGTTTGGGTATGAAAAGGTAAACCGAATAATCTAGGACCACTTTATATAATTAAGGTATTTACAACCACTACAGATAATTCTATAGGATTAGCAACTTAGAGTAGGAGCAATTTGTAATAATATATATGTAATCATACAAAGTCCAAAAGAATAATATAAAAAAAAATTGTAACAGCACAAGTACATCGACAATGGTGTGGTCCCACCGGTATGGCGGGACCGATCACTGCTGACGTCTGGTGGACAGAACCAACATCATCACACTCTCCATTCTCACCTCACACTCTCACCCCACTCACACAGTCCCTCGCCCCACTTCTCTTCACTTCCTCAACCATACCACACATATTTTATTTTCCTCACCACTTTTTGGCGCACTTCATACTCTACACTTCAACACTCATCAAAGTCCGCAAAGTCCGGCAAAGGCCCTCATAATGGCCCCAAAGACACGAGGAGCAAAAAGGAAGGAAGTAGTGGAAATTAAAGTGAAAAGCTCAGACGATCCCGGCGCGGAAGGGGACACCGAGAGTGACCCGAGGTCAAACTATCCCGCCGGCCAAGATACAGTGAGTACAAGACGGTCGACGAGCTAAGCAACTGTAGCTCGAGGTCCGACGCCCGAGTTGGCAAATTGGAGGCCGAAGTCAGAGGTTTGGACAAAAAATTGGATATTCTGCTCCAGGCAAGTGTGAGGGGGCGACGCGAGGAGACACCAGAACCGAGACGCCATGACACCCGCACCGACCGGAGCGCCGGAAACTCCCGGAGGCCGTGATGGAGGACCACCATCGTGAATCACGCATGCCTCCGCCTCGGGATTTAAGGAGAGACTATGACATCAACGGCTACCTCGAAGATGAATTTGCCCGTGAATATATGCGCCCATTGCGCAGTGAAGGTATTCGACGAGGTGGAGAAGGGACGTATGAATTGGACAGATTGGCACGTTATCCAACACGAACGTGTCAGGCTTTGTCTAATGCAACGTACAACTACTTCACAGGTCGGGCACCGGGCCGTGGGGTCAAGCACCCAGCGCGCTAACGCCAAATACTCAGGACCCGTGACCGGGTCAAGAGGCCGTGAGGTCAGCTGTAGAGACTTCCATAGTAGGAGAGGGTGCAGCCACAACGCCGACCACGAGGAGGTAGGCACGGTATTCGTTCAAGGCTGCTCCTACTGCTACGGCCGAACGGGAAACATGTTTTCTAATCATAACATGTCCATTTGCGAACGGCTGGATCGCGATCGCCGTCAGGGAGAAAACCCAGGATGAACGGGTTCAAAAAACGGAGTGTAGGCATCTCAGACAGCACAAAGGGAACCAAGAATCTGGGAGGAGATCGACACCAGTACCGCTGCGATGCCGGGGACAAGCGAGAGCAGCCAGAGGATCCGCATGGAGAGCGAGACCAAGATGGCAGCACCCAGTGGGTGAACGGAGCAACCAGCGAAGCACATCACTGTGTCAACGCGAGGAACCAGCTCGAGAGAATCCAAGATGGCGGCACTTGCGGTGGTGACTCGAGAAGCAAGACGAGTGACAGTTTATCATCAAATACAAGATACTTGGTGCCTGCACGCCGCCCGGTCTCCGGTCGAAGCGAGTTCAGGTCGGGACAGTCTCTAGGGACCCAGACATGGACCATAACTGGCGCGCAGGACCTAGGAACAGCGATGACAGGCCCACTCGGCCGGACGGAGCTCGCCGCCCGGGGGGCGTGGCAGGTCCAGCACCCGGCTGGCCCGTTGAAGGTAACAAACTCAACTTCTCATGTATTCACAATATTTGTGAAAACGACTCTGTGAATCACGGCCTCAACCTGTCCGCGGGGACGTTCCAGTCCCACAGGCAGAGATATTGGCCAGACATGGTAGATCCATTTTGAGGAAGACCAACTTGGACATAGGCCCGGTACGACTGTACGATACGTATACCCGAGTCCGCGACTCTGGCATGCCCAATAGCCTCGGGGAACGTATCACACTACCTACCCATCTTAACCTCGAGGCCTGAGAAAGTACTTAGTCAAGGATAATATTAACTCTGACCTGAATGGGCTCGTGGAGGACAGGTTCCCGTTGGGTTATCTAGGCCCAGTAAGCAACAACCTCGGGGTCAAAAATCACTCTAGCGCCACGGATTACCCGGAGGCCATCGATAAGTACGTAGCAAAGGAGTTGGAACTTGGGGGACTCGTCGGTCCATACGAGGGACCCCCCTTTTCCCCCTGGTGCCATGTGGCCCCCCTTATGTCAAGGCCCAAGAGGGGAGGCTCCGACAGGCGGGTGATTTCGGACCTCACTTTCCCCGTGGAGCAGTCCGTTAATGCCTATGTTATCAAAAACTCATTATTCGGGACCGTCAGGGACCTAGCACTTCCCGGTATTGACTCCATTGTGGAGGACCTCGTGTGTATGGGTCCAGATGTCCACATATTTTCAACAGATGTGAGCAGAGCTTGCAAGAACTTTAAGACCGACCCCCTCGACTGGCCGTTGCAGTGCATGGAGTGGAGGGGCGGTTTTACCTCGAGGCCAGTATGGTGTTCGGGCCCCGTTGTTCGAGCTCGCATATGCAACGGGTCGCGGACGCCATCGCCAAATTCTTCGTAGCAAAGTGATCAAGGCATGGATGTACTTAGATGATCTTATCATTTTATCTCCATCCAGGGCACAGGGACGCATCGAGGCGGATGTCGCCATAGGACTACTCGCGGAGTTGGGCCTACCCGAGGCCAAGGGGAAGCGGCAGGGTCCAGCGAGGTCGGTAACCTGGTTGGAAATCGTCATTGACGCCGAGCACCGCACCCTAAGCATACCACAAGAAAAGCTCGAGGACATAAGGAAAACGGTGAGTACCTACGATAGCCGTAGGTCCATGAGGCGTAAGGAAATGGAATCTCTAGTCGGGCGGCTCGTCCACATCTCTAAATGTATAAAACTAGCCAGGCTCTTCATATCTCGGCTCCTGGAATCTCTACGAGGCTCCAAGAAAAAGTTCATCACCGTCAATGCAGGTATACGGGCCGACCTACGGTGGTTCCAGGAATTCTCTGCCTCCTGGAAAGGTATTGCATGTACCCCCACACACACCATAGCAGTTGATGCTTGCCTATCGGGTATCGGCGGCAACGACGAGAGGTGGGCGTACGCTGGGCAGGTCGCCCTCGTCGAGGACGGTGCCGCGAATATAACTGAACTTGAAGCCGTTAATGTTGTTATAGCACTCCACGCTTTTGTATCTGAAGCCGACCGCGGGGGACATTTTTTTTTTTTTTTACGAATTTGGCAGCAGTTAGAGTTGTAGATTGGTGTTTGTGGAAGCCACCTTGGTCGGGACTAAGTAATTTGTGTGTTTCGATGTACTCCATAATGTGATTATGCATGATGCGTTCCATTACTTTCCCTGGTAGGGGAAGTAAGGATATGGGTCTTAAGTTAGTAACTTCCTTGACTATGGTTTGTTTTGGGATAGGAATTACTTTTGACTTTTTCCATTCGTTGGGGTAAGTTTTAGTTTGTAGCAATAGGTCTAGGAGGTAAGTTAACTGCCGGGAGAGCACAAGGAAGCTGTCTTTTAGGATACGCGATGAGAGATTTTCAATTGCCGATGATTTGCAGGTATCGATTTCTTTACAAGCATCAATTACTTCCTCTAAGTCAATTTGAAACCCATGCAGCGAGTAGGGGTTAGGTGGGTAATCATTGACCCAGTCTTCCGTAAAGTCTTTGGCCAAGTTTTGTCCAATGCTGGAAAAGAAATCATTTACATAATCGGCTGTATTCGATTTGTCGATATAGTCGTTTGTGTCCGGGTCAATTAGATTTACACTTCTTTGTTTGGGTGGATTTGGCAATAGGCTACTCATTTTTCCCCAGAATTTTTTGCAGTCACGATTCTCATTATCCTTTATGTAATGTCGTTTGGCTCTGATGATAACCTGCTTAGTTTTATTTCGCAACTGTTTGGCATAAGCCCAGTCTAGGGGATTACCAGATCGTTTGGCAACACGCCATGCCTGATCCTTATTTACAATTGCTTCTACCACTTCATCGGTCAACCATGGTTCCCCTTTGTACCGAATTTGGTGCGCTCTAATGGGACACATATTACTTAAATATTCCGTAATGACATTGCTTAAAAAAACCAGGCCTCATTAGGGTTGCCCATTCCATAAAAAGGTTCCCAATCATGGTTTATTAGCTGTTCCTGAGAAGTAGTTTTGTCGTAGTGGCGATAGGATCGCCCCTGAAATTGTTTGGTGGTAAATACATCTTGAGCTTCTTTTTTGTCAAGTATATGGCGGAATGGTCACTTAAGTTATAGTTTAGGGTACCTGATCTTAGTACGTTTGTGCAGTTGGTAAATATTAGGTCAATCATATTTGCATAACGTGTTGGTTCATTTAGCAGTTGACTTAGGCCAGTATCGTGTTCTAGTTGGGCCAGAGTTTTGATTTCCGGTTTATTTTTATCGTTATAATTTAGATTAAAGTCGCCGATAAGTGTGATCTCAGCATTGTGGTTGTCTTTGAAGTAATTTACTTGTTCTATAAGTTTCTCGACAAAATGGTCGATATCCCCATGATTTGGGCGGTAAATACAGCACACTGCTTGGTCCTTTTAGCTGGCCAGTTTAATTTTGGTCCAGATTGATTCAATGTCTTTCGAACTTTGAGTTAACTGTGGGTATGTTTCGAAGTTTAAATTACCCTTAATATATAACCCGTCCCCTCCTCCGGTCTTGATCTCATTTTTCTCATTAAGCCAACTACGGTCATTACGAATAAGAGTGTATCCTGTCACGCCAAAGAACTCGTCACCTATATCGGCAGTCATCCATGTTTCAGATACAGTGAAAACTTGGGCGCCAGAATTCAAGATGGACAATCTAACCATCTCAAGTTTGTTCTTGATACTTTGCAAGTTGGCATGCGTGATGTGGAAACCCTTACCCAGACCCTTGTTATTGTCATCCATTTGATATGTTTTGTCGCCTGGTCAATTTAAATAAGTTTCCTTCAATTTTCTTTGTCATAGTGAATTTCGGTAAGCTCCACATGGTTGATGTCATAGTTGAGCTTAAAGTTCTCATACCGGGATTTTAGCCTGTATGGTGAGTAGACATGGGGAGGGGCAGAACCTATCTTCTCTTAGTGGGATGGTACGGTATAAGTATATAGAATATATACAGTTTCAATACCTAGGCAACCAGAGGTAACTGCTCTTGATGGTTCTAGTAATTTTAATTAAAACAAGACTTACATTTTTGTTGCCCTGGTGTCAGCATGATGGTATATGTAATATTGTCGGAATTTAGGGATTGGGGTTGGTATGCGACGTGACGTGACGTGCATCTAGAGTCGTATTAGAATCACATAGTTATATTTATATAACGGCGTTAAAAAACAGTAAATAGTGACAGTTTTGTGTCTAGTTATGCATTTACATTGACGAGAGGTAATGTGTGGTTTGGTTGACGGAGTTTTTAGTCATCGACTCCTTGTCTAGCACAAGCTAAATGATATTAGGCCTACTCCACCCAAGTTTAATAAGTCTATGATAGAGGCGGTATGTACATTCCCATTTATACGTACTGCCCTGTGGCATGTGTATACATACTTACAGTCAGCAGTTTGTCGATTTCATGGGTATAATCACCATCACCGGCATCCTCATAAGGGAGCCCAGATAACTTCTAGTATGACAAAGAAGAAAACAGAGTCAGCATCAGAATCAACATCAACAGGCGTATTAATAAACATGTGTAAGGAAACCAGATATGTACATACAATATTGCAGGTAAGTCAGTACAACATGGGCAGTGTGTGTACCACGAGGCTGCCAGGTATGAAGTTCATAGGAAAACGTATGGTTTATTACACCATAGGCAGTGTGTGATCCACGAGGCTGCCAAATTTGTTAGTGCAATACAGTGTGATTTCCAGTTAAGGGGTCAAGATCCTGGTAGAAAAGTTCAAGAAGGCAGTGTGTTTATCCACTAAGCTGCCATGGTTGACGACTTATGTATTTTAGAAAAATAAAACAGCATTTTGAGGAACGTCATGTATATTCATGGCAGTGTGTTTACCACGAGGCTGCCGCTTGAACTAATTACAGTGAAGGAAATACAGGTCCACTTGTGATAGTTAGTTATAATTAGAATTTATGTTTAAGTATCAGGTTCACATGCGGTATTTATATCATAAAGGCAGGGGTATTTACATTCACATGGTGTATTTATATCATAAGGGTAGGGCAGATAGAGTTTAAATCACTTTAGTTGCAGGTATTGTGAATATTGTTTCATAGTGTGTATACAATGTCCCTTGCAAACTTCATTTTGGTAGGCGGGGAAAAATGGATTCCATCTCGTGTCGTAGCATTATATCGGTGTCCCATACGACCGTGCCGTGATTTGTGTGTTTGCTGGGCCATGTTGGGGGTGGTTGCGTGAAATAAATTGTTTAGTTCATGCACGGTCTTGTTGATTTCTAATGTGGCAGCGTTTAGAACTCTTTGTTCGTCAGGAAAAGGTTCCCCGGCTGTATTGTAGAGACGGTACAACATTCCGATGAACTCACAGATTATAACCAGCTTGGCAAATTTTGAAAGTGCAAGTTGGGCCTTACTCAGTTCGGTGGTTATGTGGTCTATGAGTTCTGGTTTAGAGTCAAACGTAGGGACTACATTATGTGGTGCTAGTTAAGTGCTGCAGTTATTTATACCCGCCATCAGAAAAATCAGGTTGTATGGTCGTTGTGTTGATAGTTTCCGTATGGATCGCGAAGTTACCTGATCAATAGTGGCACCCGAGTAGTAAAAAACATCAAAGTTTATGTCCCATATGTTTTGTTTCTTGAGTTGCCAGAGAAGCCTGGATTTGAAGCCTGCTCCTCTCGAGTCAGCTACTAGTAATGCCCTGAACATTTCCTGTTCTTGTTGCAAAATACGTCTTCGGCTTCTTTGTTTTTCCAGGCTTGGTCTTTACGGATTCGTTTGGTAATGTTTTTTACACTGTATTGGTTTGTGGTTTTTGCATATATACGGGTGTTGGGCATCTCCAGCAACGGTCAGGAACCATATATCACGTGTACGTCAGCACCTCGCCCGAGTCGGGGTCCCCCTCCGGGCGGTGGCGGCATCGCTCCTCTCAATGACACTGGAGGGCCTCGACCGCACGTCGGTGTACACCCCCCGAGAGCGCCCAGCAATACCGATGGAACTACTGAAGTGTACCCTACAAGCCATACCCCGAGATCCAGACGGTATGACGGTACGCACCGGGTGTCTACTCCTCTTCTACGGGGCAATGAGGAGGTCCGAGGTCGCCCCCCCCCCCAGTCAGGTCGTATGATCCCGCGAAACACCTGACAAGAGCGGACGTTGTGATGGAGGCCGGCGCCCTCGTCCTCACGGTCAAGTCAGCCAAGAACGTGCAGCACTACAATCAATGCCAGGTTCGTCGCATTCAACCCGCCCCCGAGGCCGAACTATGTCCGTGCGTTGCAGTCGCGGCAACGGTCCAAGGAATCCGCAGTGTCGGCCGTCGGCCGCCCTGCTCGTCTTCGACACCACCACACAGCCGATGCCCCCCACATACCTCGCTCGGGCGTGGTCGACGGCCGTGGGCGCCGCGGGCAGCGACTCAAGAAAGTATTCCCTACATTCCCTCCGGAAGGCAGCGGCCACGGAGGCCTCACTGGCCAGACACTCAGGCCTCAAGATACAGAGGTACGGCCACTGGAGGTCAACGGCCTACAAGTCATATATAAAGACGGACTCATTCGCACGGGTTAACAAATCGCTTGTACGAGCCATATCGGCCCTGTGATCCAAGAACTGTCATTGTATCTACTCTATACTACTCTTATTGTACTCATTCATTTGCTATATTTTATCATACCATACCTACAATTTACCACAATTCTATAACTTCTCCCACCACCTCACCCATTTTATCAATTTCATCTCATTATTGGCAGTCTTGGCGGTTATCTATATTTTATCACAAAATAATTACTATTTTATAAAATATTCATCATTGTTATTATCAACAATCAATCTTATATCAACTATTTTATTACTCTTATGTATACCAATTCAATCTTATAACAATCTCTTATGTCAATGTACATTTAACTAATTTATTTATTACTTCATGTATTTATAATCATTTATCATTATTTTATATTGTCATATATATCATACTAAATAATAATAAATATTATTTACCCCAGCTGCCTCGT
This sequence comes from Alentia gelatinosa, assembly GCA_950022655.1. NCBI lineage: Eukaryota > Metazoa > Annelida > Polychaeta > Phyllodocida > Polynoidae > Alentia > Alentia gelatinosa. The sequence continues at coordinate 47,541,314 of OX465585.1, read as the reverse complement.
CATCTTGTCTGTCCCTAGCTCAGCAGTGGTGTGGTCCCACCGGTATGGCGGGACCGATCACTGCTGACGTCTGGTGGACAGAACCAACATCATCACACTCTCCATTCTCACCTCACACTCTCACCCAACTCACACAGTCCCTCGCCCCACTTCTCTTCACTTCCTCAACCATACCACACATATTTTATTTTCCAACCCACCCACATCCTAATCTTATTTTACCCTAGTTTGTAGGGCGGTTATTTATATTTTATCACAAAATAATTACTATTTTATAAAATATTCATCATTGTTTTTATCAACAATCAATCTTATATCAACTATTTTATTACTCTTATGTATACCAATTCATTCTTATAACAATCTCTTATGTCAATGTACATTTAACTAATTTATTTATTACTTCATGTATTTATAATCATTTATCATTATTTTATATTGTCATATATATCATACTAAATAATAATAAATATTATTTACCCCAGCTGCCTTGTCATCTTGTCTGTCCCTAGCTCAGCAGTGTTGGATAGTACCCATGTTGCAATGTGGGATAATCACATGTAAGTTCAACACACCAGAAAATCGTCTAAGTAGCCGTGGCCAGACTTTTGCGAAACTTTTATGGGCCATGATACACCTCACACAATTTACTCATCCTGTGGAATATCGGTGCACTGAATGGGGCTACAAACATCAAATGAGTGCTTCGCATATCCATGTTGTTGCTTTTTTTAAAACGTTTTTATTGATCTCGATTTTTACAACCACTCTTCCAATGCAATGTAAACTTGACATGAGTAACTGGATAACATTTGATGGTATTTGCAATGATATCATATTCTGTGTTACATTCAGTGGGTATTTAACTCCTAGATTTATGCATCCATCTATAATTGTCCCCTATCTAGATTTATATCCTCATGTACATGTCCGTCTCTATTTATGATGCCTTAAAATTTGCATGTGAATATATAAAGATGATGATATTACAGTGATTTAATGACTGCCGACCGATCCCAATACCCTTCCCTCCTTGTCCCAAGTTCGAATTACTCAGTTATCTTGGCAGTTTATTTTTACAATTACCTCCCTTATAAATTTCTGTTTCGACCCTTCGTTTTGCACTTCCCTTGATAATGAGTTCCAAAGTATGATACCAGAGTAGATTTCAGAACTTCTAAATCTTTCTGTTTTTGGTCTGAGCAAGTATAGATTCTGCCTCACCTTTGATCAGGTTTGAGTTCCATTTACTGTATTTTCAACCTCTTTTATTGCAGATATTTTAACGAGCCATCTGATAATCCCTGCTAATTCCTAATTTCTGTTTTCATAACCTCACATTTCTGAAGTAGTTCGCTAGTACTGACTAGAATATGGTCGACGTATGCCTCATTCCATATCGCAGTTTGCAATCATCGATAGAAACCTCTTTAAACTGTCTTCGTTGTTTCTTTTGTGACACTCTCTAGAAGAAATGAGCAATGGTCAGCGACCGGTAAAATGCAAATGTTCACCATTTTCAAATCCGTGCTTGTATTAATAAAACGTTATATTCTTCGAAAAGTGTATGGATTGTAGATTATTGATAATCGTCCCCAGGTAATTTGTGTCGTAATTTGTTTTACTCATATGATAAACGTCTATGTTAGCATGGTGGCCGCGTACCAGATTGTCAATATCTTTACAATTCTTTACGGATTCAGTAGTTCGAGTACATGCAGTTACCACAGGCTACAACCACAAGGTCGACCACAAACATAATCGCAAAATGTATTTAAATACATTCCGTAAAATCATTTATATATGTCAGGAATGACAAAGGGCCCAATTCGGAACCCTGTGGTACCCCGAACTTTATTTGCATGGATTTTGAATTTTGATCGCCATACATAGTGTAGCATTTCTTTCAAGTATGCTTTGAACCATCTTAATATGTAATAGTACTGGGGGAGTATGACCAAGCCAAGCAGACCAGGGGATAATGCCCCTCATGTATTTTGATACTTCTCAAGTTGGGATAAGTCTAACTTTGCAATGTAATCTCCCTTCGATATCATACCAGCAGCATCTTGCATGGACTGGTATGTGAAAGTATCGTTGATTCCCTAGTAATCGATGGAAAAGCCCATAGGTCAGCTTCAATTGTATATTCTGTTTTTCCTGCAATTTTTCCCGATTGTGTAATGTTGTGGCTGAAGTATGATTTGCCTGGTAGACAGCTGTTGTTGATGCATCAGTATATTGTGTGCATGTATAAATCTAAACTCGAGATACCTAATTAACAATTTTACCACATGATTATTTCGTACGACGGCAGTTTCCGTTAGAAATTTATAACTTATATTCTTTTTCAGGCCACTGTGCTGCCTTCATTTTTGATGATGAAAATGGATCTATTTACAACTATATTACAAGTAAAACTCATCGCGGAAGAGGCATTGGCCGACAAGTCTTTAATCTCAGCTTGCAGGCACTTGGGAAGAGGAACGTTACCTTGAAGTCCGTGTGGGACAAGCAGGAAATGTATACTGCTGGTGGCTTTAAGGTTCACTCTGTTTTATGGGTGTGGGATGCAGTACCCATTAAAGATATTGTTCTACCTACAGAGGCAATTATTCCTAAAATAACTCCTCAAATCATTGCAATCGAAGAAGTTCACTTCCCAAAGATCCTTGCCTACGACAGTAAAATTCAGCCACTGGACTATAGTGAGATTCAGAAGAAAATTCTCCAGTTTGCCCATTCTGGTTTTGTAGCTTTGGAGGAGGATGAAGTAAAAGGCTGGTGCATTTTGTTCAGAGTACAACAAGGCCTTCGCCTTGCACTCTACTCTGATACTCCCGACATTGCCATGGCTTTGATGAATTCATTATTGACTCAAGTTGTGATTGAATCAGAAGCTGTTATTGAAATCATTCATCCTGAGGACAGCAATGGAGTCAAAAAGCTGTATGATGTCTTTGGTATCTCAAAGATAAAAGGAATTCTGCTAAGAACACTGTTCACAAAAAAAGATGTTCCCATTCCCATTGATTCCATCTACTCTACCCCAAACCTTGAAATGGCAATATCATAGATTAGCAATCGGATCTAAATTCTGAAGCGAAAGAGTTGGTGTAACAGTACATTGAAGTCTAGTTTACACTATAATGACGTATTACAAGTCCAGTTGGTGTGGAGGGGTTTTTATACGAGTTTGAAGTAGAATGACATTTGAATTACAGAGGAAAAATACCTGTCTGGTATTTTAGTGTTAAGGAAATATATAGAACATTAACAGACAGCTAGAAATAACCAAACATATGTAAAAGAGCTGTATTGTTCAAAGAGGAAGGAAATCCTAGAAGACGAAGTGAGGAAGGCACGGTGTCCAGTTAACGTGTAGGGCAGTGGTTCTATAAGATCCGCATGACTCTCTGGTGTACGGGCGTTGAGGCGTGCCGGCGTTGAGGCGTGCCAGCGTTTAGATATGCACAAGAAAGATCACTGAGTCAGACACCCGTAATTACTGTCAAAGCACTGATACATTTTGAGCATCTCTTATAGAAAGTCCGGGACTTAGGGCTTTTTGGAGATATGTACAGAATATGGATAAAGGCTACAACAGGATTTTCCTTTAAACAGTCAATAAAAGCCAGTCTATTAAAGGAGATATGGCACTGACAAAAGAACCTAAGATTTTGAACTATATATGTATAACGTTGAAATATCAAATTTACCGACAAAGCATGTTATACTGTTGCGTAAAGTGTAAATTTTGCTCAAATGCATGCATTTTTTTGTGTCCTGTAACAAGGTTATTTTTCTGTCGTCTATTCGTCATAAACCCTGTCTGATCAATATAAGAAATTAATCTTACATTGTTTCTGAGAACGAGATCAGCCGTTTCCAAGGTAGAAGAGTAACTGAGGCCATAAATCGTTTATTGTAAATCTTTATTGGTGACGGATAAAGTCATGATTATAGTAAATAAAAAGGAGGGGGGCATTACTATCTCGATGTAACAACTTCTGAAATCAGCACGGCTTTTTCAATGAACCAGATTTTATGTATTTTCTCAAGTCATCCTGTCCTTGTCCTGTCCAAATTTTGCTCTTTTATACAATTCATTGTATTTAACTAACTGGCTGTACTGTATTTTATTCTCATATTGATTATGTACTCAAAGTTAATACCGTGCTCCTTTCTTTAACTCACCACATGTATTCAAAGGTGATACAAGTTTGACGTATGCAGCTCTGCGTATGTGCCATTGTATATTGCCATGTCTGTATTGAAATGTCTGTCCCCTGTAACAAGTCCTGTGATGATGATGTAATGTTCTCGGTATGAAATGGCATTGGTCGGTTACCGTCCAAATATGTTCCTAATCCATTATATACTAGTTGTTCTACAATATGGCAATTGTTCTTTCTGTTAGCCTTCTTCCCTAATAATGCCTCAAAATGTCCTTACATATATAAGAAAAAGAAAAAAAAAACAGACTAAGAGATATTTAACAAACATAAGAGACATGAACCTGAAGATTGGATCAAATGATTGATTCAATGACACGGGAAATCTTGATGTATATGATAAAAAAACTGTTTATTAATAAAAACTCATAGGCCAAACCTAAAATGGTTAAAGCTGTTTTTTTATACCGACAAAGACTTCAGTCCGCCAAAGATTAGCAGTATTGATAGTGACTTTTTACTCAAGTAAACGATAAGAGTTTAACATGATTCCTCGATATATAACGTTTCTTTTAATGCAATAAACGCTGCTATATTTATATAAAAGAGAGATAGAGAGAGCAAAGACATAAACCACAATAGAACATAAGGTTATAAAATACACACAATATATGATGGAGATACATCGATATTGATGACTATGTATTGTTTTTGATGGAGATTTGACAGCTTTGCTCGAAGAAAACTCATGATATGTACTGTAAGGGATGCTGTATTGATGTGGTTTTTTACTTCAATACTTTCCAAACCACAATATATAAAATAGCTGAAACGAAAAGACAACTGGGTGATTTAGGGCATGCTAGATGATGTATTATATTTCTATCGTCGATTTTACAAAGGTATGAAATATCGGTAATGATAGCCTCATGTGTAAGTCAGCAATGAAGGAGATAATGTAGCGGAATCCATTAAGAAAGAAAAGCAAACACTGCACGAAACTTACTGCTTTACATATGTATCCGAAACGCGTCTAACAGTAGGATTTTGCGTCTAGAACTTAGACCTGTTATCCGTCTCGTTGACGCCTTATCTAGTGGCGTATATATACGTGTCCATGGTGCGGTCTTATATACGTTATATATACGCCTGCTTCTGTTTATTTACGCCAGTAGCCAATAATTCCGACCTCTGCCACTTGGGGACATCAGTGGTAGCATATTTCATTTGCCATTAGCCATCCAAGTCTGTATTATATGAAAATTGCAATCTTATATTACCAATTTATTTTATAAATTGTGGATGTGGAAGTGACGTCATGGTGTGAAGCGTGCGGCGTGTTGACCGGCTCCGGAGGATTAGACGTTTTTTAACATGAAAAAGACACAGTAATGACGCCAAATAGCCTGCAGAGTAGTGTGAAGCTATTCTGATTGTCTACATACAATTCTTGGAAGGCTGGCCCAAGTGCTACGGTTGGTATTTGACATTTCTTTACTCTCGCGTGTACACCGGGCAGGACCCATAGCTGCCGCCATCATGAGCAACGGGGCAGACAGCGCAGTGCAGCCGGTTGACCTGGCTGACGACAGTCTACTAATAAGTGAGTCCCAAACTGAACCAAACCTAACACAAACACTAGTGTTTCAAAAAAAATGTACAAAGGGTAATCGAGATACACATACATTTAGTAATGTGTCCCATAATGTAGAGTCGATCGAGGGATCACAACGCAGATCAAGATCTACCACACGCCCTATAAATGTAGCTCAATCAAAACAAACAATCACGTGATCTCAAAGCTGTAAGCGACCGCAAACTGTAAGTCAGGACCACACGCCATATACCGCAGCAAACAAAGAACACTCACCCACCGGGCCTCCCCCAGCGAAATCTAAGCATAAGCCTAGTCAAGGCGTGTTTACAACTAAACCTATTGATAACACACAAATAACGCTATGTGAGCAATCAGATAATACGGCCCCCACAGATATAGGTAACTTCTATAATCTGTTTCTGAGGCAGATGGATGCTCTCCGGACCGAAATAAGAAGTGATATCACAGCAAGTAATTCTTTCCTGAAATCGGAATCTGAAATGATTAGGGGTGACATTGGGGACTTGAAAACAACACTACAGGACCATGTAACTAACTTTAACACCCGAATCAGCGCAAACGAAGGTGAGATCGCTAACCTAAAGCGTACTGTTGAGAACAAACTTGATGACTGTGATCATAAACAAAATAATCTTGCCACTCAAGTTTACAGGAATGAAACAACCCTTGTGCGTCACAAGGATGAGCTGGCTCAAATAAAAAAGAATCTTTGTGAGGAAACCTCCAAAACAACAATAGCAGTTAACGAGGCCAAAGTAGCTATAAAAAGGTCTGAAGAAAAACTGGACAGTAAGTACGAAACTTGTAAACAAGAACTAGATGAGCTAAAGCAACAAATCTTGGAGATAAAGAAAATTAGTGAAAAAAAAATGGCCTCCTCAAGCTTAAATGATGAAAAAACTGATCAGAGTAGCGATAAATACATGTCTCAAAGGCGCCTCAATCTCTATATAAATGGTCTCCAATACAAACCCAACGAAGACATTTATGAAGAACTACTTAACCTATTCCGCCCAATCTATAGAGATATTGCACTCTCTGACATCTCACTTGCCTACCGGGTGAATACCCGCCAGGCGGGAAATAGGCCCCCCCCCTATCCTTTGCTGTCTAACAACCGTTCGAATACGTGACATGTTGATTGCCCACAAGAAACTCTTGCGAAATGTGAACATTTATAACAGGGTCTTTATAAACCCTGATGAAGATCGGGCTACACGGGCGGCTAAAACACGTGCACAACTAATAGCAGCGCACTGCCGCAAGTCAAAAATAGAAGTGAAGGTTAAGGGTGATAGGGTCATAATCGGTGAGACCGAATACTCTACTCGTGATATGAGTAAAATTCCCAGCCATTTGAAACCTCCCTCGGAACTGAAAGTGCCAACGGGCCGCAGTCAACGTTCACCAACATCCAAGGCTAAAGCGTCTATTGACTGTTTATCCCCCCCAGGGGATCGTCTCAATCCTCCCTCTAACACCCCCTCTCAAACAGCTGAAGTACCCTCCTCCTCCGACTTGTCAATCCCTCCCACTACTAGGGGAGAACGGCAATCTAAATATGGCCTCCTCTTCAGGGGACGTGACACTCCACTGAGCAATTTTTACTCGGTTGTGATCAAGCATGATGGTGTGTGCTACTCCAGCTCTGAACAGCTATTCCAAGCATGGAAGGCCAGAGTGTGCAAAGACCCTGATATGGGTACAGCAATCATGAAAGTCGATGACCCCTTAGCAGCGAAAAAACTAGGCGATAAATGCAAACCGACCCAAGAATGGCTTAAGGGAAGGGCGGAGATAATGGCGACGATTTGTAACCTGAAATTCCGCCAAAACCCTACACTGGCGGACCACCTAATCAACACTCACCCGGAACCTCTCATCGAGGCAACAAGAGATAGCTTCTGGGGGGGAGGTTTAGAGCTAAGATCAGCTGCATATGACACAGGGATTTACACGGGAAGGAACGCTTTGGGGAAAATCCTCGTGAATATTCGCGAAAACATGCGCAGGGAACTTCAAGCAGAGGCAATAACTAACGCCCAAAGAACGCAGCCGAGTGAAATGGACATAACCACAGCGGATAAGTAGACTGTGTGGCAGACCGGACCATATACCCCCACTACTCTAATGTGACCCCTAAGTGCTCGGGTAGTTTGATGGTTGATTACCCCTCCCGGGCACTGGGTGAGTTGTATATAAAGGTGTATGCACGGAGAACCGGCCTAACACTATACTCTTGTGCGTGGTAGCTGTTACCTGAAGCGACCAGTCAAGCTGACCCTAACACCGGAACATTGTGGCTACTGTCTACGGGTATGTTCGATATTTCTCACTAACCGTATCCGTATCTAGTCACCCGGTTCTTTGAGGTTAATTACCCAGTCTAAGTCTAAGTCTAAGTCTAAGTCTAAGACCGGAATTTCGAGGCCAATAACTGCCTCTCTCTGCTGAACCGGACTCCGAGGTTAATTACCCGGTATTTGAATCTGCGTGTAAACGAAACTGAAATGGATATGTGGTGATTTGTGATATCGGACAGCTGGATAGCCTACTGCTTGAGTGGTTAATTACCCATAGAAAAAGAAAAAGTAATTGAAAGTGAATCTGCTATAAATGAAATGTGTTACTCTATGTATATGGTAAAGATAGGGAAAGAGGTCGATTACCCTGAACCCCTAAATGCTAAAGGCTAAATGCTAAATACTTATAGAGCTAGTAATAAAGAACCTGAACATGTGTAACTATATATATCGAGTCGCGATCGAGTGTTAACGTGTCGAGGTGCATAACCCGTCACCGAGGTGTCATGGTACATAACCCGTCATCTAATAATGGAAACTCCATATAAGACTACCCTGTGTTGAGGTTATATTACCCAACCTAATGTTACTGATGTTTTAAATCTCCAGGCTGACACGTGTAAGTCTCCGCGGGTGAGTGCTGTACTTCCGATTATGGCCGACGCTGGGCAACGATATCTCCTCTGTGGTGACTCCAGGCTGCGGGGCATGCAGGAACATCTCCACGCGATGGGAGTATATCACACAAGGGCAGTCTTCTTCCCTGGCGCAACTATTGATGAACTCTGTGACAAGACTATTCCCATTATCAAAAACACTCGCTGGGACGCCATCTACTTCGCCAGAGGCATAAACTCTTTGACTGTTCTTAAACATAGCCCAAGAATGATTGACTTAAAATACAACACATGGGAGGACGGAAGCATAGCAATTCTAGAGGAGTATCAGAATGTGGTTGCAAAATACAGAGTTGTTGCCCCTGTGACGCCGGTGGCAATCTGTACCTTATATGGTGTAAGTCTGGTTGATGCAAACGGTTATTTGTGTGATGACTCTAAGCAGACCATATTAAATGACACTATCTCAAAAATTAACGAGGGAATAAATATCCTAAATGGGGAAAATGGTCTTGTGACGCCATACACTGGCTCGGTAATCCACAGACATATGGGAAAAAACAGAGGGAAGATACACCTCTACTCGCACCTGGTTGACGGGGTGCACCCAAGCCGACACGCAAATAGGAAGGTTTGTAGATTCTTCTTAAGGAGCCTATTGGAGAATAGGCGTAGCGGTGCCCATCAGTAGCTGTGAGGCCAACGTTGTTGTAGGTTGGTTCCTTGCGGCATCGACTTGATTAAAACATGATATATCTGGTACTATGGTAACATACTCATAAATTGGGTTTCTTGATGGTGGTTGCGTGGTGGTTTTTGCTACTTGCCAAATCTGTGTTGTTTTGGGGTTTTTTTGGGTTTTTTTTTTGGTTTTTTTTGTGGTTTTTTTGTGTTTTTTTTTTTTCTTTACCTCCGGAGCTGGGTAACTCACTCATATTTCATTTTTGTTCCTTTTCTGAAACAGCAAGGTATTGTAGTGTAGTATTGAGCTAGCACCATGAGTGAGCAAACTGTATAAGAACTGTATGTTTTATGTTTTTTGAGTATAAACTTATTTGTCACTTGTAACTATGGGATCAGCCTAAGTTTCTCTTGAAGAACACTTTGCCCCCTTACCTGTATCAAGTATTGTATATACAGGATTTTCGTATTGCACTTGCTATGTGTGGCTTGTTTTTCTGTATTGGAGTACTTCTCCTTCTGTCGTGTAATGTCTGTGTTGGAAAAATTTCCTCCTGTCTTTGTTCAGTGTATGGATTTGTGATTGCTCGATATGTCATGATGAAGATAAGTTTTGGTGGTGGGAGTATTTTTGTTTGGTGGATAGGGATGATCTGTTGTATGATTATGTGCAGCCCTGTTGGTAAAATTGGTATGGAACAACTCATGTTATTGCGGTTTATGACCCATGTGTCAATAGGACTGGTTCATCAAACGCTGGTTGCCTTAAGTTTGAGGTTTATTACCCAAATAAAATTCATAAGACCTTTACGAATCCTTGTAAGTTGTTGTCTTTTAGACTGGATGGTAAGTGTCACATGTATGTTTTTTGTTGAACACCTTCATCATGACGTACTATCTACCACATGAGGTGGCGGCGATGAAAGGATTAACCTTCGTCACGCTCAACACTAGGAGCCTATACAAAAAACTCGACCAAGTAAAGGCTATGTTTTCAAAAATGGACTTTCTGGTAGTAACAGAGTCTTGGCTCACAGAGAAATACAGCCAAGATTTACTGGGTATCGAAACCATGGAATACCATCGTTTGGATCGCCCACGACATCTGGCTAAATCTGGGGGCAGCCTAATCATGTATGTCACCAACAAACTAGCCTGTCATGTTAACATGCTGGATGAGTTCAGTTTCGCTAACGAACATATCGAGGTACTGACTTGTGAATATCAACAACCGAATAGGAGAAAAATGTTGGTAATAGGGGTCTACCGACCACCAAAGGGAAATCATGAGTTATGCTATCGTGCCCTCTCTAATATCATAAATACAGCTAGATTTAAGAAGCACGAATACTGGATCTTGGGAGACATGAATGTCAACTTAAACTATAAACACAGTAATAAATTTGCTTCGATGAAAAAGTTCCTGGATGAACATCAACTAACATACCTAAAAACCTGTGACACTTATCTAAATAAACACGGTAGTTCCAAAATTGATCATATATATACCAACTCTGCCAAGGTTGCCTCGTCGGGGAACTGCAACTGCTATATAAGTGATCATGTGCCGATTTTTGCTCAGAGAAAGTTCCGGAAACCAGATGTCAGTTCCAGGGTATTCTCAGGTAGGAGTTACAAAAACCTAGATGCACTTGACCTAAAGCGTACGATGCTAGAGTTTGAACCGGGGGACACCACTGGTGTCTCTCCGGAACAACTATATATGTTGTTTGAGAACTACCTGACGTCTTACCTGGACATGGTTTGTCCTGTGAGGGACATTAAGGTGTCAGTGTGTGATGGCCTTGACCTCCCACAGCATGTGCAGCAGAAAATACGGAGAAGGGCCTACCTTCTCCCAAAATGTAAAAGGAGAGGTGAAGTTGAAACGCGACGAGAATGCCGTGTGCTCTCAAGGGAGATCAATCTGGGGATCCGGGAGGCTAAATCAGTGTTTATCAAGAAAGCTTTAAAGGCGAATGCAAAAAATCCCAAGTCTTTCTGGCGGACTGTAAATGCAATCTGGAGGCTGAAAATAACTGCACAGAGATATGCTCTGCTGAATCAAAATGGCATGGTAATTAAACCGATTGAACTCCCTGAGTTATTGAACGAACACTACATAAATATAGCTGAGAATATAACCGCATGTGGCCATGTGATCTGTCAAACTGACGAATACCTGGAGGAGGACATACATGACCCACTGTCTATACATGGGATCGATATCGAAGAAGCACTTGAACTTATCAATAAAATCAAATTATCCAAATCTACGGGTATAAAAAATATCAATGCAGTGGTTCTGAGAATGGCTCTCCGGAGTCGGCCGGATTTGATGAGAGATATAATTAATAAGTGCCTGGGTGGTGGGTGCATGCCGGAGCTATGGTGTCGGGGTATCGTCACCCCAATCCCGAAAGTTATGAACCCAAGACAACTGACAGATCTAAGACCGATCTCAAACCTACCTGTAATGTCGAAAATGATTGAATACGAGTTGCACAAACAACTGCTACCGCAGTTGTATGGTAAGGATGCCTTCAGTGGATATCAGTTTGGATTCCTCCCGGGAAGGTCCACCGGTCAGGCGGTCTTTTATCTGTCCTCCCTACTTTTTGGTGCGCGAGATGGGGGACTGACCTCACTATGTCTTTTCATCGACATGCAAAAGGCGTTCGACTGCGTCGATCACCATATCCTGTTGAAGAAACTAGGACAGCTTAAAGCCGACCCTTTGGTCCTGCAGATTTTTAGATCTTATTTTCTGAATCGGACACAGACTACACGAGTGGATGATCAAATCTCATCATCCCTGCGTGTCAAAAAAGGGGTCCCACAGGGATCGGTCCTCGGACCGATCCTTTTCATAACCTACCTGAATAGTATAGTTGACAGCCTGAAACATGCAAAGATATCTCTGTATGCGGATGATATGGCTCTTGTGGTCAGCGGCAAAGATCCTGAGATCGTAGCCACTCTGATGCAGGAAGACTTGGACTCACTGTGTTCGTGGCTGGACCAGAACCAACTTGCAATCAACATAGGTAAATCAAAACAACTGTGGTTCCCCGTTGGGGGAAGGATAAGAGAGGGTGTCCGATATCCATCCTGCTGTGTGGGGGGTACTCCCCTTGAGACAGTGAGGGTCTATAATTACCTAGGTGTGTCCTTTGACTCAAGGCTTAATTTTACCGCTCATTATGACAGGGTTAGAAGGGATGTTGGCTCGAAGATCTTTAAGCTTAGAAAACTGCGCTATGTGCTAGACAGTGACACTGCGGTCTCTATAACTAAAACCATGATTCTCTCGAAGATCGAATATGGCGACTTTATGTCGGTTGCCATGAACGATACCCAAAGGAAAGGTCTACAAATATTGGTAAATGGGAGTGTCAGAAGGGATGACCGGGTCACGGTGGACAATCTCCTTGGAAGAGCCAATCTGGAGCCACTAAGTGTTAGGCGGGCTCGCCAGTTGTTAGCATTAATGTACTGGTGGTCCTCTGACCCTGACAACATAGCATTCGGTGAGCGACCTCACAACACGCGTGCTGCTGAAAAAATTCGACTTAGAGTTAGGCGACCAAAATCAGACCACTTCCGCCATTCTCCACTCTATGTTGGCTCACAGATGTGGGACCGCCTGAGTGCGGTTACACAACGGATCCCTCGAAGAGACATGTTTAAGGGAAGCATCAGGGACCTGGATCTTCCGGATCTCCTGGGTACCCTGATTCGGTGACTGGCGTTCAGTGTCTGAGGCTAGTATATAAGTCCGGGCTAGGCCATGGAAATGACCTTCGTGATACGAGTAGATGTGGATGATTGGATCCCCATAATTAATCATGTGATTATCCTGTGTCGTTGTGTCCGGCATAGTCGGATCTCGCTGGTTTGCCAAACTGTACCACCCACCCCACCATCAGCTATCAACTAACTAATTAAATGTTGAATTTAATAATATTGATGACCAGATCGTGCTCTTTATTTATGACTTTGTAGCGATTACATTTATGTTGTGTATTAATTGTCAATAATTGTTATATGTTCGGTCCTCGCTGTGGACCTGAAAGTCTGTAACTGTCCATGTATCAATGTCGTCTTTACTGTAACTACCTAATTAGTTATGTACTGTCAACTAAAAAATGTGTGTTGAATATAAAGTTATCATATAACTGACAATAATAAGATCGATGAGTGTACTGCCAGCCATATACACGATGTAAGTTGAGTCCTGTGTTGGAATCAGCTGTTGTCACTTGTAATGACTGCCAGTCGATATAGTAATTGATAAAATCAATGTATAACTGAATGTTCTCGGACCAAAGGATGGATGCAATGGAAGATCGCGTGTACTACCTCGTGAAATGTATTCATCTGTTAATAAACTTTTTCAAAAAAAAAAAAATAGATAAAACTTTCATAAAACCTGGTGGAGTGTAAATTGATTAATTACAAATAATAAACCCTGCATTATGTTGGGGTTTTTTTACCATTTTTTAAATAGATTTTACTTTTAAACACCACTCTTCTGTATGATACTGGATGTAAGCCTTTATAAGCGTTTGAGAACTTGACACTATAGACATTGAAGCCACTGCCCGCCACCCGCCGCCCGCCACCCGCCGCCCGCCACCCGCCGCCCGCCGCCCGCCGCCCGCCGCCCGCCGCCCGCCGCCCGCCGCCCGCCGCCCGCCGCCCGCCGCCCGCCGCCCGCCGTCCAACGCTTTCATACGTGTGTGCGGGAGGTCGCCCCCCGCATTCACACATGTGTGGGGGAGGTCGGGTGATACCTTGTCTATACACACACCTGCCCGACCCTGCATTTCCCATCGACATTCACTGCAGGGAGCCGGGGGTCGTGTACTAGGGCTTCACTGTGGGTAGAGTGATGTAGAGAGGTGGGGTGGTGGGGTGTCGGGGGGACAATGATGTTGGTTTCATTGCTGACAAATGGCATATATAATCTATAGTCAAAACAGACAGGCCAGCGGATCTGGCTGAGTGTGATGTTAGTATTGCCTTAACTTTCTGACAGGAAATATCAGTTTAGGAGAACGTATGTATTTAATTGTTCCGATGTGAACTTAACAGTCTCCCGGCAAAAAAGGACTTCCTTCACCAACTGCTTTACAAAACTCAAATCTTTCGTAAAAGCGACTGTCAGATATATAATATGCAAAGACAAAACACAGTCTGGACTGAGGACAAAAATGGGAAATGTAAAACACGTATGAAAAGGGAACATTCATAACATTAATTTGGAAGAGAATGGCTTTGATTCTATGGATATTCTAGTGGTGCCAGTGTGTATATAAGATGTAGGAATTCCGTTATTTGTGGGTTAACTTGTGTCCCTGAAAACAGGAGTGTGGTAATCGCTGCAAATTACAATGCGGAAAATTGGGTGAGAAATATAATTTCAATGAGTTTAGAAAGCATATAAATATATACTAGCTATCATTTTTAAACAAACATGTGAATAATGACCATAGAATTACAAAATAAAGATGAGTGTATAGCTTTCGGCCCACACATACGGTTTTAGATAACCAAGATATATGATATTGAGAGATGATGTAGGTGTGAGTCTTAAAATGCCATTCACAAAATCATTCTGTACAAGGTTTCCACTTTAGATAAATGGGACAATATTTATTTCAGAAAAAACCTGAGAGAGTGAAATTATATCCTAACTCACTCAGAACAGCTATCACTTCAGCAGCATGGCCCTCTCCCCACACATACAAGTCATCATTCATTGTTTTCTCTTGTAATTCTATTGAAACATTCTACACAATCTCAGCAGGATCTGTATTAGACAAACACCCTGTGAGGTACATGCACTCCATCATGTGGATCCCACTTAAGTTAGCAGACAATGCCATGCTGCTGATTTCAGCGAGAGATCACGTCTCGTTTTCCATTAGCCTATGAATATAACATAAAAATGGTTATATTAGGACGAGACGGAATAAGTTAATCCCAGCCTGGATGGAACTGAAAATGTTGACCTCTGATAAGAAAAGCAAAAAGATTACGTAGAAATAGCAACTAGATTCAAGCAATTTTGACAATTTGGTATCTCATGTTTTTCTAAAATGGAATTAAAATACTTCAGATGTGCCTAAAAAAATAAGCATCGAATGGATCTTTTTTAAAGCAGCTTTAGTATGACTCTAGATAGATTACTTGTACCTGCCTGCAGGGAGCTGTTTCAAAACCGTAAAATTAACCCACGTTTTGAAACAGCTCCCTGTATTGTCAGTCACTAGGTTGAATGATTTTGTTCATAGTTGACCTACTTTTACATGCCAGTGCTACAACATAAATTACAATACACAAACTCTACATTGACATGGCATAGTTTATTGGTATATTTGGATTTCCTAGGAAAGCTCCTAGGTAGCATGGGCAATAAAAGTATTCAATGGGGGATTTAGTAAAACCCGTTGTGGATTTGGTCGTTGAGTCGTTGAATACGGCCTTAGTAATACGGGGGTGTTTCGTAGTAGTAATCAGTGTTTATCACGTTGTCCTCCTCTTCATCATACTCCAATTCACATTTTTCACCAAGTTTCTTTTGAGCTGAAAAGAGAAACTGCCATAATAGGGTTTGGGAACATAAGATAGAAATCCCTTCACTATCTGCATACTATTCACTGTGCTATTTGGAAGGGAGCAGGATGCCAGCACTGCACGAAAACCCCACTCTTATATATATATATATATTTACGCCCGGTGTATATAGGTATGATTTTGCGTATACAAGCTACTCCTATTTTCCTTTGTGTATACACCTCATCTATAGGCGTATATAAGCGTCCATGTTGCGGTCATATATACGTCATATATACGCCTGATTCTGTTGTATTTATGCCATTATCCAATAATTCCAATCTCTGCAACTAGGGGACACCACTGTTGTTTTATTTCATTTGCCATTAGTCATAAAGTCCTTGGTATATGGAAAATCCAATGCGGGAGACAGCGGGGCCTGGGCACAGATGAGTGGTCAGAAATTGAAGGAGGGGGGCAGGATGGTAGGGGCAGGGTGTTCATGAACAATTTTTTATTTTTTATCCATATACATATATGCCAAACGTATAACATGTATACGACCAGCGTATATATATCGTACACGAGGCCGACAGTTATGCCGCTTCTGTCCCCGTGTAAGACAAAATTATTCTCTGGTGCTTGATATGTTTTCATCCAGGTTCACTGGGTGCAAGTAGGTGCAAGTCGGTTGACTGAATAAACACCCAAACCTTTAAGTTGTACCACTTTCCTTTCATGCGCTTTTAGTGTCTTAAGGTCTTGATCTCTGTCTCTACTACTACTAAAATTTTCTTAAAAGCTTCTTTTTGTCTCCTCGAAATGAGAAAAATGTATCTAAAACAAACGAAATTTCTTGTTTCCGAAATAGTTTTTTGCTATATTATTCATTATTGTCATTATTAGTGACTTACTCTCCATGGCATTCCGACAGCGGGCCTGCTGGTTTTGGGTGAGCTGCTCCTTTATCTCATCTTGCTGGCTGGTGAGTGGCTTACATGCTGTTTCAGGCAATGAACTGTTCACACACTGAAGAAATGAGTCAATGCCATCCTCTCCGGCTCTGTGGATAAAGTGGCAGATGGAATTGCATGAGGACATAGTCGCCTGATGCAGATTGTTATTAAGCTACAATGCAGTGCGAAAGTTAAATGAACGAGTAGGGTTGGGTAAATGAAATTTTATTTGTAAGTCAAACAAAAATTCATTTTGTGATATCTTTTAATAATGTTTGTACGATAATTAACAAAATATGATTTGCATTAGTGAAAATATATGGTGAGTAAAATGAGTGATTGTTTTAAATACACCGAATGAAATCGAATGAAATGTATAGAATTATAAAAAAGGTGTAAGTGGGTTGGGTAATAAAATAAATGAGAGTAGTGTATGTGAATGAGGAAAGGTTAGTATGCACAGATCAAATGATATACTTACATAGAAATCGAGAATCGTATCAGGAGATATACAAAATATATATAGGCTTAAATGGGAGACGAGTCAGGGGAGAGGGGTTGCCCCCACCCCCCTCACTGAGGGTTTAGGCCGGAGAGATCGGACACTCCAGGGCTCGGTCACTCCCCCTCTGGTACTCGCTCAGTCAGCATGCGCTCCGCTTTGTGCGCTTAGCATCACTATGGCAGACGGGATAGAGTCTGTCTCTGACTTAAACTTCACCACGTGGGCAAAGGCGTCAGGCCTCAAACGAAAAACGACGGAAGTCCTCATTCCAGACTACTATGCAGACTACGCTGTCCTGATGATCATGATGAAGTAGGATGTTAAAGAAATCTCAGTTCCCCGGGAGAGGCTAGGAGGCTGCAGCAGGCACTGGCTACACTAGGCAACCGCCGGTTTGCGGAGTTCATCGAGGAGGAGAGTACAGCCTCAGAGAACAAAGAAGACGAAAAGAAGGGCGACACAGCTGACCCAAAGAAGGGAGAAAACAACGAGACGGCACTCCTAGATGCGACAGCTGGCTGGGAGAAAGTCATAGAGCAACTCCAGGCTAATGAAAGGGAGAACGCTAAGACGGGCCGCTCACACCAAGAGGCGGCCTATGAACCCCCACCAGGGGTGGGAGGTTATGACCCTACAGTGCTCCTTACTATACCGGCCAGTGATCGTAAGGCGCTTAAAGCTACGGACTTTGTACCAGAACATGTCAAGCTCAGGCTAGCCAGGCGCAAGAAGATGACGATGAAATTTACAGGAGCAGAGGACGGCTCGATGGTCTGATCAGCTGATGAGCAAGCCCCTTTGTACATCTCCCAGGCCGAATGGGGGGCAGCCAATATGAGGGTTCTGTATCACCTCCTTCGGACAGGATCCCTAGCAAGGAGCCGCATAGAAGACTACATGGCATATACCATCTATGTCTTTGAGCTGGCAGCCAAATACGACTGGCAGTCCGTCCTGGGACTGGACACCCGCTACAGGGAGTTACAAGCACAGAATGGGTACAGGTGGGGAGAGGCTCTCTCCCTCCTACCCAAAAGGACAAACCCCACACAACAGGACAAGGTGCATGATCCAGGGGATCTATGCCGTATCTTCGCTAACACAGGGGAATGCCCCTACGGTGAGAAGTGCAAGTTTCGCCATAAAATTGCGGATCATACCTCTCAGTCCCCTACCAGGGATGGGGCTTTACGGCCCAGGGCCTGGGAATGGTTGATCCCTGCATCTTACCTTACAATATCTTATTATCAATGTTTGTTTATCATAGCTAGGTGTTTATCCCTCGCATCTAGTTCATTATCGGTAACTGTATGACTTATTACTATCCTTGACCTAATTAGGTTATGTACACTTTCACACTGGTCTAACCTCATACTAGCGCTGCGCACGCCCTACTAGTAATAAAACTAATTTACCTCCACTCCAGTCTCCTTATTTAACTAGGCAATACTCCACAAGTTTGGGTGTGCCACAATCGTCATCGAGGCAAAGTCAATTGACTATTAGGGCACATCATGCAGTATTGTCTACTTTACGATTCGAACGCGTTCTGGATTTATTTCACCCCTTTCTATGACATTAAACAACAATATTGTGACATACAGGTGTATTTTATGATTTCTTAAAAATAATCCTGGCGAAATTATAATAATTGAAAACAAGCTTGAGGGGATGAAATGCTATCAATTGTAATTGTTGATCGAACATATCATAATTGGTGATAAATGATTAATCAATCAAAGGATACCGATAATGATGATGATAATGATAGTAATATATCGTTGTGTGATGACCGAGGAAATTACCAGATTCCGCATTGAGCCACTGATATAATGTATTCGGCAAGCATAGAAGCACACGGATGACACATACCCACGATGTACTAACCCTTATCACTGGATAAAAGAGAGAAGAGGCCATAGTTGGGCAAATAAAGTTTTATTGAATTTTATAAGGAAAATAAGGATTCAAGTTGTCCTTATGAATATTGATAATCAATTAAAGTTATTTATATCAATGATTAGTAATATATGTTATAATAATTAACCAATTAACCAACCAGAACGAACAGTACTCATAAGTTTCCTCTATGATAGTATTTACAAGACCAGTTGCATAATTAGACTTTTTCCCTGCCCCAGAAAATAAAAGAACAAGTAGAGGGATATATTCTTATTTCGTCAATCCCAGATCTCATCCCCTTTGGGACAAGAAAATATGATATATCCTCTATTGTTTGATACCAAAAAAGAACCGAATTGGCTTATTGGGCAACCTATTTGAATTTCGGAATGATACAATGGTGTTTCATGATGTTATTCTGATGAAGAATATAAAGTAATAAAAATGGACCAATAAAGGAAAGACCCATGAATCTGACAAAATGACCTAATATTTGAGAGTGCATATATAGGCAAGGCTTGCAGGCTATTGTCAAATCAACTACCACCATGAAACGTCACACTCTCCTACTCCTTCACATGGGATGGGCAATATTTTCCTTTCATTTTTATTTCGTTGTTTGGTTTTTCATTGTACAATAGCAGGATAACATCTAAACGAGGACGCTCATCATGTTTGAGCAACCGCGACAATGTTTTCATAGTAATCATGCCATCAGACTACCCAACCAGTTCTAGCGGGATTTGAATGAGAAGGTATTTCACAGGTCTTACCCACAGCTATATTCCAATGGAGTATCGCAGTCGACAAGAACCTTCTTGACATTATCACAACCTGAAATAGAATAATTTCCTGGATACAAGCAATCGATTTGAATCATACAAGAATGACCATCAAACTAACATATAAGATAAAATAATAAGTCCCAAACCTAAACATCCCTTAAACTCTATCAAGGGATGCCAGTTGGAGGCCTATGTGTTCACCGAAATATAAGGCCAAGTAAGGGAGCATTCAATAATTATGACTTTTTTTTCAGTATTCCCCTAGGGGGGGCAACTTTCTTTCACTATTTCTACTGGGGGTCGACTTTTTTTTTACTTAGACAATGAGGAAGACTCCCATATTTGTGTTCAATGACAAGAATTGATATTTGTAATGGAGAGCATTCATATCATATCACACGAAATTAGCTTAGTTGTACTAAAAAAATAATCATGATTAATATACACCGTTACTATAGTTGTATCACCCTCTAGAGTTTAGTGTCTATTGTTACAGTTCTGTTTCTCTACTGGAAGAGGGATATTCACCTTCATGAGATGGTGGTCTTATGACGTTATTCAAATTCAGAACATAAAGGCGACTTCAATGCAAAGATTTGTCTTATAAAACAGTGAATGATATTATGAACTATAATCAACTTTTATACACAAACTAAGGTTAAATTTGGTCTTTCATTCCATGTGTTTACCCATCAGAGCCTAGGATCCCCAATGCTGTCTAGGTCTTCCGAAAAAGTTTCTGTATAACTGTCTGCCGCAATGAGTCCAACGAAGTGGGGAAATCAGGTCAGTCTTTGCCCCAAAGTAAGGCTTAGGGCTGTTTGAAGATGTAAGGGCTGTGATCCTGGCATGTATTGAATTGACCAGTATTGTGTCTCTAACTTGGGTAACAAAGCAGTTTTAATTTCAAATGCAAACCACTGTTCTATTGGCATGAATAGTGATCAAATAACACCACTTTATACATTGAAAAAGACTTTTTTCATTTTACGCGGGGTGTCCGTTAGGCGGGGTTCTACTGTATCTTACATACTTGCTTTACTACCCTGCATGTCGGAGAATTCCTTTAGGAAATGTGAAGGATAACAGATGATATTATAGAATCGGATTACTCTTACCATTGGACCAGGCTCTCGCAGAAATTAACAGATACTGTCCTCCAAGGGGAAACTCAAACTTGTCCTCGCATCCCTCCTTTGACAGACCCTTCTTGTCTATCTCCCCCAGACACGTCTCAGCAGCACTATACATCCGCCTGGTGGGGAAACACGGAACTAATGATATCCTTCGCCTGACTGAAGCTCATCAGCTCAGCACTAGGGTTCAAACGGGTACCTCTAAAATTATAAATATCTTTATGTGTATTCCATTTGACGTATAGGGTATCACATTCGAATCTTATAGATATTAGATGCCGATCTCGGAAATTGCACTGAATATTTTCAGGGTATTCCAGATTTATGTATGAAAGGTGAAATTTCGTAAATCTAAATATTCCCAGTTGTCTCTCTTCTTTCTAGAAAGTATTTTAAAAACTCTTCCAACAAATCACATACCCAGGGCTCAAGACCAGGGCTTATAACAGAGGGACTTCCAAGCTAGACATATAATCAGATTAATCGCTATCGTGCTATTACATCAAGTAGGTAGGAACTCTGTGTGGATTAATGAGATGATTATGGACAGTGATAAACATATAGGATATACAAATAGTAGACCAATTGGGAGATATTATTAGCTACATAGGTATCATGAATTAGATATATATATTCTTCCTTAGTGTCTCATGCTGACCTTTTGACCAAACAAACCTACCAGTGATAATGATAGTGATAACAGAGGAATAGTGTATACCACACAGAAAATAAATGCAAGTAAATAGCACATATTTGGAAGATAACATATCCACATATGTATTATGTGGAGCTAATTCCTCAAAAAAAAGGTGTAGGTATAAAATCATAAATTTACTCTGCTCACTTATAAATTCACTTACTTTCTGACCCCGGTGGGAGGTGGGTTTCCGCTATAAACCATAGTGAGAAAGAGATCGTCAACTACAGACAGGCAATCACGGACTTCTCGAGATTTACAGTCTGAAAATAAAAATCAAGATGGACTTCCGCTAAACATCGACAGTTATGAAGGTGTAATTTTCAGGTCATTACATCGCTCGCTCATGAACAAAATCCGCAGCGACGAAATTTGGTGACTAATGACCATTAGAAAAAGACATTTTTCATTGCTGACTACATCGCTGGAGGGCTACAGCTACAAAACACCAGACCCAACCAAAAGGTCGGGTCTTGCATTAGCGATTTCCAATAAAAGACTTTTTTTTCATAACAGCCTATAATGTTTGTTCCTAAAACACAACTGGTACATAATTAAACATGTTGTTTTATGGTAAATGGAATATAGGTCCAAAATTTGAAAATAATCCCTTCTCATTTTTTGTAATTATTCCTCGAGCAGTCAAAATTGGTTATTTTCTAAGGTTTAGCATCAGTGATCCTTTTTTTAAAGATGGTATTTAACCTTGTAACCAGCTATAAAGATGAAATATAGATTCGTCACTCACTACAGTGAGAGAATGGGTGTGTGTGTGTAAAAAATAGAAAGCAATAAAGACAATTTTTTAAAAAGAGAAAAAATCGCTGCCATCGATAATTGTGACTGAAAACATGCCAGATAATGATGAAAACTTGGGAAACCCCTCCCAAACTCTGACGTCAAGAGGGAATTCCCTGCTAAAATGTGTTGCTAAATTTTCATAGTTATAGCTATAAACAGTATAGCGATATTTCAACGATCGTGATATAGCTTTTCTATTGTAATAGAAAAAAATCATAATCACTAAAAATTTGTATCACAAACAATTGCGATGTTCTTGGCGACAAAGTTATGTAATGGGACCCTGGGCTCTCTGAAATCATTGTTGAGAATCTCATCTACAATAAACAAGCAATGCAATGACTTTCCGCGACTTGCAGTGTAAACATAATGCCAGTAACATAATGAGGGATTATAGGCGGCGATCTTCAGAGATTTTCACCAGATAGCACGCTCATGTGCGCTAGCGACGAAATCGCTTGTTACCTACAACATATAAAACGTGTAAATTCTAGTCGGATCAGCTTGGAGTTTCTCCCGCACATAGAAACAGAGTGAATCAAATCTCGGCCTGGAGGCTGAAGGGCCACGAGAGTGAGATTCTTGTATCGTGACAAAGTTAATCCTGCTATAAGTTTTTGTAGATGTGATTCTTCTCGTATGATGTATTTTACCCATATTGAAAACATGCATAAGAACTGTAGTTTTACTATTCCCTTACTCAGCGTCTAAGACCATTACATGACCTTATGCTGGTTTGAACGCCGATAGTCAGTTCATATACCTGTGTAATAAGAAATAATACCATATTGGTCCGTTGCCTGGTTCCCCCCTGTCGTCCCCTCATAGGAGTCTCGAGCGGTATGTTATCGGGAACTGTACCCAAGAGAGAGCACCACCGTCAGGAATATCTCAAGTAAATATTCAAATAGGCACTTCAGGAAGGACTGTCTGAGACGTTCCTAACCATTGCCTGCTCTGTCTCTCTAGTGCAGTTCCTTCTGAACAAACTGCTTCGAGACTCCTGCACTTGCAACCAGAGCTACACAAAGTTAGCTCTGGTCCGGTTAAAGCTTATATAAACCAATTAAGCTCTGTTAATTAATCCTAAAAAGTAAGCCCCGCCGACATGGCCATCAGGCACGCGCAGAATGGGGCTTACAGGTACATTTATCAATAGGGTGCTTCATGAACAGAGTGAGGCCGCCTCTGACTAGTTACTTTCAGCTACATTGTTTTCCATTGAGGCAGTGGTCCCTAATGACAGCTCTGTTTGCATTCGCCATACAGTCTGGCTTGTCCCAAATTAGAGACATTCGCGGTGCCCTGAGCACTGGCATATAAGGGCAGAGAACCAGCTTGGGGATCCATCCATGCAGGGCATGTAGGAGAGTGTAGCCACAGGCGTGATTACCAACCATGAGCAGCAATACCAGCAGTACACTGACCACAACAACAAAAACATGGCAACTAATACAATATATGCACTATATTTATGTATATCTGTGTACTTGTATCTGTGTATCTGCATTTACACAGGGTAGTCTCACTACATTGTGCATGTTTCCTAATGAATTTACAAGGCCATGTGAAAGAAAGGGGGCAGAGCAGTGAGCCATGATATGTAGGGTTAAGGTTGTACTGGTCCTGCAAAGGATATTTGTAAACATGATTTGTCGAAGCATTTGATGGTTCCAATTGTCCTGATTGTTTTCTGGTTTTCCGACTCGCTCCTGACTCCTTTTTTGTGGCCCAAGTTTTTGTCGCAACAATTGTGGTGATTTTACCCAGGGAGGTATCCAAGTTTCTTGGCATTCCGGGAGAGAGTGGCGAGTAAGGGTAAGGGCTGTTTGAAGTGTCGTCGCTATGTGACCAGTGCATGCACATGACTGGGCAGACCATGTGAGATGGTGTCCTTAGTTACTCAGTTTCTTCTGTCTTGCATTACCTCCAACCTCCAGTTAGCCACTAATGCACAATGCATCAAGTAAATAGTTTCTCTTTCTGTATGTATATAGATCTCTTTCTCTTTCTCTTTCTATCATTCTTTCTCCATCTCCTTGTTTTTCGCAGTCTTTCCCAGTCTCTTTCCCACTCTCAGTGTCTCTTCTCTACCTTTCCTCCCCTCCCTCTATAGCTCACCCTTTCTCTTGGTCTTTCTCCCCTTTTGCTTCTCTCGTCCATCCCCTTCTTTCCCTTATCTCTCTCTCTTCATAATGTTTACCAGGTTGTCTATTTCTATCTTTTGGAAATATTCACTCGATTTGGGTGTTTCAATCTACACTGCACACATTTTGTTTGGATTTAGCCAATACCTATATATGTTAAAAAATTGGCTGGGCAAAGGTAGATACTTCTAGTTTCAGATAAAATAATTTTGATATGAAAGCCTTCATGAGTGCTAGCCATGTTAGACTTAGGTATAAAAACATTTTTTTGTCATTTCCTTTCTATTTAGATTTAATAAATTTTACTTTATATCCAGAATTGCATTTCGAAAATAGAATAAATTGATTAATTTATCAAGCTATGAACCGGTTGACATTATTGTCTGTGTATGTATTGCCAAAACGAGACATTGTAATACATTCATTTCTCACCACACTTCGGCAGAAACAGCATGTCCATGGTGTCAGTTAGGAGTTCTTTACTGCAGTCACATACTGATGCTTCTCTCGCACACTGCCGTGCCTTCTCCAAGTCTCCACTGTAAGCGCGATCGAAAGCATTATCTCAGCATTTTAAATACTAAAGAAAATCAAGTTAGTTGGAACCTTGGGTTTAAAAGACATAATTCCCCTTGGCCACCTTTTGAGCTGGTATTTATCACCTCAGGAATTTGATTTGTTTGAATTCCAAAATAATGAAAACTGGAGTAGTGGACACGCGGGATTGTACATAACTCCTACACTTGCAGCTTACCTCAATACTATCTGTGATAACCTTTTTAATTGCCCTGGCCCGATTCCTTATTTCATTCTTTGTCTCTTTACGAATTCTGGCCGATGCTCAGCATCTTACGATGATGACTATTTTACATACACGACCGGTTCTCTGTTACATTCATTGACCTTTTTAGAGCGTGCTTGCACGCGCTAAATACATCATCTAGAGGTTAGAGTCAGGGTTAGAGTCAGAGTTAGAGTGGTCACATTGAACTTTCAGTGTGCTTCCAGAAAACTATCCCTTTACTATCTGCATGCTGTTCACTGTGATAGTAAGAACAAAGCAAGGAGCCAGTGTCTCAGGGTCTTAGAGGTGTGCCCAGCTGACCATGACCAATCACTCAAGACCGAAATACTTCATTGACCCACTGGTGCTTGATATGTTTTGATCCTAGACTCAGGCAGTCAGAGAAATGACAAGTTGACTGGGTGCAGGTGGGTTACAGAAAACTATCCATAGGCTAACTCTGACTCAAACCTTTAAATTATTATTCATTTATAATTGCACGCTCATTCATCTGTGATGAACAAACTTTTCGCTCCTAGTTTAAATCTACAAGGCATCTCTGCGTACCTACAAACATGTACAAACATATCATCTACAATAAATACTATTTGACATGACATATTGGTGTTAAAGCACTTATACTTTCTTGGAATGCTGGCATGCACCCCATGATAAGGAAGATGGGCCCATCATAATGACTTACTTGCAGTCCTCGGTGTAATATTCATTTCTTATGAAGTGCATCAAACAGCGAAATACCATACAGCGGTCATTTGAAGCTGAAATAAATGATGCAACAATAAACAAATGCCTTTAATAAAACATAACAAATGATACATATATAACTATATAATTACCACAGCGCCATCACTCAACTAACCAGGTAATTGGGTGATAACCATGGAGGTTGTGTGCTTGTGGTAAACAACATATAACCAGGTAACCAATCACCTTGTAAAGTTCCAGTCTATAATTCCTATTGTGACTAATTATATTAGTTTCTATGAGAACAGATTAGTATTCCAAATTGTCCATATTTAATAGTACCAAAAAGACTGCATTAAGACAGTCACCCATTCTGTAGCAGTTCCTCCCTGTTTTGATGTGGACTGTATACCGGCCATGCATTGAATGGCATGTTTACCCTCATTACCACTCACTCTAGTTCCCAGTCTGGCCACATGGGGGCAGAGCGCTCTGACTTGACACTGACACCTGAGTTGTTAGTGACATGAGCGGCCCTCCTTGGCATGTGCGACATGAGACTGGTCAGTCCTGATTGGCTGTAGTTCCAACAGAGCTTACCCTGAACCCAGATGTCGCCTGTTGTGTATATATATATAAGCTGGATGAACATATCATTAAAACAGTTCAGTTCTTGACTCATAGCAGTACATAGTACCTTTGTGTTTGAGTTCTTACACCCTTCTTCTTAAGGTCTACACCTAGCCAGTCTAGGCGCCTAGGCTTTACAACCTGATGTGCTGTGTTTGGTTTAACAGTTGTAGTCATCCGCTCTCAGGCCTTCAGCCGCAACTTGCTTAGGTTGTGAAGAGAATTCATGTCCAATCTCTGTTTTGTCCTGCTGTGTGCTAGTTTCCATGATTAGGAGGATAAGAAGCTGCTATGTCCCCTAAAACATATTGGCGATAAACCTATGAATATTTAATTTAAGTTCAAATTAGGCCCAAATATGTAAATTTTTCGTTCAAATTGAAACATATTCTTTAAATAGAATGTACTCGTTCTGAGCGTTTACAAGAGTTTGTCACTAACGTACATTTCTAAGCCTATTTTCAGAATCCCTTTGTACTAGAAGCGTAAGAAATCTGTGCAGACCGAATTCAGAATTCTTAACACCATTACTAATTATCTCAAGCCTGAACTGCCATTAAATACGTTTTATTGAATTGATAAAACAGGTATATAAAATATAGCTCAATGAAATACAATTGAGTTGAGTTGAATACAACAATAAGATGAGTGGGAAAAGGCAAGACAGTGTAGATCTTAGATATTACTCGTCGTTCAAGAAATTCTAAGAAAATTGAAGGGAGTTTTTATAATCCTATACCGTATCTGGCACATGGGGGGAACTCCTAACATATAAGAATTTAGTTTTAATTCGTTGTGCCCTGTATAAGAATGGTAAAGATGTGACTGGTTGCATAGGTCATATTAACCTACTGGCCGAAAAGGCTGATACTAAGATGTACACATTAGAGGCTTTAGTTACGTACGGTAATTCTATAAAAGGCAAAGCTAAAACTGTCGGTGAAAATATATATTCTTGAAAACTAATCCAGAAGAAAATTCAGCAACAATCTTGATATTGCTCTACTGCTGAGTGAGTTGAAACAGAAAGTAACGATGGAAATGATCACTTGTATGAATCTTAGAATGATGGAAAAATGCAAATTCCTAAGAAAACTGAAGAGCAATTTATAAGGAACAATTGTGTATTATGGACTGGAAGTAAAGAAGAAGATGAAGTCACTCTGGACATCTTAATCTTGAATATATCCAATGTTATGTCCTGTATTCATTACTATTATACCTTATCATAATGTCATCCAACAATATGCCTTGACATCTAGACGGATATAATAGTTGATGATGTATGAACTGTAAATTATATTGCTGGCATTACCGCCCGTGATGTAGCTATACTCAGTGGCTCCAGGGGGTGCCACCTCCATTGCTACTACACCACACAGCAGCAGGGAGAGATTACTCAACCTTAGAGTTCACAATGCAACTCACACTCGATGGACAGATAAACTCCTCCGTTTCTCACTATGCCAGAAATTCGGTTGGGTAAAAATGTGGCTTTAGTCATCACCCACCGACAGGGTAAACGTGCACTTAAGAAAGAATCATGAACGGAGAGCCTGATCCTAAAATTGAGCCGAAAAAAGACATCGATACACCTGGGTCTCACACAGAGGCGCCGGCACAAACATCTAAGGCATCTACTGCATAGTCAATCCAGGAGTAACAACAAGATGATACCTCTTAAGGTAATCCAGACCTACCTGAAGTCAACTTTGACGATGTTCTACAGACGTATTGGTGTTTAGCACAGTCTTAGAATAACGAATATTCTAGAGACTGTCATTGCAGGAGGAATATTGCATTTTCTATTGTTTATATGGGTTCTGTGCTAATATACCAGAATCGACATATTTCTGTGTTTGAACCCTGTGTAAATTGTACTGGTTCATGCTGCGTCGAACTTAACGGCATTCCCATGCTTGTAACCATATCGATTCGCAGTGCTTATCCTGAGGAATGTCAAGGGGAACTATGAAGACATGTTTATTTTGTCTGACATTTGTAGAGGTGTCATATCTTGAATAAAGGAACTACATGGAACATGAACAATATGACCTCAAATCGATCCTGGAACCTGAGTCGAAAACACAAATCACCGATTACAGACAGGTCACTGCCAATAGGATAAGTGAAAGACCACATAACTGAAACTGGAATTAAATTCCAGTCCACCAACGATGTGAAATGACTGATACAGGAATTTGATTTCTCAACAATTATGGACTATTTGGATAACTTCTTCGTCGTAGGCTCAGACTTCTAGGACTGTGCTAACCACCAAAATACCTCAGTCGGTTTTCTCCAATACCTAGGTTGTTCAACCAACTTTAAAAAGTCACTTCCCCCAGTCAAACAACGAAATACCTAGGTATTATTGTAGACTTGCGGAACATGTCGGTCATATATAAAGAGCTGGAAAAATTATCGGATATTCCAAAGCATTATTCTATGATTGTTATAGGTGGTCGTTTATTTACGTCACAAATTTATGACAAACTGAAATCTTCATAAAAAGACGAAAGGTTTGATCAAGCTGTCCTCAGTGATATGTCAATATCTATAGTGGTGGATTTCATTCCTACCCGTTTTTAATGGGAATGTAAAAATCATTTAGCCTTACAAAACAGGGCATACGCACTGTTCGCTGATACTCATCTCTGACTGGGTTTCGCAGTAGTATGGCCCACGATTACTGTTATGGTAGCTGGATACATAAGTATCTTCATCAAGCGGATTCCCCCACATGTGACATCTATCACGTCTCCAATATTAACATTTTGGAATTGTGGGATCTCCTAGCCAGCGTTAATCTTTTTGAATTCTTATATCGATTATCATTGTGACAATACTCAGGTTATCTCATGCTTTCGGTTAGATGAAGTAGGAATCCCACGGCTATGGAGTGGATCTGCAAATCTAAGTACTGGTTATGCGCCATGGAAAGAAAATCATCATCAATCCGCGGTACATTTCATCCTCTGGTAATCTG
Organism: Alentia gelatinosa; assembly: GCA_950022655.1. Taxonomy (NCBI): domain Eukaryota; kingdom Metazoa; phylum Annelida; class Polychaeta; order Phyllodocida; family Polynoidae; genus Alentia; species Alentia gelatinosa. The sequence goes on along the minus strand of OX465585.1, from coordinate 47,511,322 downwards.
ATAGCCGATTCGCAATCGTTTATACACGAATTGAATTGTAAAATCATATCTACAAAGATGGTGAGCGAATGGGAGTTCCGGGAGAGACTATGGAACAGAATATAGTGGTGTTTCACACTAGACAAAGTGGATATTTACATTCAGTGTACCTGAACCTACCAGTTCAATGATTGTATAAGGTTAACATGTTATACTAGCTTGGTTAAATTTCCAGACATATTTCGCCAAAAGAAAGCCAAGATATCAATATTAGGCCTTATTGTTGAATCTTTGCAACATAAACAGATCTTTATCGCTAATGTTTTAACTACAGCGTAGTAGAGTATATATTCCCCGGAACTCCGGTTGTGATCCTTGACATATTAGGAACGCATACCGTCGTAACACGTGATCCATCTCAAATAACAGGACAGTTGTATCGCTCCAATGTGATATATATATACGGCAACATCGATTTCTCTTGGTATTTCCCATCGTGTGTAATACTCATAATCTCAAAAGAAGTTTGAACTCTGAATCACTCCAATGCTCAGAGGGTCATTCTACTATTAAATCGAGATTTCCGAAGGAGTACAAAGTTTAGACTAGTGTGATGAATCCGGATAGGATGACAAGGTCTACTAAAGTAGATCTATCAGATTTCTGACACAAAAAAATATACATGTTTTCTTAGGAACTTTCGATGTGTCAAAATGGTCAAATTCATCCCCCAACACACAACGACGTGCTCACACCAGTCGTTGTGTGTCAGTGAGATTGCGATACAACTGTAACATTCAAACATAGTGTGGATATCACAGTACAGACAATAATTGATGGTTTTGTGGACAAGAGGTCATATAGCCTATATTATAGGTATCTGACAGTTGGTAAATGATGGGTAGTGGAATAATTCCCCTACATTTTCAATGGGGATATTCCATCCGATGGATAATAAATATTGCATATCGTACACATTCTGGGTTATAGTTGCGTCGCAGTGTAACGTTAGCATTTCAGGCTACGGGGATCCCCACTATAAAATAATGATTTTCCAATATACCTACTGCGTTTTCTTGTGGCCGGTTTGTACATTGACGATGGAAGTCCAGAGGCTGCAACGACGAGAGCGGCGAGAAAACCAAGCTGAAAAATCTTCATTTTCACGGCAGTTGACTGCCCACAGAAAATCTCCGGAGAGGTTTGCAGAGGTGTATTTGGATTGATGTATTTGTTCGTTGATACAGTTACTTATAGTTCAGTGTCAGTGTATTCAGGATTGTAAGCGAATAAATTCAAACAATAGGAGGAGGTGGATATTTTTTTTAGAATAAGTAAGCTTCTGCAGTTTCAACTGAGTAGAATTGAGGTGGCAGAACTTGGTACTAATAGTCAGTTGCAGTCAGTTGGTCTAGATGTGAAGCTATGTGAGTAGAATAGAAATAGATAGGTGATAGTAAGAACGTATCAATGTATGGTGCTATGCGTTGGATATAAATCCTAAGTTAATATCAGGCAATGTAAGTGTGTAAACCTTTGAGCGTTTTCCGTTAGTGCTGTGTGAAAACTAGCGTGTGGGTGTGAATGAAGAGTTGTGTTGTCTATATATGTGTTGCACATTGCACACCCTTTACTCTGCGGTTTGGGGCCATGACGCGGTAACCATGGCAACTGGCCAGAGGATCCAAATTCACACCAATAATCCAGCTCCACTCATGAAAGCCCGCCCCTAATCCATAATCGTATTTGCCCTTTGAAGGGCACAGTATGCCACTAGATCTCCACGCGGCCACCGGGGGCACTGACAAGAGCAGGGGTATATTTTTCTCATTATTGCAATTATGGTAATGATTCCAGCAGAATAACACCATGGCTGTTGTGAACGAGGCGGATGATTGTCAGGTCCCTTGTATAACCCACGCACTTACATGTGTGAGTGAGTAAGGTCCTCTGTGAAAGTTCATTTTCTTTAGTTAAATATTTTGATTTCCTTTTTTATCTCGTCAAATTTCCCTAACTTCGGAACGCGCATCATCTTTAGGGCTGTTTTTTTTAAAAGAAAGAGCGATACAATTATGGTCTTTGTTGCCTTTTCGTTAGCTAAAGTGATCGGTCTTTATGGAAGATGAATTAACAAGACAATCAGGAAAACATCTTTATTTTGTATGTTTTAAGAGGTCTTAATCGTGATCTACATCGTCCACAGACATGTCCAATAACTCCAAGGGGTGTCGCAGCAGTACCTGAGATACCAAAAATGAAATAACTTGGCTTGTCTGAATTAAAAATGGCTGCCGAAACTGTAACTGGACTACATGATCATATTTTCCTGTACATAAATATATAACAATGAAACAAATGTTACTTATTTGTGACCATCACTGCTTTCCTGCAAGTCTCTTGTTTTCATTTGATGTTTATTCTGGAGTTTAATACGTAGTGAAAAGGTATCAGTAGGCTCCGGGGCCAGTCAATGGGTGAGTTCGGTATTCAGGTAACATATGTACAGGCATTCTTCTACTATATTATTCCGTTGTGTATTCTGTTGTGTATATCCATTTTATCCTACCCCTAATAAAAAAACCATTGGATTTGTTTATTTCACGGGTGTGACATATTTATGTTGTTTATGCCACTACATGTTGTTTATGCCACTACTTTCTGACACAAATATGGAAATGGGGTAGGATATAATCTAGACGCCACTCGTTTGAGTTTGAGCTTATTCATGCCACTCATTTTCGACTCGTGAAATTATGGAGCCAACAAAATGCGTGGCATAAATAAACTCAGACTCAAACTCGTGACGTCTCTTCATAGTATTGCATCTCCAAGCAGGATTCTCATGGCCCTTCGACTTATTTATGGTATGGGAAGAGTGACTGATGAGAATTCTAAAGATAGAGTTTGCTTAGAAATTTTATAAAAATATCCCTTGGAAGACTACGCTTCCCCATTGGAAATGGAAATAGCACTACCCCGAGTTCATACCATACGAGTAATTGATAAGGATCCTATTCCTCTCGAAATGTATCTGTCCTCCAATACTGGATTGTTGTATTCTTAATCACTTAATCTGTTGTTTTCTTATTCTTTTGTTCTGATAAAAGTATCGTACCTGTTCGTATCTATACCATCGATATCCACACACTCAGTCAACAAAGGACAAACGCAGGACAGGACAGCACAGCACAGCACAGGGCTAGAACAAAGTGTTTGTGTGGGCTAGTGTATTTTCTATACGTTTCCCCATCCCGGTGCCGGATTGCTGGATGCCTCATCACGTATCAATCGAGCGCACACTGTCTCACTTCAGAATAGCCACTTTAGGTCACTAAATAAAAGGTCTCTGGTTTAACACTGGTTCCAATTCATCTTACTGCATTGCAATAAATATTTACGCGAGGATAAGATAGCACAGAGTGACTACTTGGTGGCTCTTTCTCGATCGTTCGTCTGCCTGGAGTTGTAGCAGTCATCAAACCAACACATTCTCAATTGTCGACACACAAGAACAACTTCCCTCCTTTGAGAGCTTTTTTTACTTGAAACGATTTGGGGTCTACATGCTCATATTCCAGAACATCATGAAGAGACCAAAGAACCGAAAGAATTGTTATATTTTTCCACAAATAAAAGGTAAGTCTTCCATTGCCTTTTCCGTGTCATAGCTGTATACTCGGACATCAATTGACATTGGATTCCCCCTAGCCTCTGCTCCAAAATGTTCACTGCAATACAATGGAGAAAATAAATCTTCACGGAACCCACCTTTCCATACAGACAATCGCGACAATATATCCGGAACAGCACTCTCCTTACCTGAAAGTCATCCGTGAACACATATACTACAGATTCACTGAACACCGTACCCCATCCCTTCAGGGCAACCAGTACAGGCCAGAATTCTCTAAGATTAATAGAGTCATACCTCTCCAATTCACACGATGGATCTTCCCAAATGATGACCTATACCTAAGGACTGATAGGCCCAAGTTCCTGCAAACCAATCGCCTGAGCAATGGCATCCGTATCCTGTCATTGACAAATCTGTCTCTACAATAAAGGTAGGAGAAACATCATGATTAATAATTCTGCATGAACCATTAAACAATCTATACATGTTACAGGCATAGCAAATCTTCCCTGAGCAAGTCAGGAAACCTGATCATTTCTGCCCCCTCTTGGTAAAATTTGATCTAGTTAAGGACCCATCTCAGGAAAGTTTAACAACCCTGAATCACCGCCAATACCAACGACAGTTTTCCACATAAAGTTCTTTCCTTGTTGCAAATACCTTCCCCACAAATTTCCTGAATGGGTCATTTGATCTATGAACTCCTCATTCAGAATTGAACTATGATTCTGACAGAAATAAGTTCCTTGAAAACTTAGATCCACATCTAATGCCTCGTGATCCCCATATTCATACGCACATGTCTCCACATTTTCAGCTTTCTCTCACACTGGTCATACTTAATGGGTAATTGGCCAAGATTTATCGATTAGAAATTGTATATGCTTCAGGTATCCTACAATGTTCACTCATCTCAAAGCCATTGCAGGCGACATGCTTGAACTGGCACTGAGCCTGTCCTCAATAGTAGTGGGCTGAACTGTAGACCTGCATGCTGCACTGGTCTACAGTGATATGATGGTGGTGGTAAAGATGAGAAGTATGTGGTAAACACTGGGGTATGTATGTAGGGAGAGTTGTGTAGTGTATATGGACTGTAGTTGGTAGAGTCCTAGAATATGTCACAAACACTGGAGTAACTTATCACTAGAATACTGTAGTTTAAGTCCATGGGGATGTAGTGGGTAGAGAACTTCCTCTTGGCTGCGTCAGCCCTTCACAGATAAGATCTGCTTGAGGTACTTGAAATGCTCCTTTTATTGGTAATCCGCACAGGTACAGGTTCCTCACACGCCAGACTAAGAACCCAGAATGATGGGCGTAGCTGGCTTATATAGCTAGTATTGAGGTTGCATGCATTAAAGGGTCAAGGTTGTTGTCCCAAATGCTCACTCTCAGCCTTCTGTCCTACTAACCCAAATGACCTGTCCTACTGAGCCAGGCTAAGTGGGACAGTAGGTGTGCAGGCCCTGACCTACTGGTCCAAATGATCCATCCCTGCTAAGTGGGACAGTGGGTGTGCTGGCGCTGACCCACTGGCCCTAATGCTCCATCCTACTGGCCTTCTCCTTGGGTGCTTATGTGCTGACAAACTGGCCTGGATACAGCTCTCAGGGCGTTTCATATGGGATATATGCCTATACTTCTGCTATACGAGAGCTCACAGTTTTACTTATACATTTCTTAAACCTTTCTTATACATTTTATCATTTGTGCTTGGCTCAGGTCCAGTGCACTAGAATTGTTTATCGCCTCACCGTATGGTAGGTGCAAACCTAAATCAAACAGAGGACAATTATGTTTCCTGTTTTTCTCTTCAGAATGGTAGCATGTGGCCCCAGAGGCTTGGCTTGTGCAGTCCAAAATTCTCGGGTTTTAGAAAAAGCCAGAGTGTATCCCGAACTACCCAGCTTCTCTTTCAACACCAACCTCGTTTCAATAGGAAACCTTTAGGACGAGCTGAAGCCTGATAGACCTCCACACACACTGAAGGCATCAATTCCAATGGGGCGTGGCGAATAAAAGGAACTAGACACATTCATGAACTCCCAAGAACTCTCCTGTAATACTTCCTTCACCGAAAACTGTGCCTTCTCTCCTTCCTCCTCACTTCTTCCATGCTGAGTCCCACCTATCTGTGAACTGTTGCACTTTCCTTACTATCAAGCTTTCTCCTAAGAGTTACAACAAGAGCCAGAGCTTTATTTAATTCATCTAAATTGTTCTCTACTTGCTTTGCTAAAAGAAATTCTACTTCTGCGAAAGCTAAATGAGAATCCCACTCACGTCTATCCCTATGCTCTCTTTCCTCAATGCACTGTGCACTATCCTCAACCAAATATAAAAAATTATCTAATTCAATGTCATGCAGCCTCACATTGTGTCCTAGCTGTCACTAAAAATGTACAAGTTGACAGCCCTCTCAGCTGATGCACATGGGTGAATTTGCTGCAACGAACTAGCCTCCTCATAGCAAGTGAGCACTCATATGGCAGGCCAGGTAGGAAGGTCTGCACCTGGTTCGGTAATGATGTCAAGTGAGGCAGATGCTCTTCACAGTCGCTCCACTGCTCCTAATCCGTGCTACCAGGTGTTGCCTCCTATCTACCTCTTTACAATTAAAATGATTGGAAATGTTTTAGCTGTACGTTTCCTTTCCCTTTATGATGCTCTTAAAACATCTTATAATTCATTATCGCTATGATATCATTCTATTTGCTCATGCATCAGCCAGTACATAATGAACCACAAACACATGAATGGAGATCTAGAGATTCATGCTATGAGTATCTGAAAAGGTGAGAACTCATAAAGCAAGTAAAGGGAGTCTACAGGAGCGATGATCTGTGACGTCATCAATATTTGTTTGTTTTTTACAATATTCTCAAATAGATTATCTATAGATTTTTGTACTGATTGTATCAAATTATGTTTTTAACACTTCAGTAGGCCACTCTTTGACTACAAAGGCAAATGGAAATTATAGTTCTTAGATCGGCTGCAATGGGAATGATAATCGAGTGCCGCTAGTTTTTGTAGCCATATCATTCCCACCATTGATCACAAAGCGGTGCTCTTCATAACCTAATAACCTTTCACCTCTAGGGTGGAGTATAATACAACGGTTATGACTGTCTGTCATTCTGTTTGGTATCTCCACGCTGAGGTCCGTGAATCCGATGACAGGGTTAGCTATTCTAAATATTTAATACTAAATATAAACATCTAGGTGTAACGTTAGACTCTACTCTTTCTTGAATTCCTCATGCCAATGAAATTATTAAAACTGTGAGTAATAAACGATATATACGGTCAGTTTTATTCGAGGATGCAGCCCAGCATATGTTGAGTACTATTAAGAATACTACTTGGACAAATATCAAAACATCAATCTATCGCCGCAATGTTTAGAATGTGTAATATTAATACCTTAGGAAAAAGAAGAAGACCATATGTGTGATGTATAAGAACGGGTTCGAAGACGAATGGATTGATACAACGAAATGAATTACAAGATCCCAGCAAAAGATACTTATCAAAATTGAGACCATCAAATGTCCTAGGGTATATAGCAGCTCCTATTATAGAGAATCGAGGATATGGAATCCTTGGGAGTCAAGAACACAACATATATCGGACATTGACAGTTTCAAAAAATATCTTCAAGGAGAGCACTAATGGACACTTGTGAAATGAGAGAATCCATTATCTTATTTGAAGTGCATATGAAATCCTACCTCATCTTATTACATCATTTTCTAGCTTCCTTATCATTTATCTTTCTCTCTTTCGTGTTTGGTTGATGGCATATAGCACTTTTATGTAAGATTAACTTGACCTGCCTGAAATACGCGATGTTTATTGAGAGGCATTGACAATAGTCAGGTTCAATTTGTTGATAATTTAGGTTGGGGTTTTGTGAATATTTTGTAATATATACATTTTCAGAAAATCTCGATTTCAAAAAGGGACGTTAACAAACTTGTATACCATTTTTTTGTGACTATCTTTCATTTTCAACCAAATAGACCTGCTTTTACATTATATATTTACTAGAACTACCTGAAAGCAAAGTGCATGACTGTAAACCACCGGCACTACCGAGCTATTAGTACTTTATCATATGTCGGCCATTTTGAATTCCAAGATAGCTGCAAAAATGCCACAGGATCAGTGAAATCCCAAAATTTCTGCAATTATTGCCAGATTTGAAAGTATAATTGAACGTTTTGGTTTGTAATTTTTTCGTTCCGTTGAAGTCCTTTGACGGACATCGTAGTTAGAAAAAGGGCCACATCACTTCAGCAACTACAAAAAAAGACCATCAAATGAAATGGAACGTCACGTGCAACAGTTCCAACGTTATCTACTGCATTGAATGCAAAACATGCAATATGCAATACGTTGGACAAACAAAAAGAAAAATCAAAGAAAGAATAAGAGAACACCTCAATTGCATAGAAAAAACACGAGACCAAGAACGAAGTACCAAACCACTTCAACCAAGACACCCACCACGGCACCGACGATGTGAAGGTACACATACTGGACTACATATACCGACATCCTGAATCAAAGGAAGCGGCACGGCTACGAAACAAGATAGAATTCAACTGGATACACTGACTGAAAACTCATGCTCCTCAAGGACTCAACACTCTGGACAATAGGTATGGCTAAACTGTCCGCCCTAATCAACCCACCCCGACCAAACGCCACGTCAAAGAAAATTTCTAACTACGATGTCCGTCAAAAGACTTCAACGGAACGAAAAAATTACAAACCACACGATACATCACAGGGGTGGCAAGAGGGCGACAGTCTGACTACACAGAGTAGAGAGAATTTTCATGTAATTCTTTCGACGGAGAAAAAATACGAGGGCTACATATCCACTCACGGTAACCCCAACCGGGGGAAAGACCACAGAAGAGCACTGAACGCAAAATTGCCTGACGAGATTGATTAACAATCGAAACCACGAGTAGACGACGGGAGTAATATCTCCCATTACAACAACAGTGACAACCAACTTGACAGTGACAGCGTGTGACACTACCATAACCACCACCTCAGAGTCACCATAAAAGCAAAATATCACTGTCTACAGAAGGGGCTTACCTCCCTGTCCAATGCAGACTGGGTGTAGGAGACATTTTCTCCTATTTTAGGGCTCTAAATCTAGTCCCCTACAGGTCCTGTGTGTACAAACATGTACACATAGTGCCCCACACTGCGCCGACATCAGGTTGATATGAAACCGCTGCACGCGGATTCCCACGAAACAGTCATAAGCCGAGCGGCGACCAACCAAATCCGCCGTTCGCGTCACGTGACGCGCATGGCCAATCAACGACGCAGAAACTGGGTATGTTGATGAGAGCGCGGCAACTTCCCGCGGTCCACTTACCTTTTCTCTCTATTCGTGGTCGCAACGCGTTTGGTGTCAGAAGTGCTACAGCTAAGCCTCGTGAATACACAAATATAATTGAACGTTTTGTAAGAGGATAGAATGTCTGCATGGCAACTAGGATTGCTGTAATCCTTGCTATCAAAAACTTTGAAACATTTAGTTTCTACATATACTGTCAGATTTCCACATTAAAAACCTTCAAATCCCATGGAGCAGCTATCTCAGCCATCAGAATTAGGGGCACATCAAAATTAAAGATCTTAAGGCCCCGCACCCACTAGTTACGATTTACGGGAGGAGGTCTCAAAATAAAGCCCTCATAGTGAGCTTAGCCTGCCAGTTGATGCCATTCCTGGAACATGTGGTGTCTGCCACCAGGGTAGGTATAGTGCCAGAGAGAGTGGAATTAGTGCACAGCTGGTTGGAGCCCTGGAATGTGATGGAGTTCAGGAGTTTTCTGGACCATACTAGCCATTACTGCTCATTTGCTGGCCTGACCAAGCCACTAACTGTGCTGGCAGAGAAGGATTGGCCCTTCGGGTGGAGACTTGGGTGAGAGCAGGCATTTGTGGCACTTACGAAGAAGGTGGTGTAAGTCTCAATCCCTGGCTACCCCAAGCCTAGGGGCAGCTGGTGGTAAATACACACACAAGTGACAGTGGCCTAGGTGCTGTCTTCTCACCTGACTTTAGCAAGTTCTCCCCTATGCCAGCCGTATGCTTGCAACGCCAGAAAGAAATTATTGAATGACCTGCTAGAAAATGTTGGTGATCATTTTTACACTGTCCAAGTTCCAGCACAATTTTCACATGGCATATTTACTAGTAAATATGTTGAACAGATTTTCAAAAACTATCTGGTGGGGTATCCTGTACTACTCAGGACCCTGCAGTGGTTGATAGGGATTAAAGAATGGGTGGGTAAAGTGGCCAAGTGGTTACAAATTGTTGGATGTTACAACCTCCTGATCAAGCACTGGCTGAAGCGGCTTTAATGCTGATGCCCTGTCACAGATGCCTTGCTGCCAGTGCAGCTAGGTTGAGACATGCAAGAGTGATCAATGTGATATGGTCACATCAACGAGTATAGAGATACTCGTTGGTCACATGGAGCTAGGTTGAGCCAACAGCTCCATTGCTGTCCCTGACTGCACTCCAGGAAGGGATACTTCCCATTGAATGGCAGACTTTCCTGTAGTTATGTATCAGATATGAGTTAGCCGACCCAGTACTATTGCATGTGATGGGTTGGCTGGATGGTGACTAGATTGGGGAAGCAGATGGCATGGAGGCATGCACCTGATGGGCCTTAAGGGAACGGGTCATGGAAAGGAGCAGCCGCTTAGGTCAATGGTGGTTCCTGTCCAAGAGGAACAAAACATTCGAGGTGGTGGTCCCTCTGTCTCTCCACCCGGCAGTACAAGGGGCTCTGTAGTCTAGCCTTTTTTTTCTTTTTTGTTTACTCAGCTTAAGAAAATACAAGCTTAACCGTCTTCTGCATGGCAGATCTCATCGGGCTACAGTAAACAAATTGACATATTTCTCGTAAAAAACAAATACCGTCATCATAAGTATATACAGAGTTGTTGATAATGAGGGATGAGATGAACATTGCCGATTTTCTGGAGTGCTCGACCTCTCTGGTGGTGTCAGGAGAGGTTTTAGTGGCCAGGGATTTGGTAGGATGTTACCACATTCTGTGTGGACCGTCCCCATGTCTCTGAAGGAAGTTACCTTGCCCCCACAGATGAGATCCTGGTGGGGGTCCGGTACACCGTTAGAAATGGACATGGTCTAACTTGTGCACCCCGTAATGCCAAATCATGCGCCAAATCATGTGACATTACTGTTTCCGAAATATGGGGTCTGTGGTAATAGGAAGGATGTTTCTGAAGGCATTGCCTGCAGTGTAATGCTGGGCAGCAGAAGTGGTGCGTGGAAAGAGCTAACCCTTTAAGGGGGGCTGCCTGTCGTGGAGCTGTCTCCAAAAGTATGGGTTCTAGTGTTAGAGGAAAACTATGTTCCGGTGAGCAAAAGTTCAAAGTTACTCGGTAAGGATGGATAAATTACTGCCCAAGGCCTTGGCCACGGGCAGTAATTTTTCCGAGCCTTACCGAGTAACTTTGACTTTTGATTACCGGTACTTGGTTTCCCTATTCCTATATACCTCCAAATATCGATAAAAATGATTATTTCTTTTCCTGCGATAGCTCCCGAAAAATGGCCACCCTTATCGAGTAACTGCATTAGCTAAGTTTTCGTCCCGCTGCACTTTATGTCACGTGATCAGAGCGGGACGAAAACATGAGAGCGGGACGAAAACGTCAAACTTGACACATATCTTATTTTTAATGCACCCCCCAGCAGCGGTATGTAACTCTGGTTAGTTCGATGATGGGTATATAGGAATAAAACAAACTACTTGTCGGAACATCGAGACACACAACTGCTCTCATAGGCTTTTCAGAGATTGAAGATCCCTGAACATATCGATGAAAGCGACAACAGAACATAACTCTATGATGCATCAGTGTCAGCCCTTTGTAGGTTTGATCGCCAATTGCATTATCGCAGATTTAATATTAGAGTTATACAAAGTATGTGCCTGGAGATAAGAAGTGGATAACACTAAACTTACAAAGCATGCCAGATGTACTGCACGGCCTGGATGGCAAGGTTTACATTTTGACGCGCTACCACCGGAAATGAGTTTGTTTGTTATACTCCCTTCCCAAACTCAATAAATAAACCCACTTATAACGTCCTATACAAAAGCTTTACAAAAATGTACTATTAAGCTGTATCAGTTATGAAGAAATTCTTCTGAGAAATCAGTCCAGATATCATTCAATATCTCATGGAAACCTGCACGGGTTTCTCTATACTGGAGCATGTAATGAGGAAGGAACAACAGTCTCCACTATGGCGACAGTCACGCCATCTGCTAGTGCATAAAGACACCTTTCTACGACCATGGCCCTCTGATGGCAGCTACACGCACTAAACAACATGGCAGTCCGTTGCCATGGAGAAAGCAGGCATGTTTTTGTGACCTTAACGCGAGCGGCGGGGTGAATTACGAGGGGATTTTTTCTGTTATGAAAACGTCCATTCTGCTTAGTCTGACAAGTATATGGTTTTGCTTGTAAATAAAGTGGCACCTCTGGAACTCGGTGATGCGTGGGTGTATGGTGGCGGCGTGTGGCCGGATAAAACACGAGGCAGGCTGGAGGGTAATCATTGAGCTGGACATTTTGGTCTGAGCAATGACAGAGGAGGTCTGAGCGCTGAAGGACATTATCCCATCTCCCTGAACCCGCATTAGTGTTCTCTCTGGTAGACTTGTGAGCAATGTCATGGGCAATCTGTTCTAGCTTTGCTGACAAAGACCACTATTAGTGCTTATTTTACCCTTCAGAACCTGCCCACTTCATTATAGCCATCATCGTATTGCTCGTCCTTACCCATATCCTTTCGTGGGAAATGGTTTGGGGTTGGGAATCTCTGTGGTGTTATATCAAAAACATCCTGTTCTATGAGATCTCCGTACCGTACATGAAGGCTTCCACCCTGATATGACCTATGAAAACGATAACAATCAATTTACAGAGATTGTAAAACACTTCGAACAATTCACTCTTTTCGTCATGTTTTTTTGTGTTGTTTTTTTATTCGTTGGTTTAAATTCCCTAGCTCCCCAAACCCTTTCTAATTGAAATCCCAATTGTTTTGTTTTTCTCTTTTTGGGTTCAGGCTTCAATACCTTCAGGTGTACCCATCAAAACCAAAGAGGAACATGACGGATTGAATTGTTGTTCTTTAGTTGGGGTGTGGTGGGGGCAGGTTTCATTTTATACGTTTCCATTTCCCTCCAATTACGAACTTCAATCTTACACTACTGTCTTATAGGTGAGCGCGCCGAAAGAAAATCTTTGTCTTAATTGTTTCCATATTAGTAGATTCTATCAAGGCGGACCTTTTTCTCTGAAATTTTAGTTCATAAAAATAGATAGGCAGAATCGCTTAGTACACTTTATTTACCCACCCACAAACTGCCTAAATCCAATCGATGATTCAAATCTATAAACATGACGTCACTAGAATAATTGGTACTGATTGTATCAGTTGCATACTGTGGTATAAATCCGACAGTTTTGGAGGTATGTATGTAGAGAGTTTTAAATAAGAAGTTGGTGCTTCACACCAGCTGCCGGGGGGGGGGGGGGGGGGCACACTCCCCTTGGTCACCGCCACGGATCAACCCTGACATGACACTCATCTAGATCTGGCCAAGCACACCAAATGCCCATGCTCAGTACCAGGGTGGCAGAGAAATCCAGCGACGAGGTATTTGATCTTCGCCCCACCTATGATATAATGGCATAGGCTAAGTCACTGGCGTTCAAGAGACAGACTTGAAGAGTTAATGTATGCTGACTACAAAGTATTAATGATTGTGACAGCGGAGGATGTGCATGAATGAATATCCCACATGGCAAAGTCAGCCAGTGACAGCAAGCGCTTGCCGAGCTTGAAAACCTGAACTTTGCAGATAACACTGGGGAGCAGGCCAGGTAGGAGTATGAGGAGGACAAGGAGGAGGAAGAATAAAAAAATGATGACAACGATGCGGCTCTATTGAATGCGGCAAGCAGGGTGGAAAAGGTACTAGAAGATTTGAAGGAAGCAGTTAAGGACGCACTGGGTGAAGCCCACAGCAATTGGGAAATGGGCTACAATGACCCAGCAACAAAGAGTGGTGCATTGAAATACAACCCTACAACCTTCTCGACAATAAAGGTCAGCGGTAAGAAACCTTTAAAGTCTTGGTCTTTGTGCCTGGGTATGTTAAGCTCCACATCACACTGTTAAACTCAAAGAGGTGGAGGATGTACCAACTGCTGAGGAATGGAGATCTGACAAGGAGGTATATACGCCATAAATGGAAGACTATCCTTGTGATGAATTTGCGTGGAGTAAACAAACAAAGAAAAAACATAGAGGACTATATATATATCCTATATGATTTATGTCCTCAAAATGGCATGAAAGTTTGAATAGCAATTGGTGTTGGGCCTGGACACCCACTACAGGGACCTCCAGGCACAATATGGATACAGGTGGGGGACAAGGTATCAGTTATTGAAGCTGTATCCTTAACACCTGGACAAGCAGCACCACATTCAAAGTAGGGCAAAAAATGCAAGGAGGTCCCAGGTAGAACAAGAAGGGAGCACAGTATAATGGAAAGCCAGAGAAGCCACATGATCCTCATTAACTCTGCCGCCTCTACATGAACAATGGGAAATGTCCATATGGAGGTAAGTACAAGTTTCAACAAGTTGGCCTAGGATACACTTCCCCAGGCACCGAGGAAAGACAAATCGCTTATCATAACCGTAGGTCAGTGACCGCTCCACAGACAAAAAGACTCGTATAAGACCAAATATGGACTGAAATAGACAGCTGGACAAATGGATGTTTACTATATGCCCATGCCGTATGTACTGTAAATACGCATCGTTTTGGCATTTATACCGTACAGACCACTGGTCCGTACACTAAAATATGGACCACCTTGCAATACATGTTTATTAAGACATTGGTTGTTAAGCCAAATGAAATGATTTTTTTTAAATTTCGGGTATATAGTAATATATAATGTCCAACCATGCTTGCACAAGTCACAGAACTCGATGATAATTTACCGTTTGTATGGAACTTGGCATAAATGCCTCGGTCCGTACAAACTGTAAATTACCATCTCGTTCTGTGAATTGTACAGCATGGTCAGGACGTTCTATATAAGTACTAGATCCTACCGACCAGAGGCCTCTAACCACGCCCCCACCGTTTTACGACCCTGTCGCCATGCTGCCACCACAAACAGGGCGCACAGCTGGGGTGACTCCACACTGACACATAGTGGAAAACAGTCAAATCCATGCCTTGTTCTGTTAATCTAACTGCATTTCCAGGGCATTTTTTCGAGTGATTTCTTAGTGATGCCCCTACACTAGGAAACAAACTTCAGGTAAGATGTTTGTCAAAAGTGAAATATGTACATTCTGTTATTTTCATCAGAAATCTATTAGAGGTCTATGTCGGATGCGCCTTCTTCTAGAACACAACTCTTCGTAGGTCTACATGTATTAGCCTTACAAAAAATAGTTGGTAGTACCTCACATCAACATGTTTCTCCCAATACAGCCCTCTTATCCGAACTACTCCATCTACTGGCATTGCAAAATACTTCAGAACAGCTCGTAGAGCACCCCCACCTAGCGCCGATCAGAGAGTGCTGGGTGTGACGCCACGTCCTTTCAATTATTGACGGCAGTAATTTTCTATCATTGGTGGACTTGATGTTGCTATCTAAAATTAAATCACTGCTTCTTTCTTTGCTTGACGACGTAGCTCACTCTGGCTGACTCCGAGTGGTCTGCCGTCACGGGGATTATAGATAGAGGCCTGTCCTGAGAGCGGGCTTCACACGCCCTGCTCGCCCGACTCAGGAGGTGATGGTGTTTATTCATAGAGTATGCCACACTAAAGCGTGTGATCCACCAAAAGTGAGTTAGGGCCGGACATGACCATGTGGAGGAATTGTGGACATCGGCCGCCCAAATCGTTCGTCGGCTCAGATCGGCTTGGACAATCTGCTTAGTGGATCAGCAAATCGGCCGGAATCGGCCGGACCCGCACATCGAAAACCCTGTCGCCCGCACATGTGCGGTCGTTGCCTCTGGCCGGCCGTGTAAAAACCAGCCGGCTGGCCGCCGCTGGCCGTCTCTGAGCGTCGATTTGGTGGATCATGCTCTTTAGTATGGGCAACATCCGAGGTACACTTCAGTTTAATTATCCAGCCAAATACAAAGTGTCCAAAGTAAACCTATAGAATCTTTGTGTGCGACAAATCGTGCACACGTTAAAATTAGTGCGTAACTAAGAATACAGAAGGAACTGTAGTACTGGCACGCCGACAGCCGTATAAAGGTGGAGAATAAGTATAATCTTATGCTACTCGGATTTCATCCTATAGAGGAAACCCATGAAAGTTTAGGGTCTGAGCTTGTATCCCATCGAGTTTGAATCACGTAGTAATTCACAAGGCGAAGCCGCGTGAATTGCTATGTGATTCAAATGAGATGGGATCGAGCTCTGACCCTAAACTTGAATGGGTTTCTGAATTTATCTCACCCTTAATATTGACTAATGGGCTAACATTTGTGAAATTATCCCCCATTGGATATTTTTCCTAAATATCTAATGGGTGTTAGATACGAGTTTCCAATGTTAAGTCTATGGAGAAAAAATATCTGGGGTGAGATAAAATGCAATATCGTCGCATCCGCTAGAATATTAGTACGGGTAAACTCCTAGGGGCAGACGGCCAGTGAATATTATGCCTGAGGGCAGTCGCCGGTACATCCAATGCCCAGTTCTACTTGTGGGGGAGGTGCCTCCAGGCACCCTTCAAAATATGTGACACCAATGTAACGATTTCCCTACAGCATCCAACCACCCTTGTATAACTAACAGCTACAGGCGATATTGTAATCGGTATTATCTCACTGAAGTACGTTTTAAGACGTTTATCTAGACTGGCTTACGCTCAGCTATCAGACGGCTGGTTTAAATGCGTGGCCAGTATGAGGTTCAGAAAAAGGTCTTTATGTAAGATCCTAGATTATTTAACGGGTCCCTGGTGTGTTAAGCCCTGGGGCCCGTTTAATAATCTAGGATCGTACATGAAGACCCTTTTTTTTCTTTTTTTTTTCTTTATTGCACACAATTCATCAGTACAGAGAAAACTGTCATTAACTGCCAACTTTTCTGTACGCCAAGGAGACCCAGGGACAATGTGGGTTAACTTAATTCAACACTGATGAACAACCTTATGGACGTCTAATACTGTCTTAGCAAATAGAATTAAATGTTATTGAATGATAACCCTTTTACGTAGTCCTGAAAAGGGTCTTCATGTACGATCCTAGATTATTAAACAGGTCCCAGAACCCTAGTACGAAATGTCCCGGGACCAATATACTCTCGTTGGCGTGTGTAATAACACAGGGCCCTGGCAGGGGTTCAGTTTGGTATTGGAGGCAAATGACATCCCCAACATAAGGATCTCTTTGTTTCCTATAAATCAATGTAACAAGATCAGTATAGCATAGGTTTTTGTAGAAACACTTCGAAGCTGCTTCTTTAAAAGTTAGAATTTTTCGAATGGTAGAATAAGAGAGTTTGTATTTAGCTCATATCAAAATATTATTGCAAAATATCAGAAATCATATCATGATCTTCAGAGTTCGGTATAGTCGGTAGATAAATACAAGAATATCGCAATTAGAGATTGTTCATTGCCGTCACATTCGGCATTCAGCATAATGCCCCTAACAGAATTAAGAAACCAAAAGTATGACGAGCCATCAAGTCTCAATCCAGGATTTACATTTCAGTGATGGGGCCTCATAATGTGTCCTATGTAAAAACACTTGTAGCTGGTAGATTTAGTACCTGCGTTACACCCTAATCAATCAGCATTACTCAATGTGCACTGTCCATTGCATCACCAGGGTACCACTGGTCGTTGTCATCGATTTTAAGCTTTGGTCATCTCGGTTACCATAGTGAAAGTATAAAAGTCTCTATAAGGCTTTGCCTATCGATATGATGTGACATTGACAGCATCGAAAGCGAGCCCACTTCCCGACTAAGTCGATATTGGGATTTAGTACCTTCCCATCCTCAATCATGGACGCTAAATGAGTTTGAATATTGAATAATGTTACCCATAATAGAACCCACCATGCTATTGAATATAGAATGATTTTTTTATCATCATTCTTGGTTTTTTTCTGACGTTGTCTACTAAGATATACATAAATAATCCTATTTTCGGTAGGTTCGAGGGCCAGAGTGTAATAATTAATCTATAGAAGGTTAACAACAATGGGAGAATTGGTAAAAGGATCTATGATAATATCTAAATGAAAAAGAAATGTAGTAGGGCGTTCGTTAGTCAATCTAACATAAAAATAAAGTATATGATATGTACAATGGATGATGGTAATTTCACAATTTTCTTTTACATATTGGTAGGGTAAAGAAGTAAGGCAGAATATTGCACCCATTAGATATGTTAATCTTAGGGCTGTGGGGTTTCCTCTGGTATATGTTTTACGATCATTAACAGTGTAGGTAGACCTGATTTCTGCATTTAGATTATTTCAGGCTCTGGAGGTTTTATATTCAACTCATCTTCTGTATGATTACAGAGAGAAAGTATTTTCCACAAATACTCGAGCATAGTTGTGTTCTTCGATCAGACAGATCAACATTAATTTGTTATACTTCTTTTATGTGCGTGGTTATGTATATGGGTTTGTCTTCGTTCTCTCAAATTGTTTATTTTGCAATCTTTATGGATTGTATTAGTTTCGATTCGCATAGGTAGTTTTATGCAAATTCTTGGCACTATGTTCTGGATTATTTGTAGTTTATTTAGTAGGTAGTTTGCGCTGTTTTGCATCAATATATCTCCATATCCTAGGTTTGTAGATTTGTATCGCCTGTTTGATTGATAAGTATTTCCTGATCTGAGCTAGCATTAACGTGGTATGGTTGGCCTTCTTTATTTGATTATTCATGTGTATTCCGAAGATTTATCACATCCCTGGAGTTTTTGTCCCATTGGCTTAACATTAGGAACTCGTTATCCATGCTCTTATGTGTTTTGGGGTTCGTTCTCCATGGTCTATATCCTGTGCAATGTCCATTCTTTTAGTGGTTGAGATGAATACAGGATGCAACTTGTTTTCGTCAAAGTCTTCGTTCATACCACTCAGCATCAAACTCATAGAGCATGACGATTTTGATCAAAAATTGTTCGTTTCCTCTATAACGAGATATTGGGTAGTGTGGGGCTCCCAGCATAGAACAATTTTAGATATTTAAGATGGCATCCTTTGTACCTATCTGACCCAAATTTCCTCATTATTACCTACTATGAATCTATGATATTTTTCTCAAGATATATATTTCAGGGTCCAATAGCCCTGATGGAAAGAGTTTGAGAAGAAGTACATTTACCTTTGCTATGTTAATTAGCTATATATTGCTACGATTATGCTAAACCTACGGTAAAACTGCCATAATTTGCAGGAAAATGTGAATTAGTGCATCGCTTTTAAATCCTAACTGTATGTTTTTGACCACAATACTTCAGATCAATATGTTTGATGAGTCACACTCTCTAAATCGTATTCTGTACTGAATTCTTAATGAACTAGGCTTAGAGCCTTGTGAATCCACTGGCCTGCCTCCCGTGCTAAAGACGTACATCAATACAACCAAAGATTCCTATAATCTCAATGATGCCACCTAGCGGGAATACTGTGTGCCAGTAGATTCTCAAGGCTCTAAGCCTAGCTCGTTAAGAATTCCTCTCCCATAGAGCGCAGTGAGAACCTTGTACAGATTACGATTTAGAGAGTGTGAGATCTTATGAAAGGGGTGCACCCGAATGGGAGTCTGGAGTTGTAATAGCATGATGGGATGTGTCTTTGTCTCTTCAAATTGCTAAGAACTCTCCATGCAAAAAAAAATAAGAAATATGCACTAGTTTTCAATATTTTGTATGTGAACTTATAGGTATCTTTGCACTATGTCTGGATCTTTGTGACTTTTGTCTACAGGATCATCAGCATAGAGCGTTGCATTGCATAATTTAAGGGCGGTCATTGATGTAGCTTAAGAGTCGATGCTCTGATACTCCTTCCATCACTACCTCAAAATACAGTAGAGGTCTTTAAGTGGACCACTATCTCCTACTCTTGGAAGCATACTTATTTTAAGCGCACGGGATTAGTGGGGTAAAATATACATGAAATCGTTTACCTAGTTGGTCTACTTAACAAGGTGGTCCGCTAAGAGAGTTCTACTATATACGGTTAGGCCTTTCGGTTATGAACATCAAAGGCATATGTAACAGGAAGGGGAGTCATTAAGGGCATAGTCAGGTGAAATGATACTGGAATGATAGTCTCGTATAGACCCCTATAAAGTAGAAACCCGCTTCAGGGAACAACATATTTTCAGAGAAAATTGTTTGTTTACGCAGATTGACCCCTTTGAATGGGGCTTTCAGTCTGTCATTGGTGAAACAGTATCTATATACCTCACCTCTTTGGCCCGCCCATTGTCTTTGTTGATGGTATCTATATGGTATATTGTTTGATTGTTGAGATTCTAGTCTAACCACCAAAATCAAGCAAGTTAGGCAATCCAGAGTATTGTCCCCACACCGTCTAGCCATATGTGTCCGTTAACGTGGGATATCCCCTTATGTGTGGTGTCCCTTGAGCAGGGTTTCACTGTATGGGATGTTTCTGCTTGGAGATCTGCAGTCATTCCGACGTATTAAACATAAGCTTCGTTTCACCATAATAGTCTGGTGGGTGATATGGGCCGGGATGATGAAGGTAATGTATGCAGGATCATGACGTTATGTATCCACCAGGTGATTGAACCAGGATGTATTGCTAAACAATTTCCTGGAATCCATGAATATGCGATGATCTTTACACTGAATGGTTCGATGGGTCTGACATGTTAATTCTTCAACACACTCTCATACTCATTTGTGGTGGTTAGTCTACTATGGAAACTTGCTTTACCTTGCTAAAGGTTCAGACAACGCCGAAATGAGTTGAAATTAATCGTATGATATAGAGCCTGGTCGCCCGTATTAACCCCAACTCTAACTTTTTAGCGTTGTACCGTTGTGGGCACTGTTAGTGATACCCCAAGTCTTCCTTTATAGCTGATATTAATTATATTATCCATCGTATACAAAGCCCCCATTGAAAATGTATGGGGACTCAGTAAACCATGACCCATTGTATACAAACTGTCAGATACCATAACTGTGGTATACGGATTCAAACCTGTGGTATACGGCCTCAAAACCATGGTATACGGGAAAAATAGTCCCTTTTGCTATAGAGCAAAGAAAGAGTCCCAATTGTTATACCATTTGATATGGCAATTACTGGGTATAATTTATTCGAAAAGATGGATAATAAATGCAACAAACGATGATTTTGTGGATAGGCGGCTCTGTAAACCACTCGAGGTTGACATCGTAATACACTCGCTAGCACTCGTGTATTACTACGCGTCAACCTCTCGTGGTTTACGGCCACCTGTCCACAAAACCATCGATTATTGTCTATGTATTCCCTGTCCATGGCTAAATATTCCATAGAGTACTCTAAATCTAATATCACAAGCGTCCCGTTATTTCAATCCATTTCAATTCAGAGAGTAAGCTAACTCAGATGATTAACAGAACTTATTCTTATTGATGATGTATTCTTATCCCCATATTTGCACTTTTTATCACCAAACACTGTTTAAATCTTACGGTAGAGTTCTCGTTGATCACTCACACCACGTGGTGCCAGTAAGACACGGTAACTTCACACCTACTGACAGGAGGTTCAACAAACTCAAATATCAAAATGTATCAGACTTTAATGATTCAGAACATATCAGGTGCACTAAATACATTTGACACGGATTCGGTGTTTAAATGTTTCAAATCTCTAGTTACAAATCTTTTGTTACCTTCACAATGATCCAAATAGACATAAAGATAATTCCATGCTTCAAGCCATATAAGTTGTGTCCTAGTTATCATATATCCAAAATTGAATAACAATCATAACTGCAATAGAAGTCGAATCCATATTACTCACAATAATCCATTGATGATTATATGTCTCCGATTCGTAGAGAAAACTTGGTTACTTAACTCGTTGGGATGGCCGTTCGAGGTCTCTTGATGCCATAAATACGACATGACGCCACAGGCGGGGGGTACTTATAGCATTATTGACCTTGAACGGGATCCCTACGGGCTCAGTCACTACGTTTTCTTATCATCATATACCTGAAACAACACACAAACACCATTTTATATACTTACGAAGTACACTACGAGCACAGTGCGGCCGAACACTCACTAAGGGCTCAGTGTGCTCGAACATTATTTGTTCTGCTCCCCTGACAGCGTGTAGTATTTCATAGATATTTGGCAACAGGTTTTATACATCACAATAAAAGAAAGAAGGCAGCTTTGGTGAATAACTTTTATTTGAATTTTATTGATATGATTTGTTAGATAAGATATATATGACTTTAAAAATTGGTAAGTCAATCTTTGATTAAATAGATGAAATATATTATGAATAGATGGAATAAAAGTCAAGACTGCCAATATTGTAAAATGGTGTAGGTTTGGTGGGGAATGGAAAATGGTTATGCTAATGAAAGTGATTGAATGAGTGACTAGGTTAAGATTTGAGTTCACAATGTAAGCCTTGTGTGCATTGGACTGCCATCCCAAATACTGTTGGATGCTGAGCTCTGACATCTCCGCCTGGAATACCTGAGTCGCAGCTCTCCTTTTGAGGCTGTTGAAGGTGTACGTTCTCGGGGTCTCTCCAGCAACCGCAACAAGTCTGTTCCATTCCTTGGATAGCTGTCTCGTGGTGAGCGGGTACCTGTCTTGGAACATGAGGAATGGGTCCCGGGGGAACATAGTTGGATGGCAATAAACATCTGTGTTATGGCTTTGACCGGGAAAAACTCAAGTCCCGGGTGGGCTGGAGCATGACCGATTACTTTTCTTCAACCAGCTGAAGGTGTCTGGCTACCTTGATAACCATTTTCTTGTGAATGAATATGACCATCATGTCTCCACGTGAGAGGTGTCGTACGCTTGGTGGGTCGTACGATGCAGATATTTGAGTGCCACCTCCCTCTGTCGCAGTACCACCTAATACAACACAGGGAGGGTTTCCCGTAGGGTTCGTTCAAGCAGTGATGCCTGAAGCCCAAGGAGGATGTCCTGGAGGAGCTGTATTGGGACGGCTGGTTTAATGTTGGGGGTGTAAGACTTGTTGCAGCGTATAGCGTCGAGTGCCCGTCACACTTGGAGGTCCTCGGTCGGTACAACGTTGGGTCCTCAGGTGGGACAGACGATTGGCCGCGGTCACTGGGGATGGTGTGTATGCAGCTATGTACTCGAGGTATGCCGTGATGGTTGACTAAAATGTATTCACCTCCTTGGGACATCCTCTCGAACCATCCCAACAAGGTCAATATGTTTTACTTTCATACATCATTATATATACCTCCAAATTCGAATAAATATTGAAAAGTTACTTTCCAAAGTGTGTTGTTATGTCAGAAATCACTTTTGATATGCATGTTTAGTTTCTTATAATTGAATCAGTGTAATCCTAGAATTTGAATGTATTTGATAGTTATATTGTTAACCCTTTAACAGCAGGAAGATGCCTCCAGGCATTCCCCTGGCTATTGCAGGAAGATGCCTCCAGGCATTCCCCTGGCTACGGCAGGAAGATGGCTCAAGGCATTTTAGAGGAATCATTGATACTTATATACAAAATTCAATAGATAAAAAGATATTTTGTTTGATTTAAAAGAAGTTTTGACAATTTATAATAGGCATATTGACCTTTGATTTGTTATAATAAAATATGATCAGTCACCAAGGTAAATTACTTAAATCACATGACACATCACATGACATTGCTATTTCCCCAAAAAGGTGCCTGCCGTACGGGGAACTGGGTGCTGCAGGGAAAGGGTTAATATATGTTCTGACAATCTTTTACTATCATTGTCTGTGTGATTTTTTTGCCGTGAATTTCATGTTTTTTTCTATGTTATCAAGCATCCCATAACTATATTCGCTTGCATCCATTGCGTATTCAGAGTATGTGCGGTATGACAGTAATATACCTATACCGGAGGAAAAGCTGTATCTATGATAAACCATCTGGCGTCCGAGTCCCGCTTCTCACGGGATATGAGTGGGGACACATGGCACCAGGGGTCAAAAGGGGGTTCGGTAAACGGGCCTAGTTGATTGGGATGAATGACTCCAGGTGGTCCGGGTTGTTGGTGGCTCTAGGATGATTTGGAATACCCTTGGTATTGCTAACCGGGCCGAGATACCCTAGGGGGAATCCGTACAATATAAAATCCAACAATTCTTCCTTCCCTGGACTGCCAGGCCTCGAGGTTGAGAGCATTCGGTATGCCACTGTCTCTTGACAGCCGAGTCTATACTACCGTGCAAAGGTACCCCCTCAAATGGGATTCACACGATAGGATTCATGTACCTCACAGGGTGTTTTTCTGAGACAATTCCTACTGAGATTCTGTACTCGAACACAATTTCTTCGTATAAATTATAGGGAATCATTTTCCTGAGACCTTTTTTCCTCCCTGGAATTGTTAAAGACATTTTCCCCTAAAAAGGAACAAAATTGTATGAGATTTTGAGCCCTGTGAGGTACATGAATCCCATCGTGTGAATCCCACTTCAGCTGAGAGGTGTAGCCATATATATGTGTCCCGCCTAGGTCCTGCACAGGCCTTGTGTTTCGTGAAGACAGCCGGGTTGGGCACACCAATATTACTAACAGAACATATTGCATCAAAGTTAAGAGTGTTACCTCTAACAATGGGAAGGTGCTGAGTGCCAGGCACAGTAACATTAACACTGTACATTTGGCCATGCTTCACCTAACCGCCGTTGTTGTCTCCTTGGTGTTGCTGCTTGGTCTACATCATGTGAGTTACGTGGGTTGGCAGGGTACAATACACTGGTTTCCTGTCCCAATGAAATATGGAACTGGTAACACCTTCCCACATATTACTAGGGAAGAACCTTTAACTGTCAGTCACACCAGCTCTCACACCAATAGATCGCACTAGTGTTGAACTAGCGTCATTATCGAGAGTTCCCAGCTATCTTGGTGTTTTGGTGCAAAAATGTAGTCGAAGTCCTCGGGGTCATCCGCAAGGGGTTACATGAAAGAACTTTAAATATACTCAAGCGGGACTAGGCTGCCTGTCAATTTGAGCTCCTGAGGTAAGGTGTAGACCTCAGGGCTAATGAACATATATAGGGCTTACTTATGAGGCATTCAACAGTTCTATCAGATAGGAGGCCGTTCTTTCCATTGGTACGATCATGATGAGTGGTCTCGTGGCCTATCTTCCAATCGAGATATTCCTCTGTTGTGTAGCGGGCTCGCAGCTGTCGCGGTAGGGAGAGTGCCCTGTTAGCTTTATTGTCTGCCCAGGCACGGGTGCGTGCCTTGCCTGGCCTGTTATGGTGACCTCTGACCCCAAGCCAGCCTTAAAATGGCATCCAACCTATCAGCTACACCAGTAACGTTTTCATTCATCTTCTGTACGTCCTTGCACACTCCTTCAAGGCCCACTTCGAGGGCATTTATTCTTGAAGAATGTACACTACATGAGCTCCATCTGATACCTTGAGTTCATCCTGATGTTGAAGATCCAGGATACAGGCTACCCGGACCTTACCACTGGTCATCTTAATAATTAGAACTAATCCACAATCACCTGTAGTAACACCATGAATAAATGATTGTATCGTCTTATGTTTGAGGTGTAAGAAGTATGAAGCATGGACGTAAATAGTCTAAGAATAAACAGAGGAAAATAAAAATATGTGTGGTGTTAAAAGGTCAAGAGTGAAAGGCGTTGCAAGTTGGGGTGTGCGTGTGCAAGCATGCAGGTGTACTATTGACCATTGTATGATACCAGGGGATGCAATAACCACCCCTGTCCAAAGGCCATGGGCAACTGATTATTTCAATATATATTGTTGTTTCTCTTACTTATGATATGACTGTTGGCGAAATGGTGTTCGTTCTGACGACAGACTGAGCCCTTGTTCTGAGCTAAAAGCCCATAAGTGGAGACCTAGATTAGATATGAGGTGCTACACCAAATAAGTTGCCTTCAGCACACCCAGTGATGTAAGACTGTTGTTCAGTCTGAAAATGCTTAGACAGGTCTCACACCTAATCATTACAGGTACTGCAAATGAATGAAGCTCATGCGATGTTTGGCTAACTTGGTCGTATCTATGAGAACACCTTCACCTTTGGCAGGGCAGAAAAAGACCCTGCCCTCTGCCGCTCACCATGTCGGCACAGAGGTGTCATTTCATCGGGGGAGGCGAAGGGGATAAGAAAAATGCTGACTACGCCATTTACAAATTGCATAGCTCCACTGGAAAATTGTCCCATCTTCTGCACGCTCTCTGACCCATATAACCGATCATTCCCGTGTTGTTCAAGTTGAATAAAGCATTAAAATATTCGTTAATTGGATAACGTAGTCGAGTGCCGTGTTCAATTAGCAATACCCAATATTATGTTATCGCATATTTCTTAATATGTGTGATATATTGCATAAATAAGTAAGTATATAATCATAATGTTTAGTATAATAAAGTGTATAGGAGTTAATCATTAGAATTAGTTAATATAACATGCCTACCAGACACACCCCCACTCCTTTTCATTCCACTTTACAAACTGCTCACAAGTTGTGCCGTGAAGCCGTCCTGTCAGGACCATACTCAATATAATGGAGACAAGTGTCATGTGCGCTATTATCACAGACATATGGACCTACCCCATGCCGGTCTGTACCCTATATATGCGCGGCTGACCGATTAGGTAAAGTCCATTTCCTCCTTTCTTCTCTCCTGTTCTTTTGTACCTGCTTTCGGCAAGATTTGATTGAGTGGCCTGTGCAGAGGTCGCTGTTTCCATTATTCCTTACTTCTCTATCTTTTTTTTCGTCGTACTCACATGGTCTATGACGTCAGAACTACCCCTCCCCCAACAAACACCCTCTTCACCCAGCCGGTACACTGTGTCAGCTGCCGCCAGGGGCAGGCAACGGGGTCTTAGTGTTGCCTCCTGGTGGCAGGGTTCTGCACGTGAGGGCATCGCCTGGAGATCAATTGGGTCACTACTTGGACCGAGCCTGTAAACGCAATAAGACGAAAAGGAAACGGTAGAAGGGGGAATATATAGAATGAGAGTAAGTGAGTGAATACTAGATTGTAGGGGAGAGGAGTATGGAGTGAAGGTGGATGGATGGTGGCGTGACAGTATACATGGATAGTCATAGGATGGATGGGTTAAAGCATAAAAGGAGCATAGTTGGAAGGCTGATGGGCGAAGATGGAAATATAGGACGAATGAATTGAGGGTGGATTTTTGAAGGCGGAAAGGTAGGGGGGATGGTGTGAGGTCTATGGGTGAACGAGGGAATATTGGAGGGATGGTGTGAGGGGGATGGGTGGATGGGTGAGGTGAGAAGATAGAAGGGAGGGTGGATTGGTGAATGCAGGCATGTAGGTGGGGTGGTGTTTGGATGGATGGGTGAAGGTGGGAAGATAGGTGAGAAGGTGAGAGGGTGAATGGGTTAAGGTAGGAATATAGGAAGATAGGAAGGATGGTGTTAGGGGGGATGGGTGAAGGTGGGGAAATAGGAGGGATGGTGTGAGGGTTGGCAGGTGAAGGTGAGAAGAGGGAGGGAGGGTGGATGGGTGAAGTTGGGAAGGCAGGAAGATAGGAGGGATGGTGTTAGGGTGGATGGGTGAAGGTGGAAAAATAGGAGGGATGGTGTGAGGGTTGGCAGGTGAAGGTGAGAAGAGGGAGGGAGGGTGGATGGGTGAAGTTGAGAAGGCAGGAAGATAGGAGAGATGGTGTGAGGGTAGATGGTTGAAAATGGGAAGTTAAGAGAGGTGAGGTGATGGGAGGGTTGATGGGTGAAGTCGGAAAGGCAGGAAGATAAGAGGGATGGTGGAAGGCCCCGCACCCATAAGTTATGGCACCCTCCGACACAGAATTTCTCTGTCGTAGCCCTTATGTCCGAGCATGTTAGAGTGTGTCGTAATGGTTTTGGTTGAAAAAAACGAAACCACAGAAAAGTTACCGATGTCGTCACCAGGATTTATGAATAGACAGTCCCAGGGGAAGCACCCAAGGTTTCAGTACCACTCTATATAAGATGACAATCTGAAATAGTGGGCACTATTTGGACAAAGGTTCTTCTATGATAGACCTGATATGGCATGTATATAACATGCCGTATCATTGCTCCTCCCTACACTCGGTGGACTGCTGTTTAACTCGTTTCGGTAAATCCTACATGCACCCAACCTATCAACAGACTAGACACTAAAAAGACCCATATACTCACTGGACTGTCTGTTCTTTCTCCAACACAACCACCGCACGAATCAATTCGTATACCTCTTCAATTGTACCCACCAGCCAATGTTCACCGATTTCTCTTCTTTATTCTTGTGCAGTTTATTTCAAATTAATCACCATCATCACAACATTTCTATTTATCTATCTAGTATGTATCACATCATCAAACAACAAATCTTATTCATCTCAGGCCGTACGCCCGTATATGCAAATATTATCAAATATTTTGAAATTGTCTAATAAAATCTATCAACTATACTTGATAAATATAATTTACCCCAACTTATGCCTCTCTCATTCCCTCCCCGGGTTGGGGTGGAGTTGGGGGGGGGGGGGGGGTTCGAGTAATGGGTAATGAGTTGAGTAGTTCACTTCACCAGCTGCAGTGAATGGTAATTAAACACATCCGAAATCTTATGCGTTGTAGTTACCATACAAGTTGCAAGGTGGCAGTAATGAGAACCTGGGCGATTTGGCCTTGAGGCTCCAGTCTCTTTCAAGAAATTCATTTTGGCGGTTTTACAGTTCAGTTACAGTTTTATGTCAAGATTACAGAATCTTGTTTTCGTGTTTCGTTCTTATCATAGCTTCATCCAGCTTTGTTTAAAAGAAGGCAGTCCCATAAGAGAAGCTCAAACCATCAGAGAAACTTTCAAATCGACGGCAATTTACGCAGGCGACTGGAACTTCCCTCGCTTCTTCACACCAAAGCTGATAATAAAATCAACACCAGATTATCTATTTCCCTACCTCCATTTGTTTATTCGTCAACACTGATGATAGCCATCGGTTTGGGATAGATGTTATAAATAATGACTTGTGAAATGGATATATTTTCAGCGATAATAACTCCTGAGCAACATTTGCATATAATAAAGCCAATACAATAATTGTCAGTCTTGTGGGTCATTTCATATGTTTTGCTAGATGATGTAACTTCCCCAAGCCAATATGCCCTAGGACGTATGTTAATTTTCCGTTCAAACGGGTGAGATCCCCCTTTTTGGGGAAAATCCGTGCTCCTATCTTCGGGACTTTTTTGCATTTCCTTCAATTCAGTGGTCGTGCAGTGGAATGGAGTGGAACACAAAATATAAGCCATCAATCAATATGCCCTATGCTGGTTTGATAGATGACTGAAATACCATGGACATGCGCATTTTACTCTTACTATCGATGTTGTGAGCCAAGCGTATGCATTGGCTTTTATAGTTGCTTTTATAGTTGCACTGTATGTGCTATTAAACTAATGCAAACAGAAATTGATTCACAATCTTAGGACAGAGATTCATATATTGCTGGAAAATGTATCCTTAGCCAGTATAGCAGTTCTAGTCAGCTCATTGATACATAATTTCCTTTTCCTTTTCATGATAAAAGGAAATGGCATTGTAACAGATACCACAACACCCCACAGGCATCGCCATAAATTCAGTCTGCAGCAAAATGCAATTATATCGCCAGGAAGCTTGCAAAGATAAACCAGCTCCATCGTGCAGATGAAACACTATTTATTTTTCATGGATTCGTGTAGGTTTTCCAGCCACCTGCCTGCCGCCAAGAATTTTGATTGATGCTCCACAGTAATCTGGTGGCTGGCAGGTCCTGGTATGGTCTATGATATAGTCCAGCTCCGTAATATATTCCAGCTGGTCCAATTCCTATTTCCTAGATATAGGCCTAGTCTGTGTCTGCAACATAGTGGAAACTTCTTATCCCGATAGACGATAGGAATACGTGGTACGCAAATACACACCATAACAATTAAGCGAAATACAGAAGTTTATTATGTTGTAATGTGAACATCGTCATTTGCTGGCCGGTTTCGGAAACTAACAATAAATGAAATGAAGACATATTTTATGATTCTTGGTACGCCAAGATATTAAAAAGGA
This sequence comes from Alentia gelatinosa, assembly GCA_950022655.1. Lineage (NCBI taxonomy): Eukaryota > Metazoa > Annelida > Polychaeta > Phyllodocida > Polynoidae > Alentia > Alentia gelatinosa. The sequence goes on along the minus strand of OX465585.1, from coordinate 47,481,242 downwards.
CAATTATGTCGCCCCAGTGCATCATACTATCTCTCCCAACATCTATCGTTACCCTCACATCACAACCTCTCACTCAACATGCCCCCTTCTCGATCCGCCGCCGAAGAAACTGCATCAAAATCTATAGCCGCTGAAATTATGCCTTGAGTTCTGGCTACGGAGTTATCTCATGAGGTTTAGTGGAGAGAGATTATGTATAAACCAAAACAAATGCGAGCAACTGAAAATTGGGAATACTATGGTAATCAGACGGATGCTAATTTAGATGTAATCCGGACTGATGAAACGGAGATGCTGAAAACTATTAATAAGATCAATTTCTGGAAATATCGTGGGATTCAGGGAATCTAAAGTAGATATATTGGAAATGGCACCAAGAGTATCAGTGAATATGGTCACTCCTTGATTCAACTTGTTGTTCAATATGGGAGTGGCACCGGATGAATGGAAGATAGGAAAAGTGGTCCCGCTGGTTAAGCAGAAGGGTCTGCTCTCAGTGACGAACCTTCGCCTGGTTTCATTCCTACCCATCATGGGTAAGACCATAGAAAAGATAGTACACAGGACATTGACCAATTACTGCGAGAACAACAACCTATTGACGATCTTCGAGGAGGATTCAGGGCAGGTCACTCTAAGAGTATCGTAGGGACGAGGCCCAAAAAGGAAACAAAAGCAGCTACATAACCTACAGAACAAGGCATTAAGGATAATAACTAAAGCCAGATCGAATGCGGATATCATGAATCTGCATGTTCAAGCTAGAATTCCTTTCATAGTTATCAAGAGAAATAATCAGTTTGTGAACTGTATGTCTAGGTACACAATGAAGAATGGGGGAATTAGTATAATTACATCTATCAGAATCATAATTATAATCAATCATCTCTCACTGCCAAATCTTGAACCTGGCAGGTGACTATTTATAGAACCTACGCTTTTTCTGTACATATCGTTCCAAACGACTGTTTTGGCACCAATCTCACATGGCGGGCAACGACCATGTTTTTTGTCATCCAAACTGTCGTACATTTGTTGGGAGAACTTAGACAATCGTTACCTACGACTGAAAACATCTACAAGGACTTTGGGGGATATAACCTCCTCAGAGCATCAGCGAGGTTATTGAGTGCACCAGCTAAGTGAACCGAGTACGTTTCGAAATTGCAGTCAACCACAACCTGAAACTTGCCCCTTATCTACTTTATGATTTTCGGGTTCCTGCTGCAACCAGAAACCACGGCCGCCCTCTCCTGAGTGTTTTCCATCACACTCAAGAGTCCATTCCGGCTCGGACGCCAATGCCACTGCCAGAAACAGCTCGAACACGTTGATGTTTCTCTCCAACTAACCCGGGGAGTCAAGTCAGTAATTCTCCAATCCTTTTGGGCAGCGAAATTCCCTCTCCCAGGCGCTGGCGGACCAGTCTGAGCCACAGACTATGCCACAGCCAAAACAGGATAAATCCGAACAGACTGATATAAAAAAACATGTCAGAGTGAGTGAAACCGGGATGAGCGGGAACTAACGGTGTGAATAGGCAACAGGTGGCGCCTTTGGTGTTAGAACCTTAGGTGATGCCAATACCCATTTAAACTAGGAGCTAATAGTATATTCATCATTGATGAATGAGCGTGCAATTATAAATGATTAACAATTGAAAGCTTTTAATTAGATTCAGGTTACGGATCCTTCTCTATAACACACTTGCACCCAGTCAACTTGCCATTTCTTCAACTGCCTATCTAGGATCACAACAGATCAAGCAACAGTGGGTCATGGGGTATTTCGGTCTTGAGTGATTGGTCATGGTCAGCTGGGCACACCTCTAAGACCCTGAGATACTGGTACCCTGCTCTCTTCTCAATAGCACAGTGAATAGCACACAGATAGTAAAAGGATAGTTTTCTGGAAGCACACTGAAAGTTCAATGTGACCACTCTAACCCTGACTCTAACCTCTAGATGATGTATATAGGGCGTGCAAGCACGCTCTAATAACTTATATGTTGCAATAAACACAATACAGACTGGTTTCAGATAGAAGCGGCAGTATGCTCCTCGAAGTTGACTCTGGTCAATATCACTACATTCGGACCTCTACAAATGAGTTCCATAAGATATGGAGAACTGTGTCGGTCATGAGGGCCATAACATGTTTATTATATGATACACAACATGTTTATTATATGATATACAACATGTTATATTACATTTATATTGACAATTATAATCATGAATTCCACTATCGATCCTCTATCTGACGTCGCTAAATGTATTACCAAATTACGTTCCAATTTTGTCGTAAATAAGTCACGACTCTGACACCAATGTGGCGACTTGGACAGACTCAGTGAGGGGTCCACAAACTTGCTGGATTATTTGATTTAAACCATCACAATCACACACAATAGACATGGCGGTGCGGTGAGTAAACGTTGGTTGGTGTGCGGGTGAGAGGATTTGGCCAATAAGTATAGGAATTCGTGTTGTGTGTTACTGAATGTTGTTAGTTAGTAACCCCTGATCACCATTATCATTGTGTCTATTCTATTTTTGACGGATGACCAAAACGAAAGGAGATATTGTAGGATTGTATTGATGTATTTACAGGTGAAGGCGTCCACCCCCTATTATCGCTCAATAGCGTGATCATGCTTAGTGCTGGAACTTTGGCTAGGTAGCGTAGTAGATCTCTTTCCACCAGCCCTGTAGCTAACGAACTGAGTAAAATAGGCTTATTAAGACAAAACATAATCAAGAAATCCAAACCAGACACTGAATTTTTTTTAGCTAAGTTGTTTGAGGAAATTGATCCGGAAATCATGGACCCAGCCGTAGCACCCGCAGGGGTGGCCGCTCCTAACGTGGAGGCACAAGTTAGCGCTAAGGATAGTGGTAATATCAACGAAATACTCCTTTTAGTCAGAGATATGCCTACTAAGGATGAACTTAAGATCGAACTGACTGAATTAAGATCTTATGTCCTGACAAAGATAGCAGAGTTAGAGAGTCAATGCTTAGCAAACAAAGTTAGTATTGAAAGTAAGATTTCCAAATATGATCAGATGATACAAAGTAATACCGACAAAGTCAATAGTCTGAGCTTGAAAGTGGCAGAGCTACAGTATATTCTAGACAGTATGAGGAAAACCCCTCCCAGTGTTGTGCCTAGAGGCGATGGTACTAGTTATGCATCAGCTACTAAGACTTCTGCGGACGATCGCACAAAATTTATGTGACAGCGAGGGAAAGGAATGTACTATTGTTTGGTATCCCTGAAGAAACTGGTGAAGTCCTTGAACACATCCTCAATGATCTATGTAATGTCCTAGACATACAGATTCCCCACCAAGATGTACTGAGAGTTGAGAGACTACAAGTTTATCGTAGAAATAACTATCGAACTGCTAGACCAGCACCAATAATGGTATGCTTCACTAATGTACGCACTTGCAACAGACTATTGGCTGTAGCGTTGAGGTTAAATAGGTCTGATTGGGCCGAGGTTGTTATTGCATGCGATGAACCGCATGAAATCAGGAAACGCAGGGGACTGTATCAGATGGTATGCGGTTACCAGAGGCGTATTGGTAACCGTGCACACATTGAAGGCGATGCATTGTATGTAAGTGGTGTAGAGTACCTCCTTGAGAAAGCCGATGAGCTACCTACTAAGTTGATGCCCCCTGACTTTAGGGTACGACACTGTATTGTTGACTCTAGTGAAAATGTAGGTGACGGTAATGTTGCAGAAACTGTAACTGGTGAGCAAGCTGATGCAATGGATGTGGAACCCCCTCCCCTTGAGGAAGTAGCAATGACTAGACAGAGTGTCAAGCCCAGGGTTTTTGTTCCTAAGATCAACACTGCCAATAACGGCCCTATTAGAGATTGTCCTACCGGTATAGCTTTCGCCGGAAAAGGTGCTTTCTTGAGCAATATGTTTGAGTGTGACTTGTCTGAAGGGAATCTGGACAGGGAGTTCTTTTTTAACAGTGTCGAACAGGCGTATCAATTTACAAAAGCCATGTACCATAGAGACGAATCACTGCGGGCCGAATCTATGAATCGACTGATCCCTTTGAAGCTAAGAGGTTGGGTCATTCGATAACTGGTACCCCTGAAGTACCCTGGGCGGAAGTGAAATTCGAGAAAATGGCTATTTTAGTCTGTAAGAAGTTTGACCAGAATAAAGTCCTACTAGAACAGCTGATTGACACGTACCCGAAGGGCCTATTGGAGGCAACTAAGAACCTGTTTTGGGGTGCCGGATTGACCCTGGATCGCGCAGTCTATGCACAGGTGTATCCTGGTAAAAATCAGCTAGGCATCATTCTGGGTGAGGTTCGTGAAGCGGCACGTTCTATTCGTGAGTAGCGAATTACTGTCGAAATGACGACATTGGTAGTAGGAGACTCCCGAATTGGTGGTGCGGTCAACTTGCTGAGGCAAAATTGTGATATCATTGATGTGAGTAGCATTCCAGGCGCTAGTTTAGATGTCTTGGCAGACGTTGCACTTAATGCTATACCATTTACCGGTAACAATACCAAGCTAGTGGTTATCTGTGGAGGTATATGTAGTACCACTATTAGGAACTCTCTTTCTGGAGAAATTATTCCCAAGTATGAGAACCCACAGGAATATCTTGATGTACTGAAACTGACACTGGATAGGATCGAAAATAAGTTCAAGAAACTGTATGGGTACGTACACGTGCTCTTTGCCACCTTTTACGGTATCAATCTCAAGAAGACGAATCCTTACTCCTATCATGTACACACAGATGTGACCCTGGAGACTATGGTGATGCTAGCCAACGATGAGATCATACTTAGGAATCAACAGAATTACCTGGCAACTCCTCATATTGGAAGCCTAATTCATGCGAAACACTCACAGCGTGGTCGTATGTCTACTCTATATGATAAGTTACACGATGGTTCTCACTTAAGATGGGAACACTTCCCTAAAATAGCACATGTTATCATCTGCGCCATCAATAGGAGCCTGCAGAACTGGGCTTAAACTTAATCGTAATTGCCGATCTATATGGTGTAGATAGCACAAAGGTGTATGACACCTGGGTAATAGTAGTGTTATATACTCTCAGGAGGCTGCAAAGTTCCTGGATATATAAGGTTAGGTCTAACATACAAATGGTACTTAGATAGTGTTGGAGTCTGAAAAGTTCCTGCCAAGTAAGTGTGTAAGAGTTTAGCTTAGTTTAGTTTAGTTTAGTTCTGGTTTCAGTTTATTGTATGTCTCTATTAGGAGTATCTCAGACGATAGGATTGCAGCGTTAATTTATGTATTTGGGATGCTGAAAAGTTCCTGTATTAGTGAAGATCATAGTTCGGTTAAGATTAATAGTGTGGGTTTCAATTATCAATTACCAAACAGGCCATTGATGGTATTGTCTCACCGCGCAACCAGCCTAATTACTAAAATACATGTGTACTTGCCGTATTGCCATGACGTGTAGATAGTCTATATATACTGTTGTAGTTAATCCATGATATGTGACATGTATTGTTTATATTTGCAGAAGAACAAGGTAATTTGTAGTATTTCTGATCCATGACTCGTGTTTGCGTGATGCGTTCAATTCAAGAGATTATTCCGGTAAAAGTTAGGAAAGCAAAAGGTATGTTGACATATTTACACAATTAAGATGGATTGAATATCTGAATAAGGAAGTGTGATTATTATGATGTTATTGGTTGGAATTGACCAAATTATTTAGAATGGAGAATTGAATTTCTCAGTTGGTCAGTTGGTGTTGTGAGTGGTCTAATATCATCTGTGGAGTCTGTAAAGTTCCCTGATACTTATAAAATGTGTAAGATGTTTAAGAAAACTATATGTATATGTTTAATATTTGATATTACTACCCGTGACTGATGGAGGCTGTAAAGTTCCAAAGTACCAGTGTACCAAAGTTTCTAAGATTCAATAAATTAGTTAATAACATTATCTGAGGAGTCTGTAAAGTTCCTTGATATCTATGAGATGTATAAGAAACATGTTTTGTACTTTTTATTTTATAGACTAAATGCGTTTGTTGGAGGCTGTAAAGTTCCAAAGTTCCGAATTCTTCCTAAATCTGATTACTGAAGTACATAAGAAATGAGTAAGAAAAATGTCTAGGTCTATACTCATATCTGACCAAAAACTTTTCGGGCCTCTCCTCTCACCCGTCACACACCCCCCCCCCCCCCCTAAACTTGCTGCCCAGATTGGGTGGTATAGTTGCCAACGTTGTCTCAAATCAAGTGTGAGTGTGAGTTTAATCCTCAAATTCCTAATCTCATAACCACTTTGACCCGAGGGGCAGACTGACCCCCCGGTGAACAGTTGGGTGACTGGGAATCCCCACTCATCCAATTCACCCTACCTTACCTTCATCACTTCTCATTCTTAGTAATGACAGCCTTTAAGGGCACTAAGGGTATGCGAATTATGCATCAAAATGTGAGAAGCCTGTATCCGAACTTAAATGAATTTCAGATATTATTCAACAACTTTGATTTCCTAGGAATCACTGAGAGTTGGTTGGATGACTGTTTCTCAGACTCAATGGTAAACATTGATGGTTATCGATTGTTCAGAGAAGATAGATGTAATAGAATTGGGGGAGGGGTGGGTTGTTATGTGGCTTCTAAATATTCTCCTTACTCAGAAAAATTACAGGAATGTTCAGGGGTTACCGATTTCCTTGAATACCTTACAGTGATAGTTACAAAACCTGGGCACAAGAAAATGACGATTATCGTAGCATATAGGCTTCCCAACACATGCATAACAAACTCTCTAGAGATTATAGAAAATATTCTCACCAATGAAAAGGTACGTAGTACTGAGATCTGGCTGATTGGAGACTTTAATTGCGATATCTCTAGTCGGAACAATTTTAACTCATATAAGCTCCTAGAATAGGCTAGAGAATTTGACTTAAAGCAGTTGATACAAGGAATAACTAGACCGGGACATGATCACCATAGTGGTGGCTCAATTATTGACCTTATGTTTACGAATTGCTGCTATGTATCCGAATCTGGTGTACTAAGTGACACATTTAGCGATCACCTGCCTACGTATGCGGTAAAAAAGAAGGATAAAAATGAGCGTGTTTGTAAACCTGAGAAATTTGAGGGGCGATCATATAGGAACTATATGTATGAAGGACTTGAGATTTATTTAAGGGATCAATCTTGGACAAACTTCTGGGCTCCAGAAAATAATGAAGATGTGGAATTGCTCTGGGACATTATATGTTGTAACATAAGAAAGTTCTTAGACATAGAATGCTCAATAGTGACTTATAAATCTGTTCATAAGAGAGAAGAGTGGATATCTGATGATATCTACTCTTGGATAGACGAGAGGAAAACTCTGATGAATAGATATTTACTTAACAATGACCCAGCTATATTAGAGACCGTGCAAACCTTAAATAAGAAGGTGAGGTATGGGATTAGAGATGCTCGCAATGCATACTGTATAGAACAAGTAGAGATGAGTAAAGATAAACCTCACGATTACTGGCAGAAAATTAGAGACATATGGGATAAGAAAAGTGGTACTGAACAATGCTCACTAGTAGACCAATCAAATGGAACGAGGGTAGAACATAATCTAACCGCTGATTTTATTAATAATTACTTCTGTAATATTGGAGATAAATTATTCCATGACCGGGATTTTAAAAGTTATAACGCCCTTTTGGCCCAACTTAAGGAATTGGATATGGACGTATCTGACTTAGATGTTATTGTAACAGAAGAGGATATTGTAAAATTAGCTGGAGGAATCTCTAAAAGTTCAGGATTAGAACACATATCTAGCAGAGTAATTCGGGACGCATTGTTAATTTTAAAATGTGAATTTGCATATCTGTATACTAGGTCGTTGGCTACTGGGCAGATCCCAAGGGAGTGGAAGATAGGGACTGTGGTTCCCATACCGAAAGGTGGCAACCACAGTAACATTGACAATTGGAGACCGATAACGCTTAATCCAATTCCAGCAAAATTATTAGAAAAGGTTGTAACGGGTATCATTGAATCTCATTTAACTAATTGTGAATTTCTGGTGGATACACAATTCGGATTTAGGCGGGGATTAGGTACATCCGACGCTATACTGCAATATACTACTGACTTGTATGAGGCTCGTAATTTGGGACAGGTAACAGTATCTGCTTACGTTGACTTACGCAAAGCGTTTGATTCTGTCCCACATCAATTGTTATTGTTGAAATTAGAAAAGTTGGTATGTGTTCCGATCTCTATACAAAAGTGGTTAAAGTCGAATTTACATGGTAGACAACAGAGAGTTAAAGTGAATGGTATAAAATCAGCGTTGAGTGCAAATAATTTTGGTGTCCCGCAAGGTTCGGTATTGGGACCTGTTCTTTTTATAATATTTGTTAATGACATGTGCAAGAATATAAATATGTGTAACAAACTGCAATATGCAGATGACCTAGTCCTCTATAGTAGTAATACCAATGAATATAACGCAACTGAAGATCTACAGAGTGCATTAAATATTGTGTATTCATGGTGTATCGCTAATGGTATGTCAGTGAACGTTAAGAAAACCAAGATAGTGTGGCATGCTTCTGGTCCAAAGCAGAGACACTTAGACAAACGTGCAATATATTGTGGTGAAATGATGTTAGAAGCAGTTGACAAATATAAATACTTGGGAGTAACCATTGATAATGTCTTGAGCTTTAATAATCATCTTAAAGAGATTAATCGTACTGCAAACAACAGATTATTTAAGCTCAGTAAAATTAGGAACTGTATCAGCCAAAACACGGCTAAGGTTATCTACACCGTTATCATCAGGCCAATTTTCGAATACTGCTCGTTTATTATCGATGGTTCTTCTGATAAGCTATATATACATTCATTACAAGTTACTCAGAATCGAGCTCTCAGGATAGTAGGTAAGATCTGGAATAGAAGGTATGATATTGCTGATCTATATAGGCTGAATAACATGGACTACTTAGGAAACCGAAGAAATATGCAGCTACTGAATGTAATGTACAAGCTGTCCAAAAAACCCAGTAATTTAGACTGTACCGTCAGGCGAACGCGTAGCGATAACAAAGTGAAATTTAAGACTAAGCGAATACTGTGTAGTAACTACCAACGATCACCCTACTACCGTGGTCAAATTCTATGGAATAGTCTTGGTGTGGACACCCAATTTAGTGAGACAACAAAATGTTTTAAACAAAAGGTGAAAACCATGTACTCAGAGTATGATTGGAGGCTGACGGGTTGACTGTCTGATACAGTTATTAATTCATCTCATCATTATCACACCACTACATGTATTTGTAACTACGGATGTTTAATACAAGATGAACAAGCTTGTTGTATGATAATGTGTTGCCCAGTGGAAGATCTAACCTTGGTTAGAACTGGAGTTTATTGAATAAAAAAAAAAAAAAAAGGTGTTGCGTCCTGATTTATATATTCGAATTTACGACGTTAAACTTGATACACTGATCTGTGTGGACTGTTTTGATAGACATTAATATCAACCACCACGTCGAATGAATGTCAACTGCCTGCGATTTCCGGCAAAAGCAAGTTGGTGCGATGTCGTAGTGTCAGTGTGGCCTGTGGCCGGGGCTGTGTACGAGTCATTATGGCAGAACTTCTCATTGTAAGTACCCACATGTTTCTAATATTTTGAAATCTGACAATTATGAATATTCCCGTCATGTTTTATGTAATTTGCATTAATCCTTCTGATATACAGCACACCAAAGTTACGTTATCGAAGGAAAACACAATGGCCACCAATCTCTGATTCACGTTGGGCAGGAATATGTTCTGGGAGTGCCATGCAGAAATCTGTATTTTCTTTTTTTTAAGAATTTTATTTAGACTGGCCAGTTGCTCAGTTGAGAAAAGTGTCGACTGGTTTCAATGCATGACCAGTTTGATTTACAATGATTTCCAAATTGTCATTTGTGAGTTGTATAATAACAGGATAATATGATAATAGTGAATAACAGTGTAAGATAATACAGTGATAATATGATAATACAATGTTAATATTACAAAAATGGAATGACATATATGGCACTGCTCAGACAGAAACGTAAATGATAATGATTGGTACAATATGTTATGTTAGATGGATTCATGCCTGTAAAATATGATGGTGGTTAATGAATGAAAAATATGTTTTAAAAAAACAACAAACGTTTTTCCTGCTGAGTGGAGGCTGAATTGAGATTGCCGCATGTGATAAGAATGGATCGATCAGAAACAAACCTAGTGATACATTGCAGTGAGCTTAGAATTAGCAAGGAACATTCCCGCTTTAACATTTCTTTGTGGCGGAATTAAATAAATAAGGTAGAAATTATACTTTATAGTGACAGACTCTGGTATAAGGTTTCTGCATTTCTTAAAACCATAACCTAGATGTTGGCTTGGTTACGAGGAACTCCTTAACAGTCCTCAACAGGAAAACATGTCACATCATTCAATAATGGATGAACATTTAGAATAGTACACGCACTTATATGAGTGTGTAAGAACAATTCAGACATTAGCATCGATTAAGGCTAACTTCCTACATTATCTCAACATTTCACAGCTGGGAGGACAATAGTCCATCCTAGAATGGCAGAGTGTTTTAGTTTGGAGAGACCTATAGACGGCAGTTTGTGGTGCTGCCCTCATTAAATCACGATTCATAGCTCCTTCATTAGCATATTGCGAGATCTAAAGCATCATACTGCGCCTGTGTGGCCAACGATAGATCCTCTTACACAGCAGAAGTCGGGATGAATTATTCAACAGAGTACTATCCTTGTCCGACATATCACTGGCCGATTATTCCCTCAAGACAATTTGGCCGTATTTTATACAATAAATCTAGTCATGTCTATGACTGAGGTGATATATTTACATAAATTCATATTTGTTTAATACGCTTCTTTCGTGTCACTGAGATCCGATTCGTATGGCATTGCTAAAGTGGAAGACAGACTGTACGATTCTTTTTCCACCAATTAATTCCCTTTGTTGTAAGCCAGTCATAACGTGTCTCAGGCGAATTTGCACAGGGCGTCGACCATCGCAGAAAGTAATTGGTAGGAGTTAGTCTTAAGCAATTCCGTCCACACTGTGAGATAGTTTTACGATTTTCTACCCAACTCGGGGACACTAATCAGTGAGGGACCATTTCTCTGTGCCTGGCACCACTATTTCTCCTCACCCAGCGACTAGGTATACTAATTATAGGCTGGTATTGGTATGCACTATGTGGTTATCTTTAAAACTCTGATGTCGCCGACAACGGAAAGGAATTTGCTCTAATTTTTGGGGATCTAATATCGGAACATCCGACTGCAATTTGTCGGCCACAAGGGTATATATATCTCAGCGGGGAGCATTTTCTTATCTTAGGCAAATTTCTGGAGGAGGGTGCCAAACTGGCCTACATCGTTACGATGCCTTGCCTGAGTTTTCGACTGTTCCTTTGTAACCGAGAAAGCCACATTCATGTTCCAAAATCATACAGCGTGTAATGGCCTTTAGCACGATTAGTGAGATTTACTACAAGATTATAAAATCCATACAAGATATTCAACTCGGAAGTTACATGGTTACTTTTTCATGAAAACGTATATCAAGGTTTTTCAATACTCCATGTTGAAATGGATTTTTCTTTTGGTACATGATACACAATGTATTTGGAGACTTCATGTTCATATTGTTGCCTTTTTTAAGTAACACCATATATATTTGGAACGTTGCTATTGCTATCAAGTATAATTGCAAATACCTTGCCTTCCATTTGTGCAAAGTGGAACATTTCAATGGGTTATTTCTAAATTGGAGAAGTCAAAACGAAAGGTTAAGTTCTTGTGAAGAGTTCACAAATGGATTTTCTCTTATTAAAGAATGAATATGCGATTGTTCATCTTTGGAGTGTCCAAGTCTCGGATTGACTTTCACATATCATATTTTGCAAAAGCTTGACGACGGTCGATGTAGTGTCTGTCTGACATTTGTATAGCACAAGAGAAATTTCTTATTACTTTGTGATATGGACTGATATGATATATAAAGTAGGTGACTCTGAAAGTGATTCACACGTCGCATATATTCAAATGGAGAATTTTTCAGAAATCCGGGAGGATTTAGACGAATATATCAAGCCTTTTTCGCAGAAACAAATATTGATAGGGTTCAAGTGGGAACTTTACACAGACAGTTCTAATAAGATATCACGCTTTGCGTACAGGAGAATAGTTATCATTATAATAGAAGCATAGCATAGAACTCGAAGATATTCAAACTTCTGATTTTAGCTCTCTGTCTCTCTCCAACCCTTTCTTCCCCTACTCTCCTATCTCTCCTTTCGGACAGACTTCCTATATAGATTTCCAAGCTGAAAGGAAGAGACAAATCTATTCACTCTAAAAACCTTCATCTTTGTCATGTATCCAGACATTGATGTCTTAGGTGAAGCCACGCCCTTGAAATTTAGATTTCAAACAGAGGAGGTCCATTAAGGTTGATTAAGCTGATTGTAGACTGCCGGGTCCTAAGGCCACCATTAAGACTGCATGCCGGGAAGAACTACGACGACGAGAGAAGCCTCGTCTCAGACAAGATTCTGAGGAGATTACATATAGAGGTCGACACTCTCGGTAGTGAACATTGTCAGTTAATGTTGGTACGATGGATGCATCGGGGTATTCAAGACAATAACTTCGATCAAATATGGCACTGTTGTATAATTAAGGATGTAAGCCTATGTACGTTATTACAGCATATTATGAGGAATATATCATTGTCTTGATATGAAGTCATGTTCTAGATTAAGTACATCTCATAGAGAGATTTTCTTAGAGATACTGTTTGGATATTGTGTTACTACTATGCTATATACGATAGGATGTTGGCTTCAATGCCACATGGAAGGATGTGTAATCTATCTAAGAGACTTTATAATCAAAAAGTAACTTATAAGGTATCCGTCTAAAGAGAGATGAAATTTAGGTTAATTCACATTGTAGACTGGAGTTCAAAAAGTTTGAGAAATTTTTAAGTGCTGAGTACAGTGCATATATATCTATGATTGGCAGACCCCTCCTATGACATTTGACACTCATGTGAGTCTTATCACAGATGTGGTTCAAGAACAAAGCAAACACTATTCATTTTAACCTTTCTTTCTGGGCGACGTGGTCGGGAAAGAAACAAAATTACAGGGGATGAAGGAACCTCATATATCTGGACCTACAGTGATATTCAAGAAAATGTGCATCATGATACGGAAGGAAAGGTGACAGGTAATCTACAAAGCTATAAGATAAGCAGAATCCGACGGGTGGTGCTGAACAATTCAACGATGCTACCTTCAGAAAATAATTTTAGACACCAACTGTGTAGATCTTTATCTACTACCTGGTGACCTAGAAAATTTGGATATACCTTCAGACAAGAACTGATTTACTACGAGAAGAAATGGACATCCACGAACACACCTCATGTCCGGAAGGAATACATGGTCTGCCTATCATGTGTGTACTGTCGGTAAAGGCCTCGTCTTGTGTATGACAACTAATAAAAATATGATATGGTCGTTTAGCTTTAACGATGATTAATACCGCTGTTTCATTTTACCCTAGGAGAATAAACCTTCATAAAGCTCGTTTCCTTTTGCAGTCAAGACTTTTATTACGGTGATAGGATAGGATAGGAGCTTGGGTTTCCACTTGAAATTACTATTTTGAGACTCTACGGGTGGGAAATGGCTTCGATAGTAAAAGGAAAAGTAAAGTTGATAAGGGACGTGTACTGAAGTGGTGGTCTCTGGCCATTGGCGTGAGGATCCTCCGTCAATCTTATGATCAAACAAAAACTTGATTATCCAGCGAATGGTGAAAGCTCTTATAAGAATGTAGATTAATGGAAAGGTCTTAACGCAGGCACTATTCTATCCGTGGGAGGGAGGGAGCTGTAGAGGAGGTGAGATGGAGCAGTTAGGGGGCACAGATGACTGGTAGCAGAACGAAAGAGGTATTACGAATGCCCGGGGGAACCCCACTGGTGGCCGATAAGAGGTATGGCTGACTGTAGCAGTTATAAACGCGATTATTTTGATCAATGGGGCTCTTAGACTAATTCCAAATGGGCAGGAAAATGGATAAAAATCGTGGATCGTGCCAAACAAACTGAACGTGGACCAGACACATGTAGACAGATCCATTCATTCAGGATAACATAAAGCCACAGATCTAGAGCCGTTGTTTTTGTGCGTTTTGATGCAGCCTAGTACCACCCGTAAACCACGAGATATTGATGCATAGTAATACACAAGCGGTAGCGAGTGTATAACGACGTCAAACTCGAGTGGCTTACAGAGCCACCTGGCCACATAACCATTGTTTGCTGCATTTATTATCCATCATTTTGAATAAATTAAGCTCAGTAATTGCCACATTAAAGGGTATAAAACAATAGGAACTATTTTTTCGCTCTATAGCACAAAGGGACGGTTTCTTCCATACACCATGGTTTTGAGGCCATATAACACAGATTTGAATCCGTATACCACAGCTACGGTACCTGACCTGTTTTATATAATGGGTCGTGGTTTACTGATTCCCCATACATTTTCAATGGGGTCTTTTCATACGATGGATAATAAAAAATGTAGGTAACATCGCTGAACAAGTGGCAGAGAACAAAATGGAGTTATAGAAAGAAAGAACTTTATCCTGTAACTAATAACTGGAGCCTGATGAAAAGGTACCGAGCTACACCACCCCTCTCATAAGATCTCACACTCTCTAAGTGGTATTCTGTATTCCAGTCCAAATAAAGCCATTAGGGCGCCAAGTACACTGTGTTCCTGCTAGGTGACATCATTGAGATTATAGGAATCTTTGGGTTGCATTGATGTAGGTGTTTAGCACGGGAGGCAAGCCAGTGGATTCTCAAGGCTCTAAGCCTATTCGTTAAGAATTCTTCTCACATAGAGCGTATTGAGAACATTCTACAGAATACCACTTAGAGAGTGTGGGATCTTATAAGAGGGGTGCCTACACACACTTGAATGGACTGTTATGTGATGAATCAGTGTAGCATTAATTCAAATGAAAATTCCTTTGTACATAAGTTTTGTGGTTGACAGCAGATTATATGATATTTGGCAAATGGAAATTGCCTAGAAGTTACTGGCTGTCCTAGAAAACTGATCTGTATAAGGCCAATGTACATGTCAGGATGAATAAATGGATTCGGCTTCCCCCTCTAGTCCAATCCTGATATTCATCTTCTCACGTGTAGTAAGTACTGCGATTACTTGTGGTCGCTCAACCTATCAACATGATAATCTTAGGTGACTAATAAAATGTTTGTTTCTCTTTCTTTATTTTAAATTAGTATTCCGAACATTCTATTAACAAAAGATATGTGTATATAGAAACATCATCTGACATTAAACGACAATCATACCAAAAATGTTTTCAATTTGTTCCAGTACATTATGAGAATCATCTTGTTTATCTTTCTACGATTGACATAATCAAAACATTCAAAATCATTTCTTATCTAAGGTTTTTCCTAGGCAACACATTAATACTTTATTTTACCTTTTATAAACTTAGCATTAAGGTGAAGGTGGAGTAAAGGATACAACCCTTAAGCCCAAGTCTACAGCAACTTTCATATAAGTGGGTTCACTAGGGCTTATGACGCTAAAGGCCTCCCATAACGACGAGCTTTGGTCAGTATGAATGTGCTTATTATTACACAGGCGTATGGGCTGCCCACATACGCCGTCGTAGGTCATGGTTATTCCCGACTCCAACCCCCGTTGGACAGAACACAGGCATCTGATGAAATAGCAGTATACCTCATCACTCTTGACCCCAATAGGTATGGAGCGCGCTATATGCATTTACTCCACTCCCTAGTATACAGGGAAGTGTGAGAATTATTCATCTCCTGGGATTATCAGAATGGGATTAGTTCTTCTCACCGCAAGTAAAATGTGCAGTGTATCAATTGGTTTCGGATACTTGTGGCTGTATTTTTCGAAGTATTGGGGTGCAGTAATATCCAAGTGAATCCGAAGATACTGCGTAGAGTCAACTCCGAGGATAATACGACCACATGTATTCTAACCAGTTAATATTGAATTTATCACATAGAATTGCAAATTCAAGTCGAGGAAAAGACAAAATTTCTTCTAATTTTCACGGACTACATAGCACACAAGGGACTTTTTCCCGTAATCTTTGCTCTGTATAGTGCGGAGATTGTGACCTCCAGTGACTTACACACTCCCTAGGTACTGGTTTTCTAAGGAGGCTTCGTATTTGGTTGATAATAAATGCACAATAACGACTGGTTCTTGTTTCTTCTCAGATCCTATCTGTAGATACGGCTTGACAGCTGAAAGTGAAGATACGCGTTTTAAGGAGAAACAGGTCAAGTTTTGTTACTTTATTGGCCTAAAAATTCAGAACACGTATGTGTCTGTACATCTTCCTGCGATTAAGTTACAATTTGTGCACCCCGTACCACGTGACTTGTAAAAATAGGGTTTTTCATGATTTTCAGGTGTGTAATAATGAGGAGACATAGTAAGTGTGTCTGAATTACATTTGTTCTGTGTCGTTTTGTACGAAAATATTCACCTCGTTGCTAGTTCTAACAAATAATGACTCGGAACTGGGACCCGTTTCATAAGTTCTTTCCGTTAAGCTAACCTTCCGCTAATATCAGCGCACTTTCAAAGGAATTCTTCGCTGAAAGAATTGAATAAGATACACCTCTGACCATACACTACGGACCATAGGCTAGCCAAAGAAATTATCATACACCCCTGGGAATCTTTTTTTCTTCTTTTCAATCCCAATACTTGTCACATATATACGTTAATAAATGTTCTCGATGATTTGTTCACATATATATACCACGAGCCATACACAACCAGCAGATTGCAACCAACTATACACTGCCAGTCATCAGCTGCCAATAATACACCACAGACCTTATAATAGTATTTATACATTGCTGGGCATACTTCCAGCGGTACGTTGCTAGGGGCCGCCTATGAATGACGTCATGCATCAGGGGGAAGGAGCATGTCGAGGGTTGGATGAAAAAAGACATAACAAGGGGAGTGGGGTGTGTCAAAAATGGTCAAAAATAGTATGCGGCCTTTTATGGACAGCCCCCTATTCATTTGGTACTAGACATATGTCGTCAGCCACACCAACTCTACACCGTTGGTTGTAGGCGGCCCCAATTACGGACACCCTTCTCCCCGTTCGTGCAACCCCTTTCGTCTCACTACCTCCATACCCAATTTCTCCTCTTCTGGCCTCGTGTGAGCCTCCTGCAGCTTTCCCACCATTCATCGTGTTCCATTCCCCACATCACATCCCACACTCTCTATACCCCACCCAGATGTTGCTAGGCGTCAAACCGTCTCCTATAATGGACCTGCTTTGCCGACATGATGGACGCTTCCGGTTCACAAAGGTCGTATGATTAACGCACCCAGCTTCT
Organism: Alentia gelatinosa; assembly: GCA_950022655.1. NCBI lineage: Eukaryota > Metazoa > Annelida > Polychaeta > Phyllodocida > Polynoidae > Alentia > Alentia gelatinosa. The sequence goes on along the minus strand of OX465585.1, from coordinate 47,463,661 downwards.
GCTGCTGCCTTCCGGCCTCGCACAGTCGCGTCAATGAGCGAGAAGTGGGCGCGCGATGATTTGGCATGACAAAAGAGGCAGCGGCAGACGACAAACTATGCAGAGTGACCAGGTTTTCCCGCCATTTCAGTCGGCTGTTCCCCACCAGCTAGACTGTCGTCAATGACAGGCATTCTGACGAGGTCTAGTGAATGGTGGGAGGAAAGAGGGGAATGGTAGGGGAAGGCTGGTCGCGGAAAGTGGTGGTTAGTAGCTCATGGCAACTACTAGTGATTAATAGCAGTGGATGGTGAGAGTGCGGGGATAGGGTAGAGGAGAACAAAGAGATGGAAATGCAGCATGTACCAAGACCAGAGTACACCAGAATGGCCAGGGTGGCGAGAAGATAACAAATAGTGACTGGAAGGTACTTTCAAAACATTTTCCCTTGCTTGGTTGGGGTACGTTTAATAAAATTATTTCCGAGCAAGGGGAAATTCGCGAGAGAGACCATGGCAGAGATATGGTTTGAACGAAGGACCCTGTATGATAACATGACCATTGCAATTATTGTTGTTTTTTATTTAGCAAAAGCTAAGTTCTTTCATTTGAAAGATCTTACTGGTGGGGTAGAACAATCTCAATAAGTAAATACATGTATGTGTAATGCTAAGTAGGGGAACTGGGTACTGCAGGGAAAGGATTAAAGTTGCGTATAGGCAACTTTAAGTTTCCATTAAGAAGATAAACAATGAATTGGAAAAAATTATGAAAAACAGAATAATGAGTGAAAATGATTTGGATGACACCAAGTAGCTAGTAAAATACATAAGAATTGTAACGGCTCAAAAGAGATGATATAACAAATTATCTGAATATACTACACATAGTCAGAGGCCTCACCTCATTGCACATTTGTTTACCAAACACATCTATACCTGACTGTCATCCAACTAGATTGCCTACCTAGTCAACCCACATGACTGCTCAAGTGGTTGTCAGAACAAGGAGACAGTGGACAGTCATGTATGTGGGAGGTTTGGTATTCTGGTAGGCCTATAGACTCAAGTGGATTACTGTAGCCAGGTAGGTTGACTATCAAGTGTGTTGCCAGGTAGGCAGTAGGTACGTAATATGGTCAGGCAGATGGGTAGGTGGGCAATCAGGTGAGTTGTAATTGGGAGGGTGATGATGAGGTTTCAGGGCAGAGAGTAACTTGAGCTAACAGGGGGTGGGCAGTCTGGTGAGCGAGCAATTGAATGGACAGCAGTCCAGTGGGCAGGACATGAGGTGGATGGACAATTTGCTATGGAGGGCTGGCTCTCAGGCAGCAGTCAGTCAGGCCAGGCAGACAGACATTTAGGTGGGTGGGCAGTCAAGGGGCTCGCTCTGTCTCAGTCAGTCAGGGTAGTCAGACCTGAGGTGGGTGGGCAGTCAGATGGAGGGCTCTGTTTCAGTCAGTCAGGGAAGGCAATCAGGTGATATTTGGCAGGGCAGCCGCCATATGGAAAGGCAGCTCTGTAGGCAATTAGTTGTAATTAGAAAGGCAGGCAATCAGGTGGACAGCAGTCACATGGGAGAACAGTGCAATAGGTGGGGTCAATGGGCAGGTTGGCAGGTAGTCTTGTGTGCAGGCTTTCTTTCTTTACATGATGTTAGTATCGTATTGTTGAAGCCTGTATTATCCTAATCGAGGACATATCCTGGTGCAAGACAATTCCAAACTGGTATGATTATCTGGTATCATCAGTATCTATATGTATATACTCGAGGTAAACACGTCAGCGATACGTGTACGATCCCCCCACAGACGCATTATGTTTAAATAAAGAGATGGTCGACCTTCAGACCCTATACATATCGTTTCTTATAGATAACCTGGTTCTACCCATAAACGGGGATCATAAAACATAAATTGGAATCTCGTCCCTGGTGTCTCCCCCTGGTGACAAATATTGACATTGAGGCTAAGCCCGTGTCGACAGCATGTTCCTCATGAATATTGATGAGTCTCTTATATCGTCGACTAGCGTGACGCATGCGTAGAATCTTACCTGAGTTTATTCTCCGAGACTGAGGTCCAGCAGGCATCTACCACGTGACTCGGTTTGTGAATGATGATTGGTCAATCAGAGTTACGGTCATTGGTAGTATGGTGAGCATGGACAGGAAGCGACGTACATCAGTTGGCGGCCCGAGAAGGTGACGGGAAGCTTTAGATGGCCACCAGACTCGAGCCGGAGATTCACGACACTCTCCCGAGTGGTTGTCAGGCGCGGTCAGTTGGATTATGGAATCTAGACGCTTCCTAGACATGTTTACATTTCCACTGCATCCTGATAAGGATCATACGTACCTCAATCCCATGATAAAAGTACGCTATCGCAGGGGCGTACCCAACAGGGGGGGGGGGGGGGGTTGTAACCATATTTGTTTCAACATATGAAACACTTTTGCAATAAAGGTTGTTTCGACGGGAAATGCAAGACATTTTCTTTTAGCTAGAAAAGGAATATACAATTTTCATATATTAGTTTTAAACGCAATTCTTTTTCATTCATCAAATTCTTGCCCTCCTGGAAATAATTTTGACTCAAGAGATGCTTCAATCGTTTACACTAGACGATTTATAATTGTTCAAACGAGTCCAGCTTATTCAATAAATAGTCAGTGGCACTAAATAGTTCCCGCGGTTCACCTATGGTGGTGTTACATGCATAATCGTCTGAGAATTAGCCACGCTTAGGCCAAATTTATACTTACCGATTTTGACCACAGATTCAGGAATCTGACACAGCAGACCAATCATTACGCATTTCCGATGAAATATCGGTTAGTCTAAGCTGTAGAACTGCAGACCCAGTCAACAACTTCTCAATCCCAAATTGCGTAACATGGCACCAGCACTTGACTGACTGTCGCGGCCTCTGACGAATTCAAAGTTTTAAAATCATCGACGAAGGACTCTGTCTGCTCCGTCTGCGAGCACCTCTACTTTTCAATGAAAACAGGTTGCGAACATCACTGACAATGATTTTTATCATATCTCTTTCCTCACACAGAGGAGCCTTCGCATCGTGTAATTCTACACACGATTGTATTGGAGTGAAAAATTAGATTATGGTAACTATTTTGAATCTTAACCACTAAGAGTCTACAGGTACCATATTTCAGGGGAGTCTGATAGCTTATTGATGACGTAGTCCTGTTTCTTAGTATCCCTTAATAATCTGTATCAATGTAATATTTTCCTTAGCTTCCCCCTTCTTTCATTTCCCATTCAAGCTAATTCCTCATGGGACAGAGTTGTCTTGGTAGTAGTGCTATAGCTGCCACTCGGTACAATAAGTTTAAATCCAGCAACTACAAGGTATAACCAGATATCATTGCAGTTTAGGATTTGTAATTATATGAGGCTTTGTTATTTTTAAAGATGTGAGGTTACATTTCTTTTCACAAGTAGTTTATGATAAGATTTTCTTACCTTATGACATGTGAGGAAATAAAAATGGAGTATGGGATTGAATGTGATGGTAAACAGTTTGATGTTCTCAGGAGACACTGATTTAAAGATAAATATTACTTGTGAGGACCTGCAATCCAATCATTTGAAATAACCATTGATACAAGGTTTTGAAATTATAGAGTATTTTTTCATGAAACCAAATTTTAACATCTTCTCACTCCGGTCTCTCTATGTGGTCCTGATGGTGGTATGTGGAAGATATATATACTGATGCCCCGTGACTCGACCAAGATATTCAAATTTGTTTGAATGATATGCTAAATTGTATACACAAGATTAACCACCACATAGTCCATGCATATAACAAAACTGCTCCTTGATTTGTGGCATGGAAGAAGAACCTGTATGATATAACATATTCCAAAAAGGAGTGGAGCCTACCTTTCAGAAATATTTATAAAGTAACAAAGTCTACAAAGCTCCTGTCTCTCCACTATCGAATATAAATAGGAAAGTTCAAACCAATAATTTTTGGTTCAAAAGGGGATACTTGATTTACCAATATATACTAATATGTATCTTCCTGTTGGAAGACCATGTCTTTTTGGAAACAGACCTATAAATGGCTGAGAGGCCTCATGAGATGGAATCTGAATATTCATCATAGCTTTGTATTTTCTTGGGAGTATTGATCAAGGAGGGGAAGCAGAAAGATATCACTATATCACCTGCAATGTAAAGTTCTATATCTCTAGGCAGGAATTGTTTGGCAACAGGGATAGCCTTAATATTGAGAAATACATTTGTAAGTGAAAAAACAAGGAGAGACAGCTTTGGAAATAGGAACAATTAATATCATTCGTGATGTGCATGCAGAAACGATGGATGTATATGGTTTACTGTTGAAGATAATGTTTGGAAACTCTGATATTATTGTTTGAAATAAAAGAGTGGAGACTTTAACCTTTAGGTATGAAAAGAAGTTTTTATCTGAGCCTCTAGCCAGATAAGACTTATTGAGGGGAATACTACAAACAATACAGTAGTCACAAAATCTCATTTTGATGAAAGAGAAGGTATTTGATAATTAGTAGAAACTGAACGAGAGTTAGCATTGTTAGTTTTTATGTCACGATGGTCAGTCGCAAATTACTACGCGAGGTGATAGCCAAGCGAAGTGAGAAGCTGACTGACCTGACTGCTGTAATTTAGATAATTCTTGTATGTGTGCCAATAACCTAATTAGTTTGATATTAACGAATAAGAGACAATGATAATCATGAATTCCACTGTTGAACATATATATTTGGATGTAGCTAGACACATCAACAAGCCTGTTAATTTTGCTGGATTAATATATCAAGTTGTACGCCAATGTCATAACCTTTCTCTGAATCGGAGCAGACAAACACGCATTATAACATTGATGCTGCAAGCAGTATTCAACCCAGCGGTTAGAAATTACGCAGCGTGTCATCTTAGTTTGAAATCCCGATATCAAAACTCAGATTCAGCTAGGGAGAACTAACTAGAATTATACTCGCACGTAATGGTCAATTTCTTTTAATATTTGGGTTTGTTTTAGGTAATATCTTCCCCTAACTGACGTGAATTTTAAAGCCAAATCTCCAAGGAAAACATGCGTAGAATCAGATACCGTTTTCAGTTCTATTTTCAGATATTAGTGCCGAGTGTATTTAATGTTGATATTAGAATGACATTTGAGGTGGGGATGGTTTCAAAAATAACTTGTAATATTCTGTAGCAGTTAAACAAACATTTGTAGGGGTACCTTCGGTCCAACCAGAACCTTTTTCTTAATAGCTCACATTCTGGTCGTTGATTGGTTAATTTTTGTATTGCCCTCGTTGTATAATAAATCGTTTCATGTCACGCCCCATCGCATACAGGCACTCGGTGTTAAGCCAGTTTTTAGGCCGCACCCAGGCATTATTTTGAAGAGCTCCAATCAGAATATATTTAAAGGTTTAAAACACATTTTTGAGCACTAGGAAGTTGAAACGGATGTAATCTGAGTAGATCGCCCTCCCCCTTTTTTATTCATATATTTCCCCTGTTTTTACATAAGTATTTACGCTTTCCTTCTTACCTCTTTTCTTCCCCTTCCCCCCACCATGTCTTTTTATGATTGGTTGAGAACAGAATTCTCCCCTATTTTCTCCCGTATGTCTTGTCTCCCTGTGTCTGTCCTATAAGATATCCTCAGGATGAGTACCTGAAATAAAGTAGTTCTGTAGCACCTATGTTTATAATCTATTTTGTTTGGTTAAGGATTACAATGTCCATCAAAATTAAGCGGCAATACTTTCACCATTGTATTACTCTTTATTGTTTGAACCGGTATGTAGTAAATGTTATTAACTGTTCTTCCTTTAAGATCTCGTTAATTTTTCTAACGCTGTTATCATAACCGAGATAGCGAAAGAGGAAATTACACAACTTCCTTTAACATCTTGCTGAAATGTTATCATGATATCTTATTTTAATTGGATTTTCTTGATGTCAATAAATGCTGCTATCAAAAAGAAAAAAAATAGGCCTTAGTTACAAATCGTGACCGGAAGCTATATCCGTCTAGTGTAAATATCGAGGTAGTCAACTTTTCACTGATCATGGAACCAATTGTATCTGTAATGGCCAGCTGGCAGGAATTTGGCTTGCACCACCGAACACATTACTGTCTATACCCTGGTTTCGCGAGATCCGAATCCATGTATGGAGAGTGGCTGGGAATACTCCTACCCGACGTGTGCTTGGAGAGTGGGCGTGATTGTGCCTTGACATTGGGCTAGCTCAGTAATCTAATCTAATCTCACAACATCTGAGCTGATAATTACGGCTTTTTTTTTGTGCGGACTCACATGGGAGCAGCTGTCTCCAGCTCAAGTTGGCTCTCACCAAACTTTCATCTTCATCCCAGCATTCCGGCACGGCAATTACACCCCGAGCCCGTGTTTACGATCGAGTTATGGAAATGTAGTGATGTATTTTCTCTTCAGTAATTGTGAAATAACTGACTCAGAGCCCGACTCAATATCATTTCGAGTGTAATTATCAACGTTAAAGCTCCTTGCAAAGTAGAAGTCATCACTGACAAGGCAGACAGTCATTAAAGAAATGTATTTCATTTCACATTACATTACTGTCTGTATCTAGTAAACGTGCTGAATGTATTATAGAAGACATACAAAAGCGGTCATCACCTTCCAATATGTAAATATATAACATAGAGGTATTCAGGAATGACGCAATAAGTTATAAACATATACATTCGATAACCTGAGAAATGTATGTTTATTCACTCTAGATTAAATTATCTATTCACAAATAGCCATGGAATCCATTGTTTCTTTCTGGGCATTCGAAGCAGGCATTCTGATCGCTTTTAAATCTACTAGAAACAAAATAAGTAATTTACCTTTTAACCTTCATATATATCCGTTGGAAAGATGATTGCTAGCTTGAGTATAATCTATAGTACTTATATCATAATTCTGGTTATGATATTGCATCATGAAATTTTTTGACCATAGCAAAAGATATAATCATACTAGAAGGGGATTGTATAATAATAATATGTAGTTATCCACCTCCTTATGATATAAGATGAGTATGACTTTCTTTTGGAAATCAGCTTAGCTCTTTAGGTTGTTCTATTACAACATAATGTACTCATCTATATTCAGTACTATTTGTCTGATTTGAAGAAAAAACATCAATATGACAATAAATACAATAAATCAAATTATCTTCACTTTCTTTGCTGATGAAAACAAAATCTCAATCGATTCTGTACATAACACAAATGATGTAGTCATCTATGACATTTATAGGACTTGCCTGGTTGACATTCTTAAGCCTAACCCACCAGTACTATGTTTTAACATTGATTGAAAAGGTAATGTGATAATTTACAATAGACTTTAAGATACAAGCACTAGAATAATTTAGAATCCATTGTATAGGGCCTATTAGAATTTAGTTAATAACTGCCGAGCTAACTTTCAAAATCAAATGAGCTATCAGATCAGGAAAATGTCTATTCTAAGACATGAGAACTTCTCAGAGATCTGTATATTGCTGTTGTGAGGTCAATAATTGCATACTCTGATGGCTGACCATCAACAGATTCAGTTTAGAATAAATATTGACTCATCTTGAGAGTAACCAGTTGTAAAGTTCATATTAATAAGGTTTCTCAAAAATTTTACCCATAAGATTAACACAAATTTTAATAGCACAACTACGGCCTCCTTTTCTTTATCCAGGGGTAAGGGACAATGAGAAATATATTGATAACTGCTGAGATTTGATATGATGTTCTGAGGACCTCTCTGAGATGCATTGTGAAGAAAAACATACTATTGCAGATTATAGTGGGTAAGGCCTGAAAATGTCATAGAATAATCAGACCACTATGATCTATCAATTCTTCCTCATGAGACATTTCATATATCATCAACAACAAATGGTAATCTCCCCTGCACTCTAATAACTCGATATTACATCTAGCACGTATTGTTTCCTGTAAAACCTGAATGCTCAATTTTCAAGTAACCTTTTAAATTCTGTTACATTTGACCCACCAAGAAGAAGTGTATGAGCCCCTCACGTCTGTGTTAAGCCATAGTGTATCAAAGTTGTAATTCTGCCACTACTCTGAGAAAACACAGCCACCACACTGCTCAAAGGGTGCCAGTAAGCTCAGACAACTCATAAAAACCCCGCTGTCAGAATCCCTTTGTGGTAACACCACAGCCTGACAGTTGCTCTTCGTATCCCATGTGTAGCTCTGACAGTCGCTGTCCGTTCTCCCTGTGACTACAAACGGTATCAGCGTCTTGGGGATGATAGTTAAGCCCATCCAGACACTGGCTGGCGGCTATATCCTTCACCTTTGACCATCACGGTTATGGTATTCCCCACCACCGTGTATATGGGAACGTTATAGGGATTGTCAGGGTCTGTAATGCCAAGCTATGGGCACTGAAATGATATTGTCCATGATCAAGTCCATTCCAATAGACGAGCCTATAAGTTAGTCAGTATTTCTAAGGGTCTAATATGTTGAAGTATTTGAGAAGCGTTTTCCTATCTATATGGTTCCATTTTATGTTTCTACTGATTTTTCAAAAGTTGACTAAATAAAGTAAATTTTGACAAAAAATGTCCTTCAAACACAAACCAGAAGGAAGAGCTTGTATAACCCATTCAGGGCGAAAATGCCTGCAGGCATTATGTACACAGGGGGCGAGAATGCCTACAGGTATTCATGATATATTCAGGCATTATCCAATAAATAAAAGACAAATTTAAAGAGTTTGTGTAAAATATGGAAAGATATGTGTGGAAATCAATACATTTTGTATACTGTTTCAAAAAAACTTGAACTATGAGAAAATAGAAGTTCTCTAAGTCACATGACAAGTGAAACTTTCCTGAATGCCTCAAGGCATTCTCGCCCCCCAGAGACATACAGCTCCTGTAGCCACTGCTACCCATCAACCTGTTCGCCTGAAAAGGGATAAATATAAGTAATGATATTTGATGAATCACCCTTAACACTATAGCGTGTTTATCAGACGGATTTCCTCATGTTATCCTTTACCCACTATAGTTCACACATAGATGCAATAATGGATAGGACTGCTCAACCCAACCATGAGATTTTGCATTTACAACAACATCATTGAGTATGATCCGAAAGTTTAATGTGTGAGACGAGAGATCGGCTGGTATCAAAAATATTTTTGCAGAACTAATGCAATCTTCCACATCCCACCGGGAAAGCGGAGACTAACGGGAACGCAAAAGTTTTGACCTACATGATCCGAAAGTTTGACACAGTAGTATTATAGGCTATTTTGAATGCCATGGCATAGTAATGATGCTACTCATCTGGTATCTCATAATGCTTATTTTATAGATCAACAGACATGGGTCTGGCTTATTAATCTCTTTTCAATCTCCAGAAGCTGACATATATTCATTGGGGCTGTGCGGTCCATAACTAACAAAAATGTCCATAACTATCAAAAATGACTTGGTTTGAGACTTATGGACATTCGTCATGTCCATAACTATCAAAATGTCCATAAGTATCAAAAAATGTCCATAACTATCAAACCCTGCTTAAACAAATGCGTTACCCATTCGCGTTACATTGAGTTACTCAAACCAGATTACGCTACCTAAGAAAACGTTACTGATCTGGTATCATAACAGTTACCGCGTTACCGTCACGATTCTAACCCCGTTCTCATGTTACCGTTACTGCATTACTGTTCTAACCGGGTTACCATTCTAACCCCATAACAGCATACCGTTACCATTCTAACCCAGTTACCGCGTTGGCGTTATGCATTATGCGTTACCGTTCTAACTGCTTTACCTTACTAACCGTGTTACGCGTTACCGTTCTAACCGTGTTACATTCTAACCGCGTTACGCGTTACCGTTCTAACCACGTTACATACTAACCGCGTTACGCGTTACCGTTCTAACCGCGTTACATTCTAACTGCGTTACGCATTACCGTTCTAACCGCGTTACATACTAACCGCGTTACGCGTTACCGTTCTAAACGCCTTACATTCTAACCGCGTTATGCGTTACCGTTCTAACCGCGTTACATACTAACCCCGTTACACGTTACCGTGCTAATCATAGAAACGTGGTCAACTGCAATGGTATCAGAGACGGACGATTACTACGTTAATAATGGTCGTAGAAACACGAAATAAAAAACAGAGGATAGGTTTCAACCCCCAACACACATCTGAGATTTTTTTTTTTTTAATTTCTCAAGATTTCAATTTTTTAACTATACATAATATATACCGGTACGGTATAGACTTGCATAGGCCTACATATTACACTTGTACCCATATTACATATTCAATACCTACCAGCTCATAACCCTTCTCATAACTTATCGATGTCAATATAAGGAACAATAATAACTACAAATCACACTTACAACTATGATTTAAAATGATTCAATTATATTTGTTGGAATTTCCTCCACCATACTGCCCATCTACCATACTTTCCCTCAACCATACTGCCCCTCCACCATACTGCCCCTCCACTATACTGCCCCTTTCCCACACTGGCCCTCCACCATACTGCCCCTCTACTACACTGCCCTTCCACCATATTGGCCCTCTCCCATACTGCCCCTCTACTACACTGCCCCTCTACTACACTGCCCCTCCACCATATTGCCCCTCTCCCATACTGCCCCTCTACTACACTGCCCCTCCACCATACTGCCCCTCCACCATACTGTCCCTCCACCATACTGCCCCTCTCCAATACTGCCCCTCTACTACAATGTCCCTCCACCATACTGTCCCTCAACCATACTGCCCCTCCACCATACTGCCCCTCCACTATACTGCCCCTTTCCCACACTGGCCCTCCACCATACTGCCCCTCTACTACACTGCCCTTCCACCATATTGGCCCTCTCCCATACTGCCCCTCTACTACACTGCCCCTCTACTACTCTGCCCCTCCACCATATTGCCCCTCTCCCATACTGCCCCTCTTCTACACTGCCCCTCCACCATACTGCCCCTCCACCATACTGTCCCTCCACCATACTGCCCCTCTCCAATACTGCCCCTCTACTACAATGTCCCTCCACCATACTGTCCCTCAACCATACTGCCTCTTTCCCACACTGCCCCTCCACCATACTGCCCCTCGACTATACTGTCCCTCCACCATACTGCCTCCCCACCATACTGCCCTTCCACTACACTGCCCCTCCACAAAACTGCCCCTCTATCATAATGCCCCTCCACCATGCTGCCCCTCTCCCATATTGCCCCTTTACTATACTGCCCCTCCACCATACTGCCCCTCCACCATACTGTCCCTCCGCCATACTGCCCCTCTACTATATTGCCCCTCCACCATACTACCCCTCCACCATGCTGCCCCTCCACCATACTGCCCCTCTCCCAAGCTGCCCCTCTACCATACTTTCCCTCAACCATACTGCCCCTCTACCATACCTTCCTTTAACCATACTGCCCCTCCACCATGCTGCACCTCTACTATACTGCCCCTCCACCATACTGCCCCTCCACCATACTGTCCCTCCGCCATACTGCCCCTCTACTTTATTGCCCCTCCACCATACTACCCCTCCACCATGCTGCCCCTCCACCATACTGCCCCTCTCCAAAGCTGCCCCTCTACCATACTTTCCCTCAACCATACTGCCCCTCTACCATACCTTCCTTTAACCATACTGCCCCTCCACCATGCTGCCCCTCCACTATACTGCCCCTTTCCCACACTGCCCCTCCACCATACTGCCCCTCTACTTCACCGCCCCTCCACCATACTGGCCCTCTCCCATACTGCCCCTCTACTACAATGCCCCTCTACTACACTGCCCCTCCACCATATTGCCCCTCTCCCATACTGCCCCTCTACTACACTGCCCCTCCACCATACTGCCCCTCCACCATACTGTCCCTCCACCATACTGCCCCTCTCCAATACTGCCCCTCTACTACACTGCCCCTCCACCATAATGTCCCTCAACCATACTGCCTCTTTCCCACACTGCCCACCATACTGCCTCTCCACCATACTGCCCTTCTACTACACTGCCCCTCCACAATACTGCCCCTCTATCATACTGCCCCTCCACCATGCTGCCCCTCTCCCATACTGCCCCTCTACTATATTGCCCCTCCACCATACTGCCCCTCCACCATACTGTCCCTCTGCCATACTGCCCCTCTACTATATTGCCCGTCAACCATACTGCCCCTCCACCATGCTGCCCCTCCACCATACTGCCCCTCCACCAAGCTGCCCCTCTTCCATGCTGCCCCTCCACCATGCTGCCCCTCCATCATACTGCCCATCCACCATACTGCCCCTCTATCATACTGCCCCTCTATCATACTGCCCCTCCACCATACTGTCCCTCCACCATACTGCCCCTCTATCATACTGTCCCTCCACCATACTGCCCTCTACTAGACTGCCCTTCCACTATACTGCCCCTCCACCATACTGCCCCTCTCCCATACTGCCCCTACACAAAACTGCCCCTTTCCCATATTGCCCCTCTAAGTACTACACTGCCCCTCCACTATACTGTCCCTTCACCATACTGCCCCTCTACCACATGCCCCTCCACTATACTACCCTACATCCTAAATCTCCACTTCCATACATCCTACATCCCTACATTCTACATTCCCACATCTCCACATCCATTTTTCCTACATCCCTACATCCTACTTTCGCACATCCCTACATCCCGACATCCCGACATCCCTACATCCCTACATCCTACATCCCCACATCCCTACATCCCCATATCCTATATCCCCACATCCCTATATACTACATCCCCACATCCTACATCTCCACATCCATACATCCTACATCCATACATCCTACTTTCCCACATCCCTACATCTGCACATCCCTAAATCACTACATCCCAACATCCCTACATCATTACATCCATACATCCCCACATCCTACTTCCCACATCCCCACATCCCTACATCCCTATATCTCCACATCCATACATCCTATATCCCTACATCCTACATCTCCACATCCATGTATCCATACATCCCCACATTCTACTTCCCCACATCCCAACATCCCTACATCATTACATCCATACATCCCCACATCCTACTTCCCAACATCCCACATCCCTACATCCCTACATCCCTACATCTCCACATCTATACATTCTACATCCCCACATCTCCACATCCATACATCCTATATCCCATCATCCTACATCTCCACATCCATATATCCATACATCCCCACATCCTACTTCCCCACATCCCAACATCCCTACATCATTACATCTATACATCCCCACATCCTACTTCCCAACATCCCACATCCCAACATCTATACATCTATACATCCTACATCCCCACATCTCCACATCCATACATCCCCACATTACGTGGGGATGTATGGATATATGCATGTAAAGATGTAGGATGTCCTGCAACTCCACCAAGCTCCCCCTCCACCATGCTGCCCTTCCACCATGCTGCCCCTCCATCATACTGCCACTCCACCATACTACATCCATACATCCCCACATCCTACATCCCCACATCTCCACCTCCATATATCCTACATCCTACATCTCCACATCTATATATCCACATCCATATATCCATACATCCCCACATCCTACTTCCCCACATCCTACATCATTACATCCCTACATCCTACTTCTCACATCCTACATCCCCATATCCCTACATCACATAGTATGGTGGAGGGGCAGTATGATGGAGGGGCAGCATGGTGGAGGGGCAGCATGGTGGAGGGGCAGTATGGTGGAGGGGCAGTATGGTGTCCAGAGGGGCAGTATGGTGGAGGGGCAATATAGCTGAGGGGCAGTATGGTGGAGGGGCAGTATAGTGGATGGGGCAGTATGGTAGAGGGACAGTATGGTGGAGGGGCATTATGATTGAGGGGCAGTATGGTGGAGGGGCAGTATGATGGAGGGGCAGCATGGTGGAGGGGCAGTATGGGAGAGGGGCAGTATGGTGGAGGGACAGTATAGTGGAGGAGCAGTGTAGTACTTATAAGGGCAATATGGGAAAGGGGCAGTATTGTGTAGTACTTAGAGGGGCAATATGGGAAAGGGGCAGTATTGTGTAGTACTTAGAGGGGCCATATGGGAAAGGGGCAGTATTGTGTAGGGGCAGTAAGGGAGAGGGGCAGTATGGTGGAGGGGCAGTATAGTGGAGGAGCAGTCTAGTAGAGTGGCAGTATGGGAAAGGGGCAGTATGGTGGAGGGACAGTATGATAGAGGGGCAGTATGGTGGAGGGACAATATGGTAGAGGGGCAGTATGATAGAGGGGCAGTATGGTGGAGGGGCAGTATGATGGAGGGGCAGCATGGTGGAGGGGCAGCATGGTGGAGGTGCAGTATGGTGGAGGGGCAGTAGGGTGTCCAGAGGGGCAGTATGGTGGAGGGGCAATATAGTTGAGGGGCAGAATGGTTGAGGGACAGTATGGTGGAGGGGCAGTATGGGAGAGGGGCAGTATAGTAGAGGGGCAGGATGGGAGAGGGGCAGTATGGTGGAGAGGCAGTATGATAGTGGGGCAGTATTGTGGAGGGGCAGTGTAGTAGAAGGGCAGTATGGTGGAGAGGCAGTATGGTGGAGGGACAGTATAGTCGAGGGGCAGTATATTGGAGGGGCAGTGTGGGAAAGAGGCAGTATGGTTGAGGGACAGTATGGTTGAGGGGCAGTGTAGTAGAGGGGCAGTATTGGAGAGGGGCAGTATGTTGGAGGGACAGTATGGTGGAGGGGCAGTATGGTGGAGGGGCAGTGTAGTAGAGGGACAGTATGGGAGAGGGGCAGCATGGTGGAGGGGCAGTGTAGTAGAGGGGCAGTGTAGTAGAGGGCAGTATGGGAGAGGGCCAGTATGGTGGAGGGGCAGTGTAGTAGAGGGGCAGTATGGTGGAGGGGCAGTGTGGGAAAGGGGTAGTATAGTGGAGGGGCAGCATGGTGGAGGGGCATTATTGTTGAAGGAAGGTATGGCAAAGGGGCAGTATGGTTGAGGAAAAGTATGGTAGAGGGGCAGCTTGGTGGAGGGGTAGTATGGTGGAGGGGCAGCATGGTGGAGGGGCAGTATGGTGGAGGGGCAATATAGTAGAGGGGCAGTATGGCGGAGGGACAGTATGGTGGTGGGGCAGTATGGTTGAGGGGCAGCATGGTGGAGGGGGAGCTTGGTGGAGGGGCAGCATGGTGGAGGGGTAGCATGGTGGAGGGGCAGTATGGTTAAGGGACAGTATGGTGGAGGGGCAGTATGGTTGAGGGACAGTATGGTGGAGGGGCAGTATGGTGGAGGGGTTGTTTGGTAGAGGGTTAGTATGGTGGAGAGACAGTATGGTGGAGGGACAGTATGGTGGAGGGGCAGTATGGTGGAGGGGCAGTGTGGGAAAGGGGCAGTATGGTTGAGGGACAGTATGGTGGAGGGACAGCATAGGTGGCGGATGGGCCACACAGTGGTAACGATAGCGCGATAACGCGATATGACCTTAACGAGTTAAAATGGTAATGTGGTAATGTAGTAATGGTAACAAGATTAAGATGTAATGCAGATAGAAAGATAACACGGTAATGGGCTTTACCATGGTAACATGGTAAGGCCTGGCGTCCACCTACTACGATATGGCACCGATATGGTCTACGATTCACCTCCTGATAGAAATAAAAAATTGACCACGTTTCTACGATTAGCACGGTAACGCGTAACGGGGTTAGTATGTAACGCGGTTAGAATGGTAACGCGTAACGGGGTTAGAACGGTAACGCGTAACGGGGTTAGTATGTAACGCGGTTAGAACGGTAACGCGTAACGCGGTTGGAATGTAACGCAGTTAGAACGGTAACGCGTAACGCGGTTAGTATGGTAACGCAGTTAGAACGGTAACGCGTTACGCGGTTAGTATGGTAACGCGGTTAGAGCGGTAACGCATAACGGGGTTAGTATGGTAACGTGTAACAGGGTTAGTATGGTAATGTGGTAACTGTGATGCATTAACAGGGTTAGGATGCTAACACGGTTAGAAGTGTAATACTGTAACAAGGTTAGATTGGTTATGCAGTAACGGTAAAGTGGTAACGATAACGCGATAACGGGGTTAGGATGTAATGTGGTCATAAATATAACGCATTCTTAGGTAGCGTAACGCAATTAGAATGTAACGCGATTTGATCGGTAATGTTTTCTTAGGTAGCGTAACGCGGTTGAATGGTAACGGGAAGTAACGCTATGTAACGCGAATGGGTAACGCATTTGTTTAAGCAGGTTTTGATAGTTATGGACATTTTTTTATACTTATGGACATTTTGATAGTTATGGACATGACGAATGTCCATAAGTCTCAAACCAAGTCATTTTTGATAGTTATGGACATTTTTGATAGTTATGGACCGCACACGGGCAAACTCAGCAATAGCTAGTTATGGAAAGTCCATGAAAGTGTCAATAGAGAAAGATAACTCTTGGGAAATACGATGTAATGAGGATAGTTACAGTAGATTTCGGTATCGTTAAGAATCTATATCATTTCCATCACTTCGGGGAGTCTGGTGGCCACCAAAAGTATCCGCATAGGGCAGCTACTAAAAGGTAAAAGGCTGTCTGAGGCGAGAGGTGTAAGCTATGGGCAGTGGACAGTGATGGGGGTGAGGGGGCAGCGGTGGGTTGCTGGTAGGAGGGGAGGTGGTGGATGGTGGTGGGAAGGAGGATAGTGCGCTAATAGTTTAGGTTTGTTCACTTGGAGGGTGGTTGTGGCCCATTAGATTGTAGGTCAACTCTCGTCTGTAGAGCCGTCCCAAGGCGCTAGAAAATATCATGTAAGGAGGTCAGGGTCAAGGTCGGGGTTTGCTGTGAATGCAGTCATTGGCTACTCAGTCTACTCTATTCCTTATATGGACTTAGTGTAATGGGACAACTCCATGCAGGTTGGCTCTATATTCCAAGGCACTGACTTCAAATACATTGTGTTGCTTGTACTGAAGAGCAGCACACAAGTGAATGTTGGGAAACTGGTATAGTCCATTCGCTCGGCCCACGGCTCTCTCGGGGATTCACTAGTTATGGTTTATAGTGTGTGATATTGACTTGGTATGATTTGTGTTGTTATGGCTACTAACCTGTGTGAAGCAGTGTTGGTATGGGAGGATACATAGAGGAATAAGGGATATGGAGGTGGTGCAAGTAGGATGGCCTGTATTCAGCAATGTGGGATTTGTTGAGTATGGTGTCTTTTATGTAGGTTCCTTCTATAGTGTTTTATCCAGGCTTGGTTTCAGTGTATCTATGATGTACATAACGTATTTGCTGGCGCATTGATTGACCAGTGGCCTAGCTACAGTCGGTTATGGTAAATTCTGAACATGTTCAACACATAGTAATAGAATTACGACGTTACCACTCCAGTATGATAGCTGTAGGCTAGGTTAGACCAACCTCCCCTACGGATGTCATACTGGGGTGATCACAGTATCTATCTTACAAGTACAGTTTCCGATGCATGAGGTTGCTATTACTCGACATGTTCAGACTAGGAAATAGCATATTACAGACAGTCAGCAGGATTACGTCTGGTGACTATTGTAGGGCTGGAATATAAGCTGCAACTGAGTCGATGCTTTTGCTGTATACTTCTAGTTGCAATTCAAGTCCAGCTCTTTTCCTAAAAGGTAAGCAAATGATGGCGCAAATCTCTCGGGGACGCAGTTTTGAAGGGTGACCCAAACAGGGGTCCGTGTTTCCCTGTTGGATTCAGGTTTCAGTGTGTGTTCTGTGAAGAAAGGTGGTAAGGTTAATTAGAGGTGGGAAGGTGAATGGAAACACCAGCTGAGCACTCCCACAGTCTCCTCCTAGCCCTTATCTCCGGGTCTCAGTACTCCTAGTCTTATGCTCCAGTCGTGCTAAAACACCCAAAGTAGGCGAAGACCTGTCCCCGCACAAAACCTTTCTAAAGTGGGATTCACACGTAGAGACTAATGTACCTGAGACTGGTGTAGGCCTTCTTCACACCTTTCCCCTAGAATCAGACAATTCTCCTTTGGTACAAAATTCTCATAGGAAAGTGCTTTCACTCAAGGAGAAAGTCTTCATCTTACTCCCCTCCTTCCCCCTACCCTGCCTGCATCTCCTATATATCATCATGATTACAAGGATTACGTTATTCTAAGCAATACACCCAGACATGTAGTACTCAACTAACTACTGTCATACATCTATTGATCCTAGGCCCCTCTGCTCGTGTGTCCATAGTCAGCCGTTACCTGATAGAGCTACTTGTACTGCTTAGGGAGGGTCCTTTAAAAGACCTCCTTTCTTGTGTCTGAAATATGAGCTCGGCAATACACTCAGTCTCCATGAGCTCTTTGTGGAGAATATGCCGGCTAAGAGCTGCTCTGAGTCTATACTCCGTTCACCTACGAGTTGGACACACCCGTGATTTCTGGATGGAACGTGTAAATAATCAGGAGCATTTCTGGATTTACTATAAGACCTGGCGTCTACCTACTACGATAGAAATTTAGACCTCCCGATATGGCACCGATACAAAAAGCAAATATCGGAGACATATCGGGAAGGCCTGGCGTCCACCTACTACGATATGGCTCCGATATGCCCTACGATGCACCTCCCGATAAAAATCTAAATCGCGTCGGAAGGTCACCTAATATCGGGGCAGTTGACCACGCTTCTGCGATTAGACACCGATAAAAACCCAATACAATGCCTGGTGGATTGGCATGTCTAGACATATGTCTACGATTTTGCACCTTTCCGATAAGTCTCCGATATTTGCTTCTTGTATCAGTGCCATATCGGTAGGTCTAAATTTCTATAGTAGTAGGTGGACGCCAGGCCTTAGTATCTCTAGATAACAAACAGTGACAATATAAGCGAAGGATTATAGTGACTCCTAGCCACTGAAGTTTGTCCTAAGTCCATACCCTGCGACTTGTCTTTCATTCTAATCTCCACCACCAAAATACGATCTCCTGCAAAGAGTTCCAAACTATTAAACTTAGCCTGGTATAAACGTCCATATGCTTATCATTTGGAACTCGTTCCCAACGGGCTTGCGAGAACGGCAACTCGATCTCAACGGGTGATAAAGAGATGAATATTTCCAGGCTAAGATAAAATCAGAAACATTTTCGTGCTTGTTCTGAGTCCCCATTCGCCATCTCGTTTGGAGTGCTACAGAATATTCACTCAGCTATCGCCTCATTCATATTACTGCGCACTCCAAACTCGATGGGGAACGAGGACACAGACCAAATACTCATCAATTGCTTTCTTAATACCTAATTCGTGAAAAACATAGAATAGTCTTATTCAAAAGGGTTTTTTTCATCAGAATTTCGAGACATTCATCATTCTGGAAGACGTTCTTCCATTCTTTTCATCATTTCTAATAAGAAAAAACCTGTAAATCCTCAATAACATTGTTCAATGTTATATTCATTGATATCAAGTGTAACAGGGGTGTGTGATTTCTCTGAACCGGTTCCGTATTGACCGAAAGCAAACGACACACCCTTATTGCACTGCCTTTATCGAGAGGGCCTCGTGAATCTATCAAGGGAAGAAACATACTGTCCCGACGCACCCTGGCTACCCGATACACGGAACAGTTTTTTTGTTGATCGGGAACATGCTGTTAGTGTTGTCATAGAGTATGGGTCTCGGTGGGCTCTCCCCAGTATAGTATACACCAGCTAATCAATACATCTACTGCAACATATTGAATACATGCTCTAAGTTTGAGTACAGAAATGCATTATAAACCATGCAATTTCCTGTTATTACTTGGAACTGACTGCAGGGGGGAATATAGTACCGAGCAGATAATGTTGGAGGGCTGTCAGGGAGGAGAGTAGGTCTAATTATCTCATCAATCCCAAGTGATTCTTCTTTGTTAGCTCTATGTATTTCATGGACACGACAGCTTAAAACATCCTGCCTGATCTCATCGGGATAGGGACAAAGCCGGAAATGCACTTACCCTTTTTTTACTTATTATGCCCGAGTCGCAAACGCAAGGGAATAGCAGGTGTAATCATCTTAAGCAAAGAAAATACCTTAGGTATAATAGGAAAATGGGATGTTGTGCATCGTGTGAGTATATCATTGATTATACCTAAGATTACATTTTGAACTAATTCCGATTCTATCCGATAAAGAAAGATGCTCCTATATCAGTTGCTTATGCTCTTGGAGTAATTGAACCATTCCTACTCTAGTCCTGTATATATGTCTGTCATTCGAACCATGCATGTGTTTTGTAAGCCCTATCCTTTATATGTACCTTGTGAATATAGACTTTTTTCCAGAATCTGTAAATATATTTCCCTCCTATCGTGTCCCATCACTTTGGATATACATGTGATTTGATATGTACTTCCGTGTAGATACGAACGATAGTTCAGAACATGAGAGGTATATATGGTGTTTTATTTATGATATAATTTTATGAAATTGCTTTGGGAAATCATTTCATCAGGTTTGACGGCAGTATATCAATTTCAATTATAATATGTTACCATCGGAATAACGGTTCATTCCGTAAAATTTAGTTTGAACAACTAACAGACTAGAATACCCTAATCATCTTTTCATCCTTTGTGCACCTTGCCACACTTTCAGCTCATTTTAGAGCATTCTGATACATATCAATGTTACTTATTAAATATTCCTATTGCTATTATCCACATGGTGATCAGCATCTCCATGAATGAGAAGCAGTTTGATTATTACAGCCATTTATTTGAAAACCAACCATCGTATGTTGAATTATGACCAATAAAAAAGTTGGTGTCCAAAGTAAAATTGCTTTGCAGGTAAGCCTGTGATGTAGATGAATAAGCATTTCACACATCGGCGGCAAGCGACAGATCTCTCTCCTAGTGCCCAAATTCAGCACAATGACACAACATATGTCACCCTCTTTAACCACTAACTGCCTCCCTCCTTAACTCTCTCAGTCCTGAAGACACTTGGCAGCATTGCAATATAGTCCTTGGATATGCACCCAGGCATTGCCGTGTAAGGCCTGAAGATGTATCCAGGCATTTTTCGATGTGTCATTTCAAACAAGAAATAATTTCAAATCTAAATGAGGAATAGCCTATTTACCTTCATGATTTTCTTACTATATGTAGAAAACAATTGGTTGGTGAGCAAGGAAACCCTTGGTTCCAGGGTTATACCTGTAAAATGTGTAACATCAGTGCATAAAGGTTTAATGAGGCACTCCAGAACTATGTTCAGGATGAATGCGTGATGCAAATGCTAGGGTGTTGGACTGAATGAGTTAAATACCCTGCGGCCTCTGTTGTATGCTGACTATGATGAATACGGCCGTTTCGCCTACCTTACTGCTACAGAGACTACTGAACACTTTGTAGGATGTGTTGCGCTATATGATGTCGCCTATGAACAGTGTTATAGTACTACATAGGATCCTTTATGAATAGGGTAATGACCCTGACTGTATACAATCGAACCCCGTAAGCAGACGACTCCACAACTTGGACTTCTGTGAGTTTTTTCTTCATCGGAACGGAGTGTGGAACGCTTGAGGGTATGGGTCTATTCCATATGCTGGGAAGTTATTGGCCCAGAGTTTACACTAGACAGCTATGGTTGATGATTCCTGAATTTAGCACCACCTGGCGATTGCATATAGTCAACGACTAGAAATCGTGTACTATAAAGGCTTAAATTTTGAGAGATTTCTGATGTCACTTTGTGGTCAGATTTGTGAGCTGTAACACGGTAGGGCCAGATGACTCCCACGCCATCATTCGATGGGAATATAAAATTCAATATTTAAATCATTTGTTTCACGGCATATATCAATTAGATGCTGGAGAATACGAATCCAATATTTACATTCACAATTATTCAACTATTAACCTGCCATTCGTTTCATTGAATAAGGAGGCTTCAGGAACCTGGGAAATCCCCCGCGAGGGTACCCTGTGAATGACGTTACACTTTTAACCTCACTTTGATGATATTTCGTGAAATTTCCGTCAGCTTCTCAAAATCGATGGAACCGTGCACACAAGCCTGATATTTCTGAGAAAGGAGGTCCGTAATTCTCCAATATTCCCCGAAATACTACGAATATCCACGAAACTGTACAATAAAATGTTTTGCGGTGGAATTCCGGTTTTAGCCCATTTGTAATTCCCCAAACCTACGGCCAATCCAAATTTCCCTGATTTAGTTATTAAACCCACATGCAAGGTCTTGTAACGTTCGCCGTCTGGGCACGTGACCCAATATTTCCCGGTGGCGTTATGATGTCGGGTGTGCAAGGCATTTAAATAATCAAGCTGATCCTGCAGGGCTGTCTCAGCAGGGCAGTCTATCTGCTTATACATGTGGGCAGCCGGCGCTCGTTCATTCCCAATGACGTCACCTATGACGTCGGTAGGAGGAGAATCTATAGACCAAATGGTAATGTACGGTCTGAACGAATTTCCCCGAGGTTACAGTGACGCCATCCACGGAAAAACAATGATTTATTCGTGTTAAAGGAGACATTGGCAATGTAGGATAAGATTCCCTCGAGGAACGTATACGTATCGGTGTCGACATTTGAAGATTGCATTTTATTACCCACCAAATACGGAGTCTCCATAGGAAATCTTTAGAGCACCTGGAATCAGCTACCGGGAGGTTCTGACATGTCAGTATCTCCTGCAAGAGATAATGAGGTCAAATTATCATGTACTTCAAAATAACGAGGTCAAATTATCATGTACTTCAAAATAAGTTTCTTGAATGTTCATTCAATATTGATTATTCATAATCAGTCATAATAATCTCATTTACCCTCAGAGATTACAGTCATAACATGTTTTGCATGCTAAATTCATGGTGAAATGGCGAACTACATTATTGGTGTAAGTCTATACCGAATTACTGCCATGCTAGATAGTGCTGTGTTGTCTGGAACTAATTGTCTTGCAGAAACCTTTTATTGCAATAGATTTTTTTATTAATCATGTAGGTGGGTAATAAATACAATAACGACTGGTTTTGTATACAAGTGACCACAATCTCTTCGGAGTTGACGACGTAATATCCTCGCTAATCCCTCGGATATTACTGCGTGTCAACTACTCGGAGATTACGGCCACTCGTACACAAAACCAGCCACTATCGTGTAAGTTTTTTTTCGCATTTTCCCATCCCGTTGGGGGTCGGAAAATCAGAGTTTTAGATTTCTCTTCTTGGTGTAGAAGGGGGAATCTATTTTTTCTCTCAGAAAAAATTGTCTATCGTGTATGTATTGGTGGTTTTGATCGTATTCTTATTGAATAACACTGAAGAGATGCTGATTTGAAGACAGATGTAATCAAATCGCAACAGAGCAAGAATGGAGCCCCACCGTTCCATAATGGTAAAGATCGATATACGGAAACTATGCGTATTATCTCACCCCTGGTATTTTTGTCCCATAGGCTTAACATTTGGAACTCATTCTCCATGCTCCTACGAGTATTGCAGTCCGTTCTCCATGGTCTATATCCTGTGTGTTGTCCATTCTTTTAGTGTGTTCAGGGGTGAGATAAATACAGAAAGCAACTCGTTTCGGTCAAAGAAGCCATTCTCCAACTCGTTTGAATGCGTCATGATATTCACTTGAATGTCGCCTCGTTCATATCACTACGCATTTAACTCGTGGAGAACGACGACTTTGACCAAAACCTGCTGGTTTCTTCTTTATTATCTCACCCTCTCGATGCAGTTCCTTCTTCATTTCAGCGAGTCTCTCATCATTTTCGTCGCTGTAGAGCAGTTGCCATAACAGGAGTACTGAACATACACATTACAGTCAGTCTGTCATGATATGGTTGTTGCCAGTGTGTAACCTTTGCCGTCAAAATCCAATGCACTGGATTATTTTATTTATCAACCTAATGATCATTTATGTGTGCATATAGAGGCGGAATGACTCGAATTACATCAAGATTCGTCCAACTTTTCCTCCGTATGATATATCCCATGAGCACTGGTAATCATAATGGTAGGGGTTTCATGTAGAAATATTAATCTTGATCGGGTTTATTTCTGCTGTACACAGCAGTTATATCGAACGTAAATAAATCATTAGGTTGAGACTGAGGGGAAGGAAGGAAGGAAGTATAAAAAGGAAGCGATTCCATTCGGGATTTAAAAAATTAACAGGAGAAACCTGAAGCCTTCCGACTGTTTTAACATTTAATGTTGTGGGGACCGCATTGCATCATCATTTGTGCTTTGAGGGGAGGTCGAGATGAATTAATGGAGGCCTGCTTAAACTGCTCCACTCTGAATCCTGTGATTACACAGGTACTCCACATTATTTCCTATTTCTTATTCAAGTTTCAATACACAGCGTGCGGCCACGATTCATAATTTCTTATTTATATTTTAATGCACAGCGCATCGGCGACACTCTTTAAACTGAAAATAAGGTTCGAGGAAATGGAACACAGCAGCAGCATTTGACAAATTTACAGCGTAATAAAACCCGATTCTAATATTTAAACATACATACTTGAAAATGTAATTTAGTAACTAAAAGCATTATCATTTTTATATAATGTGAGTAATGATGCGTTTAGGTCCACTCGGCAAAGCCGTAGAATGAAGCACTATGAAATGAACCTCATATAAGAACCTTTAAAGAAAATTGTCAAATAGAAGTAGGGAAGTTTACTTTTGGTAAACAGTAGTTTAACTAAGCTTACTTTGTGTTTTGTAATAGTTTCATTCTCTTTTTAGAAATTTCAGGTCTCTGGTAAACAAGCATCACTGACTTGTAATTGGGTGTGTGTAGAAGCTTGACAGAAGGTTGAGTAAAATGTTGCGTGTCGCTTCACCATCAGCTGAAGCCATGTTTAGCAGAAGACCACAGGAAATTGGTTTAACACAGAGCATCTAAATTACCCCGACAGATCGGCACGCCATCTGGTGACCCGAACCTCGATAGAGGTGTGTGAGGATGAGAGGTGTAAGGTCCATCCTGACTCACAGCGGTGTGGAACAAAGGACAGGAGGACCTTGGTTCATCCCACCTACAAAAGTTGTTTGGTTCTACCAACCCCACAAAAATAACAGCAGCTTTCAATGATCTGTATGTTTGTATAATTAATATTCTCCGAATCCTGTTCTTTTGTTTGGATGGAGTCCTTCGACCTTGACTTGAAACACCCAAAGGGTAACTTTGCTGATACATGTATTAATGATGCTTATGAAAATAAAAGCTGCAAAATTTAAAAAGAAATTGTTTGGAATGGAAGGATATGGTCCATCCTGGCTAACAGCAATGGTGTGGAATAGAGGTCAGAATGCTTATAACCCATGCTGATTTATCACTCCAGTGTGGAATAGGGAAAGGGGGATATTGTCTATCCTGGCTTACATACTGGTTAACTGTTCCGTGGTGGAATAGGGGACGGGAGGGATATGGTCCATCCACATTTACAGCATTGATCGAGCGCCTGTATCCTTGTTCTCAATTAGTTATCCCTTTTCTGTCTCTCAAAGTATCTTGTTGTAAGTCTTATATTTCTGTTTTCTTTCCATTAATGGTTCTCCATCGTCTGTCTTTCCCACTGTATTACTTCCGTCGACAGTCTCGACCTCTGTGTAGACACATTTCAATACCTATTTCTATGGTATGAATGTTAAGAAAAGATTACACATGAATTATGCTCATGAAAAGATTAGGAAGCAAATAGCAAATGTCTTCGGCAGGATTTACGCAACTCTAATGAAATATTTAATTTCTACTAAAACGAGTATCTAACTAATATATTAGTGCTAACACAGAAGTACAAGTGGTGATTGTAGGAATATCACTTACCTTTATTGTCTCTTAATTATACCAATTATCTAAATATAAAGGAACTCCACCTACCATTAGACGAGGTTTGCATCTATTATTGTTATCTGTGCCGAGCGAGGTATTGATGACAATTCTCAACCGTGCTCTCCACTTCCCAGTCCCTCCTAGTATCAGATTTATCCGAGGTTGTTCAATATAGTCCAGTTACTGAATGCTCTTCCGTTTCCTCCTTCATTCAATAAGATATTTTGTTGGTGACAAAATACATGAGACAAGCCACTATACCGCATGGGAGAACAACAGTGGTAGATGATAGAATCATTACCCTATCCCCAGATGAAAGTAGAGAAGCAGTAGCTGGGAGTATAAAATTTTATTTAATTTTATGTAGTAAAATGCAGTAAAATATTTATGGCGACCTTACTGGACGACATATTAAAATGTAATGTGAATATGAAGGTAAGTAAAAGTAGATAAATGTTAATTGACGGTAGAATGGAGGTCAATTATTAAGATATTAAAATAAGATATACAATAGAGTTGTATAGACAATACATACGTAATTGTATAATATAATGAAAATGCCCTACGTGAGTAGGTGAAGAGAGAGAGGTTGTGGGTGGGTGGGACGAAAAAGGTACTGTAGTATGTGTGTACTGCAGGACGTGTGAAGGAGAAGTGAGGCCGGGGTCTGAAAGTGTGAAAGCAGCGAGGGGGCAGGAGGGGCGCCCGTGAGGCGCGGTAGAGGGGGACACCGGGGGAAGCAATGACTACCCCTGAGCAAAGCCCATGAGTAACCCATTACCCTATCCCCGGATGAAAGTAGAGAAGCAGTAGCTGGGAGTATAAAATATTATTTAATTTTATGTAGTAAAATGCAGTAAAATATTTATGGCGACCTTACTGGACAACATATTAAAATGTAATGTGAATATGAAGGTAAGTAAAAGTAGATAAATGATAATTGACGGTAGAATGGAGGTCAATTATTAAGATATTAAAATAAGATATACAATAGAGTTGTATAGACAATACATACGTAATTGTATAATATAATGAAAATGCCAAGAAGGCCAGTAAAAGGTGAGGGGGGGTGGGAGAAAATTATGAATGTTTGTTTAGGGACCAAATTAGAGCAAGGTTAACGGCCTTAGCATCAGTGTCCTTGATGTAATGTCGGTGGGAATTAGACCTCCAGCCGCCATAGCGCTGGATGGATAGCTCTGGCATACCCGCTTGGTATGCCTGAGTGGCGGCAGCCTTACGGAGGCTGTGGAGTGTGTAGTCGGCGGGCTGATGAGCGGTGAGTAGCAGCGCTTTCCACTCCTTGCTCAGAGTTCTAGTCGTGATTACTTGCCCGTCTGCCAGGAGTAAGAATGGGTCCTCGGGGCTGGCCGTAGGGGCGGCCGCGATCATCTTCCTGATTGCCCGCACCGGGCACGAGGACGGTTCGGGGGACCCCTGTAGGATTACTGTCTTTTCCTCCCCCACCATCTGCATATTCTTGGCCGCCTTGAAGCGTATCGATACCTGTCCGGGCGTGACCACGACGTCTTGGCGTGACAGGTGTCGTGTCGGGTCGAACTTCGTCGCAGATGGTGGGGCGACCTCGCTCTGTCGCAGTGCCGCGTAGAATATCACCAGGATAGCGGCCCGCAGAGCGATGTGTAGGGGTGATTCATCGAGGGCCGCGAGGGCTGCCTTGAGGACGTCCATCGGCACTGCCGGCTTGACGTTCGGTTGGTAAGTTTTGTTGCGCCTCATGGCCTCGAGTGCGCGTCTCACCCTGAAGTCCTCCGTCGGCGCGACGTCCCCCCCCCCCAGTCAGCCGCAGGTGCGACCGCACGTGTGATAGCTGGTTCGCGACCGTCGCCCGCGAGGGGGCGTGGTCCGCGACGTATTCGAGGTACGCCGTGGTAAAGCTGACGGTAGGTTTCTGGGGGTCGGCGCCCATCCTGCGGCAGAATGCGAGGTAGGTCGCGACGGCGCTGCGCTGGTTCGCGACCGTTCCGGGGGCACGCGCCTCGCATTGCCGAGCAGATGCCCTCGTCTGGAGCGATCGTAGCGCCGGATCTGCAGGTGAGACGCAACACAGGATTGAACGATACATGGGTACATGGCATGACCTCGACAAGGGAATGGAATTTCAGATACCTCGAGGCCGTGTCAAAGTCTCTCGAGGTTAGGTGAGCCATGCTGAGCGCGTCGGCCACGGTATTGAGGGCACCCGGGACGTGGGTATATACGAAGTCTACCTGTAGTCTGGCTTGTACCATCCAGGCTTGACGGGCACACTCGGCCAGGACGGGGTTCCGGGCGCGTCCCGACCGGAGTGCCTGGACGGTGCCCATGTTGTCACAGTAGACTTCCACCCGGGTGCCACGGTCACGGTCGGTGAGGAACGTGCACATCGCGTAAACCATGTTCAGGGCCTCGAGCTCCGCGATGCAGGTAACAGGGTCGTTCACCGGAAAGACCCGGCCGGAGTAGGAATACCTCCAATCTGTACCCCCGATGCCAGACAAGCACGCGTCCACGATCAGGCACTTGGTTGGGGAACCTCGCGGGATGAGGGCGTGGCCGTTCCAACCCTCGGCAAAGCGCAGGAACCACTCGAGGTCCTGCCGCATCTCCGAGTTGATATTGATGTAGTAGCCGGCCATGCCCCGGAGGGCCTCGAGCAGTTTACTCACAAAGGGGCGTGCCGGCCGCATACACTTGGCTACATGTAACACGCGCCCGAGTATGGACTGCAGCTGGCGTTTGGTCAGCAACCATTTCTGGGCGACCGCTCTGATGTGCTCCCGGACCTCGTGTAGCTTGTCCTCGGGGACGGAGAGCGACATGTCCAGGGAATTGATCACTATACCGAGCCACGTGACGACTTGGCTGGGGGGTTGTGCTTTTTCTCGGGCCTCGGGGAGGCCCAATTCCTCAAAGAGCCCTCGGGCTATCGCGAAGTCGGAGGCCGCCTTCTCCCCGTCGGGGGAGAGGATGATGAGGTCGTCCAGGTACATGGCGGCCTCCACCCCCTTCTGGCTGAGGATCTTAACTATTGCATCTGCTACACACTGCATGTGGTAGGAGGAGGCACGGGCACCAAACGGCATGGCCGTATCACAGTAGTAGCCCTCCTCCCACGCGAACCAGAGCAACGGCCAGTCGAGGGGGTCACACCTGAAGTTCTTGTACGCCCGGGAGATATCGATGGTTGACATAAAACTCCCGGGCCCCGAGGCCACCAGGCGGCCGACGAACCCGTCCACGGTCGGGAGGCCATGCTCCCTCTCCTCGCCGTACACTGAGTTCTTGACGATATAACCGTTAACACTGTCCTCCTTGGGATATGTCATATCGGTTATGATGCGTCGGTCGGTGGTCCCTCTCTTCTCGCGTGTCATTAGAGGCGACACGTGGCACCAGGGTAGGAAAGGGGGGGCCTCGAACGGCCCCATGAGGTTGCTGTACCCCTTCTCCTTCCTGATGAATTTATCCACCTGCTCCGGTTACCCCGTAGCACTGGGGTGGTTGGGTTTCCCGCAGGTATCGCTGACCGGCCCGGCGTAGCCCAGGGGAAATCCGAACCTGATGAAGTCCGTCAATTCCTCCTTGCCTGGGATTCCGGAGAGGTATCGGACCCATACCGGAATGTTGAGGTCTGTGGGGATCTCGATACGGGCCCCGAGGGCGTTGGGTAGGCCCGTGCGCCTCACAAGATCATAGATGTGGGCGTGCCCCGGCGGCCCCGGGTGCCGCGAAGTGCAGCCAGTGGTCCCTCCTATGTCCGGCGAACGCCTCGGGGTCACTCCCCGATGGCGATGGGGATGCCGGTCTCGCAGAATTTCCTAACGGCAGCGAAGTCGATAAGAGTGGATTCGTGGCCGTCCTCCCGGGGCAATTGCCGAGCCAATTGCTCCGTCTCCCCACTAACACCCCCACACACGGGAGTGTATTCCTCGGTGGGCGGGGCTGCATGGTCCGTGCTTCCCCCCACGTGCGCGGCACGCGGTGTTGTTGTCACGTGGGGGGTGACGTCATCAGTCGCGCACTCCTTGACCGGGTACCCCTCGCCGAGTGCACTCGTACCGAGGGCGAGGGGTGCGTCTCGCGCCACGCTCACTCGCGGGGCGCGTCCGGCCCGTTTTTTTAAGCCGTTGGGTGTTGTTTCTGCACTCCTAGTTCGGTAGGGCGGACCGTGTGTCTGGCGTGCGGCGTCCTCCGTGGGGTGGGTGCGGATGTTGGTGCAGCGTTGTCATAACCCGCACCGTACATGAGCTTCCTGTTGCACGCGTGTATAGAGTGCGTGCACATCCGCCCTACCGAATCACAGAACGAGCAAACATGAATCCATTTGATCGCCCCGTCTTAGTGCCCGTTCCGTAGGCGGCACCCTCGCTCGGAGTTGTACCCCCGGCAGGGGAGCTCTCGGGCCCCGTCCCTGCCTCCGTCTCGGCCGTCATGGCTAGGCGTATGCGCTCGTCTTGAATGCGCACGTGGTCCGACCAGTACACGCGCCCGGCCTCGACCTGATCAAAGATGTAGTTTGACCACCTCCTAACCGCGGCCCAGGGCCGTGTCTGGGCATCCACTGATACCTGAGAGAGATGCCTGTACATATCCCGGCGGTCGCCCTCGGGTACGGCCCGGTCGTCCTCCATCATAAGCAAGTACGCGCTAACGTACTCCATGGGTCCCAGGCTTCCCCTAACCTCGAGTTTCTGAGACAGCGTGTAGAGGCCCTCACGTTCAACATACATGTAGGGTTTAGAGATCAACTTGGATACGGTCAAATCAGAGGAAAACCTAATGGCCGTACGGTCGTGACGAATTCCCTCACGGTCCATCTCTCGCTGGAGATGATCCTCGCTCACGTAGCGGTCTCTAAGCTGTCTGGGTGCGGGTAGTCTCGAGGCCTGGTCCTGGGCCCAGTCTCTGGTGCGGTCCTCGGCCGTGGAGCGTGCCTCTCGTACCGTGGGTTGCGTAGCTCTGGTCGGCGACCGTTGCCGTGCCATGGCCTGCATCGTCTCGAACATACTCTCCATGGTTTTACCCATCTTCTCCATGTTTGACTCGAGTTTGGAGATCCTAGCCGTCTTTACCGTTCGCCCGCTGTCCGAGACCGACTCGATGTTCTCGTTAGAGGACTCGGCCGTTCCTTGGAGAGTGGCCTCTGACTCAGCCGTAGACTCCGGCGGCTTCGATGTGCTGGGCATCGGGGTATTCCTCGTAGTTGGACCCATTTCTCCTATCACTGTATGTACCGTATCGCGTGTATGGGGTGCTAGCCTGTACTCGGGGAGTATGAGGCGAAGCACGTGGCCAAGAGACGAAAAAGGTACTGTAGTACGTGTGTACTGCAGGACGGGTGAAGGAGAAGTGAGGCCGGGGTCTGGACCAGGGCATACCACGTGACTGCGTGGTAAGTGTGAAAGCCGCGAGGGGGCAGGAGGGGCGCCCGTGAGGCGCGGTAGAGGGGGACACCGGGGGAAGCAATGACTACCCCTGAGCAAAGCCCATGAGTAACCAATGAGTCGATGGCCTCTATACTCATATATGTACTGGCGTCTGCTAATGGTAGAAAAAGTCAGAATATTCTATAGGCTCTATTTCATGCTTTCTAGTAACGGTTGGAAATAATAGTCCCAAGCACGATGATATATTCATGTAGAGAAGCCTGTAATTACTATACCCATGCCGTATATACTGTAAATACGCACTGTTTCGGCATATGACGTAAAAATATTGTACGGACCAGTGGTCCGTACACCAAAATATTGACTACCTTCCCATACACATTTATTAAAATTTTGGTTGTTAAGAAAAATGAAATTGATTTTTTTTAAATTTCGGTTATATAGTAAATATATAGCGTCCAACCATGCTTGTACAAGTCACAGAACTCGATCATAATTTACCGTTTGTATGGAACTCGGCGAAAACGCCTTGGTCTGTACAAACCGTAAATTAGCATCTCGTTCTGTGACTTGTACAGCATGGTCAAGACGTTCTATATAAGTACTTTTCTTTAGCAGAGAAAGCTTTCTCCAAAAACCAAAGAATTATTACATGCAGTAGATG
Organism: Alentia gelatinosa; assembly: GCA_950022655.1. Taxonomy (NCBI): domain Eukaryota; kingdom Metazoa; phylum Annelida; class Polychaeta; order Phyllodocida; family Polynoidae; genus Alentia; species Alentia gelatinosa. The sequence continues at coordinate 47,431,700 of OX465585.1, read as the reverse complement.
CGACTTGCCAAGAAACAACAAATTGCTGGACCAGTTATTCACCAAGCTGCTCCTTGCTCACTGGGATTGCTGGAAGTTTTAAAAAGAAAGTCTCCGTGGCCACATAATATTCTCACATGACGCCGTAGGAACATTTGAGCCTTCAATTCTTGATGGAAAGTTTTTTTATCCGGTTCGGTAAGAATGTTGCATTTTTAGATTGAAAGTTATTAGGAGATGGGTAAGCGGAAAATCTACGGGAGCACCATCACTCGAACAGAGATGTACTGATCTCTAAATTGACACGGACACAGTGAAGGGGAATGTGGAGGTAGAAAGGATACAACCGTTGAAATATCAGTATAAAGGCGTAATACTATTGCACTGGGGTACACCATATAGCCCAAACTGTATGCAGTTATGTATAGGAAGTAAAGCCATATAGAGAGTTGAGTTTTATATAAATACCGCATCCCATTCATTCATATTCCGGCATCAATTCATGTTATAATGCGGGTGGATGTAAAAAGTCCGTTTTTGATCAAGGAAATATTTTTCCAAGTAATATGGGAGAAACAGGTAGTATGAAGGTATTTTGCTTCAGAAAAACCGGGACAAGATTTTATGGCTCCGGGAACTATGACGTCGATGGTATAGAGATATTGACACACGGTTCACACAGGGATTACCCCTCGAGCACAGGCAGAATACTCAGTGCATGCCACATATTTATGACAACTTCAGTTATACGAGGCACACAATGATATACAAGGGTTATTTACAAAAACTAACATGAAGAGATTTCAATATCCATGGTATTTTCACATGTTAACTGGGGCAGCGATCCTAATGTTTCCCATCCCCAGCCATGCCCGGTCACGGATCAGCTCGCTCTGAAACATACCACTACCGTCGCTCTGCACTATAAACATACCGTTTTCTCGTTTCTCTCTCCATCTATGCACTTCCATCTTCATCTGACTCCATTCCTATTTCGCTCGATCCTATTATTCAAACACCTAAACAAGATTTGTTAATGTGGTTTAACTATCAAAGTTTAAAAAAAAACAGGATACGAGAACACGATTCAGACATGACTCAAAGAGGGCAGTGATAAAACGAATCAATTTCTTTTTTTTTTTGGGGGGGGGGGGAGGGGCTACTAGGCATGAGATAAAATAAGAAGGAACTGCATCGATATCTGTGGCCGCTGATATCATGAATTTTGGTAACGAAGTTATCTCACGAGGAAAAGTGATATTACATAGCAAACAAAAAAATATTTACAGTGGCTATAGATCGAGTGCAGTTCGGATTGTATTCCTGTCGCTGACTCACTGCCTAACATTTGTGTCGTTATCACCCATTGAATATTTTGTACAATACTACACAGGCATTGATTACGAGTTCCCAAAGTTAAAGATATGATAGCTGGTACATGGAATACAGGAGTAAAGGAACGGGAAGAGGTCTATTATGCATACATCTATGAAGCCATCCTCATCACTAGTGCAGATAGGAGCGGTGACTATTTGGAAAACCAGAAATTTGTTGAGGAGGCTAGGAGTGTGTACACTAAAAAGATAAATTCACTTCCTCTCGATTGTTGAGTTTCTGTTTTCGTTGTCCACACTCGTGAAATACAATCTGAAAGTAGTGTAATATCAGGAAACATCCTTGCTGTGGACGAAACGGTTCTCGTTCGAGGTCAGTCAACGACGGACAAAGAACGAAATCTGTTTTACTCACAGTCAGGGCGTTTGCTTATATACCTAAAATCGAACATTATTATTACTGCACCCCTAGTAGCAGGCAGAATTTGATAGACATTTGCACACAGGTATATAAATATATAGCAACCCAGAGCCAGGTGGGTTTCCATGAAGTAGCGTATGTGTGAACAGCTCCTGGTATTTGTATCTTATTCCATGTAGCGCAATGTGACAACTTAACTTTAGATCACTTATATAAGTATACGTAACGTAACACAAGAACATGGGGATCATGTGTCTGAACACAATGCCTTATATGGTATGACTCTCTAGTAAGACAATTCAATGGGAATGCTCACGTTTGCGTCTGAATTCATTTAGTTTCCGCTGAATACATTCATAACTTAAGCAGGCCTTCTACCACTTTGTTAAAAAACGCGTTACTTTTTTGCAGTTACTACAAGCACCATATGATATCCCTGATTCGACACGGCTGTTATCCGATGTATTAGGGTCACTGCAAGTGTATATAAGGACATGTCTCTTTCTGTATATAGCTTTGTCTCAGTGAGATATTGACTGGGAGCATGCTCGAAAATCAGGACCTACAAAAGCAGAACTATAGGGAGGTCCCATAAATGTAGGGCCCAAGCCTTTGATGTGGTATTGCCTACCTATTGGGTATTGCCCATATGTCTTTATCTAAACATTTGTCCTGTAAGAGTAGGGGCTCCCATCGATTTCTACTACATGTGTTATTGGCATTCTATGCAATCTGCCGTTGTAAAATTGTAGGACAGGGACGAAAATCATAGTCTGACCCCACTTTCAGAATTGGGTGGGGGGTGTCTCTTTGCCTCTTTTACTACATATATACGCCCCTGAAGAGGGATAGCAGCAAAAGATTCGGAACAGCTATATTTCCTGACCTAGGACACGGTTGCTGGGAGGGGAGTCTTGAACAAATGAGTCTTACAATTTTGATGTATGGACGAATTCCAGCATACAGGAAGCGAAGACATTAAAATCCTGTGCCTCTGCCACTGAGCCCAGGTCTGGGTAGGTGTGTTATATTTGCTTTATTTGAGAAGCACTCCCCTGGCATTGCGCGGATGCTGCGGGCGCTGCGGTTAATCACCGGCCGTTACCCTGATTAAACGTTGTCTCAGAACTGTGCCTCAAGCCACTCCGAAACACCTCATCCCACCACATCCCAAAAGTGAATGTTTCGTGTCTAGGAGTCTACTGCGTTGTCTTTTAAAAAAAACGTCTTGGCGCCAACTCAATTACATTCCACCCATTTGTTTATTGTGTATACACGCGGCATCTATATTTGCAGGGCTGGTCACTCAGGTCTTGATCAGTGGTCGGACAGTTTGATTTAATTGGTTTCGTTTTATATGCAAACTTCTTATATCTACTACTACTACTACAAACTAGTCATGTCCTACGGCTGAACACCAACCTCATGGAAGGTAAAATTCCCTCTGCCGCAAGTCTCGTTCACGTCTGAAAAAAACAAGTAACCCCCAAGTTGAAACCATTGTTTCTTCCCTTCCGAGTTCCGCTTTTAAACAAGTCCCTGAGCAAGTGATAAGCGTGCCATGACGCCCACGTCGCATCAACTCCCACTACTATTCTGATAGCCCGAGAGTCCGATAAGGACCAGTGAAATAAAACTTTGAGTAAACTTCCCATTAGTCTGTCTCTCTTCGCTCTAACTAGATTCTTCATTATTTCGAGGAGCCACTCCGATATCTTGTGGTCAATAGGACTGATTAACGCAGTGGTGAACATGGGCTGCCAATTGAGACGAAAATGGAAAGTAGTCCCGTTAGAGAGACAGACAAGTTTTGGATTACAAGCGTAAATGGTTTACTAGTACGCAATACAAATTTTTCTCATTCTCAACCAGATCGTTATTTTCTACAGGAACTAGACTCCCCGGAATCGTCTGCTACATCCACACTGAACTGTTTGTAAAGGACGAAACTTCTTGCTGTATATACCGCCATACGCCGCGTTTTCTGATACACATATTTTCTTATACAGCCTTATTGAATGCCCACATTTATTATCCATGGTATACAAAGACCCTATTGACAATGTATGGGGACTCAGTTGACCACGACCCATTATATAAAACCTGTCAGATTCCATAACTGTGGTATACGGATTCACATCTATGGTATACGGCCTCAAAACCGTGGTATACGGGGAAAATAGTCCCTTTGTGATATAGAGCGAAGAAATAGTCCCTATTGTTATACCCTATAATATGGCAATTACTGGGTTTACGGCCGCCTATCCACAAAACCATCGATTATTGTCTATTTTACTACGTATCAGGCATGTTGCTATGATGTATACACGCGCGCAATGTCCGTATTTCACGCCCAGTACATTACATCAATGTATTAGATACGGCACCGTATAGAAAATAAAAGCGTTTATCTACCATCCCGCATACACATAATGTCAACTAACAGACTCCTTAGATCAACGCTGACTTGTTCTTGTATTCCCAGCCTACCCCTTTACCACCACTGCCTGGCCGCCCACTCGGTCATTTATCCGGTTGCCTGCCTGGCCATCCATCACAGCATCAACCTTCTCCCTATCTATTACCCATGTTTCCCTATACAATTCAATGACAGCTCAAGCTATATGAACAAGGTTAGGTTTAGGCCTACAGAACAATTTTTTTTTTAATTGAAAAGAAGAATGATGATTTCATCATATGCAATTCCTCAAATAGCAACCAATCGGATTTTAGAAAGGTGTACTATTATCGGCAAGTGTCGGACATATGGAATAAGGCACCCCACAGCGGCCGACGGTGGCCGACAGCACCGATCTCACCCGGTTATGGTGTTCCATTACACCGATGGTACCCGAATAGTAAATCATACACTGTCAGAATCATACTCCGGCTGAGAATTCGGCTATATGGAACAGCCCCTTTAATGACAAAAAAACAGTGCTCTCCCCTATTGGGGTATTACAGTTGTTGCCATTCAGCGCCACCTGACTGTGTGTTGTGTAGTTAGACGGCCGTTCGGACAAACACGGCTGAGTCCGGCCTCCTGCCCATAGAGACACACAACAATCAGACTCAGATTGTGAACGGTGGGTGGGATTGCAAGACCATTGTCTTTTTGAAAGATATGAAAGCTGGAATAATCTATGACACTGCATTAATTAGTCTGGTCTGTCTAAACTTAAGAATTGATGATTGTCTTGGTTTTTTTCATAGATAAAGATAGGCATATGATGGTCAGGCCTGCCAATGTATAATTGCGCAGCTGCCTGTGGTGTTTCTGTCTTATCTACATCATATCTAAAGAGATATCATAAACGTATTACTTTCATACACACAGTGATCCAATGTTAAGGAATACATTGCCAGGTGTTTGTTTGGCTGCAGTCATTGATTGACCAGGGAGATATGGTGAGACAAACTGTAAAATGAAAAACGTCCATTGGTCAGTGGCATAAATATGGGAAAATGGCAAAAAGTGACCACCAATACATTGGGTATGTAGTGCCAAAAATAACTGCATCGAGCCAGTCACCATTTTGTAGCAGTTCCTATGTATCCTGATGTTTAAGGTAAGGCCACCCAGAAGTGAATGAGATGTTTACTCTCATTATTGCCTGCCCTGGCAGGGTGCACTAACATGACACATTAAGTTGTTGGTGACATGAGCGACCCTCCTGGCATGAGCGAAAGACCAAAACAAGACATCACTCATTGGCTGTTGGTTTAACAGCCTATCACAGCACAGAGCTTGCAGGCCAACCCTGCAGCAAGATACCACTGACTATATGTTTATAAGAAATTCAAGTTAAGTTCTTGACCCCAAGTAGTACAAGATACTCCTGTTCTCACATCCCTACTCTTCAGGTTTACCATTTTGGTATTTTAGATTTTCTAGCATTTGTTTTCCTTTATTTTTTCAAATTGAAAGACTTAATACAGAGATTGATGACACTTTGAATCGATAAAGTTATATTTATATATTCCTATTGGCACTATTATTTGTCGATATGCTGTAAACAACAGGTCCTGTTAGGAACATTAAACTTCAATATCATGAATCCAGGTATACAGCCAAGTGTAGCTATATTCCCAAACAGGTACAGATAAGAATGCGAACTGCTTCTGCACAATATGGTTGCTTTAAACCACGGTATCCACCACAAAAGCTTCCGTAGCCCCATCATCAGTATAGTGTCATAAAACAATTTCCTCTGCTGATTACTGATTAAAGCCCCGCTATTTAATTGCGGTAGGTAAGCGCGGGGCGTGACAAACACAGTATCAAAATCCGGCAGCACACAGAATATATCTCCCTGGAACCAATATAAAAGGGCACAGGTTCCTAATCGTATAGGCTTAATTGACTCTCTGTCTGGACTTCGGTATAGATACAGATTGCAGAAAATAATAAATTGAATGTTCTCCCATGCCAGTAAATCTATGCAGTAATCTAGTTGAAATGGCTTACATCATATGTGTATTTACGTAAATACAGTATTCTATGTAAGGATGTGATGAGGACTGCCACTAAACCTTGTCATCCACAGGTATCTGACAATAGATATAGATAATGATATATCATATGAGGTAACATAACGCAATCAGAGTCAAAGAGGTCATTATGTTTGATTTATCTTAGGCATACGAAACATGTATAGAAAATAGGAGAACAGGCATATTTGTTTTCACGGGAGTTTCCATAAACGGCTCTTAGAACTGGCTGACATAAAGAATCAAGCAACGTGGATACCAGATGCCCAAAATAGGTAGCAGTAACATCGCTAAGAGATGGGGGAAAGACAATAGGCAATGGCGACCGAGGTAGAAGGAATAAATCTAAATATCAGCTCATAAAATCGAAACGTGCCCAGAGTACACGTACGTTTATGTTGCGCCTGATTCACTCTAACGCCACTTTACCAGAAACAAACCTCAGCTTCCTGTATAGTTCTGTAATTATATTTCAGTCTGATCTCTCATAAGAGGTTCCTTCCAATGATATTGAGAAGTATATAGCTGTGATGAAGCAAGTCGGGAAATCTTTATCTTTTTTTCATACATGGGGGATGTCAGCTGCCACTTTTTTTGTAACGCTTTCATGCATAGCAACTTGGGCGTCAAACCAGATATTCTACGCTAGAATACTGATGGATGACACTACATAAACACTCACATACTAAAATATCCTCCAGTTATTTATTATGCAAAGGTTTTATTAGGTTAGTAGGTATTGGGGGGGGGGGGGGGGTGACTTCAGAAGATGTGGAAATGTGCAATGCATCTGAGACCCACTTCAACATACTCCCCTATCATATTAAATTGGTTCCAGGTTTTAAGTTGGTTGCCCTTCTGGTTCTGTCATTGCCAACGCGATTATTGGTTTTTTTTGTCAAGAAGTAACATCCCGATGTGTTTATCTCTCACGGGAACTTGCACTCATACATATACATCTCACATTGCAATATTGGAGTCTGTCTCAATGTTCAGAGCGTGTCTTTTTTCATGTTCTATATTCTTCACTTTTATTTCTTCTGATAAATATTTAGCCAATGATTCCCGCAGAAAGTACATCGATTCATTTGGCTTTGTCTTACTAGTTGATGGTATGAAACAGAAACGTCTATCCAATATATGGATGGAAATCAGAAAGATTTGTCTGTACTCTTAATTGTAATAATGCAATATCCTTACTAGGAGTCATGATAAAGACAATATGACTGGCCTACTTTAAGTGCTAATATGCCAGCAATAGGATCCTTGCTAGTCACATAAATCATGGCTTCTTCGTCTTCCATTAATCAGACATAAATATTCCATTAATCCGACATGGCAGGAATCATCTCCATTTACGGTCGATGATTCAGCGTCATTCCTGAATTCATTGGGATGTTCTTAAATACCTGCCTATAAGCATACCCAACCCTTGTCGACATACTGCCTTAAGGCATTCATTAACAAACAACCCATCCGCTTTCACACTATGCAATTTTATCATTCCATATACCAGACGTACATTAATTGTGTTTCATCATAGTCCATTTCTCACTAAGTCTCATTAGGTGCCAGCTCAACTAATTGCTGCCAAGGATAAATTATTTCACTGGCGATTTTCTAATAACTAACGCGAGAGTAAATTACTTGGAAATAAATCTTATTTGAATAACAAATTTATGCTAGGCAATTGCCAGGGTAATTGCTCCGTCAAGATTACAAAGCCCTTTTCTGAGGGACTAAGAATATGGATAGAAAATTCAGTTCTGTAGGGTGGGTGGGCGGATCCGTTTCTGGTGAAGGAGCAGGAGCGACTGAGGCCGAGCACTCAAAGTGGTGCATGACATCCTGCAATCATGTGACCACCAGGGCCTGGTGGGCCAGGCCACATGAGGCGGGGCGTGTCCGTAGCAATGGCCCAGCCTACACTCGCTCCTGCATTAGTCCTAACCCGCCCAGTTAGTCATAATGACCAACAACTCGTCGAAGGCATTTTGGTAAAATTTATTACCGACAAACTGGAAGTATGACATACGGTATCATGGAGTATAAAATACAATACCAGGGTGATCGAGGGAGTCAAACTGGTAAAAACGGTATAATGTCAGAAAAAGATACCATAAAAAGTCCATAGCAGAAAAACTGTGGGGTGGGTGGGAGGAAAATGTTCAAAGGCGTCTTTGATGGCGTGCGGCATGACGTCACGAAGATGATGTCACGACGGCCGCGAGCCTCTAGATGGCGCTGCATCCGGGGAGGCCGGAATGCGTCTCGTAATCGTCAGGGGGCGCCACCCCGTTCTCCTCGTGAGTCCATTAAACCTCCTCAGTCGGTCACAATGACCAACAACTCGTCGAAGGCATTTTGGTAAAATTTATTACCGACAAACTGGAAGTATGACATACGGTATCATGGAGTATAAAATACAATACCAGGGTGATCGAGGGAGTCAAACTGGTAAAAACGGTATAATGTCAGAAAAAGATACCAAGCTGAAAGTCTGAAAATATTATACAAGATAAGGTGCCATGGCTGCCGAAGATGACCAAGTGCCGAGACGCTGCAAGTCTGCGGCCGGCATGCCATGGGCATGAAAAAATTGGGCCCCCCCCCTCCGGAACGAGTGAGGAGTCACCTCGTCCGCATGGGGAAAACCAGCTCGTTGCAAGAGGCAACGTACGACCGCGGTGAACTGAGAGGCCGAAAAAGGCTCTGCTGGTCGTAGGAGAAACATGGGGTCTAACGGCCGCGCGGGCGCGGCCGCTATATAAGATCTCCATGCCCTCACTGGGCATAATGCCCTGTCGTCAGACGGATCCAGTGAAATCACGGCCGGGGAATGGCCGGGTCCTATGGTCTTAGCAGATCGCACGGTAAGCACCAAGCGTCCGTCCTGGATGACCGCGTCGGCGCGCAGAAGCGCGTGAGACGATTGGCGCCTCCCCGGAGGTGGCGCGAAGAGATTCGAGGCGCGAAGGAGGGAGAAAAAAGCGATGAGCGCCACGGCTTTGACGAGAACCCCGGTCGTGAGCGATGCCGCCTGGTTGGCGATCGACGACAACATATCCATGGTGATAGGTGGGGCGTGGCGGAGGATGTGCGCCGACTGCAGAGCCGTACCGCGCAACACTGCCGCGGCCTGCCGTGAGCTGAAAGCGCTGGCGTCCCCTCCGTGGTCCGAGAGCCAAGCGCGGGCGCTGGAGATGGCGTTCCTTACGGCCGCGGGCGACGAGAAAGTATCCGCCAGGTGCTGAATGTAGAGGCATGCCTCCAGGACCGTAGGCCGGAGGAAGACCGTGGTGTGCCCGGCGGCGAAGCGGATGTACCTCCGCGCGTGTACCTCCTTGTTCCTGTGCGTGGAAGGGGCAAGCGCGGCATCGTGGGAGGCCCTCATCCGGGCGTGGAGATCGAGTGGCGTGCCTGCAAATTACAAACCAATATTGAAGAGCTCGGCGTGTGTGGGTACCTCGGCGTGGGTTGGGACGTGCGTCGGGGGGGGCGGCCCCCCCACCCCCCCCGGAAGCACATCGGTGTCTCTGAGGGCGGCGTCGAGCCAGACTTGCCGCGCGCATGCGGCGATCTGGCTGTTCCTGATGATCCCCGAGGCGAGAGGGGCGAGTACGCCCGGATGGGAGGCGTAGACCCGGATGGCGACGCCCGGGGGGGCGTGAGGGGCGAGGAGATGAAGCGCCACGACCAGGGCGTAAGCGTGGCGAGAAGCGTCGTCCGAGGGGATGTCCGCGTCGCTGATGGCCCACCCCCACCTGACGGCAGACCCCTCCAGGAAAGCCGTGACGCCTGCCGCGGAGATGTCGATGTGGAGGTCGGTAGATGCGTCGGGCGGCCCGAAGTAATGGCGCCCGTTCGAGGACGTCGCGTAAGCGCGGAACCACGCGATGTCCGCGTGCATCTCGCGGCCGACGGTGATAACTGCGGCGCCCTGCGACGCCCGTAGGGCCGAGAAGAGGCGTGTCATAAAGCGATGGGCGTAGCGGACGCAGTGGCCGACGTGGACGAGGCGCCCCAGAAGGGACTGGAGTTGATGGCGAGATGCGTGGGATCTGCCCTCCCACTCGCGGCACACCTCCAGGACGTCTGCGAGCTTGCCGGGGGGAATGGAGACGGTGGCCACGTCGATGTCCAGCACGAAACCCAACCAGGTAAGGCGGCGGGTGGGGGGCTGGCACTTCTCCGCGTCGAGTTGGAGGCCCAGATGGCCCGCTAACCACAGGAAGTGGTCGTACGCCTCCTGAGCGGCGCGCTTCCCTGCGGCAACGCCCGCGAAATCGTCCAGATACGCAAGGCAGTGCCGGCCGCGGGAACGCATCATATAGACTACCCCGTTCGATGTGCGCTGGCACGCGATCGAGGAGGTGCGGCAACCGAACGGGGGGCATCGCTCCACGTAGAAAGACCCCCCTACACGGAAGCACAGTAGGGGGGCGTCGACGGGGTCTATCCGGAGTTGACGATATGCCCTGGAAAGGTCTGCAGACCAGACGTGAGCCGTAGGGCCAGCCGCGAGAATTTCCTCGATCAGGTCTCCCACCCCGGGGAGGGTGTAGGTGGCGGGAGACCCCAGATAGAGACCGGGTGCGATGGCGTCGTTGACCGCCTGGCCAGGTGGGAACGACAAATCCAGTATGACGCGCACGCCCTCCCCCCCCTTTTTAGGACGAGTGAGGAGGGGGGAGACCTGGGACCACTGGCCGAACGGTAGATGAATGAGGGGGCCCGTCAGACCCCCGAGAAGTAGCTCCTTTTCAGCGAATGCGGCAAGGGCGTCGCCCTGGGCCCTCCCAGAGGCGTGGTTGCTGAACGTGGAGATGGGCCAACGTGACTGATCAAAACTAATCGGCCAGCCGTAGCGGAGAAAATCGCACAGCTCGGCGTCGTGGAAGTTGGTGAGGAGTGCGGCCCAACGGTCGACCCGTAGACCAGATGGAACCTCGCGGCGAGCAGCTCGGTAATTGTAGTCGCCGCAGGCACGTACAGCGTCGTAGAGCGCCGCCTCCACGGGAAAGCGGTCGCGGAACTCGTCCGAGGGGGGGGGACGCCACACTTCGGCGGCAGATGCGTCAACTGGGCTTGCCGAGGGAGGGTTGTCCGCCCCGCCCCCCGGACGATGCTCCCCCCGCTGGAGCGAGTTAAGCAGAATTGTTGGCGGCGGCAGGTCGTCCTCCTGCCTGCCCGCGAAAGGGCGTACCAGCGGCGTGACTGCCGGCTGTGGCCTCATGGCGAGCCCTTATCCGGCAATCAACGAAACTGTGGGCGTGATGTGCTCCAAAGTTGTCAGAACAGTAGGAGCAACAGTGCACAACAGTTCCCCCACTCGTAGAGTGCGGGGGGGTGACGGCACAACCCCCCTCACTATTGTACAACTTGCAGGGGGGGTGGACTGAGGAGAAACCGGGCGCCTTGTTTTTCTTCTTTGCCGCCGGTGCCTCCACCGCGCGGCAAACGCGGGAACTCTCGGAACGAGAAATCGCCGTGCGTAAGTGCTGGATTTGCTCGGTATCCTCCCATCCCCTGGCGAAACGACCTTCTGCCACTCGTATGAAGATTTCCTCGCTCCACCGGCGAACGGCTGCGAAATCGTAATCCAAACAATCTTCCACGACCTCCCTGAGGTGTGAAAGTACATGTGGTTTGACGGTAGGGGGCACCGCCGCATCGTCCACGATGTGGAGGATACCCCAAATATGTTCCTGCAAATTTACGGTGCCCAGACTCATGTGGTCCTTACGGCTGGGGAGCAATACATAGTGGCAGGGAATAACGAATTTACCTCTATTTGGCCGTAGCACGTGAGCCGTAGATTGCAGTAATAGGCGCACTTGGTCGTCGATGGACTGATCTTGGTACTGGACGCCGAGAGCAGGAGCGTCCCTGGGAATCCAGGGATGCGCCAACATGGATGCCGCGAAGCCATCATTAACGGCCGTTGGTACTGTACTCACATTAGCATTCGGGCGATGTAACTCGAAACCCCTCATCTGGGTACCCGTAGGCGTCGATGGAGGAACTTGTGAGACTGCCATCGCGGAATCGTTCATAGGCCTGGACGGCGAGGCTGCCGCCTGGTTCCTAGAGGCTGCCGCCTGAGTGAATGCCATCAGTGCAGATTTCATAGTCCGCATTTCGCGACTCAAATCCTCGATTTTCTTGTCCATTTTTACGTTCTTGTTTTCCCCTGCCGAAGTCTTTTTAACGATTTTCTGGGTCTTGCCCGCGGGAGTTTTCTTCGGGGGCATCTTGAGGCGTCGTAGATGCACGAAAAAGGGAATTTGTCGGCGTAATAGCAGGATCAAACAAAATGTTCAAAGGCGTCTTTGATGGCGTGCGGCATGACGTCACGAAGATGATGTCACGACGGCCGCGAGCCTCTAGATGGCGCTGCATCCGGGGAGGCCGGAATGCGTCTCGTAATCGTCAGGGGGCGCCACCCCGTTCTCCTCGTGAGTCCATTAAACCTCCTCAGTCGGTCACAATGACTAACGCGAGCGTAAATAATTTGGAAATAGATTTTATTTGAAAAGATACATCAATGTCTGCCCTAGGCAATTGCCGGGGCAATTGCTCCGTCAAAATGCCCAAGGCTAAGGTGAGGGTGACGGCGACGGTCACGGAGGTGTTCAGTGTAGGAGGACCGTCAGACTTTGACGAGAAGGGCCGATGTCCTCTCCCTGGAGGGCGTGGTGCCCCTGTCCTCCCCACCCCTTTACGGGTACAAGGCTGGATGGTCTGTATAGGCCGAAATAGCTGATAAGGAGGGCTGCCTTCTGCGTGAGGCCCGCCCGATCTAGGTACCTGCAGACGTGGAGCACCCCCGCAGGTAGAAGCAGGGGCGCGCAGGGGTGGGAAGCCAAGTTGTCTGCTTTCCGTCCAACCGCCAGGGCCAGAGGTGAGTTGAACGAGGCCGTCAAGCCTCCAGCTAGGGATCATCACTCTGGGAATATTCTTCAAGTCTCCATGATTATGCCACTGAGTGCTTTATGTATATAGACAGACAATAATGGAAGAAAAAAGTATTTACCTACGAGGAAAGTCTGTTAACCATCTCCTCAGTGTTGTAATACTTGTTGTTTAGCCATAGCCTCACTCAGGCTTTGGTCTATGTACCACCAAAATAGATTATGTCATCGTGATTGGATTATACTGGAAGGAAATACGAAGACTGCTGAGTTTTCCCTGTGTGATGAATATATAATTATATTGCACGTTCGATCTGTACGAGCCAATCTTAGCAAGGAGTTGAATAAGTGACTTTGCCCAAGCATGGCGTGCATCTTTTTGTTACTTTCAAATTCAGCACTCACCCTTTGACTAATGTGGAAAGACATAATTTACAAAATGATGTCTGACAAGGTGTCAACATCAGTTAAATGAATTAATGAATGGGGTCGTATATGAGAGGAATCTATACACTTTGAGGTTTGTTCCTGTGTAGATTTTGAATGAACGGGTACTTAGATATGAATATTCCACACTCTGAGGTTTGTTCCTGAACATATCAAGAAAAACCACTCTGGCAATTATATCTTTGACACACGTTACCATAGTAACAAACAAGATTAACTTTTCAAATTTAGTACGTTAGCTTAGTAGAAAGCTGCTTATCTACATCTGCTGGTGGTCCAATAGTGTGGCGAAAAGTTGTCTCAAAATGAACAATTAATGTACAAACTTCTAAGTATCATGAAAAACTTCAACCTTTCAATTAACTTATACTAGTGTTTGTTGATTTTTTTTAATCTTTTTTACTTTTGCTCTGGTATATAACCAAAATACGTTCTAAAACTCACCGTAATATGTTGTGGAACACATCTCGTGACAATATCCGACTGAGGAATAGTGTTGCGAGTTCTGAGACTACTCCAGTAGCCCTTTATCCGATGCTTCCTGAAGGGGCCCATCAGGAAAGCCATGGCAATGAACTTGCAGAGAGTATTTTTTATCAAATGGGTCCATTTAAACTTGCCAACTTTCGGACTCAGAGTAAGGATGAGTAAAAAAAGACACCAATGGGGACTTCACTTTCTCCTTTTCTGTCGGTTATGCCTACTGGTTCTCCATAAGGTGGGACAGCCGGTGATTTCGTTATAACATTACACATTCTCACCCTTCTTCGTTCTTCCACCTCTTTCTCGCTTTTTTCAGGTATTTTATTCAAGTTCTGCTTCGACTTCTTCAGTTTCCAGTATGGTGTCATTATCCAAACTATCCAATACAAATGGAGCTATTGCTGAGTCGCTGACTAAGTATCTAAAGTGGGATTCACACGATGGGATTCACATACTCCATAGGGTGTTTGTCTGAGACAAATCCTGCTGAGATTTTGTACTGTAAGACAATCCTCTCGTCTGAATTGTATGGTTCCACCTCTCTGAGACAATTATTTCCCCCTGCAATTATCGGCGACAATTACCCCTAGTGTGAGATTCACACTATGGGATTCATGTACCTCACAGGGTGTTTGTCTGCGACAAAATCTGCTGAGATTTCGTATTCAAACACCATTTCTTTGTCTAGATTGTAGGATTCCATTCCCCGGACATGTTTTTCCCTGCAATTGTTGGCAACACTTACCCCTATAAAGGAACAGAATCGCATGGGATTTTGGACCCTGTGAGGTACATGAATCCCACCATGTACAGAACCCCATGAGAATTTTGATTTCAGACACGTTTAAAAACTATAGGGTTATTTTGGTGAGACAGATGGACATGCTGCAGAGTCAAGTGCTGACGAAGTACCAGTCCTAGCCAATGGGAGGCCAGCAAGCATGATTACATGTTTATAACATCCTTCACCTCAAGGATACTTGAGTTCCAGGTTGAGTATTCACTGTCACTATGACTGAGATTATGTACCAGGTATGTCCCTCAATGTGAATTTAATTCCCCGTGTTTCCTTGAGACTGGTTAAAGCACATGGGAATTGTATACCAAAGGAGTATTGTCTGAGACCAGGGGAACGGTGTGAAGTACACATATCTCAGGTACATTAGTTTCTACTTGTGAATCCCACTCTAGAGACTTGCAGTTCCCAGCAAACCAGGATTAGCTTCACTTCTACCAAATGTTCCTCGGCTACCAATATATTTCCCACATGTGGTGCAGCCCTTTCATAAGATCTCACACTCTCTATGTGGTTCTCACTACGGTCTATGGGAGAAGAATTCTTAATGAACTAGGATTAGAGCCTTGAGAATCCACTGACACACAGTATTCCCGTTAGGTGGCATCATTGAGATTATTGAATCTTTGGGTTGCATAGAGAGTGTGAGATCTTATGATCCCTATCATCCCTACGCATATATATAAACTGTACACATACCAATACAGTAAAGTATAACCTAATTAACCGGATGCCGTCCATTTTGAGTAGAAGTTGTCTGAATTGCAATTGACCCACCTAATAGGGTGAAATATCTATTAAAAAAAACAGGAATCCCTTTTCGAGGCAACTAGTTCTAGTTGCAGGGTGTTTCCCTGAACAGGGTGTCCTGCTACCTGGATTTTATTCTATTTGTTTACGATGTAGATTTCTATGATTCTCACTTCTAATCATCCCGCCGTAATCCTCTCCTCAGTGACTGCTCGTTTATAGTTAGACATGGGAAGCAGCTGTAACCCGATCAGAGCCAAACTACAAATTTTTCCCTTACTAAAACTCGCCCACCGCTTTATACATGAATATTGTAGTCTTAGTTTCTAAGAAAGACATGTATCAAACTACATATTTCTCCCTTAATAAAACTTACCCGGAGCTTTATATACATACATATTGTATTCTTAGTTTCTAAGAAAGAGATGTACCATGCCCTTACAACAGGCCAGACAATATGCCGTCGGTTTACCATCTAGAAAATAGGATGTACATTCCCATCAAGTTCAAATAACAACCATGAATTAAGGAAGGTAAAGCATGCAATAAGATGTAAGGCAATAGAGAGGGGAAGGTGAAGCGGACGAGACGGGTCTTCTAAATGGCGCCCTAATGGTATTAGGTATAGGCAGCGTTTTGGAATAAGTTATTTTTACTGCTAACTGTAATAGGAAAGCTGCCAGCTAGATAAAAACCAGGAATTTTTAATGCGTATTTACGGTATAGGAGCTGCACCTACCAGGCCTGCCCTAGAGACAACAGTAATCAGTCTAACCCTGACATGGCCTGGGGAGGATGGTCTATTCTCAACCACCTAACGAATACAGACAGCTTAAAATATGTGTTAGCTACGGCGTACCTAAGGCCCCTTTATAATTCGGCGCCCATGTGTGTGGGTTTCGTGTTTTTCTTTCTTTTTTTCTTCTTACTTTCAAACAACGAGTTTGCTTTCGTAATTATGGTGCAATATTGTTACTAACAAATGATTAATTATTGTAGCTATTATTAATATCTTCAAGCTCTTTCAAATATTTCTCAGCTAACTGGACTGATCATTTAAGAAATCACAACTTTGCACAAAATTTGGAAGAAGATTATCACAACACGATTTATGACAGGATTCTACCATGTTCATATCTCCTAGGACTTCAGTGCTGCAGCTACAAACATCTGCAAGGTGCAAATTCTTATTCTTAGAATCGCATGAATCCAATACGCAATTGAATAATCAAATGACAGAGGATGAAATAATAGACAATACGGTCATCAGCCGATGAACAACAGTGAGCGAGATGTGCATGTGGGCACTCAGGATGAATGAGGTTAGTACTGTGAATGAGAACAACAGGAGGGAGAGTGCATGGAGACACAGAGTCACAGTTTGTAACAGCCTTTACAGCAGTGTTGACAAGCCATTATCTCACCCCTGGTACAAGGTTAACCATAGGAATAACATTAGAAAAAAATACTCAACGATCACCCCGTAAAGTGACAATACTACGCCACGGCTGTGGCGTATTGAATTTGAGATGACATAATATGGATTTGCTAAGTCTATTCTAATTATTGTGAAATTTTGATGATATTTCATTTGATAAAAAGGGGGTGAGATAAATCCAGAACTGCACTCGAATCGTAAAATAACCAAAACTCCAGGAGTATTGTCTATTTATACGATTCTCGATGCAGTTCTATATAAGTCCGTCATAGTCTTGTTCCTGCCAATAACTTGGAGCAGGTCGTATAGGCTCTCTGCTCCTCCTCGGTGCTGGCTGGGGATCTCTCTGGGGTTTAGCTCTGACAAACTTACTAAGCCTCACCAACGCGTCACTTTATTCTCCCTCTTCTCCTTTGACCATCTTCATCCACCAATCTCCACTCACTACGTCAGGTGGTCAGTTCGGATGCCTTAATAGGCTAGGCTCTCATTGGGTCTCTGACCATGCACTGCCTGGGATTTGGCCACGTCACCACCTCCAGACTCCATCCACATTTCATTGTTGGGCTATCTATTATCTGGCATTACCCAACATATCAGGCGATGCTTCACATGTCTGCAGAGAACTAGGCATACATATACATTGGTACTCGTCAATAAACTTGTAACTTTTAAATACATTCAACCATTCATCCTAGGATGGACACGAAATATTGAGCGATGCACTACAATATTTCACAGTACATATGTAGTTATATACAGTGCCGAATTCAAGTGCTAAAGGTTAACTGATAATATTTATTTTCCTGATGATAACTCTCTCCTTTTTTTAATTCGTTCTCTTGAAATGCCTGCAAAATGTTCTAAATACAGACAATAACGAATCCAATATACCATAATAACGCCTCGTAACACCGTGAAAATGTCAGTAGAACATTGATTGTTAGCCTCATTTAGCTACGTCAATAATTTGTTCAATAGTCATCTTCGTCATGAATACCTCGTGCTGACAATGTTTTATGAACATGTGGGAAACCCCATTTGTTGTATTGATCTCTCAAATATATGGTAGGTTCTCACATACCCTTTAAAAACAGTTCTTCCTCACTGCAAAGATATGTTCCCGTTACAAGATGGCCTTAAAGTTGAAGGATTCCTGGCAGGATCAAGAGAATCATATTCCTTTGATAAGATATGCCTACCATAATTCAGTAATGCCTAGTGAATAATCGTCGCCAAACCCCACAAGGACATCAGAAGAAATGGGTGCACGTGGACCCACACATTTAGAATGTCAGTTCCTAGAATGGTCATGGTGGTCCTACCACAGCATTATTATATGCATACCACGCTCCCGCACCCCCTAAATGTAAATGAACATCCTAAACGCCTAATAAAGGATGAACATAATAACCTTCGTTCAAATGGAAGAACTGGGCATTGCCTAGAATTTGAATAAACACGATCCATAGGAGCGGACAGACTTACACAAGCGGAATGCCAGTTGTTGGGTGTCCAGGACAGTCCTATCCCTGTGGTACTACATGCATGCCACATCCAGGCACGGTCTTCTACATGTAAATGAAGATACTAAAACCCCGCTAGAACATCAGACAGAGCGGGCAGACTTACACATGCAGAGTGCCGGTCGCTCCTGATCCCGTTGTCAATTGCGTCTCTGGCTATAATCTCCCTGATTGTTTTTTCCCTACCGAATATTGCCAGCGTTCTGACTGAGGGTTGGGCATAGCTTGTCGGCTTATCTGCGATGCGAAGCCATGCCCTGGCGCCGACCGCCTACCATTGTTGGTCCAGGCGATCAAAGAAAAGCTGAGTGGGCGCACAGAGCGAGCGAGCGGCTATAATTGCTTGCTTAGTAATATGGCGTATTGACCAGGCGTGTGTCTAGGCTTCGGGCACGTAGACGCCACTCCCTGCCTGTCTACTGGGGGTGTTTCTTTTGTCTTTTTTGGTCTTATTCCCAGTCTTTCTCTCTCCTTCCCATATCCCGGTCCCTGATCCCGTCCCGACAGGTCTTCCTACACCCTGTCCTAGTTCCCATATTCCCTCCAGGTCCCGATGTGGGCCCCACAATCCCTTCCATTTTTTTTCACCTGCCACTTACTCCGGATCTTTGTCCGCGTTTCCGTATCATTCCCCCAAATTCCTATCCATGCCCCACATCCAATTTCACATGATTCCCATTTCAGTCCTTTTTTTGTCTCTCCGTCTTTGTACTCACTATTCCCGCCATCAATCATCTCTCTCCATCTTTATCCCCGTCCATATTTTCTTCTCTCTCTGCTTGGATGTTTCCGATCTCTGCGTTCTCAATACCGTTTAGGTTATTAGGGCAAGAAAGAAACCTGCGAAATTATGTGTCATTTTAAGTGACCGGGAAACGCTTTGGTTTAGACATACCCAAAACGCTAGGTCCATTAACGTTTATATCCGACTTTAGAAAGGGTGTGTTCCATCAAACCGACGGCATCTGTTATCTGGTTTTGGCAGTATCAGCAAAACCTTTGCTGATTATCGATCAATTCTGGTGAAGAAAGGCCTACCATAATCACCCTGAAAGCATCTGGTGTCATTGGTTCTGATTCTGACACCCTGCCGATAGTATCAAAAAAAGTTAGAATTCTCTGACTTCACCCAATCGCAATCCTGCCTGAATTCAACTGGACTTCTGAGGTGTTTTTCTAGGTCTTTTATTTATGCTGGAGGATAACGGTAGGCTCGAGTGTGCCTATTTCCACGTTGCTCTAGGCTGGAAATTTACATGCACTTTTAAGTTCCGACCGAAAGATAGAGCACTGGGTGACTGGTCAACTCGTCCCTTAGTCAACTCGTCCCTTAGTCAACTTGTGCTTTTTTGGTCAACTCGTCCTTTTCCCTAGTCAACTCGTCCTTTTTGTTTTCCAATTGTCTTACACCTATATATAACTGAATTATATAATAGATAACAACTATATGATGTTAGATAGCAATTGTTTACCTGAATTTGATATTAGTATGAGTACATTCCATTTTCATTTCATAAACATATGAGTACATTCCAATTTCATTTCATAAATTTCAATCATGAAAATACATTTGCACCTGAGTCACATAGTATTTTATCACAGTATGTCACATATTGTACAATACACAATAGTAGGGAACAATACACATAGTATCACATAGCATCTCATCACAGTACAATTCACATTTCTCTTGGCCTCTTACTCCTGGTCCATATCCTCCACATGATCAAACACGGCAGCACATCGTCGCAGGTATTCAGAGGTACTTTCGCGGCAACTTCTAGCTAACGGTATGCGCTAATACTTAGTAGTATGCATGAATAAAAGCTTTATTTGTGTTCAGCGCATGTTTCCGAACATTTTGATGTATATACATCCAGGATTACTCCATGTTTAATGAAAAAGGACGAGTTGACCAGAAAAAGGACGAAAAACCCGAATTGACTAAGGTACGAGTTGACTAAGGCACGAGTTGACTAGCATTCGAACACTGGGGAAAACAGTCAAACCCTCATAGTGAATACAATCGGCAAAAAATACTTTATAGCAATTTGATATAAGTGAAAAAATCTGAATAAATGGACAACTGTACACTAAAACTGGTAATTAATGATATTGCAATAATAACAAGTATTAATCATCGGTAGGAAACTGGAGCGTGTTTAACTCTTTCAGTCCGACCAATGCCTGGAGGCATTCCCACCCAGGGGACGAGGAATGCCTGGAGGCATTCCCACCCAGGGGACGAGGAATGCCTCCAGGCATTGTTTACAAATATATTTATGTTTATGTGTCATCATCACAAATGTTATGTTTTATGAGAAATAATGAATAGATTTACACCATTTTTTCACAATTGATAAAAAGTACCATCTTCATCATAATACTCTGTGGGTATTCGATAAGTAACTATAGTAACTGGTATCTAAAGGTTGCTAAGTGACGCCCATACGACCAACAGACACCATACGACGATAGTCTCGTCCCCTTGGGGTTTATAGAGGTATTATGCCTCGTCCTATAGTGCCTGTGCTCTCCAATCAGGTTAACATCGAAGTACCAGGGGTCTGTTTAACATCGGACGGACGAGACTTTGAAGGCTCGTACGGGGGTCGTCCAGCCAGTCTCGTTCAAGAAGCACGTCGCTCGTCCAGGGACGAGCCCCGTACGATATGAGAAAGCTGACATGAGAAACTCTCGTTCAACAAGAAACTCGTCCAACGGAGAAATCTCGTCCACACTCTCCTACATCGTCTCAAAGTCTCGCATACGGATGACACCCCAAAGGGGTGTCGTAGCTGACGGTTACTTTACCCCTTATATGGCAGTTAATTGAGTTTTAATGGGCCCCGGGACCGGCCGGTGGCCCACCCAGCATGTGGTTGCGTAAAAACGGTACAATATCGCAAGGGAAAGAATTGACATGTCAATAGGCCTTTTTCCACTGGCCGGTGTCGCACGTTATCTGGTTAGTTACGCCATGTCTGAAGCCAAACATACCCCTGGCAACATATACTTTAGCATTGGATCACTCAGTGTATAAGACTTTCTCCCTTCTGGGGGAAAAATATCGCATGCGACTTTGTACCTCAGCGGGGTGCAAAAGGGGTGGTGCAATATCACAAGGCTTCCATGGCATACTTGGCGATATTGTACCGGGAAAACATCGCAAGGGTACTTTTACGGCGACTTTTTGCTTGCAATATGCAAAAGTCACTAAGTGTGCGTTGGGCTTAACATACAATACACACTTAGTGATATTTTCCCTTGCGATATGGGGAACATTACCCTTGTGATATTTGCCTGTTGGCACAGCAGGGGAGGGGCGGGAAGTAAGTCCCGAGATCACAGGCAAAATATCAAATATGTTTGATCCAAAAGTCGCATGTGACTTTTGCCCTTTTGATTGCGAAAAGTTCGGCGACTTTTTGCCCCTCAGCGGGGGGGAAAAAGGGGGTGGTACCATATCGCCGGGGAAAAGATGGCAAGCAGTCCACACTTGGCGATATTGTACCGGTACAATATCGCAAGTACCGTTTGTCGCTGACTTTTGCCCCAAAAGCCAAAAAGTCGCTAAAGACCAACGCACACTTGGCAACTTTTTTCCTTGCGATATGCTTGATACTTTTTACGAAAAATATCGCAAGGGGGGTGCAATAAACACAGCAGGGGTCGGGAAAAGTCGCCGACAAATTCTGTTCGGGCGACGGTCACCCCAGCAGGAGGTTACCCGAAAATCTCAAGGCCTATGCATGCACACTTTGAGACTCTCCCTGAGACTTTCCTTGAGACTTTCCCTTTCCGAAAGTCTCAACAATGGATAACTGGCTTCTGGTGGCTAGAAAATAGATGTGAGGTGGGCCATTTTGGCACTTATGGTTTTTTTAACCCTTTAACAGCAGCATGATGCCTCCAGGCATTTCCCTGGCTACCGCAGCATGATGCCTCCAGGCATCATAGAGGCATCATTGATACGTATATACAAAATTCAATAAATAAAAAAATAATTGTTTGAATTGAAAGAAATTTTGACATAATAAAAACAGCATATTGACCTTTGATTTGGTATAACAAGATATCATCAGCTACCAAGGTAGATTACTCAAATCACATTACTCAAATCACGAGACCCGGGCCAACGGCCCGCCCAGCGGGAGGTGGCATCCAAAAGTCAAAAGTCGCAAGCGAAAAAATATAACCTGTTATATTCGAAAGTCTTAAGGAAAGTCTCAAGGAAAAGTCGGCGACAAACCCCAAATCAGCGGGGGGGAAAGGGTCCGAAAAGGGGGTGCATAATGGGGTCTGCGATATCGCAAGGAAACCATGGCACACTTAGCGATATTGTACCGTAAAAATGTCTCAAGGCGTGTTTTAGGGCGACTTTTCCGCTAAAAACGGGAAAAGTCGCCTAGTGTGCGTTGGTCTTAAGTGTGTATTGGTCTTTGTATTCGAAAGTCTCAAGGGAAAGTCGGCGACAAACCCCAAATCAGCTGGGGGGGGGGGGAAGGGGTGCATAATGGGGTCTGCGATATCGCAAGGAAAGCATGGCACACGTTGCGATATTGTACCGAGAAAATATCTCAAGGGGAGTTTTACTGCGACTTCTCCGTTAAAAACGGGAAAAGTCGCACAGTGTGCATTGGGCTTAAATGCACCCCATTGCGATATTTCCAGTGCAAAATGTCAAGCATATCTTAAGGAAAAAAGTCGCAAAATGTGCGATGCCCTTATTATATTCGAAAGACTCAAGGAAAGTCTCAAGGAAAAGTCGGCGACAAACCCCAAATCAGCAAGGGGGGAAGAGGGTGAAAAGGGGTTGCATAATGGGGTCTGCAATATCGCAAGGAAAGCATGGCACACGTTGCAATATTTCACCGGGAAAATATCGCAAGGGGAGTCTTACGGCGACTTTTCCGCTAAAAACGGGAAAAGTCGCACAGTGTGCGTTGGGCTTGTAAGACTGATACAAGACTGTTGAAAGACAATTGTTTCAGCCTTACAATTGTTTCAGTCTTACAACAGTCTTGTATCAGCCAACCTTACAACAGTCTTATATCAGCCCTACAACAGTCTTACAAGAGTCTTGTATCAGTCTTACAACAGTCTTACAACAGTCTTACAATAGTGTTGTAACAGTCTTACAACAATCTTGATTCATTCTTAATACAGTCTTACAATAGTCTTGTATGAATCTTACAATTGTCTTACAACAGTCTTGTATCAGAATTACAACAGTCTTGTATCAGTCTTGTATCAGCCTTAGAACAGTCTTACAACAGTCTTGTATCAGTCTTACAACAGTCTTGCAACAGTGTTGTATCATTCTTACAACAGTCTTACAACAGTCTTGTAACAGTCTTACAACAATCTTGATTCATTCTTACAACAGTCTTATAATAGTCTTGTATCAGTCTTACAATTGTCTTACAACAGTCTTATATCAGCCTTACAACAGTCTTACAACAGTCTTGTATCAGTCTTACAACAGTCTTACAACAGTCTTGTATCATTCTTACAACAGTCTTACTATAGTCTTGTAACAATCTTACAACAATCTTGATTTATTCTTACAACAGTCTTACAACAGTCTTGTATCAGTCTTATAATTGTCTTAGAACAGTGTTGTATCAGTCTTAGAACAGTCTTGTATTAGCCTTACAACAATCTTACACCAGTCTTACAATAGTCTTGTAACAATCTTACAATTGTCTTACAACAGTCTTGTATCGGCCTAACAACAGTCTTACATCAGTCTTTCAATAGTCTTGTAACAGTCTTACAACAGTCTTTTATCAGCCTTACAACAGTCTTACAAGTCTTAAAACAGGTTGTATCAGCCTTAAAACAGTCTCTTATCATCTTTACAACAGCATTGTATCAGCCTTGTATCAGTCTTATTATGTCTGCGAATTTAGGGGGAGGAGTCTGTTTGGCAGTCCGTTTTGCCTTTCAAAACGGTCCCGGAAGTTGATATTTGGTGCGGGATTCGTCCTCTAACTGGTCCCCTGCCTGACACGGTCCCCTCCAACGGACGATCTCTCGCATGGACTCAAATAGGTCAAACGTAGGAGACTCTGTACGAGCGATAAACCCTGCCCTGGACGATATGCCTTATAAAACCACATTGGACGACAATCCTCCAGAAGCTCGTCCCTCGCCTTGTATCTCGTATCGTCCAGGTACAGCCCCGCTCGTCCGATGTTAAACAGACCCCAGATACGATCTCCTACTAAGCAGTGATAAATACATTATCCTTCATGAAGCTAGCTTTGTATAAGTGACTTCTAGATGGTACATAGATAATTTGAATAATCAAATGATCCCATAAGTGTTCCAGTTTCATGCATGATTGTTAACTGCAACTCACTGGGGTAAGGCGAGGCGCACTTCTCTTACCATGTCAATAGATCGTGGTATCCCATTTCTACCATATTTATAGATCGGTGTATCCCAATCTTTATACTTTGAGTTTCATTTTTATTTAGGAACTATGACCTTCAACGGACATTGTATTTCTTACTTCTGGCGACTCTTTGTTCCATAAATTAGCAGATTCATAGATGACGGAGCGTTCAAAGAATGATTAAAGTCCCTATTAGTAATAGATGAATAGCCTAGTCTGACGCGGTGCTGCTCTGATATTTATATCATCTTCTAAGAGATTTAATGACAGGGAAATCAAATGAGATTTTGGCATCTATATAGCTTTTCTAATAGATTCTCGTTTCTATTGTCGTAGAGGACAGAAGCAGAGTCAATCAATGATAGAGGGACAGAGGAACAGAAAGAAACCGACAGGGATACAGACGAACCGATATAAACTGGAGGACAGACAGAGATAGTAGGGTGGAATAAACAGAGACAGAAAGCTGAACAAGACTATGCGGGCAGGCCTGAAGTGAAGCTTCAATTTCAACGCAGCGCTTAGCAGATAGAAGCCTGCAATTTAGCCGGGTGTCCTTAGACGTCCGCACCATGTCGCCATTGTGGACGGTTTTCATGTCTTCTTTGTTGCAGAATCACATCTCTCAAGTTTAAGTGCAGAATTGTGTGTCAGATGATGGAGTGTTCCTTGCTCAGTCTCATATGACGACGGGGTATCCACGTAGGGTTTAACACACACTGGGCACATTTGCATTTGGTTTAACTCCTGTATCTACTCATTCTTCTACTCATTGCTATCAGACGACATTTCCTGCTATTCCTTCAAAACCCAGCTATCTATGGTGCCCATAGCATGTCTCCTCAAATCCCTGCTCCCTGTCATCTACAAGACAAGTGGGTCTGTTGAACTAACCCATGGTAATGGGCTTTAAGTGTTTTCATTCGCATGATTCCAAAACTGAAGTGGCGCCATTGAGGTATAAAATGATAAGTTGATAATAAGAACAATATGGACTTGTGTAAGGGCATCAATTATATTCAACTACTGGCCATACCACCCTATTAGTTCTTACGCCATAGTCTTATTCCTTATTAGTAGTTAAGTACTATTGTTGTCGTCCATGCATCCCAGGAAATAGCAACTGATTCTGACTAATCTGGTTGCTGGGAACTCACCATGACACCATTGAAATATTACCTTTAAAGACAAATGATCGTAGTTGTGTGATTTCTAAATTCTATTGAGTTTTGCAAATAACTCAGGATAATATAGGTTCCATATATCAGCAAATATTAAAAAAATGGCATGTCACCATGCTAACTATTATGGGAGGGCCATCTGAAAATGTAAGTTGCTAAATGACACTGATGTTCTATGTTCTTCAAATAATTCTGGATTATGATAGTTTTTTTTAGTTTTTTTTAATTTTCAGTACCTCTCAACGAGGGTTGAGTTTTTCAGGCACGTCAAAAACGAGTACAAGCTTACATAGATTTTCTTCACACAATACAGCAAGACCATCTCAAAGGAATAATATACAGTTTGAAAAAAGTAGAAGTAGAAAAGAGTATAATGGGATGTAAGGAGTTAACAGATTCCAATTCCGTTTCATCTAGTATACTTATTGTTGATTATTTTCTCAGTTCGGTTTCCAGATGTTTTTTAAATGTCTCTTTATCAGTTATCTTGTGGATGTCTTCTCCTAGGGCGTTCCATATTCTGGCACCTCTGTGGTAGGGGCTATTATAAACAGACGAACATCTTGTAGTTGGAAGCTTAAATAAAATCCGATTTTGTGATCTTGTTCTCCTGGCAATTGAGTCAGTCCATTCCGGGTTATTTTTGTTTTTATGCATTATACACAACAACTGCACATTACGCCTGTATTCTAGTGAATCAATGTTACACATGCTATTCATATTAGCTATCGATTTATGCCTACAGTTGGTCCCAAACAGTATTCGCAAGCCTCTATTATGTAGTTTTTCGATTTGTTGTATATCCCGCTTTCGGAAACTATGATAAAGAAAACCGCAGTACTCCATATGCGGTATCACCGTGCCAACATATACATTACAGGCAGCTTCAAAAGTTAGACAATTCCGTACTTTACCAAATTTAAATTATTTGTTACTTACAGTTTTAACTATTTCATTTACATGTGGCAGCCATGTTAAAGTATTATCTATTGTTACACCTAGATACTTATATTTTTTACATATATCAAGCTTGTTACCGTCCATATACAGTGGCAGGTCTTGCAGGTTTTTCAGTTTTGCTTCAGTACCAACATACATAATTTTGGTTTTTTTAACATTAATTGTTAGCCCGTTACAGGAACACCATACTGATAAGGTGTTGATATCTGTCTGTAAATCAGAAATTGCAACATTGAGATCTTTGTTAGAATCATAAACAACCAAATCATCCGCATATTGTATATAATCAGATATGTTGATACTACCTCCTAAATCGTTAACAAACAAAACAAACAAAAAGGGACCGAGAACAGAGCCCTGGGGGACTCCAAACTTTATATTTTTTGTATCCGACAGGATATCGTTTACCTTAACACATTGTTCTCTGTTCAGTAAATAATCATATACCCATTTTACAAGATTGTTCGGTAGTTTCAATAATTTTTTTAATTTTAAGAGAAGTATTTCATGGCTGATCGAGTCGAAGGCTTTTTTATAATCTACAAAACATAATACTGTGAATTGACCTAATCTCCGGGCTTCATATAAATCTTTCAACAGGTGAAAAATGGCATCTCCTGTACTTCTCTTGGGCCTAAAGCCATGTTGTCTTTTTTCTAAAATTTCAGCATCGTTTAACAATTCATATAATCTATTATGCAATAATTTTTCTAATAGTTTACTGGGGAGATTTAACAGTGATATGGGTCGCCAGTTATCGATCAACCTTGTGTTTCCACTTTTCGGGATGGGGACTACCATAGCTTTCTTCCATGCTTTTGGGAATATGGTTTTCTCGATTGACTTATTACATATGTGTGTAAAATTTGATTGTAATAAATTTATACTATCTATAACCACTCTAGATGAAACGTCTTGTAAACCACTAGTTTTATGTGGGTTAATATCTTTTAACTTTTCTATGACTTCAGCTTTAGTAAACTGGACTGTATAGTTAGTAACAGTTGGGTTAACATCCATTTCATTTAATCTGTTAATGTTATCATTAACTTTCAGATCGTCTATCTTATTAAAAAGTACAGCTCCCACATTAACAAAGAAGTTATTAATATAATCTGGGACGTTTTCATTCTTAATTAGTTTACCATTTTCTTCCAGGATACAATTTTGTTTATCATTACTAGGATTTATAATGTCGTTAATCAGACTCCAAAATTTTTTCGGTTCACCTTTTGATTCATATAATTCTTTTACACAATATTCACTTTTCTCCCTTCTTAATTTCCCTTTGATTTCCCGAATAATTCTTCTGATCTCCTTAAGTATGATATTGCTATTTGTCTCTTTATGTCTTTTTACTAGATCTCTTCGGTGTTTTATAGCATTCAGTAGACTTATTGACATCCAGTTGGGTTTACTATCTTTAAAATTCGTTTTTCGTATTGGGCATCTATAGTTAAGGTAGTCAGTGATTTTGGCTAGCCAGAAAGTCCAGAGAAAATCAACGTCGTCTGAAGCAAAGAAAGGCTCCCAGTTCACTTCTTTTAGGAAATTACTAAATTCCTCGATATCATAGTATTTATAATAGTTGGGAACATGTACAAATGAGAAATGCTAAATAAAAAATACTATGTCTACAACAGCTGTGAGATACTTGCGAATATGGGCTAGGATGTTTATTTTGTGGGCAGCCTTGCTAGTTTATGTTTATGTCTCCTGTCACTAAAATATCTGAGTCCCCATGATTTGCCCTAATAGATCAATATGGTCAGTTGCTATGTCTATAAACACACTCACATTACCATCTGGGGGCCTGTAGTAAGTTCCCATGACCAAGTTCTTCTGGTTGTTCAGTAAATGTTTTATCCACATGCATTCTAGTGTGTTGGTACTCATATTAAGGTCCGTGACACTCATGGTGTCAGTTACTAGTTCCTCTGCAACATATAAATAGATAACAACCACAACATTCATATACATATCAACAATCATATATCATTATGAGTTTCAAAATCTGAGCGGAAGTGAATATTTGGTGCGGGATACGTCTACAAACTGGTAACTAGCCTGGGGTCTGTTTAACATCGGACGAACGAGACTTTGAAAGCTCGTAAGGGGGTCGTCCAGCCAGTCTCGTTCAACAAGTGTCTCGTTCGTCCAGGGACGAGCCCCGTACGATAGGAGAGAGCTGCCATGAGAAAGTCTCATTCAACAAGAAGGTCGTCCAATGGAGAGACCTCGTCCACACTGTCCTACGTCGTCTCAAACTCTCGCATACGGACGACACCCCAAAGGGGTGTCTTAGCTGAAGCTGAAGCATGTGATAGTGGACTTTGCAAGGGACTGTGATACACTCTGACACGCTCTGACACATCCCAACATGGCCAGGAGGCATCACCACACTATAGTTTATTTATTGTGACGCATGATGCCTAGAGACATCATTGTTCAAATATTTACAAAAATGTTTTAAGAAAGTAATAATAGAGCAATGTTCATGAATTTTTTACAGAATGTAGATAAGATTTGGTATTTCAATTAAATTGAACAAAATATTTATGCATCACGTTACGTGATTACAAACTCACCTCACTCATCAATCCTCACTCACCAGCCCTCACTCACCAGCCTTCACTCACCAGCCCTCACTCACCAGCCCTCACTCACCAGCCCTCACTCACCAGCCTTCACTCACCAGCCCTCACTCACCAGCCTTCACTCACCAGCCCTCACTCACCAGCCTTCACTCACGAGCCCTCACCCACCAGTCCTCACCCATCAGTCCTCACTCACCAGCCCTCACTCACCAGCCCTCACCCACCAGTCCTCACCCATCAGTCCTCACTCACCAGCCCTCACTCACCAGCCCTCACCCACCAGCCCTCACCCATCAGTCCTCACTCACCAGCCCTCACCCACCAGCCCTCACCCACCAGCCCTCACTCACCAGCCCTCACTCACCAGCCCTCACTCACCAGTACCCACCAGCCAGTATGGACTCAACAGTCCTCACTCAACACTACTCACTCACAGGAACCCACCAGTTCTCCCTAACCAGTCCCCACTCAGCAGTCCTTACTCACCAGATCACACTCAACAGTCCTTATTCAACAGTACTCACTCATCAGTACCCACCAGTGCTCTCTCACCAGTCCATACAGTCCTCACTTACCAGTCTGCACTCACCAGTTCTCACTCAACAATGTGCACTCAACAGTCCTCACTCAACAGACTTTACACAATATGCGATTAGAATGGTCATGTGGTATTGAGGTTAGAACAGTAACAGGTACAATACTTTAACGTGGTAATGGGGTTAGAATGGTAACGCGGTAACTGGGATAAAACAGTAACATGGTCAGAATGGTAAGTTGGTTATGAGTCACAACGGTAACGAGGTAACAGGTTAGAATGGTAATGCGGTAACAGTAACATGGTGACCGGGTTAGAATGGTAATGCGGTAACAGTAACGTGGTAACCGGGTTAGAATGGTAATGCGGTAACAGTAACATGGTAACCGGGTTAGAATGGTAATGTGCTAATGGTAATGTTGTAACTAGGTAAGAATGATAATGCTGTAACCGGGTTAGAATGATAACACAGTACCGGTATGCTGTTATGGGGTTAGAACGGTAATGCGGTTAGAACAGTAATACGAAAAGGTAACATGATAAGAGGGTTAGAATCGTGAACGGTAACGCGGTAACACTAACGGTAACTTGGTAACTGAGTTAGGTTGTAAGCTGGACAGAAATATAATGCATTCTTAGGGTGGGGGGTGTCCACCGGGCTCCCGACGCACACCAACGCGCGCCGATTTTGACCTCCCGATACAAAATCCATATCGTAGCAAAATCGTGGCACATATAGGGGCAGTTGGTCAGGTTTCTACGATAAGGCCCCGCACCCACTAGTTACGACACATTCCGACACGCTCCGACAAGCATAATTCTCTGTCGTAGCACAATCGCAGCACTCTTGTCGGAGCGTGTTGTAGCGTGTCGGAGCGTGTCGGAACGTGTCGGAACGTTTTTTTGGGGGGAAAAAGGAGACCACTGAGCCGACACGGGCTACGACACGGGCTACAACAGGATACAGTTTTCCTCAATTCTTTCAAAAATGATAGGAGGGACCTATGATTTTTAAAACCTAAATAAGTAGTATAACACATATATATACTATACTCTGGTAAATTTTGAAGAAGATAGTATGGGTTTTAATGGGTGAAATGGAACTTTTTAGATTTCTTTTATATTCTATTTCAAATATTTTAAAACTCTTGGGTTACGGAAAGGGTACATCCTGATTAGTATGTAACCGAAGTTTTGTCGAAATTTTCAAAGTATTAACGGAGATATAGAGGAAAATATAAATCCCCATTGACTTACCATTGCTTCCATAGGCGCCAGTGTTAGGCCCCGCACCCACTAGTTACGACACGTTCCGACAAGCGTTCCGACACAGAATTCTATGTCGTAGCGCAATCGTAGCACTCTTGTCGTAGCGTGTCGGAGCGTGTCGTAGCGTGTCGGAGCATATCGGAACCTGTCGTAACGGTTTTTAGCGGGGAAAAAAGGAGACCACGGCGCCGACACGGGCTACGACACGGGCTACAACAGGATACAGGTTTCCTCAATTCCTTCAAAAATGATGAGAGTAACCTATGATTTTTAAAACCTAAATAAGTAGCATTATACATATATTATATTCTGGTAAAGTTTGAAGAAGGTGAAGTGTGATTTACTGAGTGAAATTGAACTTTTTAGAATTCTTATATATTCTATTATCAAATATTTTAAAACTCTTGGGTTACGGAAAGGGTACATCCTGATTAGTATGTAACCGAATTTTTGTCGAAAGTATTAACGGAGATATAGAGGAAAATATAAATTCCCATTGACTTACCATTGCTTCCATAGGCGCCAATGTTAAATATCGGAACAGTGTCGTAACCCTTTTCGGAAGCCAGCCTCCACTACTGATGAAGGCTACGATAGCGTTCCGACACGTTCCGACACGTTCCGACATGGGTGCCGTGTCGTAGGCCTTGCGACACGCTTCCGACATTTCCAACATGTTGGAAATGTCGGAAGGGTGTCGCAAGGCCTGCGACACGGCACCCGTGTCGGAGCGTGTCGGAAGCCATGTCGGGGCGTGTTGGGGCATGTCGGGGCATGTCGGAACGCTTATCGGAAGCCGGCCTCCACTCCTGTGATAATTCACACGCTTCCGACACAACGTTCGATTTTATGTCGGAAGCGTGTCGGAAGGGCTATCGGGGCATGTCGGAAGCGAAATCGTAGTAAGTGGGTGCGGGGCCTTAAATATCGTGACTCGTGTCGGAACGGTGTCGTAGACCCTGCCTCCACTAGTGCAGAACACTACGATAGAGTTCCGACAGGCTCCGACACGTCGCGACGTGTCTGAAGCGTTCCGACACACTACGACAATTCCAACATGTTGGAATTGTCGGAAGCGTGTCGGAAGGCCTGCGACACAGCACCCGTGTCGGAGCGTGTCGCAGGCCATGTCGGGGTGTGTCGCAGTCCTTGTCGGAAGCCGAGGTCTACTACTGCGATAACTTCCATGCTTCACCCACGAAGCGAAATCGTAGTAAGTGGGTGCGGGGCCTAACGCACCGACGCACACCAATGCGCACCAACGCGCTACAATAAAAAACCCATATCGTAGAGGGTCTACGACAATACGATCATCGATTGTTGTAGCGCATCGGTGCACGTCGGTGCGCGTCGGAAGGTATCAGTGACACTTTGAACGGTTTAGTTGTGGAAGTGTTGCGGAAAACAAATGGAAGAGTTGCGGAAGAGTTACGGACAATTAAGGGGGGTGTCCACTGAGCTTCCGACACACTACGACACACTACGACAAGCCTTCCGATAAGCGTTACGACACAGAATCTAACGTTTTGGGTTTTTGTCGTAGCAGTGGACACACCGTTCCGACACGGCTTCCGACACACTCCGACACACTCCGACATGGCTACGACACAGCATGCTTGTCGTAGCCGTGTCGTAGCCCTTCCGACAAAATTAAACATGTTTAATTTATCGTAGAGCTCGGCTTGTGTCGTAGTGTGTCGGGAGCATTCCTACTATGTAAAAGCTATGAACCGGCCCCCCCACACACACACTTGCGCCTTTATAAACTGATAAGTGCTGATACACATGGTATCTGATACTAGATCATTATTAACAACTGTAACTATGACTATTACATGTAAATAAACTATAATAATGTAGTCTATACTGTAATAAGGGTTTAAGATACACGATTATTGATATTCGTTTGTATTTCTGTAACAATTGATAAAAAACACCGATTCACTTAGTTTTTCGGGAGAAAATTGAAGAAAATCATATTTTCTACATATTTCCTATATTGATAAAGCCCTGCAAGTGAGCTGGTTGTGTTGGAGTGTGTCGACAAGGCCTTATGACAAACTCTGACACACTCCGACAGAGCCCTTCCGACAGGGATTTTCTTTGTCGTAGTGTGTTGTACATCCCTACATCCCCACATCCTACATCCCTACATCCCCACATCCTACATCACTACATCACTACATCCTACATCCCTATATCCTACATCACTACATCCTACATCCATACATCCCCACATCCTACATCCCTACATCCCCACATCCTACATCACTACATCTTACATCCCCACATCCCTACATCCTACATCACTACATCCCCACATCCCTACATCCTACATCACTACATCCTACATCACTACATCCTACATACCTACATCCAACATCTCTACATCCTAGATCACTACATCCTACATCCCAACATCCTACATCACTACATCCTACATCACTACATCCTACATCCCTACATCGCTACATCCCAACATCCCCACATCCTACATCACTACATCACTACATTCTACATCACTACATCACTACATCCTACATCCCTACATCACTACATCCCCACATCCTACATCACTACATCCTACATCACTACATCACTACATCCTACATCACTACATCCTACATCCCCACATCCTACATCACTACATTCTACATCCCCACATTCTACATCCCCACATTCTACATCCCGCATCCCTACATCCCCACATCCCTACATCCTATTGAGTGAAGACTATTGCGGGCATTTGGGGGAGTCTGTTTTGCAGTCTGTTTTGCCTTTCGAAACGGTCCCGGAAGTTGATATTTGGTGCGGGATGCATCCACTCACTGGTCTCCTGCCTGATACGGTCACCTCCAGCGGACGACCTCTCGTCTGGACTCATATAGGTCAAACGTAGGAGAATCTGTACGAGCGATAGGCCCAGCTGTAGACGACATGCCTTGTTAAACCACATTGGACGATAATCGCCCAGAACCTCGTCCCTCGCCTTGTATCTCGTATCGTCCAAGTCAATTCTCGCTCGTCCGATGTTAAACAGACCCCTGTGACGGTCCCCGCCAGCGGACGACCTCTCCTACAGAATCAGCTAGGTCAAACGTAGGAGAATATGTACGAACGAGACAGCCCGCTCTGACCGATATGCCTTATTAAACAAGATTGGACGACAATCCTCCAGAAGCTCGTCCCTCGCCCGGTATCTCGTATCGTCTAGGCAAAGTATCGTTCGTCCGATATTAAACAGACCCCTGCCTGGGTCAAGCAACGGGGAGGTTCTGGGGTACCTTGCGGTGACCAGCCGACCAATCCTAGAAAGAAAATACCACTGCGGCAATCCACCTGCCCAGGGCTCGTCTGTACCTTACAAAAGGCTTTGTATACCATGATGACGGTTGCATTTCTTGATTGCCACCTACACATTATAAACAGTTCCTCACCGCTATCTGTATGTTAGGTGCGTATATGTAGAATTCCTCCATGATAATCGTGGCATTCCATGGCCACTGCTTCAACACACCCATTGGCTGGCCGCCACCAGAGGTCAGCTAGGTATTGTAGAGCTCCTCTATGATAGCTGTTTTCCCTTGATGCCACCTAAATGTACAGTGCTTTTCCGCGGGAACCTACGTAAAATAATAACCAGGCAGGCTCAGGCCCCTCTCTGAACCATCGGGGAGCGTCCATAAGTGAATCTGCATATCAGAGGTAACTGGCCATGACGAACCAAAGGGTAGGCATGGACCATGGCCAGTGAGATGGGATTAGCAAGGGAGAGGTAGGAGGTCTCAGTCTCAAGGGCACCCTCAAGGGCAAAGAGTGGACAGAACGACTGAAGAGGGATGGCCAGATATGAGGAGCGAAAGATTAGACTATTAGAAGAGAGGTCATTGTATTTGACCTTTTTCATCATAAGCATTGCTAGAAGGAGAAGCGTATGTTATCATCTGCATTGCAAGACCTGAGTGTGGGTGTAGGACAGCCTGGTGGGTAGCTAAAGGAGAGAATGAGGTTTAGGTTGAGGACAAAGGATGGTGTGGGTATAGGATAGAGTGGGTGTAGGTATAGGGCAGATTGGGGTGTGGGTTTAAGACAGAGCGAGATGTGAGTGGAGGGTGTCGCTTAAGGACAGAATATGGAGCTGGTGTATGACAGTGAGGTGGTTCTGGAGGACAGTGTTTAGTGTGGACCCCAGTATAGGACACGGTGGGGTGTGGGTGTAGGACAGAGTGGGTGTGGTATAGGACAGAGTGGGGTGTGGCTTAGGAAATTGCGGGGTGTAGGTGTAGGAGAGAGTGAGGTGTGAGTGTAGAACAGACTCTGTGTGTGTAGGACAGAGTCAGGTGTGGGTGTTGGACAGAGTGGGGTGTAGGTGTAGGACAGAGTGGGGTGTGGGTGTAGGACAGAGTGAGGTGTAGGTGTAGGACAGAGTGGGGTGTGGGTGTAGGACAGAGTAGGGTGTGGGTGTAGGACAGCTGGACTGTAATCGTCGCTGTAAAATAGTAAGCTCCATTCTCCTCATGTAACATTTGATATGATTAACTCATTATTCGATATCTTTTTTTCTTTAAGTGTCAACCCCATAGACTTCAATGTTAAAGATTGCAAAACCTCCAGAAACAATCATCGCTCAGGACGCCTTCTATATATAAGATGATGTCATGACGATTTTTAACGATACACCTTGCAACTAATAACAATCGTTGATGTAAAGACGACACACTAACAGACATGCCTTATCAATACCTCACTCCTTAATTCTCATCTCATCTCTTTAGGAAATATGAAACAGGACCTGCATTTGAAATTATCTTGTATCCTTGACATCAGACACGACCTCTGATACAGAAACACTTGTTACAGGAAATTTCAATTGTCGATTGGAGTGTTCGAGAGAGAAGGCAAAAAGGTACAGCCAGCACTCCTCACTGAGACAGATTACATAGGAATATGCCTCGGGTTACACTCTCGTTCATCAAAGCTGCATAATCTTTCAAGTCGCAATAAGAAGCCAATTCCTGCTTTGAAATGTGGTAACACAGCACCCTCTTCAATTAACTGTAAAGGAAGACACAGTACATCTTGTTATTCGATACCTTTCCTTCGTTTCTGACAATTTAAGTCCCAAAGCTAACTCCCTGCAATGTCCAGACTTTCCATTAGGTTTCCTATGATTTGTAAATTTGTTATAGTTTCACTGCAACTTCATATTCACCAACATATTAGTATATACCCCCCCCCCCCCCCCCGAAGAAAGCGACAGAGAGTAGATTGGGTAGATAAAATATATTATGTGTAATTGATGAATTTTAAAAGATATAAATTGCCGCCTACTTTTAAACACCATACACTTAATATCACACACCACGCACCCTACCGCACACTCCCGCGCACACCCTACCACATACACCACATTCGCTTCCGCCCTCTTCATTCACCGTCGCCATTTTCACCAACCTCGCACACCACCTTCAACCAAAAATTCCCACTCACCCACATCCTCATTTATCTTTTTTTTGTTTATTCATTTTTATACGATATTCTCCCTTTTTACCATTTTTCTTATTTTATCTACCGTGTTATTCACCATGTTCATACCCCATCCTTTTAAATAGGGGTTATTTATCATATTTCTTTTAAATATTTAATAATCTATTCTTATCATTATTGAATATTCAACAAATACTCACATATAAAATTTTATCACATAATAAGATGTTATTATCCCAGCCAGCCTTCCTTTTTTTATCATTCCGGGGCGCAGCAGTAGTGCTGGGGATTAGGAATGATGAGTGATAATGACATAGATAAATAATCAAAATTTTGGTGTTGGGTGGGTGGATAAAATTGGTGATAATTAAGAATGCGTGTGTAATGGCGGAGTTGAGAGAGAAGAAGGAAGTGTAGGGGGTGCTGGAGTTGATGTGGGTCCAGGTAGATGGGGGGAGTGTGAGGAGTTAGTTCTGGTGAGTAACCCCGGGGGACAGCAATAACCAGTCCTGACGCACACGCGACCTGCTAACCCTATTATTAACATGGATTTGTTCCAGTACCGGCTTTAGCACACAATACAGATGCCTCTCTTTTTAAACAATGTATTTATATGATTTTACTGCCATGAGGACCACCCAAGGGAATCGCCACTCAGAGCCCTCCTTGATGAAGTGCCCCCCAGCTCTATCGTATATTACACTCTATATGCAAATCGCAAGTATTGTCTAAATAATCGTTTCATCATTACTTTCATTACTCCTATTTGATATTGTTTTTTGCTGTACACGAGTGGCTCGATGCTTTGTACTTAAGTTTTACCATTTCATGCATGAATTGTACGCCCAATAGCATTTGCTGATTGTAAAGTACTGATGTACAAGATGTTTAACTTCCAGTGGAAGATCTACCTATGGTAGAACTGGTTGAAATAAGAAAAGACAAATTAGCCAACTAGTGACTAGATTGTCGCTGAAGTGTGGATCCTCCCCATGTGAACACTCATTCTGGGACTCAAACACCCTTAAGGTGATGGGTGTACTTGCTAGCTTCCTACGGCGAGGATTGCTATTTGGTTGGTGACTCAAAAGGGGGTACATTTATCTCACCAAAAATGCCCCTTTGAATTTTAGCCATGTTTAAAATCAAAATCTCTTGAGATTCTGTACTTCGGGCAGTGAATTTGTCTGTGGCAATTACCTCCCTCAAGCTCCAATCTCAGAGAAATGAGACCCCCACCATTCAGACGAGGAGATGTGTTCAAGTACAGAATATCGCCAGGTTTTACCTCAGACAAATAACCTGTGAGGTACATAACTCCCACTGCGTGAATCCTACTTATGAACTTACTTTGTGCTTTAGAAACATCGGAATATACTTGTTCTTAACTGCTCCGTTTAACCAAATAGTATCCTATAGTTTCCCTCCGCTACATCCCCAGTGCTCCTCAACCAAATGAGCTGCATCTTACTTACCTCGTCCCCTCATTACGTTCTGTATGCTTATATGTGGCTGCTCTGTGTCCTCTGTGATCTAGCCAGAGGCGAGGCCCTGGTCCAGGAGGGGCAGGGCGGTGAGGGGGAGGCGGGCCGGAGAGGGGGTGATGGGTCATTAGCTTCGTACCCTCTCCTCATCTCCTCCCCTCAATCACACAGACCGCTCCCGCAAGCCCCTCTGATCACCCACCTGTAAACAGGTCGCCATGGAGACGGTATATGTGGGCAGGGCGGGAGAGGGGTGGAGTGATGGCATGGGGGGTGGGGAACCTGAAGGAGGTGCAGGAGGGGGATGTGGTGGTGTGCAGTAGCGGTGTGGAGGGGGAGGGGGTCTGGCAGGGGTCGTGGAGGTGGTTGGGGAGGTTGGCCTCAGACCGGACGCTCTCTGTAATTGATCCTCGCGGTGCCTGATAGGATTGGACCGTCGGTGGCCCGGATGATACACGGTGGGGTTGTGAGTGTTGGGAATATGTGTACCTTGTACTGAGGGAGTCCGTCGGGTCGTCTCAGAGATGTCTAGAGAGCTTGTTATAGGTGTGGTGACCCTGTAGAATTGAATTGTCTGGTTCGGCTTTGTGGGTCTTTTTTATTTTATTAGATTGAGTGCAGTTTCTTTGCGATGGCCAAAAGCGGAAACGATGGTGATGGCTACCAACAGAGTTGCCCAATATATCAAACCTCCTAGATCCCCTTTAAGATTGGAGATTCATGCAAATGTGTTTTAGAATCATTATTTCTCGAATTTCCATAAAGACCAAACGTCTCATTTCGTAGCTCCTTTTGATAAATAATCGGGCAGTCATCTGGTATTCCCATGTTGTACAGATACGTCTTAGATTTTACGAATCTTTCATATTCTGTCTAAATCCTTAGTATGTGACAGACTAAGAAGATATTCTTTTATTGCAATTCTTCAGACTCAAATGTAGTTCCTAACTCCTATAATCACACTTCTTAGAACAAATTAATAGTCTTGAACACGAGACCGGAGTAGGTCTGAGGCTCTTACGTCTTGACGAAAGCGGATTTCTCAAACCGGTTAATCAATTTGTCAATGGGACATCACCTGGAGCGTTCTTAGAGCTCTGGCATGTGTCAGATTGGCGGACGGTGATTACGACCTCTACAGACGCCGTCTGTTCCACATGCCAACCTCCTGTCCATGGTGGAGACATTATGATAGTTTCGGCGTATGTTGGGATGTTATTGAAGTCGTGAGTAACAATGTAAAATGCTAAAACTGATAATTAACCCATTAAGGGGGGATGATTCCTGAAGGCATCATCCGGCAGGGGGCGGATGATGCCTTAAGGCATCATTTTCTGGATATTCATATAATTGTTTTTCAAAAGGAGATATTCTAACAATCAACTTGAAATTTTCACAGAATGTAGCTGTACCATCATATTTTTGAATTCTAGATAATAGAAATAAACATATTAATGATAGCATATTATACCACGTGATAATGGCCCCGTCCCCTAGAACTATGCATAGTCACTAGGAGCCGTCCCCAAGTGCGTAGTTCAGCCATAGGCAGCCGTCCTTAAAGGGTTAAGAATACAGAGTAATTACGTATGTAAGATACTGTTCATTTGTTGTTGTTCTTGTTTTTCTATTACATTTCACACTATTCTAAATTTTTCGGATATATATATATATATATATATATATATATATATATATGTAAATATCATATCTATATGGCATCCCAATATCGATCGAGTTTTCATTAAAGAAAATAAAATTAAACTAACATAGAACGTCTGAGCAGGTCTATTGATTTTGTCTGGGGTTTCTATGTTGAACACTGTATATATTTCCCCGTATCGGTATGTGAAGCGGTCTAGTGATATCCACTTGGAGAATGTTCAACATGGACAGTGAATCATGACTATGGCGGAACGACCGACTAGTGAGGACAATTTGGAATGACATAACGTCTGGCGTCCACTGACTACGATATGGTTCCGATATGGTCTAAAAATAGACCTCTCTACACAAAATCAATTGCATTATCATTACATATTCTAGGTATTCTGAAAATTTCATAATTTTTCGTCGATTATTTCATATGATTTCCCGTTCAAAGTCTCACCAATACACAACGACGCGCACGGACGCGCTACGACAATCGATACATGATCGATTGTCGAAGACCCTCTACGATTCGGGTTTTTTGTCGTAGTGCGTCGGTGGCGTTATCGTAGAAACCTGACCAACTGCCCCGATATGCGCTACGATTTCGCTACGATATAGATTTTGTATCGGGAGGTCAATATCGGCGTGTATCGGTGTGCGTCGGGAGCTCGGGGGACACCCCCTAATGTAACGGTCAACATAACGAAAACTGTCGCTGTGCTATTTCCAGCGGAAATGTGAAACTTACAATTCGAGCCATAAGTCAAACACTATGCGTTTGCTATGAAATTCCACGTTTGACATTGTTTTGTTTCTATATGGGGTAGCTGAAGTGGCAGACAGCTCATGAATAGTGTTATGATGATGCGTGGGCACAACTCCACAATCAGCACCAGTTTTAATTGATATTTGTTGTCGAAAACTAAAATGGCAGGATGTCGTAAATAATGCATGGTCCATTGCTTTCCCACCGAGATAAGCACGAAGGACATAGCGCTGATCAATATAATACATAATTCAATTAATAACTCCTAAGCAAAGTGGTATTTGTAGAGTAGTAAAGGCAAACTATCATTGGAAATTTGATATAATCTACTTTTCACCTAATACTTACTTTTAAAGGTATCATCCTACCTAACAAATCTGTAAAAAGGCAAACATATTTTACCTATTCTAAGAATTAAAACGAAGGTATACTGTACGGTAGCTTCCGATATCACTACTTGAAGAATGACCTCATTCTGAGCGTAAGATACGACGGATTAATCTCAATATTCAGAGCATAATCCCTCGCACGTGACTTTCATAAAGAAGCACGCGATCGTAGTGCTTAACCCTTTAGGGACCCCTTAGAGTCCACCCATTCTGAAAGACCACTATGTTTTCATCATACTAATTATCAGTTTAGAAATATCAGACTTAGTTATTTAATGATGTGTATGTCTGCAAAGGTATGAACAGAGCATATAGCCAATATTGTGTCTTTTAACCAAACCTTCATCGAAATAAATGATTGCAATATCTGGCATTTAACTCATGTTGATTACTGTAAAAGTACATCACTTTTTAAGGTATTTGCGGAATTCGTCCCAGGCAATGATACCATAGTGTGTTTTCTACAATACGTTTATTTTATTAGTATGCCGCATTCTTTACATTGAGTTATAGGATAGGCATTAAGAGAGTATTCCATTGTTATGCAAGAGTGGCTCTCTTTATTTTTATAGTATTACCGTAAATTGGGATATTCAAACAAAAGCGAATATAGACACTATCTTATCCTCTGAAGAGGGAATAAGGTCGAGATATTCATGTGAATCGGTCCTTTATTGCAATAAAATGGACAACCTACACAACGTATGTAATTTCTTTCTTTTTTTTATACGATCAATTCCAACAACATAACCATATTCCCTTTTTATGACATGTGTTCAGTCCATCGGCGAACAATGGTATATCATGTGGTAATCCAGCGAAGTTATGCTTTCTTGAAGTTGTGCTTATCATTACATTTTATCCTATATCATATACAGTTTTTTACCTTCTGTTCCCGTTTTGCTGCTCCAATCCTTTTATTCCCTTTACCCTTTCTGAGTTTTCCCTGTCCTTCTGAGCTTGCTCCCTCTTTCTTTTTACCTTTACCCTGATAAAGCTGTTAGTTTAATACATTGAGGTTGAACAAGTAAATTTAAATAATAGGTACCTGGGAAATTATAGATTATTGATAAAATACATAGACATCACAAAGACAACACTATACCAGAATAATAATAATTTCAATTATTGACCTTTCTCCTTCTGTCTTCTCCTTCTGTCCTTGTAGCGTCTTAAGGGTGTAACATCCTCTCACTTCAGTTCATTTCTTTTGGGTGTAATTTGATGGACACTACAAGATCCGGGGATGTTGTGCAGTAGTTGAAATGTCCAGATATCTATACCAGAAAATATATCAGATAATTGTTGTATTTTAATGCGGGTTTGCATTTACGATTTTGGAATACATATGAATTAAAGCATTTCTATCTTATCAATAGTCTAGTGCTAGTAATATGAAGTCTTTGAATAAATAGGGCTGTGTCTGTAGATGTTCATTTTTAATGAGTTGTGTTGGCATATATCGTCCAATTCCTTAGGATGCCGATGTGTAGATATAAGAAGTTTAATGGAGTGTATACATAAGCAAGCCTTTTCAGTTCTTAAATGATCTTTTTCTGTTGGCATTGTCCTATACCTGACTGACGGACTGTGTATGCGGCCATTTCCGGATTCAAATCCATAAATCTCTAATGTCGGTATTAGGTATGACTTAGGATCGCCTCAGCCTCTTGTGTGGTGTGAATGGTCTAACGGAGGAGAAGAGGAAATGTTTTGTTGTGCTGCGTTTGTAAATGGCCTATTCAACCTTTGCAGCTGTCTGAACAGCAGGTGCACCGTCTTCCGGTATGTTCATGAGTCAGCATTTTCTTCCATGGGGTAGGATCACCTTGAGGATGTGTGTAACAAGTAGCAACAGACAGCTCATAGTGCCACATATGTCGACAATAGAGAGAAAAGTACAGGAGAACACCGGTAGTAAGGCACCGGCACCCCGTTTCAGGAACCACCTCTCAACTCAAATTAGGTTGCTAAGAATTGAAGTCTCTTTCCATATGCGTTAAGTGGCATATAGAATTGATAATATCACATGATGCTTCATAACAGGTAGTTGCCCCAGATAGTGGTTGAGGTTCATGTTTGGGTTGGACTGCCCTCCCCTACGTTTGTAGCGTCCCTCTTGCACTGACCATCCCCCAACCCCCACCCCACCTTCCCTCCGGAATGTATATGAGGAGACAGTCACACACACCTCAGTGACCCTTCTCCCAATTATCGAGGTGTCAACATCTCCAGGGACCTGTTTCACTAGTTTCGTGACATGTCTGTGACACCATACAGACATTGGGGTTGTCTAGTTTCGTGACAACACAAGTAGCTGCCCTTAGGAAATGACAGACCTCAGACATAAGAATTAGACAAATCTACACATCATGGACCTGTTTCACTAGTTTCGTGGCAAAAGTGGCACCAACAGTGCAAGCAAGAA
This sequence comes from Alentia gelatinosa, assembly GCA_950022655.1. Taxonomy (NCBI): domain Eukaryota; kingdom Metazoa; phylum Annelida; class Polychaeta; order Phyllodocida; family Polynoidae; genus Alentia; species Alentia gelatinosa. The sequence continues at coordinate 47,387,969 of OX465585.1, read as the reverse complement.
CAGACAAAACGAAGTCTAATATCTAGTTCTCATGAAACCGGACAAACCTGATACGCCATCTAGACATGTCACGAAACTAGTGAAACAGGTCCCTGGTCTGCTCAGCATCGCTGGAACTAGAGTGAGGAGGCAGGCCGCCAAAATACTCTGTGCATAATGTGTTTAGGAGCTCTCCAGAAGTCACAAATAGTGCCCGCACTGGAGGAAACATGGATCATGGCCTAAATCTGGATTGATGACTGCTACCACCATATCCGGACTGATGGTTCTAACCAGTTGTACTCACAGTAGATCAGTCCTAATACTCCTTAATGTCTAATGTCTTTGTTGTTTTTGTTTCCTTAGGGAGTTATGGATAATCTCTATTAACACCTTAAAGGAAACTAAGACATTAGGCATTTCCTAAAAGTCCAGCAAGGAGTATCAGGACTGCTCTTCTGTGAGTACAACCACCAAGAGGACTATGAACGATATGAACTCCACAGTGGGGAATAGGATTTTATCTTAGCATGGAATAAACGTCCATAGGCTTAACATTAGGAACTGGTTCTCAACAGGCTTGCCAGTACGGTAACTCGTTCTCAACGGGTGGTAAACAGGTAGATAGTTCCAGGCTAAGATAAAATCAGAAACATATTTGTGCTTGGTCTGAGACCCCTTTCACCATTTCGTTTGGAGCACTCCAAACTCGATGGCGAACGAGGACACAGACCAAACACTCATCAGTTTCTTTCTTAGTATTCTATTAAGAATTTATATGTAGCTGTGCGCCTTGTTATTTAGAATATTTGTCTTCTTTCCTACATATCCCATATTCTCTTTTCTGGTCACTATATTAGCTAGCCTGTAAGATTAGGCCTTAGTTACTATACGTGACAGTTGTTACATTTTTCATCAGTACACCCGCCAGCCTAGACTGGCCTCAGTCCCTGTGTCCTACCCCTCCACCCCTTCTGAGTGACACATGGGCCAGTCAGAGAAGGACACATACTATAATGGATAGTTTTCCGATTTTCTTTAATCCTTTAATGAATGTTAATAATCAAAGACTTGAGTCTACCGCCACCCCTCAACTCCGACCACTCGGGGAAGAGGGAGACTCGCGTAAAATGGTTTTACTGTTTACTGTAAACGGCTGAATTATCTCATTTTATTTCCATCATTCTGAAAGCTTCCTATCAATTGCCTGGGCCTGTGCCGGAAGGTGATATTCTATATTTTCTTTATCTTTCTCTTAGCTGAAGAGCATGAATCGAGATTGACAGCTCATCCAATTGCCGTTCATTATTTAGTCTATGAGAACATGCTGTATACGTAGACGTAGACACCAGGGAAGCTTCAAGTATTTACCATCGTGCTACATCTGTCGCATTGACGGTCTCCGTGGTCTTACGTTTTTAACGTAGCTGCCATCATACAGAGCTTATTAGTCCTCTCAATGTGTCATTCTGATTATCTGCATTGTAAGACCTTTACTAGTGCCTTCGGCTATGCCATATTATATTGACATCTCCTCTGTGGCAGATGGCGCGTCATTGTTGGAGGGGGGGTGAACTTCCATCAACAAGAAGACATTTTCTTCACCTGTCAAACAACGAACTCCCACTACTATCACACCACCTTACATCATCTCTCCCATCTTCATACTCACCACACGTTCACAATTTGTATCCACCCTCTATCACCCCAAAAGATTTAATCTACTTTTCGTATTTCATAACAACTCTGCACCCACCAACGCCGATTCAGCCGTTGATTCAGCCGTTGATTCAGCAGTTGATTCAGCCGTTGATTCAGCCGTCGATTCAGCCGTTGATTCAGCCGCCGATTCAGCAGCCGATTCAGCAGCCGATTCAGCAGCCGATTCAGCAGCCGATTCAGCAGCCGATTCAGCAGCCGATTCAGCAGCCGATTCAGCAGCCGATTCAGCAGCCGATTCAGCAGCCGATTCAGCAGCCGATTCAGCAGCCGATAGGCCTTATGATTGACTTTCCAATTCAAATCAAAGATTTCATTGGGAGGTCAGACAATCGTAGCAGTGTACCGGGAGCCTAATAGACGTGTGAAATACCTTGCGAAAGATTATAAATTCGGAATTGGATAAACCATATATTATTATATATAATTGATGTAAATAAGATATCATTTGATTAAGTCTAAGTATCGGAAAATAATAGTTTCATATCGGAGTTATAATTCTGCCAAAATTACTTTTTTTTTATTTGATTGTTTTAGTGTCTCAAAAAAATAATATAATAAGATCTATGGAGGAGGTAAATTCACAAAAAAAACAGACACAGTAGTTGTTGTTAACAGTGGTTGTTGTATTTGACCAAGATGACAATTAACAGGTGGTGTCATATATATCAATCATAGATCACGACGTTTGGCACAAATTCAGAGCGCTTCATCAGGTGATGATAATATAATAAGATGTTGTTTATACCTCTAAAATATCATTGAGATTCATTCCCAGAATTACAATATATTTAATATCAAAATTTTGTTATCTATCACTAGTTATTTATCCTTATCATCTAGCTGTCTATCCTAATCATGACTTAGGCTACTGTCAAATTTGTATGAACTCATACATGCGGTGCGCGTTCCCTTTTAATTATTGACAAACCCTATTTAATCACCAAATACTGTCTCCTGATTTAGCTGTCTTATAGTGAGTAGTATACGAAATTCGCACAAGCTCAGGTGAAATCTGCAAATTTGATAATAAGCAATTACGCTTCGCTGTAACTGATTACTCAATGGATCTAGAATAAGACGTATCGAGTAATAATGAGATAATTATACCTGACTGGTTATTAATGGTAACTGATGAAGTCTTGATTTGACAAGATTATAAAATAAGGAAGCCCATCCCTCCTGCCGTTGCTATCCAAAAAACGGAATATTCGACGCCATTTCTTAATGTAGTCCACAGGCTTTTCCTATTTCCACAGTAAGGAACAATATCTTACCTTGTGATTTATACCAGGTTCAAAACGACTTATGAAGAGCAATACCAGGAGGTTGATAACATACTAGGAGGCTGGATACACGTAGGACTAGGAACTGTTGTCAGCATTATTAGAACAATTATAAATATGAATACTAGATTGAAATCGTTACGAGAGAAAGTGATATGTGCAAGATCCCTCCTGGAAAGGTGAGAAATAGAATATAGTTTACATTCACATGCTGACTCAACAGAAATTAGGTCTGCAGGAATGCGTCATACATGAAAGGTCAAGGACATTTAAAAGGCAGGGAATCAGAGAGGTTTTAACCCCAAAGCCCTGGTGCTCTACTGGCCATGTATGAATAATTCTGTTTACACATAATCCTCTCTACTACGGAAAGCCGTTTTACACAGAATTCAAAGGATATTACATAAATAAAGGGGCACATGAGATTGGCAGTAATATATATAATAACCGTCTTTATTAGTTATTAATAAAAAGAGTATATAACCCATAAACCTGCTACAATTGTAGTACATAATCATGGGCTAACTCCTTTAAGATAAGAATTTCCTCAATCCAATGGTGAGGTGTCTGAGCTGATGGATGGATCCGCGAACCGTTAGAGCAGCTCAGTGAGATAATACAGAAGGTTTACCTGGGATACCGCATCATGCTTGGCGATAACTGTAACTACGGGAGAGAGGTAAGTAACGGAGTTGATAATACAATTGAAACCATTCGTCATATATCATAATTGTATCATATAATATACATATGTATATACACACATTTAGTATCCACCTAATATAAGAGTCCATAGAAAAGACCTAGGGAGTGCGTATGTACATACCCGGAGAATATATGTTGTATGCTCCTGGTTGCAAAAGCTGGCGCATGGGGAAACAATAGTGCATATGAAAGAATAGTGCGCACCTAAAATTAACTGATATCTTGGGGTTTTAGATATAAGCGGTCGTATGCTCCTCGGAGCTCTGCCCAATATCCTCGCATACTCTCGGATATTACTGCGCGTCAACTCCTCGGAGCATACGGCCGCTTGTATCTGAAGCCAGTCAATATTGTGTATTTATTCACTCATACATTTAGCCATACAAAATCCATAGACGAAAGAAGGATTAACATAAATTCTAAGAAAATATTCTAAAAGTGGCCGGTTACTTCAACAAACCCAGCTTCTCCCTTCGAACGGTTCCCATTAAGATCAATCAAATGGCAAATACGTTCTAAGTGATGAATGAAAGAAGATTTGGCTTACAGGCCTGTGGTCAGATGATGAATGGTCGGATGGCCTGCCATAGCCTGCCCTACCCTCTGGAGGCCTCTATGACCTCCTAGGCCTCACACAGCCAGTGAGTCCTGCACAAACAGCTTTGTATGCGCCCCCTACACTGGGACATTGTCGCGCAGAATGGGGATCAATTTGGCCGCGCCACCCTGTAACGAATTTATTTGAGGTCTTTCCAGCCGGCCAATAGTTTGCCAAAGGTTTAAATTGGCACGTGGAGAGGCTCGCGTGCAGCCATGTCGTCTTAGTCTGCGGCCGTGCGAATCCAAACCTTTGAACCCGATCCGCCCCTGCCATGTCCCTATCTGGACATCGAACCTGACCCTACCTAGGATAGACCCTGATCGTAGAACCATGCAGAACTCAATCTTACTCTTGCTCTTCCGGAACCCACGCCCTGCCATTTCTCTCTTCAGATCTTCTTCCCACTACGGACTCAAAGTGAGCAAGGCGTCAACTGTAAGTCTATACAGCATTTGGGATACACCTGGGAGAACATGTTAGATATCCAGGTCAATCACAAGTAATGTACAGTTTGATGGAAATTATGATAGGTAAGTATGAAATAATAATGTGGCGGTTACGGACAAAGTCGTAGATTACTTATAAATCTGATTTTCATGCAATTTTTAAACATGTTCACTGTGACCCTATTTATCCCCATGACTGATTCTGATCCTAATCCCTCCCCGACTAGACCATGACCTTTCAATGTTTCTACTGCTACTACATCCTACACACTAAGAGCAAGGTGTCCATCATTGATGAATGGGCGTGGCATTACCTGTTTTTATAGCAGTCTAGAATAAAGAAAAGTACAGGGAGCGGGGTAATAAAATTTCATTTATTTGGATAATGATGACATTTTATGTATAGTGAAATAGAAGTAAAATAGTAAATATATGAAAATATATGAGATGTGAAACTGTGGGGTGGGTGTGATATAAAATGAATGATGGTGTAGATGGATTCAGGGAAAATGGTGAGTAGGACGGTGCTGACCAAGGCAGAAGTGGAGTTGGGTGTATGAATGATACGATAGGTGGGGTGTGTGGAAGGCATTTGTGGTGACGCCAGGTAGCGGCAATGACTGACCCTGGCCAATACATCCCATGAACTACCAATTATGAATAATTAACTATTAAAAGGTTTTGGTTATATGCAGTCTATGTGTCATTTTCTGTAACCCACTTGCACCCGGTCAACTTGCTTCTATAACAGCCTGTCTGGGATCCAAATGTATCAAGCACCAGTTTGTCAATGGCGTTTTCGGTCTCTAGTGATTGGTCATGGTCAGTTGGGCACGCATCAAACACTGGCCCTCTGCTCCTTTCTCAATATTATAGTGCTAGCACGCAGATTGTGAAGAGTTAGCTTAAAGCAGCAAGCTCAAAGTCTAACCTTTAAGCAGCGTATGTCAGCGTGTGACCCACGCTCAATAACTATGCAGACACCCACTACCCAAACCTTAACGTCACCACTACTCTTCCTTGGCCCTAACCCCTATCCAATCCAATTCAGTGTCCTATCTCGACCATAACCCACACCCCCAGGCTACTTACACCGTACCCTAAACCTGACTCAAGACTCCTCATAGCACCGCAACCACAAAAACCTCATCAAACCATCAAGGCTCCCGTAAACCCAAATTCTGAATATTCTTGATTCCCTCATTGTGATGGCCTTACATTAAACTTTCAACATGACCATGGCCTTACCTACCCCTCACCCGTACCCATTTCCACATTACAACCACTCAAGCTGCAGCCCTTCCGTACATCGTCCTAGCCTCGCTACTCCCCGACGTGGTTTTATCTTACTGCCTTTCAGCCCCGACCTCGTCCAGGCTTGTATATATCTAAATCCCGTACCCGAAATGAACCCAACCTCATCAGTGGGGTATTAAGAGGAGGGTGTGCTGGTGGGTTCTTGTCTGGGCACTCCATGTTGCAGGCTGGCAGCTGGGCCCCACTCGAGGATGCGTCTTCAGCCTCGTAGACCCTGGATCTACTCCAAGTCAGGCCTCCGGGCACCTCCGACCCCATCTTGTTTTTGATTAGTCCTAGAAATTCATCCAGAAAACCCCTGCTAACGCTCCCCCACCCTCCTGTCCCCACAAAACCCATATTCTGAATCTATTGCCAGCAAAGTTTTCAGATACATGGTTCAAACGGACCCATGGACGAGAAAACATACTTAAAACATAATGGTACCCATATGATATTTTGAATTTGTTTTTCCAATACCAAATCTGTCCTCACCTGAAATCTCAGGATTCTTCCCACTATCACACACAACGAGTGCCTTTAATAACAGCTTGTGAAAAGGTGATATTTCCCTGTTCGTTACACTACACGAAACTAAACAGATAATTAAGACAGCTTTCCAAAAACTCCTTTGAAATGCCAATAGTAGTCAGTCCAAAGTGTATGACACACACACCCAGTGTGGCCCTCGGCCAATAGAGACACCTAGCGATCACACCTAGAATGTGAACATAGGTTGTGATTGCGGGAGTGTTGTTTTTGAAAGATTAGACTCTTGGAACAAACTAGGCCATTGTATTAACATGTCTGGTAAGTCTTAACCTTTGAATTGATAACTGTGTCAGTTTTTCCGTAGATAAAGTTAGGCATATATTAGTTAGGTCCGCCAATGTATTTATTGTACAGCCGCCTGTGGGTTTCCTGTGTTATCTGAATCATATCTGAAGTAATACTGGGGAAAATACTATGTGTAACCCTCCAAATTGGAACTGGAATACCATAGACTACGATCACTGTACACTCTCTCGGCAAATAACCTAAACGGGTATTATAATCATATTACGCTAAAACACCGAGTCATCCAATGCTAAAGAATATATACATGTATTGCTAGGTGTTTGTTTGGCTAGAGGCATTGCGTAAGAAGTAACTAAAGTTGTATGAGAACACAACAGGAACCGTACCACTCTGTAAGTTTATATTTCAAATGTATGATTAAGTTATTGTTATATTTGTATTGTATCATATATACACATTTCTTCATCGTTTACTCTACCCTCCAATTGTGTCCCCGGACAGTGTATTAGTGGATGTGTAGGGCGAAGATGAAAAAAATGTCTGTTTTCTAGTTAACGGCACGGATATGATGAATATCCTACCGGAACACGCGCTTATTTCCCCAGGGAGGAATGCATCGTGTATGTCTTTCACGGCCGGGCTACATCTTACTCACTATCTTCTGTAGTCTTCGGTATAGATTTACGCACATCCAGCATACTTGTCATCCTCCTTAGTGGCCGTCAGGCGTACTACAATCTGAATTATTCAGACGTTAGGAGTTCATCCGACGGACTCTGTGTAGCGTTTGTGGGGAAAAAACTAGATCGTCGCGGTTATTCAATATATTAAGTGGTGTGGAGTGGGTTTCTGATTCACTGTACAAACTGAGAAATGACAACATAAATTTATTTAAATTCGCAATTGATCTCATATTGTAATTAATAGCCTTGAGAACCATAACAGGTAATGTGACGCTCTGGCGGGATATATATACATGCAAAATTACTATATGTATATCATTAATTATAACATTTGAAGATACTGATAGTCATGATGTTTATCTTGCTGAAGATGGGTACGATACGTTTTACTATTGTTATATCTGACTTAATTATCCACGGTATAAAAAAGACCCCATTGAGAATTTATGGGGACTCAGTAAACCACTATCCATTATATAAGACCTGTCAGATACCGTAACTGTGGTATACGGATTCAAATCTGTAGTATACGGCCTCAAAGCCATGGTTTACGGAAAAATAGTCCCTTATTGTTATAGAGCAAAAATATAGTCCATATTGATAAACCTTATAATATGGCAATTCCTAAGATTACTCGCGATGATGGATGATAAATACAACAAACGATGATTTTGTGAAGAGGCGGCTCTTGTCAGCAGTTCACAGAATATGTCTCTGACAATCATCTCCATAGCGCCACTGAGAATGTACAAGAATGCTACAGATAGCATGAGGGCAGGGGCCTGGGGAGCGGAATAGGGTTGCTGGTGAGGTATGCCCCTTAAGGACAGCCGCCTACGGCAGATCTGTACACTCGGGGACGGCTACTAGTGACTATGTACACTTCTAGGGGACAGGGGCATTGTCCTCTAAACTTAGAATTCGAAGATGTTATGTGATATGTTATCCTTGATATTTTTATTTCTATTACCTAGAATTCAAGAATTATGATGTTATACCCACATTCAGTGCAAATTTTAAGTGTATTTTTTAAGATATTTCCTTTTGAAAAACAATTACATATATATCCATCAATTTTTTGTCTTAAGGCGTCATCCGCCCCCAATTGGTTGATGCCTCAAGGCATCATCCGCCCTTAAAGGGTTTTAAAGAAGATGTCTGGAAGAAAGTTCTAAGGAGTAATGGCTATGGGGATATTCCGGTTGGGTTTGCTTTGTTTAAGTCTTCGATTATGGATATTCTGTTACAAATGAGACTACTTTGCAATATGTCGCTTTCCTCTAAATATTGACCTGTGTCCCGGTAAATTCAGAGTGGAAGGCCATGGAGAGAGAGGGGGTAACACATCATTGGTGCGAGTTCACCAATGATGATGCTCGCGCCCACTGTGACAGTGGGGCGTAAGGGTTGAGCACCAGCACGGACGTGGGATAGACCGTGAATCCATTTCTTTGTAAGTTCTTAAAATGGCATATTTTTAGGTATATAATAATAAGTCAAACGTGCTGACTGTAGACGAAACGGTTCTCGTTCCCGGCCAGTTGTCGATTTCATATGACCTTGAACGAGAACCGTTTCATACGCAGTAAGACGTTGATTAATATTACTACCCGTCACCTCTTTTCTCTCACCAATAATGTGAATGACATTTGCCTCTATCCTTTCTCTATCCGCTCCATCCCGACCTCCGCATGAGAGGACCTACATGGTCTCCGCATAAGAGGCATGCCGTATTCCGCCATCTTGACCCATCTACCTAACCACTCATAACTAACGTTAGCTAATTTCAGTCACGCTTTTATTCACGGTAAATATTTTATTTCTCAGTTTAACCCCTCAAACACTTACATTTGAAGCCATGTGACCGTTTCCCTCTCAGCAGGTAGTACCTTTGCATTCGCAATTACTTGTTCCCAAAACAGCCAGTATAAGAAATTAATTGACCGCCCATGTTATCTATAATGAACGATGCTTTTCTATTAGCCTGATTAAAACGGGTCTTTTCCCTAATTAACGCTCGTTCTGTCAGCGTCACCGAATTTCTTGTGTTTGAGAGTTTTTGTTAGGTTGTAAGTCCTGGTCTTTGTGTCATGTGTAAGAAAATGATTACAATTTATGTGCTTTATATCATCACGGATGAATGCAAAGTAATGAAGAGATAAAAAATGTTTTCATAATGTAAATCTCACAACCCTAGAGCTAGGCTTATACCAAGCCACCTAGTCACTTCTCACAATATAGTCGATTTGGGAAATGATATCTAATTGTACAACCTGTTTGACATTCATATAAATATATGGATTAGAGGAGGTGCATGAATACAGTTCAATGAAAGTAAATAATTCCCCTAACCACGTTGAGAAAAGGCATAGTTAATGTAAACCGACTTCAATCCACAAGCTCGAACCAAATGGAGTAGATCACAGCCTCTCATTTAGCTGAAGAAAAGGTAATCGAATTTCAAGGCATGTTCCCCTTGATTAAACAGTTTTCACTCGGAGGTAATCAGCGACCGCCCGTTTTAGTACGTGTTTGAATTGCGGCATGATTAATTGATCATTCAATTAACGAGAGACAGGCTAACATTTGGCCGAAATAGTGGATAAACTGCGGCATACCTGACATGGTTAGAGGCTACTCTCTTCCAGGCCGTCAGTTTCTACTAGACCTGGGCTCTCTTGCCCTGCCTGCTTCAGTCCACACTACACTGCCTTCAGTTGATGCCTAGAATTTATCTAGGAATAAGTTTGACCACTCAAAATCCTTCTGGTTTGACTTGGGAATTGCTATAATAAATGATATACATGATAATATTTTATTTTTGATGATTTACTCTAATCTTTCCTAATTGATTTAGAATACTTTAATCTACATACATGTATCATGTCCAGACTGACTGTATTCCCATGAGCATTTTCATTTGTTTCTGTAGATAAAACATATTCCTTATATTGTTGCTTTCAACTTATTGTATTGAGCGGCTGCTAATACACCACTACCAGGATCGCACTCCGTGAGAAATTACTTTATATAAGACCTGAAGAGGGGAGAATGCTGAGGAATGGATAATTTTTATTGAGGAATAGCTAGAAACAAGATAAATCAAGCAAAAGGCAATAAGATTCCCATGAAACTCGGTACAATACAGGGCCCTGTTTTTCAGTCACGATATCCTCTTTGTAAGATATCTTACAGCTGTCAGTGTACTATAGATAAGACATCTTTGGGGATCGGCCAACGATTGTCCGTCAAGAGCACTTAGGCTGCAGCCAGGTGTACTATAGATAAGACATCTTTAGGGTCACATGGTTCCAAATGTCTTCCAAAGTGTCTTAGACCTAAGACATCTATGGACATGTCGTACAGAATGCGCAACTTCACTTCCCGTAGGAATTAAGCAATGAAATTTGAACATGTGTAAGGTATACATATAACCTATAATCGTCCCAAATATGAAGAAGATCGGCTACTTTAATCCGAAGATATCAGCGTTTGAATTCCGTCATAGCAATCGTCTGCTCTGGAGGCCAGCATATTTTCCGCTAATTTATGCAGCGACCTTGACATTGACTGCGCATCGGGAGGTGGGAGGGTGCAATGACCACCAGAGCAGACGATTGCTATGACGAAATTCAAACGCTGATATCTTCGGAACGGTGTGGCCCATCTTTTCTTCATATTTGGCACGATTATAGGTTATATGTCCCCCTTACTCGTGCTAAAATTTCATTCTTAAATTCTTATGGGAAGCACAGGAAATCCTCTATATACACACAGTGAGCTTTGATAGAGCCTGAGACAGTTCTATACTTGAGACACTTTTAGCGGCGATCGAGCGCGCCGCACTGAGACCGTGTCTATAGCACAGCCGCCATTTTGTGTCTTGCAAATTGTCTTCCAATCGCAGCAATGTCTCAGCATATCGGTGGCCGATTGTGTCGCGACTGAAAAACAGGGCCCCAGGAACGTCATAACGGGCATTATCGCGTATCTGTCTTGATGTAATTCATACTTGAAGTACATGAAAGTATGTCCTAGAGATTATCTTGCTTAAAGGTGTATTCATCCATTTGCACATTAGCTGTAGTAGATAAAGTACATCCCAGTGCGATTATAGTATGAAGAAGTACATGGTGAGATGTTTGCTATGGGAATATGCATTCAGTGGTATCGGACGTCAGCTAAGCGGATCTTAAAGGATCGTGTTTATGTGCCAGGGGCACTAGTAGATTCTTTCAGCACACTACTCAACACGCAATCCTACGCCCTTGTTTTGAGCACTACCGTTGTTTTGAGCACTAAATTATACGAAAATATCACTGATAGTCCTAGGCTGAGGGTGATATTACATGCGTACAACACGGCGGCTCCATATATGGTCGTGAAGAGAGTATATTAAACGCCCCTCCCAAGACGGTACCCTACCGCCCAGCCCTTAATAACATGAGAGCCATTGATTAAGGCTGCGAAATTACTTTTATTGATCCGCAATAACCGGAAGTAGGTAGAAAAGAAGAGCGATTAATTTCCCTAGGAAAGTGCGCGCACAGACCCATAGCTCATGTAGCGGAAAGAAGATCCTTCACAAGAAGGACAGGTGTGGGACAAACCAGTTTGGTTTGCTCGTGAAGACAATAGCTCATTTACTGCAACGGCTGCACCCACCTCGTCTGGGAGGCTTCATGCATAACCCTTCTAGATACGACAGTGCCTTAATTCTCCAGCTATGCACGATTCTGTCCAGAGAACGACGGGGTAGTCATTAAAGAGCATGAAGAGGTTTTATTAAGTTTTTTTTATGCTTAACCAGGATCTCTGTTACGTAATACCTGAAGACGATGCTTTTGTGAAGATCGAATAATGTCTAGGTATTGAGATAACAACTTTATACATTCTCTCGTATAACATGTATGCCTCAAGGCAGTACTCTCCAAACACAGTAAACCTATATCCAGAAACGGGACATCATTCTGTGTTTTGCCTGCAGGGCTTTCTTCGTCTTCAGCGCCGTCTCACAAGGGTTATCATTACCCTTTGGAGATACTAATTTGCAGGAAATTATCTCAGATCGTTATTCATTACCCCCCTTTGTGCAGATACAATTGAGGCGATGACAGTTACTATAAAATCATACTGGGAACTTTAAACCAATAACAGTAATTGTGAACCAAGGTAATTTAGAATGAAGATATTAGTTTGCGCTATTCACGCACAATCTTACATTGTTAAGAGTTTCTGAATAATTCATAGAACGATTCAAGAACATTTTTTACAACTGCATTACAATCATGATGTTGTCCGGACCATCACTCAGGAATTCAAATTCAGTAGTTACACTGGACCAAGACTAACACCCCTCAAACATATATATTTTAACAGAATATAAAGTTGATCCCCAGTTCCAGCAACTGTTTATATACATGATATATGTATCAAATGGACCGGCATGATGTCAAGTAAAGCAGACCCCTACTCTGTCCCAGATGTAAGTTATCTGTGCTACAGGGAAGTCAATTTAACGCAGTTAAGTAAACAAAACAGATGAGCAGTCACTTCCGAGCACACATTGTCCGCTTACCGAAGTTTGCTTAGCGGAGTATTTTAGATATGATATAAGGGATTCCGCTGTGAGAAGAGGTGGCATGCTTACCGCGGTAGTGCACTTAATCCGGTAGATCGCTACTGGGGCTACACTTGATATTTCACTGTCCCTATGGCATTTTATAAAATCGTTCTTAGATTCAGCCCTTGCTTGTCAGTCCACATACACATTTATATTGCATTAGAACAGTCTCACTCTCCAATGTGTATGGCCTCCTCCAGGTACTTCACTTCAGCCTGCGACTATGGGCCTTTTCGAATTACCACCCGCCCACCATACTATATAAAGAAAGTTACATTATCATTTTTGTAATATTGATGTCATCTCTGGACATTTTGATTCAATAGCATCTCCAATGTAACGCAGTCTACGCGTTAGTCATTACCCAATAAAGAAACCTTCGCTTTCACACGCCTTAATCTTGTATGCCCCGTCTCACTTATATAAACTGTCTATCCACTTTAAGGTAAAAAATTAATATTCGTCGGCCCGAAATATCATTCCGGTCCTTGGAAAAAAAGAATTTTTGTCTATCCACTTTAACCTTCATACTCTTCTTTTTCATCCCTAGCCAGGACTCTGCTGGGCCCCGGGCCGGTATCTGAGATGTAGCTGGGATCTCGGGGATGTAGCCTCACAACCAACCAGAACCCATCGTCCAGGAGGAAACAGCGTTTTATTCATTACCTCGATTTCTCTCATCAGAAGCCCCCTCAGGAATGCAAGATAACTGGCCACTCTTCCACGAGTACATCTACTCGGTCCCATGGCTACACGCTTGTTTAAACCCTCTATTCAGTCCAGGCACTGTTCCACACACAGGTCCGTTTACCTCTATTCGGCATTTGTCACTGCCCTGGCACGCACCTTTGCCCACCGATCAGTCCCGTTTATTGTTCCACATGCCTGTTTGCACTCCATTCAGCCATGGGCACTGCCGCATAGGATTCTTTGCCCTGTTTTCACTCCTTGCCCATGCTCCACGCATGTGTTTACCCTCTATTCAGTCGCAGGCACTATTTTCTAGGCCTGTTTCCCTATGTTCAGTCCCATTTATCCAAAATAAATATTCATTTACAAAGATCTTCCTCCTGCGGGATACTGATTCACAGGAGAGGTGATTGAGTAAGATGATAGCACTTATTAATGTGCGTATGATGTGTCATTGCCCCCAACCACGTGGCGGCGTCACTCACGTACACCACACATTATATTCTTTAATTCAAGATGATTACATATATTATTCCTGGGGTGGTGGTTTTTACATACTGTCAAATCGGCAGAATTCGTAAAATATAGGAACAAGATTAAATGATTCTTTGAATACTTGTTGGATCTGACCATCTTGACATGCCCTGAGCTCTTGCTGACACAAAGGGTAGGCCTGTGTGTCAGTAACCTGTGTTAAGTCCTGTGGTAAACATTATGTTTGTTTTCCAACATACCCGGGGAATCAATTAATTAGCAATTACAAGCCATGTTGATGTTCTATTTGCCTGCTATATTTACTTCCACAGTGTCCTCATCAAGGCAAATAGCAAGTCTCTTTGCCTCATCCAGATTCACAGCTTCGTTTTCGTTATAAATTCCCACTTTGGTTTCCTGGTTATTCAGAGACAACATTATTGTTCTGTCAAATTAGAAATGGAAAACCAGGAGAAATTGTGGAAGCTTTAGAGCATTAAAACTTTATGAAGATCGGCGTGGTAGTGATTCTAGTAGTTTCACAGCAGTGCCAGAGCAGTAGTGGTAGCAACATTAGAGGCAGCAGCAGCAGCCGTGCTGGAGCAGCAGCCTTGGTGCCATGAACTGGTGGGTAACAAAGGGATCACTGAGGCAGGTTTAGGGCCCATATGGTGTGGTCTTATCGACCAGGGCTTTAAGAGCCCACCGGGCCCCTAGTCAACCTACTAAAACCGACGATACTCCCAATGGTACCCAGAAGGGCATTTAAGGCCTACGCGGCTCCATGTTTTATGTACAGGCAGGAAGATTTCTGGATCAAAGCTCAGTCCACGGTATTTTCTCAGGAAATGAACACATTGAAGAATCATTGACGACACCATAGTTGATATCAAATTACTTTTCATGCTAATGTTTGTGTGCAACTATGATAGCCGATGTGCTATATATTATTCCAACTGATATCTATCAGTCATGAGGATCTCATAATTTCACGTGTCCATCTTTTGCTGAGATCTTAGACTAGAAGTTCTCAGCAGAATCAATCAAGTCACCTTTATACAATACTGTTCTTTTGTCATCTTGCTCTTGATTTACGAGATGGTCTTTTTCTAAGAAATATGTTAGCTACCACTGTGACTTGAACCCGTACACATGAATCTGTCAGCCATCTATAACACCAAATGAAGAACTGTGCTTATAATATTTGTGAAACATACCCGGCAGACCATTCTTATTCTGCAGTAAAACATACAGGAACCATGGCATAGCAATATCAAGCCTAGTGGTGTTTACCGAGTATTCACCGAAGCACACCAATTCTCATTTGTCTAGGATTTGGATTCGGAAATCCATCCTTTGCTGGCCCTTGTAGGGTGCTTCGTTTGACCCCATTTGACTAACGGCGACCACATATTGGTCTGAAGGCATAGGCCTAAGTTAGGTTTAGATTTCTGTCACAGCAGACATAAGAAAATGAACGGTTGCCCGACCGAGGGTCAAGCCTTCATGAATTTATCTCTAGCCCACTTGTGCGACGAGGCTTACAATATTAGCCATATCGTGACTCGACAGTATTACTAGTATATGTAAAATATCATTAATGCAAGTGAAATTCTGTTAATATACGGTTTGTAACATTGTTTATCGTATCATACCGAACAACGCAGAGAAACGGGGCGGGGGGCATGTGCATATTACTACAAGCTGTAACATATGAAAGCGATAAGGAAAGAAAAAAAATATCATACTCCCTTATTAAAGTGTGTGATTGCAGTTAGTTGTGGAGAATACTTTTGAAAATTAGTACTGTATTTATCAATAGTAACTTTGTATTGCACTAAATTTGAATTTTTCCTCTTGGTACTTTTTTTCGCAAAAACTAATGGCAGTTTTACGATGCAATATGTCCTTGGAGGTTCTAGGTCGTGTCTATGAGAGATATGCATTCTTTACATTTCTCAAACTGCGGACACAGCACACTATCCCAAAGCATGTTGCTATGCGATGTTATGATTATATCAGTTAGGCTTTGAAAGGCTAAACTCATTGGACATGAGGTACACTGAATTCCGACGTATAGAAAAATACTGAAACAAATATTGTAGTATTGGATCGATCGTTCAATCCATCATATATGAATAGCATGAGTATCTATGATTGTTTGTTTGTATACCCCTACGCTTGCTCCTGGTACATTCTTCTTTAGGCTTCAATTATAGAGCGACCCTAACACCATAAACTAACCAGCTATATTCCTATTGCACCTTAACGTGATTCCAGATCCAATTTATGAGTTCACAATTCGCACTGCCGCTCCCACTGTGTTTCCATTTCAGTTTGCTTCTTATCAAATATTTGCCGGGTAGTGGTAGGCCAGTCTCGGTGGGCGTTTCCCTCAATTGCTCACTCTTTAGAAGTGCCTCTTAAAGCCGGTCCATTGAATGATGGATGGTGGACATTGCGCTGAAGGCCAAGCATGAAAAAACACGCCTCGTTTACAAGACATGATCCAGTTTCTTTTAACCATGGGCGTGGATGTCTTTCAATAAGCTCTTCTCTTATTGACCTTCTTATACGGTGACATGCAATATGCATTCGGAGTAAGAAATTAATCTGAAAAGGTTAATGCTTTTATTATACAACTCCCTTTCAAACAGCTCCAATTCACGCAACGGTATTTCCATCTGATTCATATTTAGATCTGTAAAACATACGACGTCAAATATTCTATGGGCATTCTATGGGCATAGTACTCTCAGTTATAGTCTCTTGAATATGAATAAATAGTTGAAAACCATACAATGGTAAACTGTTTTCTTTAATGAGATGTGTAAAGAAAGTTTGAAAATTATGTTTGGTTTTCGGCGTGTGTGCGAATATTTCAGGTAAATTGTTAGCAGTAGAATACAGAGATTGCTGTCAGAATAAAGTAGGGTCATTCTCAATAAAAAAGCCATTATATTCGATTGCCTTAAAGCCAGATAAAGAGGCCCTAATTAGGGAACAGCACCTCGGTATGTTCTGTCCAACAGTGTGTTAAGGCTAGAGGCCCAAACTAGCTAGGTGTAGACCTTAAGAATAAGGGAGTCGGAACTTAAATACAGGGTACAACTATAAGCCATAGAAGACCGATTTTATCATCATCAGCAGGGTTTTAGATAGAATCCACAGGGAAAGTAGGCTCAGCTTGTGCATTCTGCACTATGATTGGCTGGTGATCCAACAGCCAACGAGGGATGACCTGTCTCGTTCAGCTCTGCCGCACATGCCAGTGAGGGTGTTTGTGACACTAACATATCGGATTGTCATTGTGAGAGCACCCTGCTACCATGCGGGATGGTTATGAACTAGAATGAGCGATAAAGAGGGTGAACATGCCATTCACTACACGGCAGGCGTACTGTAATGTCAGCATAGGAGGGAGCTACTAGGAAATGGTGACTATCCCATTTTAGTCATTTTGTTTACTGATAAATATGGACAATTTTGATGATTAAACTCTACACATAGGAACCAATATAATTGGTCACAATAGAGATGTATAGACCAAAATTTTATAAGTGGACATGAGGTGACTCGTTTTAGAGGGAAGTGAGAGGGGGGTGCTGTGAGCTGCATCCTCATCGACCTTCACTTATCCGTCACGCAGGATCAAATCGGCCACAGCTACTCAGTAAAGGTTATTTGTATGCATCAGGCTGCACACAGCCCTACAATTCTGCGCCCCCTTGGTTGTTGATCCAGAAAATGAGATTATCAGGAACCAGATGAGACGGTTGTTTTTCTCCCTGCAGAATAAGCCCTGTATACACTGCAGGACAAACGACTGTCCAGACAAGCTACTATGACCAATCACGACCGGTTACAACCAAATACTTTCTCAGTATTACACATGATATGTGCTCTGGTAAATTCACTATACATTTAGTGACTATACATTTTAGTGGCCTTTTACAACGGCCACAGCCAAAATATCAAATTGCCCAAGTGTCTGTGGCTCCCACCTTCTTGTCAGTATGATCACTATGTGTACTAATACATCAGGTACTGGACTTGCTTAATTTCCATAACAGTGGAACCTGTTATCGGACATACAGAAAGGTTTAAATATCTCTATGATATAATGTTCATCTAAATCCCAGTGGTGTACCAGTGATGTTTATAAGAGAATGCTTGTAATCATTGGAAGATCAATTCCTATAACAGAAGTGAATAATGACCAAAAATTCTTGATTGCTTCTCCATGTGCTGGTCTATTCATAGTTGGTCACTACGAAAGTGGTGTTAGTAGAAATAGTCAATATCTTTTAGTCTGTGTAATGCGGCATTTCCACCCGACGACTCTCGCAAACGGCTCTGGCTTCTATCACCATCCGCCAACTATTTGACACTTTTAGGATGCATAATCGTTAGGCGGAAACGGGGATAAAGATTTCAGGTCTATGAATATCTCCATATTATGTAATTTGGCACGACCTGACGACTATTCACCTCCCCGATAGATAGCTGAGTAGAGTACATATGAGCGGAGTGTGTGAACATAGACTCAGGATTGTATATAAATAAACCAGTGGTGATGCGCTGAGGTATCATAACTGAATAAGGTGACGCACGTTACAGTAAGGATGTGTGTAGCGCTGATTGGTGTAGCAGGTTCATATATAAAATATGTCTCACATACGGTGCTAAGCTAGGACATCCAAGCTAAGAGAAGAGAGGTTGCTGTGAGAATTCACGTAACATAGGGAGTTAGACGCTTTCCCTCCCGGGGTCGCTGGAGATCTCACGCTGCTGTTGTAGTATGATCAACCTATAAGTACCTGTGTGGCCTTTAACACCGTAGATGAAAGTGCAGGCGTGGCGCTTCCGCTTTACATTGAGTTTGAACAACCTTTCTATGAACTGGATAACAGTGTTCTATATCAATGCAGCGATGTGTTTACAGACCTTAATTTCCATGTAAAGCAGAAGTGGATGCCGACTGTTTGTTTTGCAAAATCTGCTGGTCCTTCGGCATCGATTTCAAAACGGTTTGAAATCGTTAGAGTCCTCGAAGGTCGGTCGGTGGTGCCATGTTTAGCAATTTGAGGATGAGAAATCGTTGACCAGGCCTATGTTTCTTTTGTTTACACTACCGATATTTCATCTTGAACCTGTGATAATCGATCAGCGGTGCTGGATTCTAGATTTGGCGGTAATAATCGGTAGGTGTAAACTGGGCTTCACGCAGGTAGCAGGTGGACAGGAGCTGCCAAATTACCAGCTTTGGAATGAATTAATGCCAGCGCTGTGGGTACGGCAACGTTCATTCTATGTTAAATCGACGTCACACGACGACGCTGATTCAACGTAGAATGTGGTTGGGTATAATGTTCAGTTTATTCCACATCGGAATTCTACCTTGATTCACCGTCACAATATCAATATGGCTCATAGAAAAGTATCTGCTGGACCTGTAGTCAATAGAGAGGTACATGGAAAGCCCCATAAACAGACGAGAACGTGCTATATAATTAGTTATCCTATCCCTAATAAAAAACGACATAGACTTAATATTACTAATTTTAAGCGGTATGCATTGACATAAAGTGTTTTATGCCTGTAGAGGCGAAAATAATTGACAAATTAGTCATCAAAATGTATGCTACTACGAAAAAGGTTGTGGTGATTTTTTGTGTCTGTTGGCATCCTAAGGGATGCCTCGGTTGGAAAAAATCCGGTCCGCTTCCCTGTTCTCTCTATTCGTGGTCTCAAAGCGGTGGGTGATAGGAGTATTCTATTTGCTATGATGCCTCGTCTAACTTACTTACTACGAAAAAGGGTGTTTGCATGCAAAGTGCCCATTCAAATATTTCCTAGAATAATAAGGAATAAATATATATTATGAGTGATTTATGCAGCCAGTCCCACCTAAAATGCCGTTCTGATATGAAAAATAAATACGCACTCGAGGAAATTCAGTTGTAATCGCTCTCTTAGCCATTTTGACATTTTGTTGACTGATCAAATCTCACTCGTCTTCGATTCGTGAGATTATTGTGCCGACACAATGCGTGACACTAATAAACTCAAACTGAAACTCGTGATGTCTCTTGTATTACATCACTCTTATCACTGACTAATTGGCTAACATTTGTGACATCACCGCCCATGTCAGTATTATTCTACAGTACTCCATGGGCATTGAGTATTAAGAAAAAACATAATCATGACGCCTATACGGTGAGGACAGAATTTCTTCAGAACACGTTCTTCGAACTCGTTCTGAAGGAATCCTGTCCTACACCTCGAATAAGTATCATCGTATTGGTGTCATTAATACCATTTTTATTATTATTATTATTATATACCTAGGATTGGTTATAATTCTCAAAAAGAACTGACCAAAACTTGACTCCCTTGACACTGTCATTCTCACCCAGCGCGGTAAGTACTATACAAGATCAATCAGAAGTCAGATACACTCTCCTAGCCAAGGTTAGGGTCGCTCAGGCTTTTCGCTTACGACAGAGACTATGATTCGGAGATTGAAGGTCATTTACATATTTTCGTGCAAGCTCAACGGGAACATCCGGCTCACTGTAACCAAGGGAAGCAGTGTCTCGATTCACGAGTTTCAAGGCATTTGACAAGACCCCCGTGAGGCATGTACAGGTTACCGTTAAATAGCTTTTATATGCGTATCCGATAGAAAACAACACTCGCCATGTCGATATTGATACACTAAGGCCCAGCGTCCACCAATACGATATTGCTCCGATATGGTCTATGATGCACCTCCCGATAAAGATCAGAATCGTGTCGGAAGGTCACCTTATATTGGGGCAGTTGACCATGTTTCTGCTATTAGACACCAATAAAAACTCCATACAATACGTGGTGGATTGGCATGTCTAGACATATGTCTATGATTTTGCACCTTCCCGATATGTCTCCGATATTTGCTGTTTGAATCGGTGCCATACCGGTAGGTCTAAATTTCTATCGTATAGTAGGTGGACGCCAGGCCTTAGCATATGACGTCATTATCGGGATTTCCCAGAGAGGAGGGAAACCCTGATAATGACTTGACACTAGTGCGGTCTATTCTCCGAGTCATCTGGTGACTTCCGGTTTAAAATCCCCTCCAATTTATGCAAATTTCCCTGACAACAGACTCAGTCCGCCATATTGCTGGTGACCACAAAGCGCTGTCAGAGTATAAAATAGTGAAAAACTAAACTGATTAACTTTCTCATGCACAATAGCTATATGTAATAGATAAGATATAACTATTTACACCATCCAGGCATGATTCCAACGTTCAAACTCGAAGAAAATCGTTGTTTCGACGATTTGTTGACATCGCAATCGGAGGCTAAACTGAGGCCATTACTTAATCACTTGATCTGAAACTGCCAGGGAGGTCT
The DNA here is from genome assembly GCA_950022655.1 of Alentia gelatinosa. Lineage (NCBI taxonomy): Eukaryota > Metazoa > Annelida > Polychaeta > Phyllodocida > Polynoidae > Alentia > Alentia gelatinosa. The sequence goes on along the minus strand of OX465585.1, from coordinate 47,366,260 downwards.
GGTTTTGTCGATAGATTAACATAAGAGTTACTTAGAACATCCTCACATTTCAAATGATATCGGAAATGAACCTTTGAATTCGCCATAGGTTTAACACTGTGTAGGTTCCTTGCCAAGATGGCCGCGGAGGCGTTTCGAAGCGCCACCTACTTCCAGGCTGACTCGACGAATTTACTCTATTCGGCGTGACTTGGCTGCGAGTGCTGTTTCCAATCAAATGCGCATATCTAAGCTATTTAAACGATATCTTGTGAGCGTCCCACGTTAGATACCACAATATTTGGTAAATATGCACAATAAGTCGTTCCGGGGGATTTGTCGAATGCCTCGAAACTCGCGAAGTGAGGGTGGCTGCCATCTTTAAATCTTTCGCTCAGAACTGTGTTATCAGCCTCTCGGCCAATCAGAATGGGTTGTGCTTCAAAGCACGCAATATGACGGTCAAAGCACGCAATATGAATGTCAAAACACGCAATGTGACGGCCAAAGCACGCAATATGACGGTCAAAGCACGCAATATGCAAGTCAGTACAAAGGTACACAGCGTAAAACGCAATATATCACGAGTTATTATACCCCGCGATAGCAACGGTATGTATTTATACTTAGTTAGTGCATAGGTATATAATAAGAGTTACAGGTGTTAAATTTATGGGGGGAAACGAGATAAAAGTGCATACAATAAGAACAGATGCAAGGAGGCCGAGGCACAGAGGGAGAGACAGGAGGTATAGCTAGCTGGCATTGGGTGATCGGTCGTTGGCAGAGTATACTCTAAGCTGACTAGGCAGATAGGATGTTGGATGCTTTCCCCTTTCCCCAACATGTCAACATTTCCACGGGAATTGACGTCTTAGACGTCGCTTGGATCAGTGATCATAGCGGGGCTCTAACCACCCCCTGACGGCTGAGGCACCCCTACCACAAGCACCCTTGACGAGCTCCTAAACCAGCCGCCATCGGCAGGTCGCCGGTGAGTGAGGTGGAGCGCGGGGAAGTGAGACGGCCAGTCGTTTCTATGGAAACCGTCAGACGGAAACGTTAAACGTCCCATGTGGAACAAATATTAAGGCGGTGGTTTTATATTTTCAGTCTAGTCCCCACCCATCGTTTTTCGCATTTCCAGACTTCAAGTTATATTTCCAATATATTCCTTTATATTATCCACCTAACACAAAGTGATCATAGTAAAGCTGTGGGAATCTTATATAGGCATACCCTGCGCATACATATATGTTGAATGCGCCGGGTTTTGATAAAGCGTACATACTTTACCGTTGAGGAACCCTAATGCTGTTGATATCTTTACCTCATTAGTATGTCACCGTAAAGGGAGAAAATTGTGGATTACTTAATAGATTTGGGGATCTTATTATGTTATTTCAAGCGCTGAATCAGGACGCTTCGGGAAGAGACTAACTCGTATCTTGATTAATAGCATCCATTCGTTGTCTTGCTTGTGAATGTTCTACCAAAAAAATGTTTACTTGATATGGTAGAGTATCTATTTAGAGTCTCACTCTTGCTGTGTAGGGTCAGCGGAGCACGGTGACCTCACACAGCTACTGACCAGGGATACAACACCGATAATAAATATAGTTAATGAAAGTTTAATAGTTCACCCCATCTCACAGATGGCAAATTATAATGGTGATAACTCATGATGAGGTTCAGTTCATCCTCTCCATTTCAGAATATCCTCAGGTAGTCCTTGAAGTTAGTGATATTCTAAGTTCAGTTACTGCTCACCACGTTGTTAAAGTACACCGTATTCAGTTCCTAGAAAGACGTTACAGTCAGAATACTTTCGGAATGCTGGCTCTCCGCTATACTGTACAGTTTAGAATCCACATAAAAGAATTTCGGGTCGATCTTACTCCACCATCGGAGTAAGGCCTTCAGTGCCCAGATGAGCGGTGACTCGCTCCTCAACGTTATGTTTATCTACACTGTCACTACACCTCGTTCTCCTGAATTTCTTCTCTATCTGAGTGGTGCATCTACGATGCAACTCTTCAGATGTTACTCATCCAATAAGTGCCGTGCACACCTCAACACCAGTACATGGATCTTTTATCAAACCATGACACCTTCTTGCCTCCTGCTGGCTCCCGATTCCATTTATAACCATGATTTGAGCTAGCTTCACATACTCAGATTCTGAGCACTGTACTATGCTATAGTGCAATAAGTAAAAGATAGTGAATGTGGATAAATAGTCCGTAGCTAAAGCGAATCAGTGTGCCACATGTCGGGAAAAGATGGGTAATGAAAACACTATCGACTGGTTTCAGTTAAAGATGATTGCATGCTCCTCGGGGTTGACTCTTTGCAATATCATCGCATTCGCTCTGATATGACATGACTACACGTCAAGGCCTTGGAGCATATGGCCGTTTGAATCTGTAACCAGTCAATATTGTGTATCTGTCACTTACCTATCACAAATTGTTAAATGTTTTGTTTAAGAGATTCACAGAAGAAAAACATCTGCGCAGAACAGTCAGAATAAAAAGAGTGGTAAGAAACTGAAACTGAAATTTAATTGGGTATAAAGTGTAATCATTACATGAAGTCCCTACAACATGGATGAGAACGGTTATGGGACATATCAAGTGAGAACATCGGATACGAAGAAGAACTTTAAGAGATCCATAAAACAGATTTACTCTACTTTTGAATCACGACAACATCTTTTTACACATCACTATTATTGTTAGCGTATGATATACATGGGGACATACATATAGAAGAATATCTAAATGTATATCTTATATAAATTGGTATGTAATCACTACATTTGAAGATCTACCTGACGGTAGAAATGTATAGTGGTATAATAGATAAAACGAAACCGCAAATGCATATATATGGGTTGCAATAAATAAGGCGGAGGGCTATAGAACACAGGGACTGTGGCCAGTCTAGACTCAGCGTTGAAGACGTAATACACGCCCAACACTTCCATTATTTATTACTCTCCTATACGTCAACGATTCCATATTTCCTTCGAACTCCCCTACATCTCAACACTATAGCATGACACCTTCACTTCACCGCCGTCGGCATTGCTCCCTAATTTATCCTTACCCCAAAACAACACATCATACCGCTCATGCTTTTACGCCACCATAAACCATCTTGCTTCATTCTATGTCCAATATCTTATCCAATACTCCAATAATGCTTCCCAACGGTACGTTCCTTTTCCATGTCTTATATGCACGTGTATATTGTTCCAACACACTACATGTACTTCGAAGATGGTGGTACAAGTTCCTTTTTAAAAGGAAGTTATCGACAATGTTATGCAAGTAGGACTAATGTAATATCAAAGTTTAAGCTAAAATCGCCAATCCATTTGGATGGATCATCACTAGCTGATCATGATTGATGAGACCATGTAAGACCAATAATGGAACCTTTCTGCAGCACCTAGTATGGAGAGCCTACTAATGTTGGATGGAGTGGAGCTGAAACGAAAAGGCTGCCGTTGCACTCCCGTGCAACTCGGCGACAAACCTGGGGCCAGTTTAATAGTGTAGGATCGTATATGTTGGCCCTTTTCTGTATGTCATAAACACCCAGGGATAATATGGGTCCACTTTATTCAACACTTATGGACTTCCTAATGGACGGCTAATACTGTTGGCGAACGAACTTAGATATTATTAAATGATAAGCTTTGTACAAGATACAGAAAAAAGTCTTCATGTGCAACCCTAGATTATGAAACGGGCCCCTGACTTTTACATGTGGTGTATGTATTAAGAATATCAGGGTGCCTCCCAACAGGTCCTCACTCCAAATAGTGGTTAAGGCCAAACTGTTTGGACTGCCACCCCGATATGGTATATAAGGAAGCAGATTTCTACTCAGACCTCACTTGGAACCCAGACACTGTGGCGTCAACATCTCCAGGCTGCTCAGCATTACCAGCATGACTGTGAATACTGCTTTGACCAAGAGGACTTATATCATATGAACACTACAGAAGTGAATGTGATTTTGTATGTTGATGAGAATTGTTATGTAACTGCATACTATGTTGTATTGTACCCGCAACTTCGAGGACCCAAACCGCCATGAATCTGAGTAGACCAATCTGGAGAGTAAATTCAAATTTTGAAAATATTTATATTTTGCCAATGGATCGTTACAGCATGAAGTTCTGCCTTCAGATACAGTACCGCCATGTGGTCTCAGGTAAGGGTCTGGTTCCTTCTTACGAATTGTATCATAAAAGAGAGCGGTTAACGCTATAACCAAAGGGAGACCACTTGTGGGATAAAAAAGTAAGCTATGATTGGCAATTAATTCGCGAAAAACACCAGTCTTTGGTGCATGATAAATGAGTCAGCAGGTCCACTTTTGTCGGTTGGTTATCTGTAAATGGGGTAGGTTCTGTACACTGCGCACTACCTGCAATGATGCAAGATGCATAGCCCTGTGGCAGAAGCACCCACCAAAGCCAGAAGTAAAACCCGCTGATGCACACTGACGTGGTTCAGATCACGATGAAACCAACGTTGAATTCTGCGTCGGCGTTGATGGGTGCTGGGCTTTATTTTTACTCTCCATACAGATGTTCGGCTCTAGTGTGTCGTTTCATTGCTTAATGGGACTGAATCTCCTTGGAGAGCAGGTCGCCCAACTAGGAAGTAGTTCTGCTGGATAGAACCTGCTAAAGTGGGATTCACACGATGGGATTCACGTACCTCACAGGGTGTTTGCCTGAGGGAAATCCTGCTGAGATTCAGTACTGGAACACAATCTCCTCGTTTGAATTGTATGGTTCGATTTCGCTGAGACAAGTATTTTCCACTGCAATTGTCGATGACAATTACCCCTGAAGTGGAATTCCTACGGTGGGATTTTGTTATGTACCTCACAGGGTTGAACATCGCATAAGATTCTGTTCCTTCTTAGGGGTAAATGTCACCACTTTCATTCACACGATGGGGTTCATGTTCCTTACATCTTAATTGTAGGGTTCCATTTCCCTGAGACATGTGTTTTCCTCCTGCAATTGTTGGCGACTTTTACCACTGAAAAGGAACAGAATCTCATGAGATTTTGAACCCTGTGAGGTACATGAATCCCACCGTGTGAATTCCACTTAAGAAGGTACAGAATCCCATGAGATTTTGATTTTAAACATGCTTAAAATCTATAAGGTCATTTTGGTGAGACAAATGGACCTGCTGTGGAGTCGCCAACTAAGTACCTGCCCTTGCCAATAAGAGGCCAGCAAGCATGATAAATTTTGTAACACCCCTCACCTAAAGAGTACTTGAGTCTCACGGTGAGTATTCACTGTGACTATGTTTGAGATTATGCGCCAGGTATGTCATTCCATGTGAAACAAATTCACTATTCTTTCTTGAGACTGGTAAAAGCACGTGGCCATGAGAATTTTGTACCAAAAGGAGAATTGTCTGAGACTAGGGGAAAGGTGTGAAGTACACCGGTCTTAGGTATGACTGAAGGGATCACCATGACCTAGCAGGAGACAGTGATATAGCCAATTAATGTGCCTCAAAGTTCTAATGACCAAAAATTAGTACAGATCAGAAACATCTGGAATGTAGCCTCATTGCAATAATAGGCTGATCTATAAAGATGATGCCCTATCTTTTATCACTAATCTTAGAGGATGTTTAGATGGAAACTTAGTTGGGAAATCCAATACATTTTTCAATCCTAAACGGAGCAGCCATAAAAATGGATGAAATATTAACATCAAAATGCAGAGAACAAAAATATCGATCCCTCAATACTAGTCTACATCTCATATCCTCTCTGTTGGTACCCTTTGACCCCAAATCATGTTATGCCACTTCACTATCTACTCGCCTATACCAATACCCCAAGTCTCCACCAGTATGCAGCCTACCGAGCGCTGTGTACATCAATTAGTGAGCCCCACCAGCGCCACCAGTATTATGAACAGGCTGAGCATCCATATAACAGAGTTGTCCGGGAGTGAGGCGCTGGCGGCAATGTAGCCCCAGAGAGAATGAGTGGGCTGGGGTGATGTGTGACAATAAACCTGGTTATGCTGTGGGTCGCCACGTTAGTGTTATGATAGTGGTCGATAGATCCGTCATTATATGTTTTACCCCAACGAGTTCCCCCGCAGAGCTCTCCAGCCCGAAGCCTTTCCGAATTACACCGTGTCTGGGCACGGATAAGGCCAGGGATACAGTGTATGGAGTTGATAGGGGGGGAGGGGGACTCCTAAGGAGAAATTATGGTGTGATATGTGTTACTGCTCAGTATGGGGCCATATATCTCTTGGTGGAAATTCGTTCGTGGGGATTCATTTCTAAGCTTTTAATGTAGGACTCCAAAGGTCAATTCAGGATAGAATTACTGATAATGGTTAGCCCTGGTATCACATACTCTGTTCGATGTGACCCTACCCCTCAATTACATTTGGTCCAATCCTGAAACATTGTGTCTGCCATTCCATCTACTTATACAGTGGGGTTTCCTTACCAGTCACCAACACCTTCTTAGATCTGGACAAGAAATTGGTCTCTTAACAAAACAGGTATAGAGAGGGTGTTCAGGGTGTTCACCTGAATCCATACTCAAATTTAATCTATATTGGTCTTGATGTTTTGTTTTTATATTTCAGAAGACATTTAACGACAAATATATTCATCCAGAGAATTGGACGTTCTTCCATGTACATGTACAGTCAAGTGGAAACGTAGTACAGGACATGACAATACTGGATAAATACATAGTAACAAAGTACATCAGCGACATATATATATGTAATTTTTGAAACATTGTCTAAGTATAGTTATCAATTGACGAAGAATATTGACTAGGAAGTAGAGGATCGCAAACTAATTCAAGTCACCATATAAATTCTCAAACCAGAGGGACTATGAAAAACAAGGTATATATCTAAACTCTGTCTGTCATTATATAATGGAGCTATATATGAGTTCAAAGATCTACCAATATTTCACTCACTGCCATACTCTTATTGGTGTTATCACCCACGTCACTTATTGTCTCCATACTGGTTACATGCTTACAGATGCAGTAGTCGCTGGTTACTAAGTCATGCATGTTTCCATATACATTTATTCTGCTATTTACCCTCACCTGTGACGGAACTTCTTTTTTCATAATTCTATTAGGGTTCAATTCTTACATAATTCCATTTATGTTGCCGTTCTGCCGCCTGGTCCCTCTACAGTTTTAATCTAGTTGGTTGGTTATACATGTTAATATTGGTGGGTAATGTATGGTATACTACACCAAGCTGGTTACTCTAGGGATGGTATGATGGGATGAGATGTGAATGAATGAATGTCCTTTGGTCATTTACATCTAACCTGACTTTTAGCCTTGCCTTGGTGTGTAAGTTGTTTATCTTAGCTTACTTGTATCTCTAGATGTTAAGGTTGGGGTGAGTCCCGCTGTTTACTGACTAAACCTGTTTTGTATATATCTAGCGCCATATACGCCTTCGAGTCAGCTCCTTGACCCAGTTATCTATTGTAGCATTGGAATATGATAATATCATGCATGTATATTTTCAAGGAGTAGCCCCACAATAACCGACACCTATCACACGAGAGGGTTAGATCTTTGCTATAGGAAGGCACTGGATCTTGGGAGGAGGGGGTTTGGTGTTGGCTTTAGGAGGGAACTGGACCTGGAAAGGGGAGGGTACCGTGATGGCTGCCAGACAGCAATCTACTTTGGAAGGCGAGTGTCTAATGTTGGCTGTAGGAGGGTAATGGGACTGGGAGGAGAGGGTTTCGTTTTGGCTGAAAGGTGGCGGTGGACTTAGGAAGGAGAAGGTTTGGTGTTGGCTGTAAGTGGGCAATGGACTTGGGAAGGCGATGGTTTCGTGTTGGCTATAAGGGAGCAATAGACTTGGGAAGGGGAGGGTTTCGTGTTGGCTGTAGGAGGGTACTGGGGTAAGAGAAGATTCAGTGTTTGGATGTGTAGGGCATCAGGAGGAACCCGGTGCTGTGTTGGTTATTTCCCATGAGATCTGTCTATGAATGACCGCCCATGGGGCACGGTGTATCGTGTCCAATCTTGGAGGTGATGTACATATGAGGTCCTAAGGATACATGCCATTAGTGTAGCCCACAGACGTGGCCTTAATAGTCGTTATAAACAAGGAAACGTGAATCAATTCAATTACGTTGTGTTTTAAGTAGTAATACAGGAGACGTTTTCAGTCAAACCAATTTTATTTACATATTTCTTTCCTGGTTGAAGTATACGTCTTCGCATGCTTGGTTTGTAAATGCATCATTATTCAATACAAGTTATTAATATCATAATTTACATTCGTTAAAGTTATTTGCATTGATACGTCATTTCATAATTTATATATGAGAAGAAAATTAATAGCATTATAATTTTCAACCAAACTCAACTCTTCTCACTCATTCCAATCATCCACACTTTATTCACATGTTATGTTGAAGAGAACTGTGGAGATTGTGATGTACCATCGGAAATATGGTCAATTTGAGAAACCCTTGTAATGAGAGAAATTGAAATAAACACTTCAATAAACAAAAAGAAATCCAGTTATAACATAGGGTAACTGTTCGATTGGGCCTCGGATAAAATGACCTTACGTCTATTAGGTAAATCAGCACACCTTGTCTATATCTAATTATTTTCCTCTGGACCTTGTCTTGGGCATTCTTGGTGGACATTTAGATACGCTGGCCAACGAGAATGTATACCTGTAGGAGAAGGCCTATGAAGCCTTACGTTTAAAAGTGAAGACAATCCTTACAGGGGAAGCACTACAATTAGTCCATACTTATTTAACAAAAGTGACCCATATCTTCCATACCCTTGTCCACTTATAGAAAGGGGGTTTAGCGGAGGACACCCCTTGGTAAATGAAATTAAGAAGAGCAGCCTTAGTTATTGATTAAACCAGCAAAACAGCAGTATTAGAGGGAGAATGTCTCAAATATTTTGTTAGATTCATTTATAATCATAAATGATGTAATTAGTTACCAAAACCACCAGTATGTGGCACTCCCTGCGGTTATTAGGAACCCTCCTCCCAAGGAGACCAAATCCTGTCTTACAACCTACTTGAGAACAAGCCACGAAAATTTTAGATTTCAACTAATTCAGTCTAAGTAGGGTAGTATTTAATAGATGCTTCTTTTACGATAAAATAGGTGCATTGGAAGGGTTAATCGGCAGTGGGAGGAATGATGGAAGACTAGTTCCGGTAGACGAACCTTGGGGTGGAGCTGTCAGATTGTCGGCCATATTATACCAGGTGACTACCATGCGACACACCATGTGACGGCGAGCGCCATCGATCATGCTCGTCCCAACCACTTCCGCCAGCAGAGAATTCCCCATGGATGATCAAACCAAGGGTGAAATTGGTCTGCTAATGTAAGTCACTCATTCAGGACTAATTAAAATCCATCTATTGTGATAAAAATCAGCTGAGGTCTATCTCAGACAAGGAATCGGGGCTCGCACTTGGAAAGAGTCCACACAGACTATGTGTGCTAGCCTTGAGAAATCGCTGAGAGATATGTTTAAAGATGCTGACTACTCATTGGTAATCGGTTCCTCATGCCCAACTTGTGTGTTACTTGCCCCCAATCTGGTAGCATTCATTCACATTACATCGACAAGTCACCGTGCATCCTCACATCCTATATTTATCACATCACTTCCGCCATCACCAACTTCACTCTCACACTCACCGGTCATATCATTTTTACCACCAACTCCATCCTATTTATCATAGTGTTTATATTATTACAATGTTATGTGTTGATTGTAACCATATTTTATCTATATCTAAATATGTTACCACATAAAATTTATCCAACATATCACAAATATATTCCATTCTCCCACTACTGCAGTTATTCATTTGGCTGATTAGAACAAGTAATGATGCATGTCTTTTGTTTTACGGTCATTCCTGTGAATAAGAGGGTATTCCGCATTAGAGCTTGAATGTATCCTATTTTTGACCCTTTGGAAACCAAAATATCTATTAAATTAAATGAGTAGACACTTCTGTCTTTCTGAGCGTTTTCATTCATATCCGTCAGATTCACTCTGAAAACCTTTAACAAATTTGAGATGGTTGCATGAATTCATAAGCAGTGACCCAATGTCAGTGTATAACGTAATCAACCAATTTCTGTAGTCGGATTATCCAAGTCTATTTAGGCGAAATACTGTGGGATGAAGTTGAATGTAGAGAATCTGCTCTCTAGAATATCTCTGGTGGAGGAAATCAATGTTAATCGACACGCTGAACGCGGGTTCGGGGTGATGAATAGCGATTATTTCCTCGTGTTACACACGAAAGAAAAATAAATCTTTGATTGATGATCTTCAGACTCTAGTTAAGCCGACGGCTATGCAACTACCGTTAACCGTTTAAGCTCTGGGGAGAAATCTCCTTTAGTTGAATTCACACGCTTGGATTCAGGACAAATCCTGCTGAGATTCTGTACTGCAACACAATCTCCAATGTCTGAATGGTAGGGTTCCATTTCCGTGAGAGAAGTCTTTCCCCTGCAGTTGTCGGCGACGATTTACACTAAAAAGGTACAGAATCTCAATAGATTTTGATTTTAAACTTAAGCATTTTGGTGAGACAAATGTATCCACTGCTGGGTCCATCCATTTATAGCAAACCTTACAGTGGAAGATCTAACCTTTAGTGAGAAGCCCTAGCCAATAAAGGAAGCCAGCAAGCAGGATTACATGCCTTTCACCCCTCACCTTAAGCGTACTTGAGTCCCAGGAAATTTTGCCTGAGGCTAGAGTAACAGTTAGGTCCTAGGTACTATGTGAATCCAATTCGCCATATTTCCTTGAGACTGGGGAAAGAAAATAAATACACCTTGCTATGAGACCAACGTAGAATGTCTGAGACGAGGGGAAAGGAGATAATAGGGGATATTTACAGCTTTAACTACTTTTCAAGGGCATCTTTGCAACAGGCACCAAATAAATGATAGCCTGTCAGAAGGAATGTGTGAACACAATAATGACTTTTATGATTAATATGTAAATAAGTTTAATGTACAACCTGACTGTATGCACATGCAACATTATTCCGACTGAAATAACGTTGCTTTAAAAGACAAAAGCAATGATAGAGAAATAAGTTTACTACACATGTAGCCTTGCCATTGCTGATGTGTGTATTGTAGCAACGAGTATAGAGATACTCGTTGATTGTAGTCGTTATTGTAGGGGGGAGGGAGTAGCTCTTCTACTATCAAAGGAAGCCTAATGTAGCTTCGCCGATAAGAGTACAGAAATGTAATAGATAGCAGAGGAGAAACACGTTTAACTGCTATTTTATAATATGACAGCTAGTTCGGTCGCAATATAGTTCGTGCATATTGTAGCATGAATATTGTGTGAAGAGTGCTGGGGTTAGTGCACGTCCATTTTCCAGCCTGCGGTCTACTGTATCCATCCGCGGACCCCTTGACGTGATGGGTTTTAGAATGGGTGTTGTGCTACCTAAAGGGGTCCCTGAGGAAGAGTTCAGGTTGCGGCGGCGCAGGGAAGGATCCATAAGGGCGCAGGGGAATATGAGAAAGTGGAGCGAAGGAAGGAGAATGGTGAGCTGTATAACACCACTAAGAAACTCCATCGAGATCCGTAGCCCCTGAAAATACGGCATGAGTTTCCGTTGTGAGGTAATCTCACAAAGCAAAGCCAAGTGAGAGTATGTAGCATACAAAAACGAACGACTTATTTTCGGCAATTACGGATAGAGGGCGGTTCAGATTTTATCTCACCCTTATCACTGACTTATTGACTAATGTTTGTGGCGTCATGACCCATTGGGTATGTTTTTTTACAATGCTCTATGGTCATTGAGTACGTGTTCCCAATATTAAGTCTAGGGAAAGGGTGAGATAAACGAAGAGGCATCATAGGAAGATGAGCGAGAGTAGGGGAATCATGGAAAAGGCAACAGTAAGGGGCAGACAGGAACGTTATGTGAAATATGAGAAAGAGGAGGAATCAAGAAGAAAGGGAAGGGCAGAATATGTGCCTTTAATTGTTACCGATGCGAAGCTACGATGATTCTCTGTCACCAATCTCCGGTAACAATTGTCAGTATGTATCAATGGGTAGTGATACCAGCAGAAACCTCTCCGTCCATTGTTTAAAACAGCAATTTTCCTTTTCCTTGTGTAGCTAGGCCGGGTTGAAGGCATAGAGGAATCCACAGTGGGGGTAGACAGTGCTTGGAATGACAAAGATTGAGAGGGTAGGTATATTGCTATTTATAGTAAAGCAGAAAGGTCTGACCCCCCCCCCCCCCCCCTCATACCTGGAGGTGAAGTAGCAGAGTCTTATACTGTACTCCTGAGTATACTCATTTGGATTTAAAGTGAACCGACTAAAGAGCAGTTTACAAAAAGGTAGTCTGGTTTTGGTCTCTAACCGTTACTAATTAAATGACATGCCATGATCCTCTTTGAATAGATATCAAAATGAATTGCATTAAGTTTTCGAATGTCATTACACTAATAAGCACTTCAAAGAGATCCGAATGAGGCCCATATTCCCGAAGCGCACATGATGAAAGGCTTGTCCGCCTGTGCCTTAAGGCTTTGGTTTTTTTTTTATTATTTTGTTGAGAAGGTGTCACTGATATTTCAGTAGTCTAGTATTACTAGCTATTTTTCTTCTTTTCAATATTATCCAAATTCATTGCAGACGTGTGCTACATTATATGTTGTAGATATATGATATGGCAAATAGACTACAATGAATGGTTTGTGATTATATCTAGCAGAATTTTCAACAAATGTTCATCACGAGCTGAGATACTTTTACATATACCATTTATTAAATATGTTACATGTCGCTGAGTTCTCATATTCCACGCAGAAGGTGGTGTAGCTTACACATTTAGGACAATCTTTGGTATGCACATATCTCTATCCCCTCTAGCGGCAGCAGAGAGAACTAGCGCGTCACGTGATCGCACGCGTGACTGCATATATCACGCCCTCTAATGTCCGAAACTTGACACAACATCGTTCACGTTGAATGCTTCAAGGGGATGGCCCTCAGTCGCCTGTGAAACCCGAACCGACGGCGTTACCATGGCAACAGGACTCCCCCGATGCCTTCCGGTGTCGGAGGCTCCATCTGGTGGAGCCACTCTCCGCCCGCAGTGCCCACTCTCCAGGCGTAGGTGATGTACACCGTGAGCTGAGCCTGAAAGCGGTGCCACCTGGTAACGCCGCTTTCGGGGATCACCCCGGGATTCCCTGGTAGTCTCAGTGGATGCTGGGATTAATGTTTTTAAGAAAGAGAAGAGAGACCCATTCGTGAGCCATCCGCCTCCTAAGGCCAGCCTTTCGCCGGCCACGCGCCATCTGGATAATTCATCTAGTGTCTCCCCTAGCGCCTTCTCTGCCCATCCCCCTGTTTGTGGGCCCTCTACTTCCGGCACTTTAACGGCCGTCTTAGGACCTCATCTAGCCTTTCTGAGAGGTATAAAACCTACAAATCGCTCTGTTTGTCTCTCCGTTGTGATTTCTGGAGTACTTAATTTGTCTTTAACTCTTTCAGTCCTGCGGATGCTTGAAGGCATTGCTAGTTAGGGCCTGAAGATGCCTCCAGGCATTTCTGACATGTCATTTCAAATAACCACTCAGTGCAAATTTTAATGCAAATTGATTCATTCATATTCATTAATTTCTCATAGCTTATGCTCAAGACCAGGGCGAGATGCTACTGCTAGGGTGGCAGGACTGAATTAGTTAATCACAAGGAGTTTCTCCAAGGCCTGGAATACTGAGACAGAGAGAAGGTGGATGGGGGTTGTGTTAGCCGTAGAGAGCATGGCGGGTCTGCGACACAAGGACAAATAACACGTAGAATAAAGTCCGGAAGACACGTCTGGCACTTCCTGAGTTACTCGTGGTCTCTGAGCTCTCAGTCGTCGGGCAGTCGCTCTCATAGTTCTGGAACTCGAAGAAGTAATAGAGCTGTAGGCCGAGCTTGCGCTCGCAGTTAGCGATGGCGATGTACACGGTGTGTGTCTCGTCCACGTTCCGCCCGCCCTCGCACGTGTATGTGGGCGTGCCGTTCACGCTCTCCACCGCGCAGCCCGACCACGTGTTGCCGATAGACAGCGGCAGGATCTTGTGGGTGTTAGTCTGCGACCCGAGCACTGCCACCTTCGCCTCGCAGCTATCCGTGTCCTTGAAGGCGGCCACGTCAGCCTCCGAGTAGAACAATACGTTGAGGAGGGCCTCGTTGGAAGGCTCGGGTTCCTTGAAGAGGAAGCGATAGCTGATGGAGGAGTCGCGGGGCACCGTCATGGTGGCCAGGTAGCCGAACCACTGGTCGCGCGTGTCCACGTGCCCCTCTATGAGGCAGGGCAGGTCGGAGGAGACCACGGCGCGCGGCACACGGATATCCGGTAGCGGAATGATCCGGATGTCGCCGCTGTAGCGCGGGGCACTGACCGCGCTCATCCCGGACAACCCGAACGTGCCCACCTCGTAACTGGCGCTGCGGGACGCCGGGCGCACGCAGTGCTGCATGACGAACCACCACGACCCCGTCAGAGGCTTCGTCACCGAGACGTGGGCGGATGTGACGTCATCAGATGCAGCATCGTCGTGGTCGGCCACACCGTCATCAGCGCCCGCAGCGGCGGGGGAAGTAGACGGAGAGATGTCGTTGTATCCGTAGCAGTTAAAAAGGCGAGTGTCTGTCGTGCACAGTGTCCATTCGACATTGGGGATGAAATAGCCGCCTTCGTTGTTGGAGCTGGCGGGCACGATGTTACGCACCGTGGCCGCCGTGAAGCGGAGCTGCATCTTCTGGCAGCACGTCCCTAGTGGGATGTCCTTGGGGAAGGCGAGCGTGAAGTCGAGCACGCCGAGGGAGGGCAGGCCGAGGTCGTGCAGTGTGTAGCCGCGCCACTGGTTGGTGGAGGCGCGGTACCGATCAGCCAGACACTCAATGCGGATGTCGGCGCTCGCGTCCGACACCACCACCACGCGCGACAGAAGCGCCACCACCGGCAGCAGGTAGAACTCCACCACCCCGCGAAGAAGACGGAGGGGCGCCATCCGGGCACCGCCGGCGGGCTGCTGTCTTCCGTACGTCGACCTTCTTATCGCCTTGGAATTATTGTCTGAGAAGCCACTCCGGATGTGGCTTCCCTTGACCCCGGACGCACCTCGCTGTCGCTGGCATCCGCCGCACGGCGACACTGGGGTTCCGGAGTAGGAGTGCGGATCTGGGTTTAAATATTGACAACTCGGTGTTTGTGATGGGATGGTGAGGCTGGAAGTCAGCAGCTGTCGGGAACTAGGTGTATTTGACGTCATTTCAGTGTGTTGTTTGTGATGACAATTCGCCACAGCTGTCTACCTATCTAGGTGAAGACGCCGCAATTTGTCGTAAGGGTCACCGACAAGGGTATTTTGAAGAGGTATGGGAAGAAGTGGAATATCACCACTATATAACCTACCACCCTCAGTTCCTGTATCTGCAATGCTGAATGTCACTCGCCGAAAACGAGGCGTTCCCAGATTTCTTTGTTTTTTTAAGCCACTGAATGTATTCCAAAAATCCCCACAATTTTAGTACTGAAGTACTCCTATTATCACTCACATCCTTTATAGGCGTATCCGTATACTTATATAAAAGAATGCATTACCTCATTCTTCTCACTGACATACACTGTCTATTTCTGCATAGACTCAACAAAATGCTTGAACGCTTACGCTACCACCCAGTGCCTCACTAGTGTCCTCTCTCTCTCTCTCTCCCTGTTTTTTACGACTCTGTCTGCCCCACCACTCCAAGGCTTATCCCTGTATTTTCTGCTTGTCTTATTTAGACCTAGGGCCTAGCACTCTACCTCTCCGCAGGTCTCCCCTCGTGTCTCCTGCTAGTCCTATTTAAGCCCGGGGTTTATTCACTTGGCGGCCGCGTCTCAGGCGGTCAGACAGTGGTGTGGGGTCGGTTTCCTGTGGGACGGGGCAGGGGGCTGTATGGAGGTTGGGTTGGAGTCTCTGAGGGAGGGCTCAGCTAAGGGTACTTAAGGTGTTTTAGTATGTCGTAACACGCGCCTCGTGTTGAGGGTGGAGTAATCCAGTCGTCCAGGTTCAGACTCCACCTATCTCTATCAGCTTCAAGTGTTCACCTTGCAAGAAGCCAATCTGAACCCGTTTTCGCCTACAGACCTACAAAGCTTTCATCTTTTACTAAAATGTACCAGTCTCGAGATTCCTATAAATATACCCCCTATTCTGACTGTCTCGTAACCGCCTGGACACGGTTATATGAACAGGCCAACTGTGTCTCCCTTTGGCTGTCTATAGCTGTCTACACATTCCTAAGTGCACATTGATTTGAGTCTCTATAGCTGCCTGCCCCGGCTATAGAAGCATATCTTTAAAAAATGCACCAATCCGAGGGCATCCTCATTGTTTTACACACAGTGGTTCTTCCTATGTGGCTGTTTCTGCTGGCCTTCTAAAGAAATCTTCATCCGTCTTCAAAGGAGCCAATATAGCGATGGGCAGCACCTGAAAAAAACAATTTTCAAAAAGAATAAATTGTTAAATTACGGCAACATAATATATTATCTTAAGTCATATTCTAATTTCTGTTCCACATTGGCACAATTCATATGAATCACTTTAGGATTTGCGTCAAGTGTATTCTTTTTTCGATAGAGTTCCATAATGTAATCAATGTGAAGGGAGGGGGATCAAGAAGAAACATTTGTTTTGCTGTATGTTTTAGTTTTAGCTCTCCCTCTCTGTCTGCATCATCCACAGTGAAGTTTTGAGGTTCTTGAGTAAATGATCACTAAATAACTTATATATGTAATGTATGTACTCACTGTATAGGTTATGAATTGGTACAGCAGAATAGTTATAGGACACGACTACCAAATTCCATATTGTATTTTCTGTTTATACATATTCATCAAGATTCAAGGTTCTACATAGTATTCTGTGGTCATTAATAAGGAGGGGAGGGGTGTCCATCTACCACGATTATATCATCTGGAGCATATCGTTGTGTATCGTAGGGCATGTCGGGAAGTGAGCTTGCATCGTATCTGTGGATCACATTTGTACGATGCGCCCTACGATGCACACCGACACAGCGTGATACGCTCCCCGACGCAAACACTGCCTTCTAGAATATCAACATGGTTAGCACCGATAAAGGTTAAAATATTGAGTAATGTGGCGTAGACCACAACAACACACAAACAGCGCAGTGCGGATTTAAGTTGGCAAAGCCAGAGAGTCTAGGTCTTGTAGAAATTGATGATCTCGTAGATGGGGTCGAGCCGTAGGTTTCTTTCTACTTGTTATTCTCTATTTCCGGTGTCTTGGCTCTCTCTATAGATATCCATCTCTAGACTTCATACATGTTTGCCTGGCCGTATTATCCCTCCGCCTGTGCTATTCTGATCTTTAGCACCACGTCAATGAATACCACGGAGTTGGGACTTTTCGTAGCTCTTCTGCTACGCCTTGATATATGTATTCTCCTCGTCACAGACCGAGTTACATGACTCCTCGGCCTCTTTCACATTTGTATTCCGTGCCCCTCTCTCACTATAAACGTTCTCTAAAGCTGAAGTCATGCTCATCCTGGTCTGTTCTCTGACCCCAGTTCTATGATTGATTGATTAAGCTGTGTTTCCTCTTTGTGTTGAGTCTACTACCCATCGCCCAGTCAGTAGCTAGCTACGCTTGGTTGCCTCCAGTGTGAATATCAATAATAATACCATTCAGGAACGCTGCACCACTATCCACGTCTCTCCACTACCCACATACTACCTCTGCATTTCTCAGACCCATTCTCGATCCTTTTCTCCCTCATCCCAGATTCTCTCTCTCTCTCTCTCTCTCTCTCTCTCTCTCTCTCTCTCTCTCTCTCTCTCTCTCTCTCTCTCTCTTTCTAGCTTTTCTCTCTGTACCTACCCCACTCATCTGCTTCTTTGTCTGTCTCTCTACCAGCATCACCCGTCTGTCTCTTCCTATGCCTCTGTCTCTCTCTTCTTCTTTTTTTTTTTTTTTTTTTTTTTTATTAAACTGGATACATCATAGGCTCAATCGGCCTGTCTTCCTTCAGTCCAGTATACATGATTACTGGTCAGTGGTTGATATGGCCAGTGATTTATCAGATAGACAATAGTAGACAACTTTGTCGTTCCGAAAGATACTCCATGTTTTCACTAAACATCATTTAGTGAGCTTACTGCTCATTGGTTTTGTGTAAATTTTCAAAGTTATGTCTGGGTTGTTCAATAGATCCCTCGGCGATTCCGCCTCGGGGAATTCCTTATATTACCTAATTGTGTCGTATCTCACTTTATCGGTGCTTCAATATGGTCTAATAGTTTAAGTTAGCTTGTAATTAAATGTTTGTGGTCCTTTAGATATTTAATCAGTGTTTTCGGGGTCGTGATGGAACGTACATTTGGTGGGAGAGCATTCCATAGGGTTGAGCTTTGATACAGAACACTTTTTTTGAATAGATCATAATTGGGTTTTGGGACTTTCAGTAAGGTGTGTTGGTGCGCTCTGGTTTTGAGATTCCTAGTATCTCTATACTCATCATTTACACTTCTGCGTAGTGCTATCTTTAACAGGTTTTGACTCTTCTTACTTCAAGGGTGTCTAAGTTATGTTGTTCATGTAGTTCTATAGTACTTAGTCTTTGATGGCGTTGAGTAGCAAGGCGTATACACTTATTTTGTATGATTTGGATCTTTCTTACAAGAGGTTTCGGTGCTTTGTGATAGATCACGTCTCCGTAATCGCAATAAGGGAGTATTAGTTGTTTATATATACTCATTACCGAGGCCTCTGTTAGGTAGGGTCTCATTTTATAGAGCAAGTAGATCTTATGTTGCAGTACATGATTTAGTTTTTGGAGGTGTTTTCTGAGAGTTAGTGTGTTGTCCAGAGTGATTCTTAAATACTTGTAGTCAGGGACATAGTCAATGGTGGTTGTATTTGGATGAATTATTGGTTTATTTATCATTTGTAGTTTGTGTCTTGTTGCAAAAATTACAGCCTTGGTTTTGGTTGTGTTTACGGTTAGTTTATTTTTGCTACACCAGTCATAATATTTCGCAATGTCTTCCATCATTATATCTGGGTTCAGGGGGTTAATAAGTGAGTCATTAAAATAGAGGACGGTATCATCGGCGTATAGTTGGATCTTGGCATTTTTGAAAATATTAACGGCATCATTTATATAAATAATAAACAGAAGGGGACCTAGGGTTGACCCTTGCGGGACACCGTGTGTGATCGTTTCAGGTTTAGAAAAGGTATTATTACATTTGACTTTTTGGATTCTGTTTGATAAATAATCTCTAAACCACTGGATAGTATTATTGTTGAAATTATAGTATTCTAATTTATTAAGTAAAATATTATGGTCAATAGTGTCAAAAGCTTTACGTAGGTCGATAAAAAGGGCTCTTGTAAAATTTCCATTATTAATATTGGTGTAGAGATCGTCTGTAAAGTTTGAGAGAGTTGTTGATGTTGAGTGATTAGGTCTGAACCCCCCTGCTTATCTGTAAGTATGTTGTTTTCTTCGATAAATTGTAAAACTTGTTTATGAATTAATTTCTCTATGACTTTACTTGGTAGGGGAATGATTGATATGGGCCGATAGTTATTAATGTCAGTGGGTGATCCTCCTTTCGGTATTGGTGTTACGGTAGTTTTTTTCCAGCTGTCCGGGAACTTATTGTTAGTAATTGAAAGATTAATGATAAAAGTCAGATGATAGGGTAATATTTGAAAAACATCTTTAAGTACGGCTGTAGATAAGTTTGTAATTCCGGATGGTTTGTTGATGTTAATGTTATTTACAATAGAGATACAATAGAGATCACACTCTCTGTCTGTCTGTTTGTTTGTCTCTCTGTCTCTCTCTCCACACACACATATATATGTATATATTTGCTTCACATTTATCTTTCTTCCCTGTTTGTCACCTCATATTCTGTATTTCATGCCTGCCCCTTTACCCATCAATTAGGTCACTTCAAGTGGAAGTGAAAAACGGCGTTCCTCTGGAATGCACAGAGCTTTAATATCTGCTTTATTTGATGACGTAAAACATCAGTCATCTTGGAGCTGCTCGTTAATTAACCTTATTCTTGGAGTAAAAACACGTCTTCCGTTCACGTAAACGTTCCTATGAAGTCGCGACCAAGTGACTCCATCAAACGGTGTCGACGAGGCTTCAAGCAGGCAGATCCAGTCATTCAGACCTTCCGAATTAATCTGGCGGGTCATTTTTACCCCGGACCCAGCCCTGCCTATTCCATCTCTGCCGGGGGCATGTTGCCGTGTGGCTGGCGGGCCGGCGGTGGTATAAACCTTTTTCGCTCTGCCGAAAGTGAAGCTGGTTTCATAGATATGCGGCCCAGTAGACAAAACATCCATTTATAGCAATCCTTTCATTACCATTTGAGTAATGAGCGTATGAGTGGAATACGGATACAATACCTGTTTAAATCATCCTCAAAAGGACGTACAGATATTGCATCATACTGTGTGTTATTCCCTCTTCAGTCTGATGGATTAACATGCATATCGCCCTAATAATTCATCAGATATGGTTTAGATAACACAGAAACACCACACATGGCTGCGCAGTTACCCGTTGGGCAATGCTGAACGTTACCTTATGTATTGGGGAAGCAGTTTCTGCGAGGAATGTTGAACTGCTCTGTAGACTTGTGGGGCATGAAGGTGATTGACTGTGGTAAGTATATGTGTGTGCGTCGAGATTAAGGCCCGGCGTCCACCTACTACGATAGAAATTTAGACCTACCGATATGGCACCGATACAAAAAGATAATATCGGGAAGGTGCACAATCGTAGACACATGTCTAGACATGCCAATCCACCACGCATTGTATGGGGTTTTTATCGGTGTCTAATCGCAGAAATGTGGTCAACTGCCCCGATATTAGGTGACCTTCCGACGCGATCTTGATTTTGCATCGGGAGGTGCATCGTAGGGCATATCGGTGCAATATCGTAGTAGGTGGACGCTGGGCCTAAAGTCTTTGGTGTGTGCAAGGTATGTGGCCGCAGAATGAGTGAGTGGATGGGAGATGGTAAGGGCCGAGAGATCTACAATAATATACTGTGTGAAGTATCTACGTAGGTTGATTGATCGATGGTGTTTTACCCGTAGCTACAGCGATGATCATATCGGATCGAATCTATGACATGAGGATGACAGAAACTCAGGTAAATAGCCGCATGGCTGAGCCTTAATTCCGGATCCCCCGATTTGCGGCCCAGAACGATATCGACTGAGTTATCTCGCCAGCTTGTGAGTATAGTACCGTGAATTGCGGCACTTCCAGCTAATGATTCTAGCCACCAATTATAATCTTTTGCACCACCCGCCAACTATTTGCCACTTTTAGTGCACATAATTCTCAGGTGAAAACGGGAATGAAAATTTCAGGTCAACGATTTTTTGTATCCCTACATTGTGCAATATGGCACCACCTGACGATTATTTGCCTCACTGATAAATTCAAACTGTGTACACGTATATAGTCGGTTGGTGGGCCGATGATTCCAGTCGTCGACCACCACTTTTTCACTGCAAAACAGACCCCTTCTCTTACCTACAACGATGTCT
Organism: Alentia gelatinosa; assembly: GCA_950022655.1. Taxonomy (NCBI): domain Eukaryota; kingdom Metazoa; phylum Annelida; class Polychaeta; order Phyllodocida; family Polynoidae; genus Alentia; species Alentia gelatinosa. The sequence continues at coordinate 47,344,545 of OX465585.1, read as the reverse complement.
ACATTAACCCTGTCTGCATATATGAAAAACCTAAAATCGTATCTACTAGAAGTATACACTCAGTTTGCAGTCTAGGGAGGGATAATTTTCAGGCAAAGCAGCAACGTTACTTACACAATGCAAAGGTAGGAACATCAATCGTCAGGAAACGGCCTTTTTCTGGGGTCGACGATTATGTATGAAGGATAATTGCCACCACCCGACGATTTTTTTGCACCCTAACCACACAATCAGTACACATATAGTCGACACGTGAAAATCCCGCATAACTCTCAAGGGTAGTGGAGGTGGAATGTGTATGGCAGCAGGGTGAGGGGATGTTGATAGGTGGTAAGTGCACGAGAGACTCAATGAATGGCAAGCATCCTGAAGGCGGCTGAGGAAAGATACAAAGCAGACGGCGGAGATGATGGAGCAAGAAAATGACTGAAATGAAAGAGGGCTTATAATAGTTGGCGGCTAGAGTTCCCGAGACAAAGATTCTAATAAACTCTACCTACAGCTTTTCTCTCCTATCCGATTACTGTTCATCAAGTCTTACCCTCCAATCCAATTTAAACTCGGGTACTGAAATAAGCAAACCAATATATGCGACTGTTTCGTGATCATCCGGGCACGGTATAGTGTATATGGAAGCAAACTGCTCCTGCAGGCGACGTGGTTGATGCTTTCTTTGGATTACATAGACAATTATTGATGGTTTGCGGAGAGGCGGCCGTAAACCACGAGAGGCTGACGCATAATTTACCATCTATCATCTTGAGTAAATTAAACCGGAGAAGAGCCATAGCAAAGTGTATATAACAGTCTATAACATCAGTACTTTTTCAGGGAGTGTGTGATGGCCAGTCAGGAAAAAGCCATTTTCCACTGGCCGATCATTCGCCACTGATCTGCAGTCGGGAACCGCCGATTTTTGTGTACACCGACGCAAGATCGTTGAATGGAAACAGCACAGCATCCGAAACGGGTATCGATAATTTGGAATGGGATAAGGCCGCTACTTACCGAACGACAGGGTCAAAATGCTTAGATTTCATCAATGATCTTCAAGGCTTCAGCATGAATGTTTAATCGGTAGGCATTTGTAAGATATAAGAGATATAAGGTATACATTGCACCGTCAGTGACTATTTGACACCGATATGCAGTAGTTGACACCACCTACAGACCTTTTAATATATAGAGGAACTGCCATTTTCGTCGGCCAATGGAAAATGGCCTTCAGTCATAGCCCAGCACAACAGTGACTAACATCACTCATGTATGTATGCCATCTTCCATTTGCCGATGAAAACGGCACCGATTAATTGAGTTTCTGTCGGTGAGCCTCCGACTGCATGTCGGTATCAATCGGTGAGGGTGCAGTGTATACCTCATTTCTCTTGCCTTTAACAGGTCCATACCGAATTAATGTTCATGCTGAAACCTTGAGTCTCACCACTGAAATCAAAGCGTTTTGATTCTACAAGTCTGTGAGAAAGTTCGTCGATGGAAGCCATGTTACATAATGTATGCCAAATTAATCGGTGATGCCGGGGACACACAAAGCGAGAAAGGCAGCGATTCCTGGAATCGCCAACACGAAATGGCGTGTATCTGAGCTAGTTATCATTTCATATTTCCCTTGATTATTGCTTCTGATACGCTAAATTATCGGTGGGAGATATTACTGTGAAAAAATATCTCAGATGTATGCTATTTGGAATTGGCGATTCCAGAGATCGCCGCCTTCACTTGCTTGGTGTGTCCCCGGCATAAGCATGCTCTGCAGGCCTTGATTCCATTCACCGATCTGCCATCAGTATATCAAAAAGATAGATCGTTGGCGTCGGAATGCAGATCGGGTGCGAATAATCGGCCAATGATAAATGGCTTTATGATAACGCCATACATTTATTGTATACTGTCATCGTTCCTCTTATCACAGGTCAGTACCATTGCAGTATCTGTAGAAGATTAGGTTTATTATCTCACCTCTGGTATTTTTGTCCTATAGGCTTAACATTGGTAACTCGTTCTCCATGCCCCTAGATGTATTGCAGTCCATGCTCCATGGTCTATTATGTCATATATGTGGAGATATGTTTTCTCTAAGATGGGGGTTACTTTTGACTCATGGAGAATATTGTTCTTTTTGAGGAGACATTTTTATATTATGTCATACATCCAGTCCACCTTCTGCTCTTTTACTGTATACAAGGATGAGAGAAATACAGAAAGCTTAAGATACTTACGATGTTGACACATGGAAGTGCAGTGAGGGTGGGGGTGGGGGAGGGGTGCGGGTTGGTCAAGCACAACTTACAGCTGAGGTAAAAAAAACATTGAATTCGAGGGAAAAGGATGTGAGGAAGTGAACAATACTGGTAAAGGCCTGTTTCCATTGGCCAATTTCCCCTCAACGATCTACAGTCAGGAAGCACCAACAGACTTTTGGCACTGCTGACCCAAAATCGGTCAATGGAAACGACCCAGCTTGTGAAATGACCCACAACTTTTTCAGTTTAGATTATGTAATGTGCCACCACCCACCACGGAGTGAAAGCTTAGTCACTGAGTGAAATCTACTACCCTCACCGATTTTTTCGACACCAACGCACAGTCGGTGGCACCGACAGACTTTCTGGGTAACTCAAAAAATCTCTGCCATTTTCGTCGGCCAATGGAAATGGGCCTAAAGAGGAGTAAGGTAGGAGGTAACTAAGGAAGAATGGACATTTTATTGTCATACGTGATTGTTGCATAGACCGGGAACTAGCGTTGGAAGGGGATAGTAGGAAAGGATATTTGTTGTTGTTGCTTTGTTTTCTGTGCTTTTTTTTGTTTCGCTTAGTTTTGCAGTGATTTTTGTAGGGTTTTATCTCTGACTTTCCTATTAATTTCCTCGAACCTCTTTTGCGTGGATACACCGTCGATTGCCTCCGCATTTCTAGGAGGGTGCCTCTGGGACAGTAACAATAACAGGAGTTCATAAACAAGATAGTCAGGAAAACGATAGAAAGAAATGAGTTGGGCGAAGAGAAAATGAAATGGAAATAATAAGGAAAGTGGATTATGTGGATTGCAAAATGGAAGGTCTCTGGGAGTCACATTAAGTATTTAGGGTTGTGAGAGCGTCAACTTAAAGGAGGTCTGTGAACGACTGAATCGATAGCTATACCCATTCACAAAACAGCGTTTCCGGGACCTTTTATAAAAACTACTAATTGCTGCCAATGTATTCCTCCCAGGAATACGATTTTATAAATTGGAAAAAATAACATTGATAAAACGGAGTATGTTTTGGCCTGTAATCTTTTAATTCCAATATAAATCTTTCGTCAATTTGATAACGAAGATACTTGTGTACTTCGGCAGCGCCTATACAGATATGTGTGTTGAACAGGTAATAGTGTATAACCCAAACCCTTTAATTCATAGTCATTCATAATTACACGCTCATTCATCAATGATCAACATGCCTTTTGCTACTAGTTATAATTTCGAGTCTGTCATCTACTTGTGATAATAGGCAAAGTCATGCACTCGAAGTTTATTATCTTTTTTAGTTTTACAGTTCTTGCAGGTATTTGAAAGATTCCAAATCTGCGATGGGAAGGGATGGAGCCTACTCTTCCAAACCACCCACTCTACCATCCGACGCTCTAATGCTTTTTCCTGTGGACCTAAATAGTAGCAGCTTACCTATTTGGGTACCTCCACTTACCACTATCTACAGACCTATCGTCCACCAACAGCCTTTCAGTAGAACCGAGGGTGCAGACCGGAAACAGAGAGTCGTCAGCCTAGTTCTGCCCCATAACATTTGGGAAATGTAAAAGAATATTCAATGAGCGATGACATCACAAACTTTAGGAAATCAGTCATTGATAGGGGTGAAATAAAATCTGAACCGCACCCAATCTGTAGTCGCTAAAAACGTTCCCTTCGCTGTGATCTCACTCGGCTTTGCCTCGTAAGATTACACTTCAACCAAAACTCATGGCGTATTTTCGTTGGCTATGGATCTACAGTTCCTTCTTGATTCCTTGGTACGTTGTGTATAAAGAGTGTTTACGCCGATAGTGGAAATAGACGTCAACGACATCTAGGTAGTCAATCATTTTTCTCTGGGGCAGGCATCCATAAAGTAGCTCTACCGAGACGGAAAGAGGGGTGGGAACCAGGTGGTGGTATGAGTTATGGACTCAGTTGTAGAGCTGCCAAAGGAGTAACGGTTGTAGAAGTGACGACTAAGACCTATCGACACAGTAAAACACACACGTAGAAAATATTGAAAGATGATCCTTAAGTATAAGATCAAGAATCGTATAAATAGACAATATTCCACGAGTTTGGATGCACGCCACAATCGTCATCGAGGCGATGCCGAGTGGCCCTTGGCATATCCAAACAAGTGCAGTATTGTTTATTTTACAATTAGAGTACGGTTCTTGATTTATCTCAGCCCTTTCACAGACATTAGAATAGTATCACAATATCAGAAAAATTCAAATTACTTCGCAAATACAGCTAAGAATATTTAGATCTCCACGTTGATATTATGTCGACACTCTGAAATCCTGGCCGCTGATTGATCAATAGCATCACTCAGGCTAAGCATGTACCAGGGGTGAGATTCAAAAAGGATATCCTTTTGTTTTTAACGTCATATCAGGCATTATGGACTTTACTGGTAGATCATGTTTTGTAGGTATAATGTGTCTGAATGGTCGTGATGGCTGAGAGTTGTGTGATAATAGAGTGTTATAAGCGTAGATAACAAGAAAAGGGAAAGGGGTGGATTACATGTGGCCTGTCTACCGAAAAATATCCTCTGTGCAAGATTAGCTTAATACTGGAAGCAGACTCTCATATGAGCCATGACAAGTGCACTTTAAGCAGATCCAACACCTGAAATATTACCACATAGATCTAGATGTGATACTAGCTTGGGTAATTTGGCCTTGATGTTCATGCCCGATTCAGGTATATTTTATTCATATTCCACTGTTGAGTGGTAATAACAGGGTATCAAGATGCAGTCGTGAAGTACCTCTCTGATCGTTCATTGTATTCCCTTCATAGATGTCTTGATGAATAACCTTGCTCTGATAATTTCTGTTACGTTTTGATATCAAGGCAATTGATTATATCACTTCTAAAGTGAGATTTACACGATGGGATTCATGTACCTCACGGAGTGTTTTTTCTGAGATAAATCCTGCTGGGATTCTGTACTCGAACACAATTTCTTAGTCTAAATTATAGGGTTTCATTTCTCTGAGATATGTTTTCCTCCGTGTAGTTGTCAAAAACATTTCCCCCTAAAAAGGAATAGAATCGCAAGAGATTTTGATCCCTGTTAGGTACATGGATCCCACCGTGTGAATTCTATTTTACGTGGAGATATATGTCAAATGGCTTCCTATGGGAAGATAAGTTGACATGATGTTGGCTAGTGAGAAGGGGTGCGTCAGGAGGAATAAGGCAATCATTTCATGGTAGGCAGAGCCTGGGTCGTGATGAGGGTAAAGGTCAAGGTGGAGGTATGGATGATGGAGAATATGAGCTCTACACGTAGACAGCTCACCGTCCTTGGGGAATGTACAGGTGGCCAGGGGTCAGTTTGTATAGGACCACCTGTCTAAGACTCAGTTGTGTGTAGATGGACGGAAGGCGTCTCTCATAGATTTATCTGATCCATCGGGAGTATTAACTCATCCCCTCACACCTCCTACCACCACATGCGTACCATCTCAGCCTTCACCTCTTTTATTCCCACTCCCTCCACATACGCCCTTCCCACTGGCATATACATAATGAGGTTGGCATGTTGCCTCTCGTGATATTATTAGGCTGGGACCTTACCTCGATCAGTTTGGTCAAGGTGTATCGAAATACCCTCTCAAGGGGCAGTTGGTATTTGAATTGTTGATATGCTTATTACTTGTCTATGACACGTTTGAGATGCAATATTCGATGATAATATACATCGTAATGGCTCAAAGCCCAGTTCTACTACCTCTCTCGCTCTCTTTCTTTCTCTCCCTTTCACTCTTTTTCACATAATCTCTTTATTCTTCTGCTGGTTCTTTCTCTGACCTTTTTCTTGTTCTCTCTTATTCTTCCCTCTTTTGTCCATTTGCTATTTTCCTTACAGCGGTATGTTTTAAGCTTTTTGAATAAATCAACATGCCCCTCCGGTAGTCTACAGTCCCATCAACGACTGGATACCTTTTCTTAGAAGAGATGATCCCGCTGCAAGATTTTTGTTTTATAGATAATGGGGGAATAGAGTAGACTGATACTAAAGAACCATTACATAAGCACTACCTGGGAATATGGTGAACAAGGTAAAGTTTTCTATAGCAGAATATGAATTTCCACAAGAACTAAGTTATAGCTTTACCTGAGTCATCACCACCAGTAGAGCCCAATTTTGAGACCACCACAAAAGGGGGAACACCACCCCCCTTTAAGTGGACCACTATTACTAGAAATGCTCTCACCTATGTTCAGAGAAACGTTGTGGTTGGAGAAGGTAGTACTTTGCAAAGCCTTGTTATTCATATCGAGAGGTATGGTATTTTCAAAGAAATACACAACATTATGATGATCTTGATCTGCGTGGACATATTCTCCATGTTGTTGATGCGCAGTAATAGGTGAGTGAATGCAAGTATATTGCTTAGCATCAACCACGAGAAGAATGCGCTAATCAAAATGATGGTAATGTTGTACTAATCATTTAACATTGCAAGTTTAAGTTATCGAAGGTAATACAAAATGGCCGTCAATCTTCTCACGCACTAGTTGCATGTAAGGGACTTTTTTATTTAATGCCTTAGGAGATAACGACTATTTGAATCTTTAACGGTAGCATACTTGAGACTTTACATCTATAATGACAGTGTAGTATAAGGGGGATAATAATATGTTCAATACATTGATCACAAATGAAATCTTAGAAAGTGTCACCTGGCGTTTACACTAGACGATTATAGGTGGCAATTCTTGAATTTTGCACCCCTGACGATTTTCAGCTGTCAATGACTAGAAATCGGTACATATAAAAAGTGCAAACGCTTGAGGTGATTCTTGTGTTGATGACTATTGCGGCCGATATTACCTAATCGAACACCTCCTGACAACTATTGGCTAGACGATATATGTACAGTCGTCACGGTTTAGCCTTCTAGTGTAAACGCCGGGTAAGAGTGTCTAATGTCTTCAAAATGATAAGACCATACTCTACCTATGATGAGCTAGCACGGATTAGCTCGACTTCTTGTCCTCCAGGGCAGCGGAATTCAGTTAACCTTTAACCTCCATCTAGGAATCGTATATGCTGTGCCCCGTTTGGCCATCCCCCGCTTAGTGACCAATATGAGAATCCTGGATCAGTGCCTCATTCAGGAATCATTGCTCACAGCCTTATTCAGGAATCTACAATCGGTGTCTTGTTTGGGAATCGCAACTCAGTGTCTCGTACTGGAATCCCAGCCTCATTCGGGAATGCCTGCGCATGCCTTATTCTGGGAATCCAAACCTAGAGCCTTGTTTAGGAATCCTCACTCAGTGTGTCCTTCTAGGGTCCCTACACATTGTCTCATTCAAGAATCTCCACTCAGTTCCATTTGCAGGAATCCCCACTCATTGCCTCATTCGGGAATCCTCACTCAGTGCCCTTTCTGAGAATCCTCCTTTGGTGCCCGTTTCGCGAATACCCTGTTCAGTGTCTCATTCGGGAATCCCCAATCACTGTCTCAGTAGGGAATCCCTAGTCTGTGCCTCATTCGGGAATCCTCAGTCAGTGCCCTTTCTGGGAATCCTCACTCGGTGCCCTTTTCGGGAATCCCCTGTTCAGTGTCCCGTTCGGGATTCCCTCGGGCTTCAAGGCGTGCACGAACACGGACATTGATTCAGGGGAGGCCGGGTAGACCGGGCGGCCCCTCGGTGCTCCACAGAGCATCTGTATTACACTCGTGCCGCGCCAACCTATCCGCTGGGGCGGCCGACTCGATGAGCCAATCTATATCAGACAATCCCAGCAGGCGGTGGAGGGCTCTGTGGTCGGCCTGGGAGTACCTAGCCCCCCACCAGCACCCACACACACATGCACACACCCATGTGTAGTAGGTTGATGTGCGGATCCTTGATTGAACCAGAGTTGAATATAGATGTATTCCCCAGTTGGAGGATGATAATTTCTTCTAGCCTAGAGCGTGAAACATATCACCAACTCAGATGGCTATTGTGGTACTCCTTATTCTGTTACAGGTCTTTATGGATCATCAATGTATGATTTGAGCTTAAATCCTGAGATTCTTGTTTCCTGAAATGTTGTGTTTTATATCCTGAGGTCGTGTCGGCTTTTACCCTGAGGTGCGTTTAGGATACAGAATGGTGATGTGAAAACCTGAAAAAATTGTTTCCTGATTGATCACCTGTATGTGTGTGAAGAGCGGCCACTGTCCAGGACAGTATTTTCATAGGTCAAGCAGCTATATGAAGCCAGTGCATGTGCTTTATATCATTGCCTACCCATATCATATTACGTAGGACCAGAGGATGCGTGGTTAAAAAGTCGCTTAATACGAATTGTCAGACTTCCAGATAATCCACAGGGCATGGAATATCAGTTAGGGTTATGTGAACTGTCAATGGTATTATACATCGTCATATATCGCCCGACCAGCTTGAATATTTCGAAGTTTGGTCTCCTCAGATAAGTAAATATATGGAATTGTATTGATGATATAGGTGGGTAGATATCCTAGAGATTATTTCTTTGGATCCTCTTTCTGTCTTAGTATATACTCTGGCTCTACAGAAAACAAATGTAAACAGTATGATTATATAATATATTTCCTTCCAAATCCTTGTTTGGTGTACTAATTTAGTGATTCATTGAATTTCTGAAGCCTAGGTCCTCGTGTGGTTTCTATCTGAATGATGTATAGCAATACATCAACATTGATTGTTTACCAAATAGGAGGATCTGTGAAGAAGACCCGTGAGCATAGGCCAAGCGTTCAACAAGCGATACTATAGAATAGTTGCACCTAGCTCATAATGAATAATCCATCGTGTACGTTGGAGCAACATTCATCCTCTTGTAGTGTCCAGTCGTTGAGGGTCCCTAGAGGGTTGTCCGGAAAGAGATGCTCATTTAGTTAAATGACCCATAGCCTCAAGGCCAAGTATCCCATGTCCCGTGGTTGCCACGTACACCTTCTAGCTTGAATCCTTGAGTGTTAATCTTTGCTCTGGTATTTTTATACATGATGGCCCCTATGTCAGTGGTGTTAGTAAAAGTAGCCATCAGGTTCTAGCCAGTTTAAGAACCAAGAAGATTCATGAGTCACTGCCACTAATCAGATAGGTTAATCGTCGGTTGCGGGTATCGACATTATCTCCTGTTATCAGGTAATGTAGCTACTCCATCTGGGATCCACTGTACATGCATCACTGGCACAGTATGCACTGATTATTCATGCGTACACAAATCCAAGTGGTCAGCGGAACACCAAACAGTTTCCAAACCGAGGTCTAGCAGTGAAATGGCTGCTATTATACATTCCCGCCATCTCGCTGCATGCTGCTCACAACCAGAGCTCCAGCCGCGGCCCCTGGTGACAGGTCCCCGACGCTAACAGGCCTCTGAGGGCACCGCCGCTTTATGCGCCATGACCTTCCGGGTCGTGACAACGGGGGCTGCATAGTTCCGGTCCCCAGGGAGGGCACGTGTCGAGTTCTAATGCAGGTAACTCCGCCCGGTTAGCACAGCAAACAGGGCCGGTCCTCTGTATAGGTTAACGGGCGGCACACAGGGTTGTTTACACAGAAGACTAGACAGCACCTTCACACCTTCCTTGTAAGATACCACAGTCAGCTTTATATATCAGTGTGGGGTCACTAATAGATGTGGGCTGGGGCCATGTGCAGTTTCACCGCTGAGGTTTTAAATGCATTACGCTGAAATCTACGATATATACACCCGCTGATGAGCATACGCCGATTCCGTGCCAGACGAACGCCAGGTGTATATGAGGTATGCCGGGTTAGTCGGAGGTGTACACAGGTTTGGTCCAACACGGCCCTTTAAGGCAGACCTATGGAGACCACAGGGTGTGGGCCGGCTGTGGTGTACGCCGTGGGTGTGGGCCGGCTGTGGCGTACGCCGTGGATGTCGTCGGTGGTATAGACTGAGCAGGACCTGTAACCACCACGCTGTAGGTTGTATGAGCATACAGGACGTGCACGCTACAGGAGGTACACCGCCCTCCACGGTCCGCCTGCTTCACACGCCAACCCTCACAGACCTCACGGCGGTACTGGAGGCAGTCCGCGGTAGCCACGTGTCGTAAAGCCGGCCGTGTAGCGACCGGTGGCCCCGGCCTCCTGTCTCCTGGCTTCTCCCACACTGCCGCCTCCACGGTCTGTGTCTGGTGACTGGGCGCGCGGCGATGCTGCCTCCTCCTGGTGGTACTCGGTCGTGGTGGGCTGAGGGGCGGCTGTGGTCGGCGGGCGGGCGGCCTGATGTTGCCCCGGGGCTGGGTTCTTTAGCCTGGCGCCTCCACCTGCCCTCCCCGCCCAGTAACGGTGATCGATACGCTTCAGCTCGCTTGGAGACATAGACTGGCCTGCGTACAAAATCAGCCCACTTAACACCAGTCTAGACACGGCTATTACTGTACGGCCGTTGTCTGGAGATCTTAACACGTACTCTCTGATGTACCCACCTGTTCTTAGCACTCTCCACACCCGTCAAACGTGGTTCTTTCTGTCCGGAATCACTAATAAGGAGGAACATGCTCCGGGTGAAAGAATTCCAAAGTTACGGGGTGAGGATGCTTAAAGTTACTTACCTAGGCTTTTGCTGAGGTAAGCGGCTTTATGCACCTACACCGAGTCTTTTTTCAATTAAATTGTCACTGGTAGTTTGTTTCCCTTTTATCAAATACCTTCAAATATCGATAAAAATGTTGATTTTTTATTACCTCTGAACAATAATATAAGCTATTTCCAAACTTATTGACTAATCCTAACTTGTAGATTCTCCTCACGTTTGTCACGACCAAAGATACGATTTGATTGTTCTAAATCATAATTGGTCCAGACATAAGTAGTCTCTGGCGAAGATCTATTGGGAAATATGGGTCTTACTGACTGTTTGAAAGCAATGAAATTCTCTTTCATTCTCATATAGGCCCATTTGTCCGATATAGTATCAGAGAGTACCCTCTTGATATGGACATCCATAGGAAAATCTTACTTTCTGTATACTACTAGTCAAATTACAACTCCATCCGCTATACAAAAAACCGGTCTTTTCATATACTACTAGCCAATGTGTTCCTGCAGACGCCTCCTACATTTCATATACTACTGCATTCTAACTTTGTACACACTACTACCTACTGTTTACATCGGAATGATATAATGGACACTGATATCATGATAGGTCTTCCATATACTTTGATGAGTTGAAAACGCCTGCATTCATTATACTTATGCGCATGTCGGGTGAAACACACACACACATATATATAAATGGAGTAACTCTAAAGTTCTGGTAGTCACTGTCCACAGGTGGACTTTGCCAATACTATATAACTTTATACCAATTAATTTCCAATCTTATATGGCCAACACCTTGTGCGTGCTAACGCTTTTTGGGCCTTTGTGTCCCTGCTTCTAATTGTAACACATTCGTGTATATTTCTCATTGGTAGATTTAACGCATAGTGCCAAGCAAATAGGCAATAAGTTACATTTACAGGGAGATCTATGGTAGTAGAGGAGCAAATGGCCTAAAAATGGGTAAAATTGACCCCCGAATGTCTACTGGCTGAAACTTGCCATTTTAGTCAATTATGACCTCAGGAATCTGAATCTGATACTCGTTTGTTCCAAAAAGTGTAGCATCATACTCGTTTCCATGGTAACAGAAGGAAAACAAAATTCAATACATACTGACACATAATACATACTTTTATAAGAAAAGGTGAATAAATGCATTTTTTCTGTCGGTTAGATTTATCATTCTTTGGCCAAAAGTGAACAGTATGGAAATATGCCCTTTTCTGTTTTCTTGGAAGATTTGTTGCCATGGTAACATTTCAATTTGTGGGGGAACCCCCATTTTTTGTTTTCTCATGGTTATTAAAGTTGGATAAAAAGTATTATTTTATGAATGACACATACAAATTAATAAATTTAGCAATAACACACAGCATTGTTACCTACCATCATTTTTTAAGTCATTCAATTGTTCCCATGGCAACCATAACAAGGTATTTTCTATGACAAAAGCAGCCAGATAATGATACACTAACTGGACATGGTTCAGACATTCGAGTATGATGCTACACTTTTTGAAACAAACAAGTATCAGATTCAGATTCCTGAGGTCATAATTGACTTATATGGCAAGTTTCAGCCAGTAGACTTTCGGGGTCAATTTTACCCATTTTTAGGCCATTTGCTCCTCTACTAATGGGGAGTCCTAATCTCCATATGCTGACATCAAGTCCCCAATTTTATATAATACTTCCCTATGTTCCTGTCGTGGGGAGTTGCTGGTAACACCTTTATGTATTGGGTTCACCCAGCTTATCTTTCATCTAAACACAGTTCTTCGGAATGTCACAAAACTTCGACTGGTAGCTGGACTGCTCTTGGCTTAACCGTTCAGTCCTGAGAATACCTGGAGGCACTCCCCTAGCGAGTCCTGAAAATGTCTACAGGCATTCCCCTGGCGGGTCATAAAGATCAAAATTGTGCTCAGGCCTTGTGCATGATGCATCTCCTAAGAGGGAGGACAGATTGAGTTAAAGGCACAGGGCCATTTTCTTACGTCCCGCGAGTCACAGGTTTCAGATTCAGAACATTATGCATTCCGGAAGGTAAACATCTGCCACCGAATCCGGATTTAATCTCCGTTAGCTGTCTGAAAGAAAGCTAAGTTTGTTCGCAAGACTTCTACTCGGGGAGCCACTGGTGAGGTCACGGTTCCACTTTCCGCCACCAGGCGTCGTGGCGTTCTCCAACCTTAAGGAGCGTACTACTCACCAAACAGCTTCACAAGACAGCCAGACCATTTACGGTTTATGGACTCTCCTCTTTCTCCATGATTAGAATCGATATGGTCAGCATGTAACATAAAGGCTTAGTTCCAAAATTGCGTTGTATTAAGACATCTCAGGCGACATGGTCAGTTTAGGTCAAATTTCCATGTAGATAAATTTTAAGTCTTTTGGTAGTAGTAATCTTATAATAATAATGATAAATGGGAGAAAATAGTTCCTCTATTGGTTGACCCCGATAGTTTCATGTACATCTCGTCTACAGATTTATACTTATTTCGTTTTCTTTGGATGACATACACATGTAGTTCAATACGAGATTGGTGTGGTGATAGTGAATGTTTGCAGAAAAATAATAACCATGCATCAAACTTAGGACTAAACAATCTGACATTCTGGTTGTAAAACTGAGATAATAACGAAACTTCAACAAGTTATACATATAGACGTATTTATTATGTCGATTAATAGACATCGAACTCAAACCTATACCTAAATAGATGTACACGGACGGCCTTGGGCCTGTTCTGGACACCCTGTAAAGCACTACAGCACGATTTGTACACAGATTATGACCCGGTAGAGACGTGCTCAGACGGCAACATTAAATGTTTATTTCATTGATATTCAAAGCTAATGCTTTTGTTGATTTGTACAAATTCCGTAATACTGGGGAGGGGGTGTATAAAGTATACATCCATCTATGGTGACAACCAGACTAAGCTATTGGAGAGGACTTGTATGAAAGCAGTTTCCACTACATCAGGTTGACAAAAATTACTCTTTTTAGGGGGTCAATTCGATGGGGATGAAAGGAATTTTAAGGCGAGGTCAAATTAGCAGCCTTTTCCTCTCAATGTTATTATTGCTCAATATACTGATCACATGAAACGCGTTAATAAAACATCTCCCATACAGGCACGACCAACATCAATCATTTCATCAAAGTATAGAATTGCTGCCATTGCTGAAGTTGATGACAATTCACAATGATTATATTACCCTGCGTGCTTCCCCTAACGCCACACAGTCCAGCTCTTTCTCTACTTTCTTCAATGGGAGATATAGAGTTCCTCTATAAGGCCTGGCGTGGCGGTAGAATATATTACATTATTTACAATAAACACTGATATCTACATTGGACCTTCTGATGTTATATACCTGGAATAGCTGATGAAGAATGGAATGTCAGTGAAATTCCTATTTACCATAAACCTCCAAAGACGCATAGCGATGTCAGGGAAAAATAGATCCCTAAAGGTGTAGTACTTAATCACTATGAGTAAGGCCAGTAGGGTGGTCATTTGTATATATACATGGTTCAGACAGCAGACTCATCTATAAGGCTTATACTTTAAAATATCAGTCTTTACTCTGAGTCCTACATTTCTAATGTACCACCGTTTGCGTACGGTCTCGTCCCACACGAGAATTGAAATCTCTATTACCAGCAAATTGGCCGAATGAGAACTTTAGATGTTTAATTCACGATGGCCGCCTACTGTATATGTTGTGATTGAGTTATACGGTGCATATAAAATATTTACCATGCATGGGGCACAGACATAGATAAGGCCTGCGGTGATATGAAATGATAATGGTAAACAACCATACAGAAGCGCCATCTTGTGTGACAAAGTATAACCCATGAGTGACATATAGAACGTGATGTCAAGTTCCTGATTACACAAACTGACAAGGCAAAGAGTATAACTTGAAATGCAATATCAGGTAGCAAACTAACAGTAGGGTGTATTTGCAAAATAAGGCACAGCATAAAAGACTGATAATGGTTTAAATACATATCATCATAGAACTAGAAAGCATCTAATGACAAAGTTTGGATAGATTTCTGGTTTTATCATATATTTGTATTGACTAAATCCTATGTATCCTGTCCTAAATATGGCCAGCAATACAATATATAAAAGTTCTGAGATTTTTTTTCCTGTTTTGTTCTTCATGTCCACATACAATGCACAGACCTTCCGTAACATGCAATAATACCACCGTTCTAAAATTACAAATATACTTATTTATATATGTCATTAAATGGTAACTTTATCAATATAGAAATTCTTTAAATGTAAATTTGAAATGTAAATAAATACTGAGAATATCATTGTCCCGTAGCGAATAACTCATGAGAATAACTCCTTCTGATGCGTATGAATACAAGCGCCCTTTGTCTGAGCGCCACAGCTATGTACATAAATCATGGCAGTTTTCTCAGTGGCTTCCACTGTACAATAATGATTCTGACAAAGGTCATTATTATTTCCATTCTATATAATCTATAAACAATAGAAAGTGGACGTCATTATGATAAGTCATCTTGCAAGCGCCTTCTCGGGGAACCATCGCAGTTATAAAATATGTACAGCAAAAAATATGTTTGTTCCCCTCGTGAACTGTCATGCTAATACATAGCTAGATGAGTGCTTCAAGTGATAGTTCGTTAATGTCCAGTGCCCGCTCATAACTCAGGTACTCGTACTAGATTCCAGCACACATGCGCACACACTCACTTCCGGGCCAGCACTACGCCGAATATCACCCGGGCGGGGGATATGTCTGATGAATGGAAGGGTTGATATGATGATGAGATTCTGACTCGATGGGAGTTACAGGAGGTGAAGAGTTAAAACATTTCAATCTCCACGACGACTAAACAATCTGGGACCATCTATAAAGTATGTACGCACTGGAGGTGAGGGGTGGGGGTAAAATAATTTGGAAATTTTGCGCATGCCGGGTACTCCTTCTTTGTTCTATTGCGTACAGGATTGAGAGGGGGTTTGGGGGGTCAAAACCTTATGACTTTTTGCGTACATTCTTTACGGATGGCCCCTTTAACAATACCAGTTGTTTTCTTTTTTTCATCATTCACACATTGGACGCATCTTCTTCCTCCTCCTCCTCATCTTCCTCCTCATCATCATCGCCGTCACCGCCGCCGTAGAGATCGGCGAGTTTCTGGAACCTGGGCCCCCAGTCGTTGAGGTAGTCGTACTCCTGGTCGCCGCTGCTGGAGGACTGCAGCGAGCTGAGGGAGCCGGCCAGACTGCCCCCGCCCTCGTACTGGTACTCGCGCACACTGTCGTAGGGCGGCGCGTTCGGGTCCAGGTCGGCGTCGTCAAGGCGGCCGTCGATGAAGTTGCCGATGTTGGGGAACTTGGCCGGTGTGCCGTCCGGCGACATGAACGGGTGAGGGTAGCGCGGCTCCGGCATGGGCTCCGCACCTGCAGGAGAGAGAGTCATTTATTTAAAGGCATATCGGATTATTTGGCTTTAAATTAAAACCCATTTAATTTTCCTTGAATGTTGAATGTGGTAATACAAGGTATTGCAAAACACATATCTAAGGGATCGGCGTGCTAGTTTTGGTTTAGAGATTCAGATAATTATATCATAATAAAATATATAGAAACTATGAAAAGTTGGTTTGATTTTGTGAAAACCAACTTTTGTCGTGTTCATCAAACGTTCACAGAAAACTGGAAATGTATTGTATTACAGTAAAAATTTCAAAAATTATAGCCCCCCCCCCCCCCCCCTCCTTGTTTTTGAAACAATTGAAGAAAATAATTTACTGTATTTAAATCAGGTAATTGTATAAATAGAATAGCACCTGAAGAAGTACTATCAATAGTTCGAAACGTCGTGTTCTTTTGCTACTGATTACCATACCACCACTCTGTAATTTTGGTTATCAAAATACCACCTTTAAAACAAAATCAACTGTGTCTGTTTTTTTATGATTTTTTTCCACTTCAATTCTATAAATACTTATATACTGGATTGGGACAAACTAAAGAAAACGCCAATTCTTTTTCATTCAGTATTAATTAGAATATATCATAATGGACCACTTTTAATTGGTAAAGGTCATATTTCAAAACCACCCGGTGGCGTCTCTGCGAAGTGTAGGGCATGGTTTCAATGTGTTAAAGTGGAGAACCTACCTAGTCTGAACCTATGAGTTTTACGTTATACAGGATTGTTAATGTTAAGTAGCAGCAGCAGCATAAAAATGTACGCTAATGACAATATCATCCTGCTTCACATAACTATGTGAACCACAACAGTCAATTATTTTGAGGTATTGACTGATAGTGAACGTACTTGTCAGTGGCGGCATATCACTTCTGTACGCCGGTTCATCGTCATACGGCCCCTTATGTGTGGAGTCCGCATCGGGGTCGATGGGCTTCTGTAACCGTGTGATGTCATAAGCCTGCTGGTCCTCCTCGCCTGAAATAACACGTCACAGTGAAAGGTATTGCCATAACACATTTACTCTGATTCCACTTTCTTTAGATTGTAGAAATATAAGTTTTCTGCTTTGGAATAGCGGACATCATTGGTTTCCACTATATATCCCCCCCCCCCCCCCCCCACTATATTTGGATTCAAAAATACCATATTCATAAAGTATATTCACACGTAGTTAGCATCCACGCTACAAGGTTCCAGTCAAGGAGATTGATATACATACGTCTCCCACCACCTTTAATGAGCTGATCACTATATGAGTGGATCATCTGTTCATCGTAAATCTACTGTTACAGACTTACCGGCTCCTTCTTCGTCGTAAAATACGACGTTATCTCTGACGTCATCTTCCGGTTCCACGACCAGCAGTGGCGCCCTCTTCCGCCGAGACCGTGTCAGTAGGATGGCGATCAGTATCAACACTAAACGGAAACAATAAGGATTCCTCATGAGTGATAAGATCAAGATGTGACAGGTACATGTATTATATGGAGACGTGGTTAGTGTGCCTGAATGAAATATGTTCCCTGTTCTGTAATCTCCGCCCGGTTAATTATACGGTCTCTATATGTTTAGTATGGAGAATCAGTATCAAGGGGATGTTCCACTAGACCGAAGGACACCGATTTGGTAGCCAGACACTGACAGATCTGTATCAGACGTCCTAGAGTTGCCCAAGTCTGTGAATACCTATATTCATCAGAATTAGATACTATCAAGAAACGTCACGAAATTTCATACAATTGTTTATATGGCATGAGTTGTATTCGCGGAATGATATCACGAAGCGGAGCTGAGTGATATCTGTAGCAGAAGACAACAAACGCCATGTAAACAATTGTATGAAATTAAGTGACGTTTAGATTTTATCCTACCCGGTAACATGTTTTTAACTTCATATTTTACCTGTGGCATATAAATGTTATATGGCATAACCGTGGTATACAGTCACTCCATGTTAAGTCTATGGAGATTTATATGAGGGGTAGGATAAATTACAATATGTAGCCTTCCTCTTAAAGACTAAGGAATCAATATGTGTCCCAGCTGAGGTAGAGGCCCAATGTGGAATGGAGCGGTAGGGGTAATGGGGGTGGAGGTTAGGACTGAGACCAGTTTAAAAGACGACCTAAATACGATTGGGTACCATCTTTCGGGTGAGAATTCAGCCTAGTGGAACACCCGCTCTATGTGGATAATTAAGTTAAACACTCACACAGGAGCAGAATGATGCAGACGACGATGATGATGATGACGGAGCTGCCAACACCGGCCACTGGGCCTGATACCGGGGCGCCGGCCGCAGTTTCACAGTAGGTACCGGTCCAGCCGTCAAAGCACTGGCAGAAGTGGCCCTCGTTGGTGGGCACGCAGATTCCGTTTGTACACTGTTTGATGGAGCAGTCCACGATGGGGGCACACAGGGCTGGAGCAGGGGCCACCGTGAAGTTCAACGGGCACCTGAAAAGTGAATACGATCTCCTCGTATGGTTCTGAAGCTTTCATCTTAACATCAGTTGAAATGTTCTTAAGATTCTATTAGATCACCTATTGGTGATTAATGATAAGAGTATGATACAGTCTATAAAGATACTAGTGTGGTCTAGGCTCGTCCATTTCTACTTTTTACCGCTTTACACAAATTATGTCAAACCTTTTATATACTAAGGACAATATTTCTGTGTTTACAAAAGAACTGAATTCAGGGATTTCCCTGGACTCTGACATCCCTGTAATACGGAAACAAACCGAAAAATCAGAATAACCAACACACTGGCATGCATGAGCCAAGGTTAGTGGGAGTAGTAATCATAATTATCTCAAAGGTCACGTAAGTCCAGAACTCACCCGCAGTAGGCCATCCGCCAGACGTGCGTACAGAACTGGGGCCTGACGCAGCGCAGGGCACCACGTATACAGAGATCAGGGTCCACACAGCCCACGTCTACGTTCTGCTCCTCCGTCAAGTCAGCGGCAGCACTCTCCCTGTTCTGTGCCCGCACCATGGGGAATGAGTCGTCGTTATAACGTAGATCTGTCACACAGCCTGCGGGTATGAATAAAGTATTATTATTATATATCTGTGTACGAATGTCTCACACTTACTGGCCAGTTGTACGGATTCCGTTTGTGCACACTGTGCAGGAACTAATAGTCTGTGCACTACGTACCACGTGACTTGTTGTAAAATGGCGTTTTTAATGAATTACAGGTATAATAATAAGGAGGTATAGTAAGTATGTCTGAATTACATTTGTTCCTTATTTTTTGTGTCGGAAATATTTAGCGAGTTCGGATTTATGCAACAAGGTCTTTAGGCACATAGTAACATTCGGGAGGCGGAGGCCGAGGGTAGATATTTTCAGAACGGCCTGGGTTGCAAATTGATTCTCACCAAGGGTCGTAAAGTGTTTATCCTACCACGTCTCCACAAAATTTATATTGAATGAATAGTAGCATAGAAAAAAAACCAATTTATTCCATGCCTCATCAAATATAGTAACCCAATGCTAAGTCTTTTTTATATTAGGGGTAGGATGAATATATAATTCTGACTGGTTTCAGATACAAGCGGTCGTATGCTCCGGGGAGTATACGCACAGTAATATTCGAACGTATCAAGGATATTGAAAAGAATCAATTCCGATGAGCATAAAACCGCTTTTATCTGAGACCAGTCTATATTGTATTTATTATTCACCTTTTCTGGACAAGCGGCTTGCCGATATCAGTTCGTTTTAGTTATGCACTAGTTTTCCATACGCACTACATGTATTTTCCGTATGCGCCACCCGGAACATTCAACATATATCCGTATACGCCGGGTATGTCCATACACACTCCCTATGTCTTTTCTACGGTTACTTTGTATAAGATGGATAATAAGGTGAGTGCTTACTATCGATGAGGACGTCGTTGACGTCCGGCTCGCTGTGGAATGGCGCGTAGTTGACGCGGGCGCCGCCGAACACCTCCTTGCCGCTCAGACTGATGAGCCGGAAGTCGTCGTCGGGCTCGCTCTGCGCGTAGTGCCGCCCCTCGCCGCCGTCCACCTGCACGATGGCCTGGTTGCCATAGCGACGCACGTGCACCCAGTGCCACTCGCCGTCACTGACGTTGACCAGAGGGACGCTGACCACCTTGTCGCCGGAGCCGAGGTCGTACACGAACTCCACGTGACCGTTGACGAGCTGTGGTGAGAGGGGGAGAGAAGGGTGCAGGGCGGTTGGAATCGGCAAGTAATATGTTAGAATAGCGGGAGAACTGGCTGGGCGTTTAATCTATGAGATTTTACGAACTCACAGACTGGTAAGTACTTACACCGGCGTCGTTAGGCAGGATGAACTATTTACAAGCCTCTGAGTGAGAAACAATTCACAGATTGAACTCATTACAAATTAAAAATTCAGATTAAGCGCCTGGTCTCTTCTCCTTTTACTATACATCTTGGAACTATTTAAATTCATAATTTAGCTGTGGAGTCGTTTCTTCTAATTTTCTCAAACTTAAATTAATCTACATAATTAGTTACTTTTGAAAATGTCTTCCCCCACTGCCCCTATTCAGGGTCGATCGTCTTGGTGTGAACCTCGATTTCCAGTGTTTTAGGGAGAAATAGTTATTCTGAAGGTGTTTTTCCACAATTTGTATTGACAATTTGTAATTACAATTGTCTGATGTGTCTCGCTTTCTATCAGTCTTTTACAGACCAGTATTCATTAGCAGCTGTCAATTGTTTGATAACCTTATCTTGACCATTTCGTCCTGAATCTACACAATTGTTATATACATGCACAGTGATTTGTTTGTTGACCAGAATTTATACATATTCGTCATATGTACTATAGTTTCTCTTAAGCTAAGTGACTAACCTGTATAATGAGACGTTCCAGTGTGCTGAAGCTGGCGGCGTAGAAGAGACGAGCATCCAGCTGCCTTGTTCTGAACATTATCTGGATGGAGTTGCGGCGACTTCTCAGCGTGCTGTTATAGTTGTCCTTCAGTCTCCACTGCAGGAAGCTCTGATCAGAGCGGAGGTCCCGCGTGGTCGTGCCTGCAGGGAGAAATTAAACCTTTTTGTAAAAACTTGTTTCATATCGTATTTTTAGCTGCTATTCAATATGGGTCGTTGCTCTAGCTAGCCACGTCCACAATTTAATATTACTTGTAAAAACACCATCTCTAGTGAGGATAACCTATGTCAATTGCTGTCGTCAAACAAATGTTCATTACAAGTGGTCAGTATGGTCATACGTTTTGTGTTTTCAATATGTGTGGGTTTTTTTTATTTTGCAATAAAGGAAAGTGAAACCGCAATAAAGAGAAACATTAAATCAATATTAGATAAAAACCATGTTCCTTCCATTAACTTGAAAACATTTATCAAAGGCTGGATCATCAGATGGTGATTGAAATTAATCACATGCTTCACTCCTAGCTTCTGGTAAATTTCCTTTGGGACTATCCCCTAACCCAGGTTTAGTGGAGCACTTACTCGATTCGCAGTTGTCGCCCATACGGCCGGGTTTACACGTGCAGACCTGGTTGTCGTTGACGATATTCCCGATGCACGTCCTGTTGGGGTTGATCTTGACGTCTCCGCCGCCCGCACCGCCCACCGTGCCGTCTGAGACGTCGCCGGGCAGGGTGCCGGGCACGCCGCCCGCCCCGGCGCCCTCCTTCCCGCAGCCGTCCTGCGTGTTCACGGTCTCTCCCACGTTCCCGATGTGAAGGTCGTACAACTGTGGGACAAATTGAAAATGAAGTTAGTTGGGGTTATAACAAAAAAAAATCCATGTGGAATTTGCTACCTCCGAGAGACTGGAGAGACATGGGAACATCGTTATTGGCCATGGTTTGGAGCTGGGGTGTATGGAGAGGTTTGAACCATTGTTTATTGGTGTGAATGAGGCCCAATTTATTCTCCATTTGCTCTATACAAGAAACATAACTTTCTGAGCTCAAAATGAAAACAAGGATTTTCTTGGAAAAGATGGGAACTGACATCTCTGTAAACAAAATCTTGATAGATATGTTAAATTTTTCACAGGTTGAAAGAATTAAACAATTGTTCTGTTGGTCAGCAGATACATTGTTACGACTACTTATTTGTTAATAACGCCTATTTATGGTCTTGTCCTTCTCTTGGGGTGGGTGGGGGAATGTTCTTATACAAAGATATTCAAATTACACTCATTCGTGGATAATATAGAAAAATAAACATACATGTAGGTAGATTCCTGGTTGCAGTCTACCTTACCATTTACATGTGCATTTCGTAACTTGTGGCACTTTGGCCTGCAGCAGAATTCCACATTTCCTGTTTATTTTACCCCCATTCCGTCGGCCACCTTGCATCATGGAACATTAGTATCATCTGGTTTCTATTCTAATAGATTTCCAAGTAGAAGTACATGAATAAAAGATGATTGATGATATATATCTCCTCTGTATTAGGGTGTTTTCTTTTTTCATTCAGGACTCACCTCTCCGTTGTATCGGAGGTTTTTCATGCACCCCATGAAGCCCTGAGTGAGCACGGATCTCGGGTAGTTGGGAGTCGTGGCCCGGCCGCCCAGCTGTAGAGGCGTGTTCACATTGAGCAGGAAGTTGAAGCCGGGCGTCGTCATGTCGGCCTCACACGACGTCCGATCCTCGTACGTCGAGTTGATGTTCTCCACGATCTCGGCAGATTGGCAGCGGTCGACAATAAGTCGGAAATGCTGTGTGTGACAGGGTACAAATATACACGTGTTTATTATTATACCTGTGAAATACTGTTCGCTGTTGGGCATGACATAAATAATGTCCTGGCTCAATGTCAGTCTGAGCATAAAATGTCGTTTTTTTCATAATTTTCAGGTACATAACAATAAGGAAACAGAAACAGTGAGCCAGTAGTAATGGTGAGGCATAAAGAGTCCTTTAGTTAACTGTGTCTATATTTTCCTTAACTTAAGATTAATATTCAATGTTGGAATGTGGTACGAGGCGTGTAATGAGTCCCATGTACGACTGCACAACTGTAAAAAAAAATTCCTCAAAAATCAAGGGGGATCCAAAATTACCCCCCACACCACTGATTTTTAGAAAACAAATTAATATTCAATATTGGATTGTTTTTTATCTATGAACATATCTTCATTCTCTGAGTATCACTGTATCACTTTTGTTCCTTGTACAACTGCTCACCTTGGCCATCTTGATTATCTCTATGGTGTGCCACTCGCCATCATTGAGCGCCGTCATGACACGCTTGCGGTCCTTGTTCTGCCCGTTGAGCACGGCGCGCGCCTCGCCCGTGCCCAGGTCGGCGCGCACCACCGGATATCCGCTCTGCAGCTCGACGAGCAGGAAGTCGCGCGTGTCGTTGTCGCGCGTGTTGTCCATGGGGCCGGTGTAGAGCAGGACGGCGCTGGGCTCGGTGGTGGCGAACTCCAGGGTGAGGGCGCTATTTTCACACTGTGGTGGGTTGTCGTACCACGCCCACCCGTCTCCCAGGAACTGCCGCTTCAACTGCTGGCAGCGCGGCCCGTCAAAACCCATCGGGCATTCACACCTGCAGGTAATAAAGACGGTCACTACACGTTTAGTTTGGCTCTCTCCAGCTAATACTATTTTGCAATTACAAGGTTTTTTTAAACGTTATGATATACAGTTCTGTCATATATACAGATCGTTCAATGAACAATAGGTATGCAGAAATATACATTTACAGCGATATATTTATGGCGTGTATAATTATATTGTTATTATTATATAGATATATATTTCCGAGACACGGGATCATGAATATTTATGAGGTCACATGTTCTCCTACATGGTTTTCGCGGGACCTCACATGCTCCGCGGCCGCCATTATGATCGCTTATCCATACCATGGACAGTGTATCTATAGAGTTGTATGTCCATGTCCATACACTCCTCAACAATTTTTACTGGTTGGTTCCCAGTATGAGCCTTCTTACCGTTTAACAGGGTAAAATAAACATGGACTATGGAATTCCATTCCATGTCAAATTACTTCGAGTTCCAGGATACCTCCTCGGTTTGCCCCTCAACCCTCGACTGTGATTATAATATGTATTTGACGGTTGTGACATTAAGGCCACTCAAAAAAAACTTGTTTCTCATCACCAAGCCATGAAAAATGTGACGAGGGCGCTTTTTTTTTTTTTTTTTTTTTTTTTTTTGCTATATTAAAGATGGCTTTTGAAGTGCCATAAAATGGGCTTCAGACATACAGTAAAACCCCGCATAAGCGGACACCCTCCGATCCGGGCCAAAGTGACCGCTTACAGTGTCTGCTTACAAAGGGTTTCCAGATTTTTATTGGCTATACATTTAATGCATCCTTGACATCAGGAGCTTTAATTTAATACTAAATACACATACTTTCATAATTTCTATCAAGGTTCACCTATTTAAAATAGGCCCAATATACCATGCTGATAACCATGCCGTACCTGATGCCGCCGCCAGTCTGCACACAGCTGCCGTTGTTGAGACACGACGTGTCCGTACACTGCTCGGGATGAGGCACCGCTCTGCGCCTGTCTGCGGCACACTCACACGTCGCCTCCACGTAGGCGTTGACGCCGACCAGCGACGTGGCGTCTGCGTACACGTACGCAGGCCCGGACCCCACCTTCAGCTCGTTGGTGCATCCACTGTCAAAGCAGGTCTCTTCCTCACATAGGTTCACTGGAGCCATGGCCACAGTCACCCGCTGGTCCGTGGTCGACAGTTTGTCTGCAATCTGATGTAAAAAACTCCGAAAATGAGCTTCTTATGTTTTTATATCAACATGTTTTTTGTATATCATCAGCAATAATGACTAAGACTTGTCTAAGTTATATGCTAGTTATTTTGAAATATGCATTGTGGTAAAATGAGATCTCTCTACCATGTATTAGTGATACGTATATGTATTCACCTGAAACCTTTCTGGTTATCAATTATGTTTATTCCAGATTTTCCCCTACAACTGAAGATGAAGATTGACAACGATATTGATATCAGCTCTTACGGCCCAACATATGACTAATAGAAGACCACTGTACACAATAGTGAACTTCTATCAATAAAAAGCTAAATGCGACGTCGGACAGAAAAACATACAAAAAATAGTGAATACCAAACTAAAGTGAAATTCAAATTCATCAAAAAACTTAAGTCCTGTGAACAAATATAAGATGGACTTACCTTATTCTTGTTTGTCCACGCCAAGCCGTTCAACCTAGCCGGGCGATAATAGGGAGAACCATGGGCCGCATAGCGTACGTCCACCATGTTGGGTTCGTCGGGAACAGGCAGCACAGTGAAGATGGTCACGTATTCCTTTTTGGTTGTGAGTATCTCTGCCAGAGTCTCTTGAAGTTTCTCCAGGGGACTCGACTCATCCTCCGGACGGTCCACGAACTGCTTGGGGCTCAGACCTGAAGAAGGACACATGTTTGATGTAAGCTTACAGAGCCTTCAGTTCTATGTTCCATTTATCATTGCGAAACTAGACTTACCCACCTATCATTATATAGTTCAGAATTCTGTACACTCATTGATTTACCACAGAGCCTGACTCCAGTTTCTGCCCTTCATTTGGACATAAATATAATATTAAAGAAAATAGTGACAAAATGATAGTTGAGTAATGTTGGTGGGCTATTAAGTTCCTTACTAGCCAACAAATTTCTGACAATATCCACTCATTTCGGGTAGCAGGAGACACATACACGTATTACATTTTGAACACCTGCCAAGTAATGGAAGAAAGAAAAGGGAACAGAATATAGCAGGTCAATCTCTCTTGGGACCTGTCCCATACAATGGGACGAGCGCCTTTTTTTTTATACCGATACAATATTATCAAGAATTATGCGACACATGCATCATCTAACATCGACGCATAACCTCATTTTGAGTGCATCATGGATGCATCATGGGAAAGAGCGCACTGCCCCAACACGCGTTTATTTCAGGGATTACTAATGAAATATGAAAGATACATCGTTATTGGATCATTTTAATAGTGTGGATGAGGTTCAATCTATACTCTCTTTATTATATATAAGAAAACAAATTTTTATAAACTGAAAATGAAAACAAGTGCTGCCGTAGAGCATTTCATGTCCGGTGAGTTCACCACTTTACTGACCTGCAAGTCTGATTGAGCCGGAGTTCATGACAACCTCGTCATAGATGTAGACGACGTCAATGATGACGGTTGTCCAGACCGACGCCAACTGGTCCGTCACCATAACGTCGAGAACGTACTGTCCGGGGGGCACGCCCAGTCCCATTTTCAGTTCCCCGTTAGATTCCACTCTGCAAAGCAACAGATGTTCCTTTCAGTAATCATTCAATCTAGGAGCTTGGGTATATTCACCATGTGATAATAAATAGTGAATCTTTGGTAAAATTCTTATATAATATATTTCGAGGGCTGCATGTATGTAATTTGGTCCTTTACAAGAATACAAATTATTATATACTTGTTAGCGAATGTTCCAAATTTTTGTGTCAGCTGTATGGATTGTGTTTGTGCACACTGCATGAACTAATGGTTGTTGCACTGCGTACTAAGTGACTTGTAAAATGGCTTAATGATTTTAAGGTATATGATAATGAGGCACAAGGAGTGCTTCTGAGTTACATCTGTTCCGTATTGTTTTAATGGAAAAGATTCACCTCGTTCTTTGAACTCGGTGAACATTTCTGACACAAAACAGCACATATTCCATTCAGCCATACTAACTATGTCCCCCTATAATACACGCAGAGTTGGACCAAATATCCTGCAATAACCTGAACCTGTCATTCCTGAAGTAGTTGACTTGCAAGAGTAAAGCTCTAAATGATCAGTCTCTCAAGTCCCAGTATGTGGAAAATATTACCTGAAATCCAGTTCCTCAGAGGTAAGACTATACGTCTTATCTGCGTAATCATCCTTGTCCTTATCGGCGGAGTACACACGTCCCAGTGAGACGTCACTGAAGAGCCCCTTGTAGTTGAACACCTGCACGTTCATGATGGAGTTGGCGTGCGGGTGGTTGTTGGTGTCCTGCACGCCCACCACCAGGGTGCGCACGGCCGACAGCTGCGGCGTGCCGCTGTCCGTCATGCGCACTGAGGCGGTGTAGACCCGGCCGTCCTCGTACTCCGCGCGTTTGGAGAAGATGAGCAGCTCCGAGTCATCTCC
This sequence comes from Alentia gelatinosa, assembly GCA_950022655.1. NCBI lineage: Eukaryota > Metazoa > Annelida > Polychaeta > Phyllodocida > Polynoidae > Alentia > Alentia gelatinosa. The sequence continues at coordinate 47,316,996 of OX465585.1, read as the reverse complement.
GGGATCCGGACCTGAGCGAGTGTGAGCAAGTCAAGCTACATGATTTCCAAATCCGTATGCAACGACTGTTATGCATGCACTAACTCTGGAAGTGAGTCAATCTATCAACTGGAAGCAGGTGTTACCATGTCAGGCACATGGTATTCTAATACTTCAATATCTTCGTTGGAGTTAGAAAAAAGTTAAAATGATTTTCACATGGAATTTTCTGCCTCAGAGGGACCGAGGAAATATGGAAGACACATATATCGTTGGCCGTGGAATAGGGTGTGTGTGGAGGTTCAAACCACGTACTGTTTTATTGGCGTGAATGAGGTTAAATCTTTACTATTTCTGTTTTAAACAAGAACAATTGATTTATAAAGTGAAAATGAAAACAAGGATTTCCTTAGAAAAGTGGAAAACTGTCTACCATTAATCAATCTATGAACTGAAAAACATATAGTGCATATGACCGAATTTTCTTCTTTTTTTAGGCGGGGGCGTTATAAATGAAAATCATCATGATGCTGTGGTAGCCCAAGACGTATCAATAGACATTATGCTGTGTTAAAAGGCTCGAAGACGGTAGTGAGTGGGTTTTGTCACTGGTGGAAAACCACCAATGACACCACTGAATCTCCGTGTGCACTACAACAGGTACTTACCTGCGTTCACCTTGAAGCTGAAATCCTGGCAGAAGTCGACATTGGCAGGACTGTTACAGTCGAGGTCAATATCGAATGGCGACCCGTTGTCGTCCCCGTCACGGTCAATGATGGGGATGGCTGCGACCCGCGTGTTCACGGGCGGCCTGACTGGCACCAGGGGGCGCGTGTGAGGCCCGAACTCCGGCGCATGCTCGTTGACGTCGGTGACGACGATGACGACCTGCGCCGTGCCCGTCAGCGCCGGCTCGCCTGCAGCAAGACGACACACACTGAGCATGGTGGTGACTACATACAAACGTTCAGTGGCTTCAGATACTTGTAAGCGGCCGTAATCTGCGAGGACTAGACGTACAGTAGCATCCGAGCACATGTGATGATATTACGTAGAGTCTAGACCAAGGAGATTAAGACCGCAGCTTTCATCTCAAACCAGTTTATATTGTATTTATCAATCAGCATTGCAAATTTAAATTCTTGGTCCTGAAGAAGGTCCGTAAGGACCGAAACGTTGACCCTTTACTAGAATAAAAGTTATTGTCATTGAATCGCTTGGAGTAGTCTTCTTCATTGAGCCCTCTTGGAGTTCGTCGTTCTTCACCACTTTAAATTTAAATTATGAAAGAAAAAAAACGAGATGACCGCCAATATTTTCACGCATTATTTTGTTCGAAAGGGACTTTTTCTGTAATCTCCGCTTTAAGTAGGGTGGAGATCATAGATGCTCATAATCTCCGCTCGATGGATTACACAGTCCCTGTAGATTTAGTATGGAGACTCCGTAATCGGCGGATAATAATTGTGTTTTTCATCCATCGTATACAAAATCCCCATTGAAAATGTATGAGGATTATGTAAATACTTACCCATTATCTTAATTATCTAATTATCAAATGTGCACTTTATGATCTATAGCTTGGGCAAAGTTTATAAAATAGCTAACCTTCCCCCTCACGCCTTCATAACAAATAAAATCTGATTGAGATTTTATGAGTTTAAACTAGTTTTTCGAATATGACAAGAGTATTGTGTTACCACGTCTCTATAAGATTTGTATTATCTTGATGGCGTTTTGCAGTGTAACCAAGTACTCACCTTTGTCTATACAGAGGACATTCAAGTTGTACACAGATTTCGTCTCGCGGTTGAGTTTGTTCCGCAGACTTATATCCCCTGTTTCTGAGTTGATGCCGAATCGCTTTGTCTGGTCTGTGTTCCGGTAGTCCAGAGCCCACCTGCAAACATACCATTATCATGAATTTTCATAATTCCACATCAAAGGTTTTATTTTTTCCATTGGATCAATTCACAGTATAGTGGTCTTCCATTGTCCAGAAAGTACAGCATACATAATCACCCCACTTGTCATTATCTTATCAGGTACCTTATATTAAAAATATTAATCAACAAACAATAAGAATACAATATACATGTATATATCTCACTATGAGAATTCCCATTAGGTGTAAAACATAGCGGTGTTAAAAGTCTACGGGCGGGCTGTCACTGGTCATGAATTCTGTTAATTTGATGTACAATTTGGTGTTTCTTACTTCCGTCCATTGCAGTGGAGATGTGAAACCCTGCCGCGTTCAGATTATCTATATTTCAGAATTTTACTACATCAAGGCTAACACCAACTCAGAATTACTCAGCACAACAGGTACATAATTCGCAAGCTTAAAACCCATACGTGGAACTCTTAACGTCAACAGAAAGAGGGATCCAGTGTTACAGTATATTTATTCCGTGATGAAGTCGGGAATGAGGAAAAAAATCGGAAATTTAAAAAGCATATAAAAAAGCTTCATTCATAACATTATTTGGGAACTTAATGGCTATGAATCGATATAACACTGTGAGTGTTACCGATGTATAAGAAATGTCGGAATTCCATCATTTGTCGGAAAACTTGCATTACTATTTATTTCATCATTTAAATTTTTTATGTCCTGCTTGCACTTCAATAATCAAAACGACGCAAGGCGTGGTGTTAAAATTGAGAACTTAAAAAAAACACAGTGAAAGACTCTCACGTGAAGAGTTGATTCTGGCCCATGTCAGCGTCGGTGGCGTTCAGTGACGTCACGTAGCGTCCGACCGGCGTCGACTCGGACAATTCCAGCGTCTGGACAGAGGGCAGCACTTTAGGGGCGTTGTCGTTGACGTCATAGACGGTGATGTTGACCTGAGCCTGGTCACGGTCAGTTGACCTCGGACCCTCCACTTGGACATTGAAGGTCAGGAACTTACGAGCTCCAATCGTCTCGTAGTCTACGGGCTGTAGGGCACGGGTTAGCGACAGTCAGAGAGTGGTCCAATAGAGTTAGCAGAGAAGGATACTATAGAGGAAACCTACGGGAGTTTAGGGTCTGAGCTCGTATCCCATCGAGTTTGAATGAGTTTGAATCACTTATTAATTCACAAGACGAAGCCGCGTGAATTACGTAGTGATTCAAACAAGATGGGATCGAGCTCTGACTCTAAACTTGAATGGGTTTCTGAGTTTATCTCACCCTTCACATTGACTAATGGGCTAACCAATACCCCATTGGACATTTTTCTTAAATATCTAATGGGCGTTAGATACGAGTTCCCAATGCAAAGTCTATTGAGAAAAAATACCTGGGGTGAGATGAACTGGCATTTCAAATATATGAAACCTGTCCAGAATTTGCACTTGTCCTATATATATAGTATTGCGATCTTTTTAATAGGTCACTCGGCAAGAGAGTCGATTACAAGAGTGTCTCCTACTGACTAGTTTCTAATTTCCAGCAATACACTACAAATGGGATCCAAATATATTCATTCACTCGAAATAATTTCAAAGTTGCGAAGCGGTACCTGATCGATCTTGAGCACGCCGGCGCCCACAGAGAAGATGGAGTCCATGTAGAAACTGTTACTGTCCAGGCTGGACCTGACGACGCTGTACGTGCGGCGCGCGTTCTCCCCGACATCCGGGTCCTGCGCGAAGACGCTGAGCACGGACGCGCCGATGGGCAGACCCTCGGGCATGAGGACGCTGTACTCCCGCTGTGCAAAGCGCGGGGCGTTGTCGTTGTCGTCAATGACCGTGATCCACACAGGCTGGTCAACTGTACTCAACGAGGTAAAGATACAGTTTATCATCATGCCTAATGCAGGTTGTATCAATAATATTTATATCTTTTAAAATACATGTAAGCTTAAGCACTTTTCCGAAGGAAAACAAAGCATTCAATTATTGGAAACGAATTTAGATGTAATTAGAAGATGTTTATGCTTGGTCGTGTGTAGATTTATTTTTGTATTCAGGGTGTTAGTTGAATCTTTTTTATGTGGAATTTGCTGCATCAGAGAGACCATGAAAACATGTCGGTATCAATCACAGCATGGGGCTCTGGGTATAGGGGAGGTTTAAACTGCTGTCTTAAAGGTCTGAATGGGGATCAATTAATATTTTCTTTGTTTTACACAAGGACAGAGAATATCATATACTGCAAGTGAAAACATCGATTTCAAGGGAAAATTGGGAAACACCGCCATCTCTCTGTATTAAGCCTTTCGGTGTTGTTGATCTCCTGTCAATTACTCTTTTTGGGAGCAGAGTACACGACTGTCTCTAGCTATTATTCAAAAGTACTTAATACCTCGATCGTTAAATTAAGTAGTCATCATTAAAATTTGAAAATTCCTTTCTAGCTGAATATATCAACGTCAACGACTAGCAATGGATATAAGTCTTAAAATCAACTCGGGGCCCGTCTTGATAAGATTATCAATCTTAAGGGATTACTAGAGGCTACTATACTTCGAGAAATGAATATGGTTGAGGTTGGTTGAGAGATGTGGAGAACTCACTGACCTATATGCCCCGCCGTGTCGCTGGCACGCACAATAACGGTGTGCATGTCCTGTGTCTCGCGGTCCAGGCCTCGGCTTGTCTTAATGTTACCCAGAAAGTCAATCGTAAAGAAGTCGACGTCACCACCGACGACGGAATACGTCACATCCGTGTTGTCGTCATAGTCCGTCGCTGTGACCCGCAGTACTGACGTACCTACAACAAGCAGACGACATTTAAACATTAGAAATGACATTTAAAGTGAAATCCTATAATAAATTCAAAGCGCAATTTTCTAGTTTTAAAACCGGCGAGTATATACTAATGGCAGTATCATAATTTCCTTATTCGAAAGATTCTAAACTCCCCATGTAAAATTATTAGATTCAACATTAAATGTCTTGGATTTTTTCTTCAATATTGATCAATGTATCTCTTGCTAATTAACCAACAACATGGTCAGCGCTAGGTCTGATTCAGAAACAGCCAATTGACATTAGAGTGTTTAGCAATAGGGACCCCCCACCCTATACTATCGTCCAACTTGATTCGTTATTTTGTATTGCCTTTCGTGATGGGAACATGCATGGCAAGCGATATTGTGGCAAATGAGATTCTTTTTCTGTGTGTTAAACACATATACCTGATTTACCAACAGTGTATTCCAATGAGCACTCCCTGGGCCAGCATTCACTCACCAATAGTGGCGTCCTCGCGCACGGAGCCCTCCAGGCAGCACGTGTCGAAGACGGGCGTCGAGTCGTCGACGTCGCGCGGCCGGATGTTGAGCAGCGCGTACGCCTTCACGTCGTCCGGCGACGCCCCGGCGTAGCTGGCCACCACGTTGAGCTGCCAGTCGGTGTAGCCGGCCGGGTAGTCCCGGTCCAGCACCTTCTGCAGGTACACAGTCGCCTTGTTGTCCTTGACGTCGATGGAGAAGCGTGCCGGGTCCTCGTCGTAGAAGTGGCCGGCCAGCGCGTAGTCCACCTCCAGCGCCCGGCCTGACGGGTCAACCGCCTCCACCTGAGAGCGACACCCACCCAACTTCATCAGTCACGTCTCTTTTGTTTTAGCATTTTGCGGACATTTCGCCAATAGTTTTATCAGTATCAATATTGGCGACCTGCTAGAAAAGTAGGGCCGCTTAGAATCTCCCTATGCTAATTCCCAACGGAACTTTTAGTCTAATCAAGATATCAGTAAACATTTTCACTTCTGTGTAACATTTCATCTAGTATGAAATGCGTGCATATTACTATACACCTATGGCCGAACGTGTATGAAATACTGCCCGCTGCTAGGGGTGTAGTATAAATAATGTTCGCGCCCACTGTGACAGCGGGCTGTAGTGAATTGCAGTAGTCTTTGTGGTCTTTGTAAAGTTAATAAAAGGGCGTTTTAAATGATTTGGAGGTGTATAGTAATAAGAAAACGTAGTGACTGAGCCTGTACGGTGTCCATTCTCGGTCATTTGATGAAAAAAATACGTCCCTCCCACCTGCGGTGTCGGGCCGTATTTTCATCATCAAATGACTTCGAACGGCCATCCGTACGGGCTCAGTAACCACGTTTTCTCATAATGCACTGGATATAATGCCTCAACACTTATTCAGCGGCAAGAAAATTTGAGGGAGTCTATGAAATGGCTACCTTCCACCTCCCCTTTCGTTATTGGTGACTTTCAGGTATCAGCCTTACCTAACGACAGATTAGTGACTACTTTTCTGACCACTGGCTTGCACCATGTGTCTTATAAGCATCAGGGGTGTTAGTTGGAGTAATGAAAAAAGGAAATATTCATGTGGAATTTACTGCATCAGAGAGACTGAGAAAACATGGAAAACACAGCGGTATTGGCCATGAAATGGGGCAGGGGTGTGGGGAGATTCTAACCACTGTGAATGAGGCCCAATTTATTCTCTCTTTGTTATACATAAGAAAAAAAAAGAAAATGAAAGCAAGGATTTCCCTTGAAAATTGGAAAAAGTAGGTTTAGATAAGGCGAGTTGTGGTATATACGGTAATATAGTAGAACATAACACATACCTGTTGTATAAAGGAGATGCTCCTGTTCTGCTCAGTGACAGTGGTCACCGTGTACAGAGGCTCAGGGCCCTCTACAGTGAATCGTGGCGGGTGCACGTTCCGGGGCAGTACGGTGATTCGCACAATGGTGGTGTTCTGCACCTGTCCGTCAAACACCCGGTACCGCAGCAGGTACTGAAACCAAACAAAAGTACACCATTAACCACACTAGTCCTGCATTCACAAAGATTCAATGATTCCCGTAGTACAGGGCCTGCACATAAAGAATAGAGATACCTTAGGACTTTGGGGCCATCCTTACAGTACGCAGAATTTCCTCAACTCCCTTCCAATATTGTAAGTAATAGAACAAAGAGGAGCATATAAAATTTCTATATTTTGGAGCCCCTCTGTGCCTACGCACTAAAGACAGTGAAATTAGCCTTTTGTTTGTCTTAAAATGAGTAATCTGCTCTCTTAATCTACACTTGGAGTACTTTTTTTGCACAATGCGTAGTTTTGGGTATGAGAAAAATGTACTTACCGGGTTGTTTTTGTAATCGACAGGGCCTACTTGAGAGATGACGCCCGTTTTAAAGTCTACAGCGAACACATGACCTGTGTTTCCTCCAATAATTCCATACTGCACAGTTGTAAGATCTGCAAGATGGGTACAAGTAAATACACAGTGACAAAAATATAGATTTTAGTTTGTAGTATGACCTGCCATACAAGTTTGAATATAGGACTCTGAACTTAATTCGCTCTATAGCAAATGGACCTCTTCAGTTCTTATATTTTTCATAATAATTTTCTTAATCGTGATTCCTTCAATGTAGATGTTTTCAAAGGGATTCCGCTTCAGTAAAACATCAAGTTGTCATATCCATATTTTCCTTAAATATTGAAATAAAGGAACGGGTGAATTGTTCACTTTTCATTATCAGTAGTTTCGCATTTACCAATGAGGAATTCAAAATATACGAAACAATAAAATCACTGCAAAAAAACATCTGTGTTGATTTTGAGTGCATATCAATGAAATTGCCCCAATAGATTATCAGACCCAAGCCATTCACTCAGAATGAACGGAAATTTCAGGAGGTGCCGTTGGAAGGTGACTTGAAAACAAATCATATGAGATTCCACAACAAATACCGAAGGTGTTTTGAAGGAACAGCAAATTCAAGAAGCTCTGAGTACAAGCTTACGAAGCCTGCACGACGAGTTGGTTGACTACATTGCTTTCAAATAAAACTTCTTCAGTAGACTTATCTAGCCACGTTTAAAACTCAGTTTCTAATGATACACACCACATTAATACCTGGCACAAAGTTCTTATAACTTAAGCTTCGTACAACACTAGCAACAATAATTCAATTAAATTTGATTTTATTGTTACTTTGCGAACTTTGCGGTACTTATCTGACAAAATCAAGCCAAATGGAGTCCGCAGCTATCTACAGCATTATTTTCTAAATGGCATGCCATTTGATAACAATCAACTTAGAATCTTATCAAGCGGGCGCCTACTTCGGGTGAGAGAAACTGGTTTTTTCTTTCTCATTCCATATTAAGTCACATGGAAACTAAAGACTGTTTCCAGTCATTTTTTCTCAACCAAAGTTTGATCCCTTTCTATCATGCCTATCCACAATTCACCAAATGGTTTGAATAGAACATGGATCAAGAAACTATTCCCTGGAGTGTCTCCAAAACTGTTAAACAATGCATGGATCAGTCTCACAAATTGGTATTCATTCTTACCAGAATGCCATTGAAAAAGGATGCAGTTAGTATTTGGTCATCAATAGAATTCCAGTATAACGCACAATTTTATTTCAAAATACTCTTCTGGACGTTTATCAGAAATCTTTATGTTTTATTTTTGATTGTGATATTTTCATACTGTCAAATCTGTATGCTATTGAAGTAGCAATCTTTGGCCTTAATAGCTACAATAAGCGAGCTACTGCTTAACAATTACAGATACATTCCATCTAATCTTAGACCGAGTCAATCATGCACATTCACCATGTGACGTAGCATTCCCACATTGGAAGATGCTTATCATTCTAGTCGGCCTGAGGACTTGAACTACCATGCAACTGTACGAGAACTAGGTTAATATAAACATGGCTTAGTCCTATATGTCGATTCTGTGGTGAAGCTAAACACTTAGTAGCCATATGAAGTGAAACGTGAAAGGAAGGAACTCAGATTTGTATTTATTTTATCTCCTTCTGTCTCAAAAAAGCTTATTAACTATTGGTTTGTTAAGTGAACATTTTCAGTAACATTTAAATTAATATTCTATTAACTAACGAGATGGTATTTATAATCTGTGCGTGGGGGTCGGGGTTTATTTCTACAGGTAACTAGGAATTTCGACTCGTTGAGTGGCGTCGCGGCAAAATCATATCAGATAGGTCCACCTTTCAATTACGCCTCAAAACATGAATTCCTAAGGTAAAATCATGGATAAGGGAGTCGGACATCCACTAGAGAAAGCCTAAAGCAAAAACACACTGCAATCAACCAGTGCTGAGAAGGGCCTAGATTTAAGTCTACACTCATTTACTTGATGAATTTTGTTGAGCTGAAATTTAATCAGGTAGAAGGGGAAAGATACAAATATTATTAATTTTACAGATAATATCACCATGATCGCTTAGATGGTCTTCGGTGCAATATAACTAAGTTTGTTTTTTTATATAATTTTGCAGTGTTGTCATATGTCAGGTGAAAACTATTTCTCGAAAACGCCACTTTTGATTCCTGGATTTAACTAATCATAGAAATCTACCACTGAAATCGAGGGGCAGTTATGTATTCTGTGATGAATAGGTTATAAGCGTTGCCGCCAAAGATATAGACAAACCAGCATCATTACCAGTAGAACGCTCATTTGATGCTTAACCGAAATAAATCCACACGTCACATACATAAAAAGTTGATGGGGGCCCCGAACCAATGAAAAGATTTGGAAACTCGATATTTCTACTGGTTTGGTTAGTTTTTAGATTTTCATGAGAGAGTTACAGCCTGTTGAGGCATGTCACATTTCCATACATTTCTAATGTTATTGGTCCTTTATGATTCACCAACAGAGCACATACCAGCAATAAGTTTTCTGTGAAGACCATATACAGAAAACTGGACGGACCAATTCCTTAATGTACTTAAATGTTACATTCAAAGGTTTTTAATGGGTTTTTTTGTGGGGGGGTGGGGGATACCTTACCCACATCTATGTTCATTATACACTACCCCAGGTGAAACACATGGAAGGGAACACACTATGAGGGAACACCGGGTCACCAACGGTCAGTTTACAGAGTTGATCTTAGTGAGAGTGCCACCGGACAAGGATTTCCTCCCTAGTGTGGCTTGTTAAGTGTTATATGTGAATAGACGTATGAACGTGGCTGTAGTTTGGGTATACGATAAGTGCCGTCGCCAGATACCTACACCCTGAACAGTGTGGCAGTTCTGAGTTCTCTGAATATCACTCTCGGGGTGGATATATATATGTAACGTTCCCTAGTGATATGACAAGAGTGTAGCTAATCAAAGTGGACCTGAATTATGAATTATTGATAAAGAAATACCTGAGGTCTGGATTAGGATAATCTGCAGTTTACTGATATTGCAGTTTTGCAGTGGATAAGTTGAAAAAACAAACAATTGAATTTTTTCAAGAAAAAATATTGAAACCCATTTTGAGATTCCACATAAGGTTACCTTGGTTAGGTCATATCCAACCAAGTTGATGATACTGAAAACTGCAAAGTCGGGACATCTATAAATATGAGTAATATTGAGAAATGATAAACATTCGCGATGGAGAATTTCATACTCATTTATTCCACCTGTAATAAACTTAACTTATTAAGCAGGGATGACGGCAAGATTGGAAATATTTTTTCATGTGCAATTCACTGCCCCGGGAAAACTGAGAAAACATATCAATGTTCACCATAGAATAAGGCAAAGGGTCTGCGGAGATAATTCAAACCAGTACTATTGCAGTAAATGAAGCCCAATTTATACTTTCTTTGTTTTATACAAGAAAGATGATTCTATAACCTGAAAATAAAAACAAGGACTTCCGACTTCCGTGGAAAAGTGGACAACTGCCATCCCTAAATTTGAGTGTGTAAGGAACGTGTCTAAGTTCCATCTGCCCAGTGAAGATGGGTGCAGGGATTCCGCTTGGCGTCTACTTGCGAGGGTCGAACAGAGCAGCCTACCGAGGAGTCATAGACACCAGGCATGAAACCAGCACGAGCTGCGTCTACAACTGGATATTTCCCTTGGTGTCAAATCACGAGGGAAGGGATGCAAGTTTATCTTTTAAATGGAATATAAAATCTAGATTGTAAAGTGACTGAACTCTATCGGGACTGGAAGTAAAACTTTGAGTTTTGGGATATGTATATGATATTATATAGACCAGGTCATGAGACTAAGTCACTTTCCAGAAAATAAAAAAGTTGGTACGTTTCAGCTTGCCTGATAGTACCTTTTTAATTAGCAGTCTCTTGGTAGTCTACTGTCGCCGTGGTAAGGTTGGAGTCCGGTCGCAGTACGGCCGAAGAACATGGTCGATTTATGGGTATTATGGAATTTTTATGATTACATTTGAAAATCCTGATATTTCGGATATCCATAATTCATTGTAATTCTTGCTTCCGTGCAAGGGCAATGTACGCGTCGCTACATGAGAGCCGAGCGAATGTAACAGGAAACGCATATTGCAGCGTCATATTTGATGGAGGATATATATCACCACGCAAATCTGTTTTACTAGTAATATTCAGTATAAGCCATCTCCTTGCAGGAGATATTTGAACCTGCAGGGGATATTTGAACTACCGATTATCATAAATGCATAATACTGTTCTAAAAATAGGTGTAAACACATACCTAGATGCTCAAAAATAGGGATACCAAAACCTAATCGCGCACCTTCTTTCAAAAGTGGTGGACATTCTCCCTTTTTTCCCATGATCCTGCAATAATACCAGTTAAACTCCAGGGTGTGTAATGGTTAGCGCCTTCTAAGACGAGCCCTTTCGAGCATCACATTTCCTGTTACATCTGCTTTCACCGACACCGTAATGAAAATGCAACTCATGCTTTTGTTCGGCAAAAAAAAAACCCGTTATGTCCCCTTAATGAATTTCACACAGTTGTAGACGCATCTACACCCGCACGGCACAGATAGTTTTCAGTTACCATGGTAACTAGAGACCAGCCAATCAGCGGACGGCACCAGATGAGCGGGTCGTATTAATAGGTTATGGGCCGGGCCGGGTGGAGTGGTGTTCCCACAGGAGAGCACCAACCAAACATGCCATCAACCAAAGTCCTACTACACTGCGGGGTTAAAACCAAGGTGCAAACACAACTGAGTTTTACCCTGAATGCCGCCGCCGCCTGCTGTTAACGGTAGGAGAGAAGAACAAGTAAACGTTCATCAAAATAATGTAGCAGTTCCACTGTGGCTGTTGAAATAACAGTTTCAGTACTTACTATGTACAGTATATAGACAATAATCGATGGTTTTGTGAACAGGTGGCCATAAAGCACAAGAGGTTGGAAGTCTACCTCGAGTGGTTTACATAGCAGCCTGACCACGAAACCAGCGTTTGTTGTATTTATTATCCATCTTCTTGAATAAATCAAGCTCAGGAATTGCCACAATAAAGGGTTTATCCATAGGGACTATATTTTTTGCTCTTTAGCATAAATATTTTTCCATAATCAATGGCTTTGAGGCCTGATACAATGGATTTGAAATTACAATGTCATGGTAACTGACAGTTTTCAAATAGTGGGTAGTAGTTCACCGATTCCCATACATAGTGAATGAGGGCTTTGTATACGATGGATAATAAAATATAAGAAATTATATCAACAGTATGAATGTACCTCCCGGTGTATCTGTTATGTCCTGATATAGCCAGATATAGCCAGAAACATGCAACCGTCTCACCAGCTGAGGTCATCTCAAAATGTCTAGACAGGTCCCGAAATAATCTAACAAAAACCTAAGTCAATATAGTATTCTGAATACCTTGGGATGGTAACATCCAAAGGGTGATTTTGAAGCTGCCACTCTAGTGGCAGGTCGATGTTAAATCAAAACTCCAAAGATGGTGAAACACCTATAGATTTGCCACCTGGTAGAATCGACCCTTATCTTTCCACACCAGTAAACTCTTCTATCTAGCCCGCTCAGCTCCAAGTGCTAGCAAATGGAACTCACATCATTACTAACACTGACAGAGCAGCTCAGAGAGCAGCTCCTAGACTCACCGGGCTCTGGGATAAAGGCCTGGACTCGCGCGATGACCTGCTGGTAGCTGAAGCCCTCGTCCACGCGGACGGAGATCTCTTGGCTGTCGAAGTAGGGCGGAGACATACTGGAGCTGAGGACGTCCACTCGCACAGGAGCGCGACCCGCTGCAACGACCAAACCTCTCCTCAGTATCAGGTTATACAATCATCTCATTTTTTTAAACTTATGCTTTACTATATACCCATGCTGTAAATACTGTAAATACGCACCGTTTTGGCATATGACGTACACTAAAATACGGACCACCTAGCCATACACATTTATTAAAATTTTGGTTGTTAAGAAATTTCGGGTATATAGTAAATATATAACGTCCAACCGTGCTTGTACAAGTCACAGAACTCGATGCTAATTTACCGTTTTTACGGAACTCGGCGTAAACGCCTCAGTCCGCACATACCGTAAATTAACATCTCGTTCTGTGACTTGTACAGCATGGTCAGGACGTTCTATATAATTACTCATTCTGTGTGAAACACAGTTCTGCCATGAACATGGTGATAAATAACAGGCAAGACTGGCAAACTAGAGAAGTATGTCTGGGGATAGTGCAATGATAGAATGATGAGTTCGTAGCAAGAATGAAAGCTATTAGGGATCAGGTTAAGCAAAACACAAGAAACAGATTTATAAATCTGTTAGGATGCAGTTGCGATCAATTACTGGGCGGTAATTCTCTGGTCATTGCTTCAGTATCCCTGTATATAATACTGTAAGGATACATAATTACGGAGCCCACAGTCTTGCGTCCCATAACTACAGCCCAACGCTGTAGTAATGGGATGAAAGACTGAGAACAGCCGTCACTACGAGATCTGTAATGATGTTTCCTTATTATTATAAACCTGAAAATCACGAAAAGAACGGCAATTTATGAACAGCCTAACACTGAGCCCGAACCTTGTTCATACTGCACCCCTAGCAGCAGGCAGTATTTCATAGAGGTTCGTGCACATATTATGATATCGTCTGCATGGAGATGTTAAAGCAATTCCACTTACGACTGCGGTTACGACATTTGGTGACAAGGGTGGGCGGATTACACATGGGGTCGCCCACTCGTCCGTCCATAGCGATCACGTGCAAGTTGTAACGATTCTTGTCATTTCGCTTGAACTTTTCTCTGGATTTGATCTCTCCAGTATCTTCATCGACGGTGAACAAACTACAGTCGCCAGTCAGACAAGCAGGGTCAAAGTAATACCGCACCTAAAAGTAATAGAAATCAGTTTGCTTGTTATTATTTTGCCTTTATTGTGAAATTGAATGGTTTGTGTACTTGACTCAGGCATTTCCTGTGACGTACCATCCTAGTAAAGATGGCACAAAAACAGAGGAATACATTTAAAAATGATATAGTAAAATTCTTAAAATGCCACTGCCATAGTACAATTCCAACTTCCATGCTCACAATGTACATACATTATAAATACTCGTCAAACCTGATGACTGGGACAGTACTGTACAACTTGAATACCATAGAATATGATGAAATCACTGTATATTCTCGAGATAATCTAAACCGATATTTTAGCCATATTCCATATTCATATTATTATCTGTCATACTTCAGTTTATTTCCCGTGGGAATATAACTGTTTTTCTGACTTTGGTGACGGATGGAACTTTTTGTTAAGCCACATGACGCTCATACACCCAGTGCCATGATGCTAAAGAATACATTGCTATGTACATAATTGTTTGGCCGAAGGCATGGCTTAACCAAGTAGATAAGGTGCGCTAACGGCCCGTGGATAAGGGTCTATTGAGACTGACCGTGTTGTAAGGCGCGGTGCCGTCCTTGTCGACAGCGAACACGGAGGCGACGACGGAGCCGGCGGGCGACTCGTCCGACACGGCCGCCGGGAAGGCGCCGTTCTCGTCCTGCCCGATGAACAGCGGGCTGTGGTCGTTGGCGTCGATCAGGTTCACGTGCAGGTAGGTGTCAGAGCGCAGCGAGTTCATGTCGAAGTACTGAGGAGCACAATGAGGTTCTTATGAATTAACGTAGATATGAACAAATATGTTCATACATATGGTTTATAGAAATTATAATGTATAATTACTAAGTGAAGGAATCAAACATTCTTACTGAACAGTCCTGAAGATACTTGGAGGCATTGCCATATAGGGCATGAAGATGTCTCCATGTGTATTCTTTACCTGTTACTTCACATAAGAAATAAGTGCAAATCTAAACAAGAAATTCATTTTTTTTCACTATATTTAGTAAGCAATATTAACTTTCTAATTAACTTTGGTTTAGAATATTGTTACCAACAAATCCTGGGTTCCATGGTTTTACTTATAAAACCTGAGACAACAGGGCATATAGGTTTAGGACTCTAGGGGGTCGCTTCAGAATTATGCAAAACACCCGTGTCATGGTGATTGACATTGATCTGATTGTTCATTTCTGAAAAACTAAAGACAGCCCCGTCGCCAGTGTAAACACTTTCTTCCATGTCAGGTTTATCAGAATAAAACAAGCAATTCACAGACATGGGTCCACCACGTGTTATACTTGAGAGGAGGTTAAATACACAATATTGACTGGTTTCAGATACCAGCGGCCGTATGCTCCTAGGAGTTGACGCGTAGTAATATCCGAGCGTATGCGAGGATATTGCACAGAGTCACCTCCGAGGAGCATAAGGCCGCTTTTATCTGAAACCAGTTTATATTGTATTTATTATCCACCTTTTCTGGACAAGTGGCATGTCGATATCAGTTCGTTTTAGTTATGCACTATTTTTCCATACGCACTATTTTTTCGTATGCGACACCCGGAGCATACAACATATCTGTATGCGCCGGGTATGTCCATACAAACTCCCTATGTGTTTTCTATGGACACTTTGTATTAGGTGGATAATAAAGTATTTTCCCCACCAAAACGTAATCTAAGACTAGAAGATGGTTGTACTCACCGAGGCCCTGAGCTGCAGGATGTAGCTAGATGTCTTTTCGTAGTCCAACTGCGCTGCCACTTTCACCATCATCGCATTGGCTTCGTTCTTCACTTCGGCACTGACGAAATGGTTGTCCTTGTTGAGGCTGTTGTAGATGCCCTTGACGATGTAGAAGAGCACGGCCCCGGCGTTGGTCATCAGCGGCGTGACGGTGAGCTTGTCCCCGATCTCCGTGCCGATGGCCGTCGTCTCCAGGATGGACACGTTCAGCTGGTCGATGGGCAGGCCCCTCACTGGCTCCCAGCGAGGTGGCAGTTCATCCGAGAGTACCAGCTTCACCAAGGCGTAGCTGGAAAGGGAAGGCGTGCCGCCGTCCGTCGCTGATATGTTCAGGGTCAATGTCTGGGTGTTCACCTATCAAAACAAACACAATTAGGTAAAGTTTAGGTATATAGTGGCCAAATAAAATTGGGTTCTAAGAGAAGAAAGTAATTATTATTGACTGCTTTCCTGATGTTTACACTTTGGCTGCCATGCTTTGAATGGTGCCCCCCCCCCCCCCCCCCCCCCCAATCGCTTGCTCTAGTTTCTAACCTGCCCACATGGTGGCCGGCTGCCCTAAAAATGACAGTCTAAGTTGCCTGTGTTACGCGCACCGTCATAGGCATGTGTGGCGAACCAGAATGAGATTTGCCATCCTCTATTGGCTGCAAATACAGCAGCGAATCAGAGTACATAGCACACAAGCTAATTGTGCAGTGTCAAGCCTCTGGAGATTGTCTGGCCATACACAACATGTAATTTCAAATGAAGTATCTCTTCAAGTATTGTCTCGCAAGGACTTCATTTCAGGACATTTACATGAATACAGTAGACCACCCCATAAGTGGATCACCCCATTAAGCAGACTACCTCTACTCGAAACAGAAATTATCCCCATAGGACATTGTCACATTTTGAGAAGATACATATTCTGTAGGTTCCAAGGCTCCATCCAGTTGAATAAAGCATATCGAGACTGTGCAACTCACCCAAAGAAAACTAAATCATTTGATTTTCCTGAGCTATAGGGTTCTTGAATCACAACAACAGTTCTTAAGAATTAAAAAAAAAATGAAAAAAAACCCAACTTATTAGAATAACATGGCATACCCCGGAGAGTGGCTGAATGAGGCTGATCCATCCGGTCTGCGGGTGGATGGAGAAGCAGTTGGGGCAGGCCGCGGGCTGCTCGGCGATGGAGTAGGTGACCACGCCGTTACTGGCCTCGTCCAGGTCCGTAGCGAACACCTGCACCAGCTTGGTGCGCACCTGCGGGTTCTCGGCGATGTTCAGCAGGTAGTTGCTGGAGTCGAAGCGGGGCCGCTGGTCGTTCATGTCCTCCATGGTGATGAGGAAGAAGCAGGTGGTGGAGAGCTTGGGCTGCCCGTTGTCGGACACCTTGACGATGACCGAGTACTTGAGTTGGTTGCCTACGATGTAGAAGTCGGCCTCGGACTCGGGTCGCTCGCGGTCCATTTCCTGCAGCGCGAACACTTCGGCCATGGTGGCGCTCACCGTGCGAATACCGAACAGCTTCTTCCTGTTGGGCGGGTCGAGCACGGTGAGGGTGAATTCTCCGTTCTCTCCAGAGTCGGGGTCAAAGCCCGTGATCTGTAAGGCAACAAAAACTATTTTATATATCTAGAACGGTGGGGGTCAGTTGGGGTCAGAAAAGAACAGTGGTACTATTTTTGATGTGGAATTTATTGAATTGGAGAGAAAACATGGAAAACACACCAGTGTTGGCCATAGAATGGAGTTGAGTGTGCGTAAGGATGATAAAATCACTGTTTTTTTCCCGTGAAGTAGGCTCAATCTATATTACCCTTATTTTATAAAAGAAAAAGATATTATATAAAAATGAAAACAAGGATTTCCTTGAAAACGTGGATAATTGCCATCTCTGAGAGTAGTGTTTCTTAAGCATTTTCCTTTTTAGTGAGTACAATTTTTCAACTATGTATCTTACTTCTTTTCTCCGTTCCCTTTTCAGATATCATCGTATACAATTTCAAACTTTTTTTCCTAGATATCTACGTAGCTCCCTCATTCCGACGCGATCTGAGCTCCACTGTACCTTTCTAATTTGTTCGGGTTTTATTTCACTTGATGCAGCTTTCACGGGAAACCACAAGATATTATTAGTGAAAAGCTGACAATCATGTGACATGACGGCAAGTCAAACGGAACCGTGACTTACATTAACGACTCCGGTCTGTGCCGCACGTCCCTCGACAAGCCGGGCGTTGAGCTGGGTACACCCGGGGATGGAGGGCGGCCGGTTGACGCCCTTAAAGTCGATGTAGATGTAGGCGCGCCCCACTCGGCCGTCGGCGTCACGTAACTCCACCGTGATGTTCATGGGTTTAATGCGGGACGGCAGGTCCTTGTCGAGCGTGATGTACCCCGTCAGACGGTCCAGTCTGAACGTGTCCTCGTACACAACCTGATTATCTAGCCGAGAGAATGAAGGTGTTAGTCAGTAGTTTTAGTGGTTAGTCAGAGATATCATTTCATGGACGACTCGTGGATGAATGCCCGGTATTAAGGGGGATGTAATGTCCCTTTGCCCACTTTTTTTAATGTATGCATAATTCATAATTGTGTGTTACTTTTATAGTCGGCTTGATGTTACCAAAAAATATTAATGTTTCGCATAACAGTATATGGAATCACAGTCCAATGAGAATGCTTTGGTACACCATGGTATGATTTACGGAAGGCTATTTCATGGTAGATTCACCAGATATCAGTAAAATAGGGTTCAATGATTTAGCAGTACACTTTTCAAAACAGAAACAAAATTCAGAACGGATTCGCCTCTCCCCCACAGGGGAGGAGATATGGTATAAAATGATTCTTATTAACAAAAATATCAAATGGGGTAAGAAAAAAGTGGAAATATATTAATGTGGAGTTTGTCGCATCAGAGAGACCAAGAAACTTGAAAAAAAAACACGTCAGTTTCAGCCACAGCATGGGACTAAGGGTGCGATAGGGGAGTGGAGGTCGAACCCCCGTTTTACATGAATGAGGTTTGAATACTTAGTTCTTTGATTCACACAATGAAAACAATTATATGCTGGAAATGAAAAATTGAATTTCTGTGGAGAAGTGGGAAACTACCATCTCTGTATCAATAATACTTTTTTTTTTTTTATAAAAGTACAAACATGTACATTCTATACACATATATGAACATTTTCCCCCTGAAAATGTCCATGCCGAGTTGGTGTACTCACTGAGGAAAGAGAAGGTGAAGTCGGTGCCGTCCGGATCGTAGGCCTGCACCACGTGCACGAGCGTGCCCTGCGGCGCGCGCTCCTTCACGCCCACCTTCTGCACTTCTGGCACGGCTACGGGCGCGTGGTCGTTTACGTTCGTCATCCACACGCGCACACGTGCCGTGCCCGACAGCGGCGGTGTGCCCGCGTCCGTCGCCGTCACCGTAAACTCGTAAAAACGTCCCTCCAGAAAGTCGTAGTCCAGCGCCCTGTACGCAGAACATTGTAATCATTGTAATATTCAGTGTAAATCTACATGGTTTACCGTCTTCTGCCTGGCTACATGTCCATGCCACAACTCAATACTCGTTACATATTCCCTTTCTAACTATATATAGTAAAGCCCCGCTTAAGGGGCACCCTCCGTTCCGAGCAAAGTGTTCCCCCTAAGCGAAGTGTCCCCTTATGCGGGGTTACCCTTATGCGGGGTTAAGATAAACTAAACAGAAATTTCTGTCCCAAGAAAACTGTCCCCTTAAGCGGGGTGTCCCCTTAATTGAGGTGTCCCGTAAGCGGGGTTTTATTGTACTAAACTACTTTGGTATGTATTGGCGAGGTCATATGAGAGCATCGCTGTCTCGAGTTAACTGCTATTGGTAAGGCCGCATACATTATTGTCAAAGAGTATATTATACTCTACTTGGTTATCCTTGGTGAGGTTACCATATAGCTGGTAACGTCCTTGATAACTTAAAGGCAGATGAGTGGCCAGTATGTGAGTGACTCACTTGTTAACGACGATGGTGGCGCGGTTATCATTGTTGAGCTGCTCCACACGGAACAGGTCGTTACTGACGTTGAAAGAGAGAAGTCCATTCTGCCCGGAATCACGGTCAATGGCTGTCACTGAAATGACAAAAAGCACAGGTACTCAGATCTAGTAAGTCCATCTATTGACTATCTATAAAAGGATTCTTCTTTCAATGTATTGACTATTAAATTCTGAAAAAAATATAGTTTGTTTGTTTGGGTATTTTAAGGTCCAAGATGTTCTATTATATCTAAACATAGAGTAAGGTAAATAGACAATAATCTAGAGATATAAAGGAAAGGTATGGTTTCTTAGAGAAACAATTCCAAGAAAACCAGGTCAATTATATAATCTTCAAAAATGTCACTGCCGAAAGCAATTACATTTGTACTATGCTCCTTCTGGTTGAAAAGAGAAATGTCCCCATCTGTAGAACGCTCGTTGTATACAACACAGATTATCGATGATCAAATTGTTTTATGGTACTTTTCGCTTGAGTTAACCCTTTCCAAACAACAGGCAATTCCCTGACACAGCGTCACACTGCAGACAGTGCCTGCAATAGTATCCCTCCTAGCGACCGCACTTATATCCAGGAAAATATCCGTAATTCTAGTACTTTACCATGGTAGTAACTGATGGCGTTGTGTTATTCTAAAACAAAGAGCTATATATATGTGCTGCTTGTACTTTGTAAACATTTCTTCAACATTCCAATTTTGTATGTACTAATCAGTGATGCCTAACAGCATCATGCTGCAGTGGTCACAGGAATGCCTGGGGGCATCATACTGGGCTGAAATGGTGTGGACTTACCTGAGAGCACGGAGGTACCCACCGGCACGTCTTCGCTCAGGTCCCGGCGTACATAGTAGTCCGGCGCGAAGAAAGGGGCCTGGTCATTGATGTCTCGTAGATTCACCACAACCTAGAAAGAACATTCAATATGTTCTATTAGATTTACTTCGGTTGGGTGGTGATTGAATCTATGAGAGGGATTTAGGTAAAAGCCTCACCCCTAGACATTTAACGGGGTGAGAGTTCTTTTAGTTCTCACACCGCAAAGATCCGCTAGTTATGAGAATGATTGGCCTTTGATATAGCAGTTGTTTTATATGTATTATTTCATTAGGGTTATAGACTTTTACAAACCACATCCGGGCTCGGCTAAGGTCGTTCTTCTATATGCAAGTACATGTATGATACAACTGCTCTATTTTTTCATTGGTAGTTATAATATTTAGTAAGTCAGTAGGTACTTGGTTGTACAGGCAGGCCAGATCCAGGCTTTGTTATTCATGAGACAAGATGGGTAGTTTTTTTTACCTAACAGCTTAAAGGATTTATATTCTTTTATGACAGTGAAGGTGTCTTTTATGTTATTCCATCTGGTAATTGCTCTAAGTAAGAAGCCAATATTAAAAACCGGGCTGGGGGTTGTATACTTTACAAGTATTTGGGTTCTTCTGGTGGGTAGGTCTCTATTATCTATTAGTAGGGTGTGTTCTTATGCAAAGTTGAATGAGTAAATCCACCATTGTTGGAGGTAAATACGAAAAGAGGTTGCAGTGGGACGAGGTGCTATCATTGTCAACTCATGCAGTTTAACTTTGTTAAACCTCGCTTTAAAAGTGGTTTACGTTTACACTCGTAAGACTGCCACTACACCATCAAAGAACCACACTTGGTCTACGGCCGGCATCTACTTACGTTGACGGAGGACTGGAAGCCGCTGGCCGGCTCGCGGGCCGTCACCACCATACGGTACTGACGACGATCTGTCAGGTAGGACATGGCGCCCTCTGTCGGGCGAAGTGCCCCCGTGCTGCGCTCAACCATGAACCGCAAGGGGTCGCTCGCGTTGGCCGAAACGATCGTGTACTGGATGGGGATGTCGTAGAAGGACTTGGCCTCAACCATAGCAACCCTGGAATGTCATAATTAATATCATGAAAACAGGGCTTTTTGACTCAGGATAAAATAACAGTGATTAAGTGGTATAGGATGTACAACTAAATGGGAATATAGGGAATTACTGCTGTAATCATAGTGGTCCGGGGATACAGACTTCTTTCAAATGTAAACCAACGGGATTTATAGTTCCATTTCTGATCGAATTTAGTAGAGCTAAAGCAATGGCGAGCTATGCCTCATCTTATAAACTTTAGTCAGTGTGGCTCTTCAGGTATATTTAAGCTAAATACATTATTTCTGTGTTCAAAATAAGAAGAACGGAATAACAAAAGAAGTTGTGTACATATTCATATCGTTAGAAACGCATAAAGATCTAATATGACCCTTTAGGTTTAGCCATTGAATGTAAAGCTGTCTTAGAGTTGTATGTCACTGGTGGAGAATCCCAGATTCCCAGCATATTTTACAACCTTATCGATATCTTTTTTAATAAAACACTTAGTGTACCACTAAAAGTCGCTTAGTGTTTACTTCTAAAATGAATTGAGAATTCTCTTTTACCAACGTGTAAAAATATACTTACGGCTGAGAGGGTTTGGTCTGGTACTCGTCCATATTGATCACATACTCCTCCTGGTAGAACTGTGGCGGGATGAAGCCACAGTGCACCTCCAGCACCTGAGTGCGCGTGGTGACGCTGGGCCACGTGCCCACCACCTCGGCCGACACGGCCAGGTCGTAGCGTGTACAGAACTCGTAGGGCTCGCGGAGTGCGGTGCGCACCTCGCCAGTTTCCGCGTCCACCGTGAACCGGCCCTCCCCGCCTGCCACCCCGGCAAGAAAGACACGTGTGATTAGCAATAAATATCCATATGTTTTATACTGCATACCGGGTTTAATATGCTTAACAATATGTGATATACTATGTTATTTCTCATCTGATAATAGTTCACTGCACAGTGGCGGTGTGGTATCAGGCTGTAAAGAATATTCTTCTATTACCGTTATATCATGATTTCTTAAACTAATAAATCGGTTTTTTTTTCAAAAGTCCACAGTTTTGCATGTATTTTCACAGGCCAACAAGAGCATTTCTCCTCTAGGCGACAGTTGCGCCACCACACACCTGCATATTCTTCAGAACAACAGTAGCTATTGATGAACAAATACAAGTTGCAATGGTGACCTTGCCTAGTTAGGTGTTGTGTCATACAGACCATCTGTACATGGCCAAATTAGACTTCAAATGGCGTTTGAAGGTAAATTCTTATGATTTTACAATGTTTTAATGTGTCAGGGGATGGGGGGTAACGAAAATACGCCCCTCCCACCTAACGGCATCAGGGAAAGTATTAGACGTTCATTTCCCAGATTAAATGTACAGTTTTCCCACTATACGCCAGACAGACGCTGGTTGCCATAGTACGACTAAGCAGAAACGCCGTACAGACGCCGATTATCAGGGTAACGGAGACGCTTTACACGTAGACGCCAGTGGTCATGGCAGGGCTCACCTGTCTGGAGGCGGTAACGCACGCGGGCACCGTGCAGGCGGGCGTCCTCCGACATGAGGGTGTAGATGACGGTGTCGGGCCGGACCCACATGGGCACGTAGGTGCGCATCGGCCGGGGCTGGTTCGTGAAGATGGGCGTCGTCTCGTTACGGTCCACCAACACGATAGTCACCGGATGATCATCCTGAACTGTCGGTCCACACAGAGAGATATACATAGAGGTCAATAGGCAATCAACTCACAATTCATGTCACACTGCTTTGGAAGTGTAGAAGGGATGAGGGGATAATATTGTGTGTTATTTTTTGTGTTTTTTGTTTCTTTTAGGGTGGGTCCCTCTTTTGTTTGCTTGCATGTAATGCCATGTTATCTATAAAATGTGAAAGCGATGAATGAATGAGAGGAATATTTCATTTGTTGTTTTCACTAAACACGTCTTTGGATTTTTAGCCTGGTCATCCATATAGTCGCTTCTATGAGCAATTTACAATATGTATGTACCTAACACGATAACTGCTCTAGTCTACACCAGATGGCACCACATATAGGCATGTTAGCATTACTTGTGTACTGTCAATGAGTAGGTATTGTTCAAAATGAGTGTCCTTCCTCTAGCCGGTAATTATACGAGTACTTACCTTGGTATAAGTATGAAGGAGAATTAGGGAAGCTTAGGGACTCTTTCGAGTACCCTAGGGTATTGTCCTGCGATTCCGCCCATTCCCAGATTTTTTGTGCGACTCTGTCGCACTCTGGCGACTTTACACCTCCCATTTTTGAAACATAACATAATGCCTGCAGAAAATTGCTACACTGTTGGCAAGTTTGGAAGATGTAACCATCTGCATTTCAGGTCTCTTGACTGATATCCAACCTGAAGATTCTTGTCCTTTCCATGAATTAATGTTCATTTCTATGAAATATAATTATTGCACTACAGCAAAGGTTTTATCGAAATCCCCGTATGGTCGGAATGCATGCAACCATAACAAATCGCAATCCAGGATCTAGTTATTGGCCCAGGTGTCTACTGAGCGTGCGGTATATGTGAATAATTTACCCCATTACAATCCACACAATGGTACTAACGCACACACTAGACCTGTAATACCAGGTACTTGTGTCAATAACACAGTCGTGAATGTCCATGGCGTTATTGTCGGCACACACTGGTGCACGACCTAATGACTTCTAATTACTCATTAGACCATTAGAAACCCATTCTTAGTCTCAAAAAGCTAATTACACTTCAGGTCGGCCCCGGACCGTGACCTCTTTAAATACACTCGCCTGAAATTGTTTCATTTTGTGCAATCATGCATTTCCCCAGGTATGTTAGTCTTTGTTCTGAGAATTAAGTTGCACCTATTGTTCACCCACTTTTCTCTTTCAAATAACCTTTTGTTTTGTTAGAAACACATACTTAACCTCTGGTGAAAATATTGACAAAAGTCCGTAATTCCCGTAGTTGTTATCCCCTTTGAAGACTGTGTCTGTGTTTGTTATTATCTAACCATCATCTAGATAACACTGACTTTCATAAATGGCACAAGCAACATAGGTAACACTGTAGAAAAGAATTATTCTATAAATTGAAAACTATGTTCGATGGTGATATTGAAGAACTCCAAGTAAGTAACGTGTGATAAATGAATATCAATAACTTCCTAATGTAAGTAAAAAACTTGCAGGTTAATAACTTTTCTTCTGAAACTAATGACTTAGTGATTTATTATTTAACGGTAAATTGACTCTGACCTTAAAATATTAAGTAAATGCATTGCTAATGATCTTCCATGTAGTATGCCTGATCCGGCATGTCATATCCGTATACACATTGCCTGCTGGTCTCGTGATTTTCGTGTCTGGTGACCACTTGTTTTGTTTTTTGTAGAAAGAAGGTAATCCTGCTACACACCTCTGAGATGTGGTATAACATTTCTACAGAAATCAATAATCTATTCTTTTGCTATTGCAACATACAGCAATAGTGAATAAATAAGTGCATATTGCAGGGTTCGTACATAGACAGCCCAATAGAATTCCAGGCTTTTTCCAGGCTCTAATATTTTTTCCAGACACATCTGGTCACTCTTTTTAAAACCATATCTGATTCATCACCAAATTTAGCTTAAATTTTCTTTATGTTAAAAATGAAGACAAATAATCAAATCCATGCTATATTATTAGCAATTTTGTTATACATGGTCAAAAATAAGATTTTGGGAACTATTTAATCCAAGTCACTGAAATTTCATAGGCAGTCAGGCACCGTAGTTAAGGAAAGCTAATAATGAACAGAATGTCATAGACTAAAATAAAAACGTTTTTATGCAAAAATAATTTTTCCAGGCTCTTCCAGGTTTTTCCAGGCTCTCTATGAGAATTCCAGGCTTTTCCAGGTTTTCAAGGCTCTGTACGAACCCTGATATTAATTAAACCAATGGTATTGTATCAAGTGTGTATCCTACAGAAGAACCAAAGTACACAACAAAGCTTGTATGCGTACAGGAAAAAAAGAACATATTGTAAAATAACATACTACGGAGATTGTATACAAGTAGCTTGTCTACGCCATATGAGTCAGTAGACGCCATAATTTAAGACCGCCTGCATCTAGGCGAATTATGTGCCTTAATAAGAAAAAATAAAATAAAATATCAAATTAGAAATAGGTAAATGACAAGTGAAGTAATAAGAATAAGCGGCATGCTACTTACAGGTGGAGTCGTCGACGCGCGTCACGTTGACGACGATCTGCGCGCTCTCTTCCTCCTGCGGCCACGTGGTGGCGGCCGACACCACGCCCGTCTCCGCGTTGATCCGCAGGTTCACCGGGTACGGCTCCTTAATGGCGTACCGCTCCTCCGCCACTGCCACTTCCGGTGCGACACTGAACAGAGCGCCCGTCCGCTTCCGGTCGACGACAAATACCCGCGGCTCCCGGATGGCGCGTCGCCTCCGGTGGTGGGGGTGAACGCCATTTCCGGTCAGTTCCATCTTATTATCGTAGCCATATATGTTCACCATGACCTTGACCTTGTCGACGCCGCGGAAATCGCGTGCGTAGACCGGAAACTCGAAGTTGCGCTGTCGCGCGCGGCGCGGGTTGACGAGAATGACGTCACCGGAAGTCGGGTCGACGTTGAAGGCGTCCGGGGCGTCCGGGTCCGTACTGTACTCCACCGGCTCGCCGTCCGCGTCCGCCGCGCGTACACGCACCACCACGTCGAGCGGGCGCGCGTCCGGCGCCACGTGCCCACTGTACACGGCCTGCTCGAACACGGGCTGGTTGTCGTTGGCGTCGTCCACCGTCACCGTCACTAGGGCGTACTGGTCGGCAGCCAGCGCCGGGCCCTGCGCGCGCACCACCAACCGGAAGTAAGGGGTCTGCTCCCGATCCAGCGGCCGTTTGGTGGTCAGGTGCACCTCCCGCTGGTCCCCAGCACCCTCCACGCCCAGCGCGAAGACGTCGACGTCACCCGACACCAGCGTCAGGAGCGTCGACGAGGGGAACTTCCGGAAACTCATCGTTAGCGCATCTAGTGTCGTCACTTCCGTTCCGGACGGCAGGTTTTCTTTGATGTGGCCAACGAAGGGCTGGCCTTCGAAGTGGGAGCCGGATGCGGCTGGTTTAATCTCCATATTGACCACGTGACCTGGGTCAGTGGTGGGAGCAGTTTGTCGTACGAGGAGGGAGAGAGATCTCCCCTCATACCGCGAGACGTCCTGGTTCAGGAGCAGCTCCCCCGTCGTCATCAGCGAGAAGAGCTGCTCCAACCCCGACCCCTCGACGTCACGAAGCGCGTACCGCCGGTTCTCCACCAGCGGCACTATCGTGATCACGTGACCCGGAAGGGCATTGTGCGGCACAGTGAGTCTGCGCACTGAGGACCTGGAGCAGGCCGGAAGCACGTGGCACAGAAATACCCCCAAAAGGAGGAATGTTTGTTGCAAGTTCATTTTGGCGTAGTTCTGTTGATGTATGTGTTTTATAAAATGTGTAGATAATCCTCTCAGCTGCTTAGTTTCTGAAAATAGAAAAGTGAATAACGTATGAATCAAGTGATAGTCTTGTAAACATTATATATGTAGGTACACAATGCACGGTAGTGGAAACTCAGGTAAATATGTTTTCTAGATAAACATCAACGTTAGAGGTCAGGGTTGTACAAGGCCACGGGCAGTGGGGGTTGGTCTTACAACAAAAGTTAAGTAGCCTCTCAAATACGTTGCGACGATCAGCAGACTGAAATAGGAATGACCTTTGAACGTTTTTTTTTCTGGAGAGGCCCTGACATTCCTATCTTGAAATTTGTACCAACAATCTTGACCTGGACAAAAAGATCGTTCGCAAGACTGAGTCCAGGTTCATGTAGGAATCAAACTGACGGGAAGAATAACACTCCCCAAAGATCGCCAGCTAGAGTCTTTGGCTTCGTCAGTTTCAATCTAACCTTCATCACTTGTTTATTGTTGGTTAAAACCTAGATCTGTTTAATGATATTCTTTCAGCAAAATGTTTTTTAAAATGTCTGTTTTACCTGAGTTCAAACTTTCGATTAGAAAAAATGCACTTCTATGTCGTTGGTGCCACAGAAAATCGTTCAAGTAGGACCGGGCAACGCCGTGACAGAACATTTGATCAGTAGCCGCTGAACCAACGCCACGTATTTTCATGTTCTGTTTAAAAATATACTGAACCCAGCAATATATTTTAGTTTGATAACATAAGCTAAGGTTTAATACGCCAGTCCCCGTAAGTGTTAGCCATGTTCTTTATCAAGCCATAATGGAAGTAAGATCACCAGCCATCACTCTTCAAGGTGTACCATCTCTGTTCCAAAACTATCGGACAATTATAAATGTCTCTATTCTTCTTTCTTATGATCTAAACGAGTGGAAGATTGAATTAGAATATGTTTTAGAATAAACATATTTTGAATATGACCGTGGAAAATATGGACACAAGTCCGTGTTCATACATAGGCTAGTCTAGTAAGCTCTTTGAAATACCGGAGTCGTTAGGCTGGGGTACGGAAAGGGGTAACAGTTAGCCCCAGGGACAACCTACAAGTATGCCGTGAGAGAACTGACTAAAATCACCAGTGAAAACACAGACACTGGCGTTTAGGGCCTGGCTTCCGTCCAACAAAGTGACCACAGCTTAGTTCCGCTGCCTGCCGCAGGTAGCACTGCAGGTCGTAGTGGGCAGCTTAATGTAAGCCGTGCATTAATTCGTCGACAAAGGCAGACGCCGGATCCAAAACGAGGCCCGGACGTGGGCCTTTCGCAGACCGCTGGTTCCTGCTTGTATACCTTTGCGGATTTAAAACATGACCGGCACTCAATCGGTGGGAGGGGGGAGGAAGGGAGAATTTAGAGGCGGAGTTGCAGTGTGAGGGGGAGTGGAAGGGAGCTTTGGGGCGGTGTGGAGGAAATTGTGAGGGTTTTCTGGACGCTGTCAATGGTTGGGAATGCGTTAAGGGTTGGGGTGGGTGTTCCGGTGGCCCTGATTGTGTACAACTCGTCGAATCGCCAGGTGTTTGAATAAGGGCTTCTCGAAACGGGCGCGCATTAATGGGAATTGATTATATCTTCATGGCGTGAGGGGTCAGGGTTCAGGGTTTTCAGGCAGCGTTCAACGTATTTCATTCAGAATCCATCCTTCTTTTTGTTGGTACATGTTTATTGAGCTCGTTAAGTCCTATTTGTGGAAACTCGTCATCTTAGTGTATTTGGCTTAGTAATGATTCCCTTCTATTGGTATAGCAAGCTTGGTTATTCACCACTTGATACCCTATGTGTTAGGTTCAGTTCTGCGTTTTTAAACTATAGCAATTATCAAAACTAAGATAAAATAACGGAGGCTCCAGTTTGGAGTCACAGAAAATGTACGAACATATTTAATTGAGTTCGAAATTGTAAGTAAGGAGGCCAAAAAGGGAATCTCCCTCAGCAGTGATGCTACCATGAATATGAGAATGTTCTATACATGTACTCAACCTAAAAGCGGTAACTATGGTGTGCTTCATCTACACTTGTATACAAAGCGCCCAAATCTGAAATATCATCATGGGATTTTTAGTTCTGCATCGAGTCTAGATGAGCTCTGTGTCTTTTTATTCGTAAAGACTCCTCCGTGCAGGTATCGTGCCTAGTCATTAACCTCTCCAATAACCGTACATACGTGCTAATATCTTGTTATAATTCCCTCACAATACACTGCGGGAAGTGATCGATATATGAAAGACTGGCATTATAAAGGCTTTAGTTTGGTTAAGCAGTTTGCATCTTGCTGTGGAGCGGTCTAGTTCTGTCCTTTCAATCACCCTTATAATATGCACCGATAAATGCGTTGTGTGGACCATTGAGGCGGATAATATTGGGTTTTGTAATAAGTGGCAGACGGCGGGCAATCAAGGCGGTATATATTAGCTTTCCTCGCGGCCGTCTCTGCCTCATAGCTCAGTACGAGCTGCTCTCTGTAGATCTGCGCATGCGCTCTGCAGCCGTCGTCAGTGATGATGATGCAACAGGTAATGAGTGGTGTCGATAATCGATGCTTAAAATGACGCGACCGTGTTTGGTCAACAGCCTGTTGAGACTTGTGCCGTTTTATAGGTCTTTACATGACTCAAACCCAGTCCCACCTTGGGATGCATTATTAAGTGAATAGATCTAAAGCAGGAACAAAAAGGAACCTTAAAACCAGACTGAATATCAAAATCCTAGTATCTCTAGAACTAATGCGTTTTTTTACAATATTGAATTTTCGAACCCAACCCTACCCACACAGAACATATCTATAAATGAACCTCATTGTATATGCATGTATCATCATTTACTTGTGAGGTCGAATTTTCTTTTAAAAACCTAGACATTTGGACTCTTTCTTTATGTTTGGTTCATTGAACCTTATAGCTTTGTATGCTACAGCTTTATCAAAGGCCAACGAAGGAACTGCTGAATACGAAAAAACTCCAGAATAAAAATCAAATGAAAGTATACAGGTAGTGTGCTCTAAGATGTACATATTCAGGGGACTTCCCACAATGGATTTCATATCTGCCGCTAAATCATCCACACTGATTATCTTATAAAATGTCACCATTGTAATGGTGTAATGGTTGTAATGGCTATGATATTGATGTAATATAGTTTTAACATTCTTTAAGGACAGAAATGAGACAATGCTCAACGAGACATGTTATCTGTAAGGAGTACATCTCAGTGAGAGAAAAAAATTCTACGAGTTTTATTGCCGTAAGATATTTTAAGTTATGTCACATATTATCCATATACATTCTATAAAGTTGGACCAACAAGTATAGAGTCTCTATACTCGTTGGTAGGACATGCTATGAGAAGAGACAATGTGCCCTAACTTTACATGATGACGACTCGTATTGTCGGGAAATACCATGAGATGGCACACCATACATATAGATCTCAACTGATGACATACAAGTATTGTAGGGGGGAATTTTGAGACGATGCAAAGTACATATTAAAGTCCTCATGATTTGACATGTATTGTGGAGAGATACTGAGCTGCTATGGTTACAAGCACAACACAAGGCAGTGACCGTTAGATGGATGTGCTTCCCTGGCATTGGCAGCGGGCATTGTGGGGGTTTGGTGCGGTTAGAGGCCAGCGAAGGCCACGCCTTCTTGATCACAGCCACTCGACCGTGGCGCCAGGACTCTCAGCGAGGCTGCAGACGTCAGGGTGCGGCACTGTGATCATCAAACAGCTGCCATATAGGGAATCAATATAGCCCTACTTTTATCTCCCCATGAAAGGTCGGTGAATGTATGTCATGCTGGAGTGGACTAAGCTGACCCATTGGTATTAAATCCAGTTATTATAATATTATCCACCCATACATAAGCGTGCTGGTGTTTATCTAATTGTATCCTCATGATGACTTGAAATTCTCTTCTGATAAATCTGAAAGCCCAGGGAAAGTGTTCTATGGACGTGCCATGACTTGGTCATTTAATATATGTGTAGCACACAAACACTGGCACTGTGGTATAGTGGATGAGTAAGCCTGTATATCATAGGGATGAGGCGTGTCCTCCAGGTGTGCTCATTCCTCCAGAGCCTCGGGCTGACACCTGGGAATCCCCGCACTAAAACAATGCTCTCCAAGCACAGACACTCAACCACTCTTTCACCTAAGCTATAAGCTAGCTTCTGCTTGAAGCGTGACATGTTTCTGTGATGACTACGGTACGGAATTGTGTGATTTATAGTCTATTTAAAAGCACTAAAATCACATTCGTGTTCTAAAATATGGAAATTCTGGATTTTGCTGTAAAATGCTCTTAGTGTCAATATTTATGTCCTTCAAATCTTATAGAATTTCATGTATTCATGTAAAATTATTATTTCAGACGTCATTGAAGCGGTGTACAATAAAAGTCTCGGGAAAGAGTTTCACAGATCCATTTTATTGAGCCGACCACACAAAGAAACTTCACAGCTGCCAACAACTGAGACCGCCCATAGAACACAAATAGAGGTCTCACGCTAAAGGTGAATCATAAGAAATAAAACCCTTTCAAATCCCATCAAACGCTTTCATGGCAGAGTTCCAGTAATCGGGCTTCAATCAAATTAGACGTTAAGTTAAAGTAGCGAGTGTGTGTGGGCGAGTCGAGATTAATGCGGGTTGATTTGGGTAAAAGGGGGTAGCCCTGCGTTTCATTTTTATATCTTTTTTTTATACAGAAGTGCTTTCGCCTCGTTTTCTAAATCTTCTTTTTATTTTATATCACATCAAGCATTCGCGTGATAGAAAATGTCAAAAATCGGATTAACATGATTCCCATACCCCTTGCGACCCCCAACCTTTTCACAGTTTTTCTCCTTTTTTTATGCCGTCTAGGGTGTGTGCGAGGGGAGGGGCGGGGTGTGGAGGCAGTACCTGCTTACTGTCAGGTGAGAACGCACACACCTCACCGACAACACAGGTAAAACGTGACCTCAGCTCAAGCATGACCTGGTTCCACGCACAATAGACTGCCGGGAAAATGAATACTGTGACCAAAACGATACGGGGTAGGGTGGGTGGAGGCATTGAGATGGGGAGGTGGGATACAGGAGGGAGGAGAGAGACAGGAGGCTGCCTGGGGTGAAGGACAGTACCTCAAAGAAAGGGGTGCCACTGTGGAGGGAGAAGCTAGCGCAAGGGATATTTGCTGGCAACGTTCGTGGATAATCATCATTTGATTGCTGCTAGGATGAATGGGAGGGGCAGTTTATCCTTGAAAGGTCGCATATCTGTGCTAGGAACATGTGTACAATGATTCACCGTTGTCTGTATTTAGATTCTCCTTTTTGTAATATAGAAAGACTATCCCTGAATTTATGAAAAAAATCAATTAGATATACCATCATTTATCCCAAAGTGTTCAATTACGTATATTATCAAATTTTCCAAAGTGTTTGTAGAGGATCAACAGTTCTTGGTTTTCAGAAAAATCATGGCACTTGTGAAATACACTCGCACAAGTATTCATCTTTATCGAATAATCGTTGATCATCAGTTTTCCTCGAAAGTGAAGTATGTTCGTTGATAAAGTGAATACTGCTTCCCACACATGTGGATGTATTTCCGAGCAGGCCTGTTCGCCACACTCGAGACCCGCATTTATAGACGACCGCCACATACCCTGCCATACGGGGTGGTCGTGGTTGGGTATGTGGGATTGCCTTTGTTGGCTGCGAACTTCAAGTGCATGACATCAGCAGGGACCGAGTCCTAAAACCAATTCCGAGAATAATAACCCCCTTCTTCAGACTGACATGATTTTCCACAATAACAATGAATGTCTGGTAAAAGCTGCTATATGTGTGGATATTTTGATACTCATATAATCACGATCAGAATTGGTAATGGTGTCATCGTTTTTAAACTGTGAAATTGCATCTTTCCCCAAGTATTATAGGATGTTTATCTTTTTTAGGAACCGGGCCTAGATCACCGAACAGACAGCATTCTTGAGCCCAACGTCGACCTGTCCAGAACTCAAAACACTACGGCATTCCTCTTCTAAACACTAGAGTGTTAAGTTTAACGAGGTGCATATTTCATCCCAGTGTCTGCAATTTCAGGCCGTTGCAATGTATACAAATAGATGAAGTAACGGATATAATATTCGTTGAATATCAAAATGTATGTGACATGACTTCAATATCATTCTTGGGGAGTAATATCTGTAGTTCGAATTTCAATTAATATCTTTTCGAAGTTAGCTTAAGTTATCATACGAATATTGTCATAAGAATAACACATATTGATAATGATAAATCACCCGAAGTACTTACCAATTACAAATTCCTAGTAATAGTTGTATTTACTACTTGTTTGGAAACGTCTAAAAAATCAGAGTATGATTGAAATATATGGGCGGATTTTAAAGTTAACCACCTGTTTTTGAAGGTAGTACATTTTAGCTGACGTCACGGTATTTGGTCACCCATAAACTGTAACAAGATAGCACCTGTGTGAAAACGGTAAAGAGCACGTCCGGCTAAAGTGAGCACGGTTCTGAGGGACGTGACTGAGGTTTGTCGGTCTGTTTCCATGGCGACCGAAAATCCCCTGCGTGAGTCATACATACCTTACATATACGTGTATAGCACCTGTCTATTGTTAATCATGATACAGTTTCATATTAGTGCAGAGACGACAATGTTTCATTGCTAGCGATTGAGACCCTAAAAACAAAATTTAACCTCAAACCTAGACTTGCTCATGTCGTTGTGAACATTCATTAAATGATTAGATTAAATTATGAGGAAGTTCATTACAATATGTAAACTTCCTCCGGTAGGTCCATTCCGGACAGGAGAGGTGGTGTAGCTGGAGGGATAGGGAGCCAAAGTGAACCCGTTGCAACCACCGATAGCCGGTCACAAAATAGTATTTCCGGGTATAGGCGCTCAGTACTTAGACTATGTAGGTTCAAGATTATATGTCTCATTCATCAATCTTTTAGATCCAAATTTTTAATAAACCTAACAACTGTCATCGTAGTTTCGAAACAGAGTTATTCAGAGACGATAGTAGTAAACTACACTTCAAAAGTAACAAAAGAGACCAAAAACGAAAGTCTAGCCTCAAAGCCCCATAGCTTTAGCACTAGGCCTCGTTCTTACTGGCCACCGGAAACGGTGTTTTGTAGGTGGGTATCTGTGGTTTTAGCGGTTTCACTTTGGCTCCCTATAGGGTAGGGGTTTTAGTTGTTTCCGGATTATAAGTTAAAATGATTATAATACTGAGTATGTTATAAATGACTGTGATCTTGAATACTTCTCTATTATATCCTGTGCAGTTTACCTTCAGTTTTTACAATTTGTATTTTACAAACACAAAGCCTCGTTCTATTCTGAATTCTGATAATATCATTATTCATAAGTGTAACCCCCCCCCCCCCCATACTGTAATTAACCTAACATAGATAAGTGTTAACGCTACTTACTATCATCAATGCTATCACCATCTCCCTATAAACATACACCCAGGATAATTTCCTACTTACAAACTAACCATTACCCTGCCAAACAATACATAGCTAGGCCAGAATCAAGGCACCATTATGCTCAAATTTAGATTTGTGTCCAAAATAAACATTATTTATTTCATGAATCTCAGCCGCCTATGCCGCTGATGGCCACTCACGAACAAAACGGGGTCGAGTGTGAAAGCTGGGTTTTACCTTGTTGTGTTTTCCCCCTTTCACCACCTTACCCGCCGGGCAGGGCTCCCGGGGAAAACGGCCGTGTTCGGAGCTGTGTGCACGGCCGACGGCGGGCCGTACGACGTGGGAACGCCGCATCCGGCACATTTACATAATGCGTGTTTACACTGCTGAGTACACAAACGTGCACGGCGACAATCGTATAGTACGTATAGTTGCCACCTCTCACTAAAACCTCCCCATCATCAGCTCTCAGGCATCGATCGTCTTGGGAAATGGAAAGCTAAACCCCTCTTTGCGTTAATTTCTCTGGGTGCAGAGGTGACGGGGTCAGCGGACAAAGGTGATGCAGTTAAAGACCCCCTTTCTCCGTGGGATCCATTCTGTAGTTACATGATAAGACCATAATGAGACGAACCCACCAGGTACGACATGGTCTATGATAACCCTTACAACGTTTGATTTAGCCAACGATAGTGTCCTATGTATCGTGAAATATATTGGTGCATGTATTTTGTATTGTAAGGAAGAACAATAAGAAATTATTGATTGCAATAAAATGCTTTTTTTCTAAAATGTATGCCGCCGAGTTGGCAAAACGTTAACAGAGCAACGTATCCTTTAGAATTGGAGGATTGTGTCTGTGAGTTTAATTAATCTAAAATACCTGTTTAGATTATCTCGAGAGAAAGTTTGTCGTGCTAATGGTATTCCAGCTCCAATCTGGTTGTTTAAAGAGGCATATTCCTTCTATAATAACCTCAGATATGGTAAAGATAACACAGGAACACCCTGGCTAGCATAGACCTATCTTTATCTTTAGATAATTAATTATGACCTACCAAGTTTAGACAGCCCATTGTGTCATATCATTCCGTTTTGTATCGTAATAAACGTGTCAGGCGAGTGGCATCCCCAACCATAAGAGAAAAACACTATAAATACTGAAGTGAAGGTAAGTTCAGATCCTTCTTTCAGACTCAATAAACAGCGTCTAAAGTGCCCAACCCTTTAAGGGGTATGTTCACCTAAACTAAATGCGTGAAGATAATCTCCATCGACGTGCATTCAGAACGTTTAGTACATTCAAGAGATACTTAGATAATCATGTAATGGTTTCAAAAAAATGACTCTCATTTCAAGCAGAGCTCGTTATGCATTCCTCTGGAGGTATTTACACCCAGAAGGGCAAATGACGAAATACTTGACTAATTAGTTCTGCTTCGTACCAGACAAGATTGATATCCTGTCTCAAAATGAGTGCAATACATTGGTCATATCCCTACCAGAACAATAATTCTAGGCACGATACTCCATTGCAGAGCAGAGTGAGATTTAGTTCACACGTCGCCCAGGGCTTGGCATCTTAATGGTATTGTATGGTTCTTATCGCTTTAGATCAGTCCACATGGCATGCTATAAATAACACTTTTTGTTACAAGATGAATTATTGCCTGTTGAGTAACGGCTCTAAATTCCTGACGAAGAAAACATGGATGTAGGAGGCACGCCAGAGAGCGGGCCACTTCACGATCATGTGGTTTACATTAAGCAGACACTTACAAACTCGTATATGTCGACAGGGACTCAGTGGTTATGAATATAGTTGCTGTTACTATCTTTGATGGTGTTCAGAGTACTAGTAAGATCTCAGTTATAAGGAGAAAAGAATAACAAAAATAATCGAAAAATTTGCATCCTTGACATCGCTAATGCTCTCACTGTGTTTTGTAAATCAGTTAGTGGAATGAAGTCGGATTATACCTTATACCCCATAGATCGCTGTTTTCAACTTTCTATTTTTGTCATCAAACCATGGCCCTTACATATTGTGTTGCACATTTATTTCGCAGTAAGGAACGTAGGCTAAATCCATAAAGAAAATTCTAATTTATTTCACCTTGAACCATTGCATCAACAAGAAGAGGTTTATTTTCGATAAAAACATCCTAAGATATACACCAAATCCACTTGATAAACTATGGGACCGATCTTTTCGGAGCAAAAAATATTTCGATTTGCCTAATGTATAGCAGCAAAAGGCGTCATATATTACACCTAGATGCTGTGTCTGAAACCATAGAGGTTCTCTGTGCTCGCGGCATCTTGTGGTTATGTTATACCCAAAAAAAACACGGCATACCTAAAACGAACAAAAACATATATTCCAATGGTATTCTGAAAGGACTTATATCCTATGGAAGTTGACTCAAAATCTTTTTGAGTATAAATAACTAAGAATCTTTGAATTCCTTCTAGCAGCAGAGTGCAGAGCCATTGTTGTAGAATCGTAAAACATCCTGAGAGCTGGCGTGTTTGGACTTTTATGGCCAGTGTACTGCCAGTCGCCGCTGAAGACTTGTATAAGCTGATCTAGCCATGGATCTATATTGGGGTAGGGGTGAGTTATTGACATGGTAAGCATGTGTGATGGACGGTTCGTCTGGACTATTGTGACCACCGAGATTCGATCCCCCCAGACAATGATCTAAAATCAGCACGGGGGGTCCGGATTGAGTGGGCCATTGACTCATATTCCCTTCCACTCTGCAAGACCTTTGTGCGCTGCAGCACGCTCTTTCTATGAATATCGACTTTCTGTGCCTTATGGATGGTTTTGTTGTTACATGTTTATCAGATCTCTCACGGAATGCTGTGTTTTCTCTTTGTTACGACTTTAAACAACAATGGTAAATCCACCTATACAGATGCATATAATATGCATTCTAAAACAGGAAAAATGCACCAATCACAATGAAATGTGGTAACCACAGGGCGGCAATTGGAAAGAATAACACTTCTATCCTTGGTCAAGTAAATTGCACACACTGCATTTGTTGCTATCGGATTCTGGTGTAACAGTAACTACAGGACAAGCAAATGTAGAACATAAGATAAATACCATGCCCTAGACTTGTCTCAATCGCTAAACAGGCTCCTTGATCCACCTAACTCTCCTTGTCAGGACTCTTCGAGTCCTCCCCACCCCTGCTTGCTCGCACACAGGCTTTTGGGGAAGGCTACATATTGTCTTTGTCAACGTTCATTAAGAAAGAATTCAGCAAGTCTGCACCTGCCCTTCACATAAATGTTTGTGGATGGTAGCGGGAGTGAGATCGACCCCCGGTTGCAACTGGACCCATATTATCGATCTCTTTTTGCTTCTTTGAGGGATGTCCTCTACTTCAAATCTACGAATACATACATGCTGCCTCATCCTAAATGCGTTCTTAAATGCAACGATGAAGTGAAAAAAATAGCGTTTCCCCATATCAACAATTTTTCCCTTTGCCTGAGGCCTTGAGCCATATTAACAAAACGGAAAGTCGACCAATGGCTATGCCCACTTGTACATGTAATACATATTCACTTGCAATCCATATACAAATCACTTTTTTTACTAACCACTAGTGACTAGGTTATCTGGTTCGCTGTCTATGCTAACTGAAGTGGGGCGGTTAACAACAGCTGACGTGGTATACTGACTGAGGTCACGATCTGAGGTCCGGAGGTCGAGACCTCATAGATCAGTAATAATGGAGCCCTTTGACCCAGGTGACCATAAATACACCATAGCTTCTTCCATCCGTTCACAGTTCCTTAAGCAATTACCTGCAATACAGCATGTAAAGATGTTTTACCTACCTGCGGAAATTCCGCGAATACTTTCCTGGAGGGGTTCTTTCTTTGTAGTTTGGCCAAAAAAGATAATTATTTGCGGAAACAAATTACCGAAGGTGCACTGGAGGTTTGGAAAACCAAACCACAACACAAATATAGGAAGGAGTCCTTAACATTCCTTCGTGGAGCACCGCGCCACCTGTTGAGAAAAGGAGGTGCTGACGCGCCAGTCTGACCGGATGTCACGTGGTTGCTAACCATGGCAACGAACTGCCTCGCTGCGGGCATTGTGTCATTTCCCTGTACCATGAGAACTGTCTTTTGAAAAGGCACATTCCCAATGGTCAAAGTCAGGTACGACATATCATTCACGACTCATCCCTTTGTCCGCCATCTTGATTCACTTGCGTGTTTTGGTACGCAAAAGACTGAATATCCGGAACTTTTTGTTTTCCGGGGTATGGACTTGCTGAGGTAATAGTTGCAGATGGCATCTTTCTTTTCCTCAATCGTCTTCTTCTCAGGTATTCCAACTCTTCCTCATCTGGTGGTGAGTCTGAGTCCGAAATCTGTGGCATAGACTGAGTGTCTTTGTTTTGGTTGGCGGCCATCTTGGAATTAGCATCGTTTGGGGGTGGGGGATGAGATTTATATTTGTCTCACTACCTTTGTTTTGTTTGGTTTGATCGGTTTTGATTTAATGTCCAGTCAACCACTATAGATCCTTTCCAGACTTTCTCAAGGTTTTTTTACACCACAAGGGTGGTGATCGAATCTATGTGATGAATACAGGTAGAAATCCCACCCCTACACATTTACCGAGGTGAGAGTTCTTTTACTTCCCACATCATATAGACATGGTATGAGAAGGATTGGCCTTTGATATCTCACTACCTGAATCTTGATACGATTCCATTTATAAATCAAATCTAAATAATTGATGGAACTCTGGAAGAGGCAGGCCTGATGAGGGAAATAGAAGGATGTACAGCAAGGAGATGTTGGAGCCAAAATGCAGGGCAGGGTATTGGGCAAGGTGCAGGGTTAGGATACAGCAGGGTGTTGAACAGAGTGAAGGAAACAATGTAGGTTAATCTTGTACCTTCAGGGGCATTTGTCGGCGACAATACTGCCTGCCACTCTACCAGTACACAATCGCTCAGTGTGACACCCTAGAATTCTGGACTAAGTATGCGATTATGTTCCACCCCTCGCAGAGAGAGTGCTTGCGATTTTATATCAAACAGGAAAGGAATCACAGGGGCATTTATCGCTCAGTGAAAACGCAGCTTTAGGGTGCAATGTAAGGTGGAGGGCAGAATGTAGGGCAGGGTGTAGGGCAGAATACAGGGTACAGGGTACAGGGTAAAAGGTAGGGTACAGAATGAAAGGCAAGAGGTGGTAAACTATAAGCAGCGTAAATCCCATTAAGCGGACCGCCTCGCAACGCAGACCACTTACGTCCAGAATGAAGGGTGGTTCGCCTACTGAGGTTCTCCTGGAAGTGGTGGACTCACCAGGTCACAGATCTGCCAGCCCAGCCCTGAGCTCAGTCAGTGGGTTCTAAGGGCTTGTAACGAGAATATGAATACATGGAGTGGGTCATAATAGGCTTTGTCACGTGACTAAGAAGTGTGCCTAGTAAAGGCCCAGCCCGCCAATTGAAGCCTGATATTCATAGCGCCACTCCCACCCCCACCTGTCATATACATGAGTATAGGCCTGGCTGTGATTCAGTATAGCACATTAAGCAGATCAGCCCCAAACATCCGGTCAGCTGATCCCAGTGACGTCACGCCAGGATCTAGCCCACAAACATGGCCAAGAGTCCACACACCTGTAAGCAATCGGCTTAGTTTTGGTCCTCTCTTTGTTTTTGTTTTTTTACAATATCTGCAATGTAAAGCAGGACCTTTTTTCAATATAAAAAGAACGCCAGAATCGTATACTCTATTGTTTACGCTGCCTTTGAGTTGGCGTTATAGCCAGTACAAGTGTTATGGTTTGAAAGGGGGTCTGTTTTTCTTTGAAAGCTGTACTTGTAGTTCAACAGAAATTGATGTATCCGAACAGGAACATCTCTATAAAGATACAGTAAAACCCCGCTTCCGGGACACCCCGCTTAAAGGGGGCACCCCGCTTAAAGGGGGCACCCCGCTTAAAGGGGGCACCCCGCGTAAAGGGGGCACCCCGCGTAAAGGGCCACTTGGCCCGGAACGGAGGGTGTGCCCTTAAGCGGGGTTTTACTGTATACCTATCCCCTTGCATAACGGCAGCATCTTAAGTAGTGTTGAACGCTGATGAAGACCAAGATGTGCCACAGAATGTGCGCGAGTGTGTGCATGTGCCTGACACGAGACTCCTTCGTGATGAACAACGCAAGTGTTCACATAGAACACAATAGTTGATGAAATATTGATATGGTGAACTAAATCCATAAAGGATTTCCAGGTAGCAACAATAGCTCATGTGTTTAACTATAGTGTCGTAGATGTTTAATTAATATCTCTTATACACGTAATGTGTATCGTTAGCACCCACGTGGTGTTGTGATACAGCTGGATGTTTGCTAAGTATGGACAAACAACAAAATGCCATGTCAATTGACATGAGTCAGTGGAACCCGCTATTTACAAAATTAGTCAATGTCTGGTAAGTAAACAACTAATATATTCATACATAATATTATACGACCGATAACATTTGCCAAAGTAAATTTTGCTTCCAAATATGAGTATTTTACAAAAAAATATATATGGAGTTTTCGACTGTAACTATAATAAAACAACAGAAATACTATACGTGTCTCTATTTGCTACGGAAAGTCAATACAGAATTCAAACCGTGGAAATCCAACATGGCAGATAGCTGAGGCTATATTAAAGCAAAAGTGCAGAAACACTCAGCTCTGCAAAGTAATGCTCGATGAGATATAGAATTCTAAATAGATGCGTGCGAGATCTAGCCAGAAATATCAAAAACTGACATGGCCCTGCAATATTCCCCAGCGTTTAACATCCTTGAGATGCTTGTTTACCTCATTCCATGAATACCTAAAGCACATCTCATAAAACCTTCTACATGTTTATTTTGTGACATTTGGATATCTATATAGATCCTCCTGTGTGATGAGTTTAAGTGTCAGTGCATGTGGGCATAGCGTTTTGCGTTACAGCTATGAACCTATCTCAACAGTATAATTTTGCACTTTTAGTATACTTTTAGATTTACTTAGCTCATCTGGGGTCTGAAAATCCATATCCATGTTTGGTAGACCGTTCTGTGTACAGATTCATAACTACGCCACTATATGGGATGGGCTTGATTTTTACTTCCAGTTCCTAAGCTGCGCTTCAAATGTCTCTTAGGCCCAACGTTGACACAATATAAAAAACGATCATTCTGTTTCCAATAAACATATTGGTAAACGCTTTTCGAATTCACTCTCGAGTTTATTCCTTCCGTTTTATGATGATAGGCGCCCCTTTTATCCAGTTTCATGTATTCACATGAGCTGCGGCACAAACGCCGACTTGAGGCTAGGAACCAGTCATAGAACGTGGTTTGAGAGCTCACAGTCAAAGTGTACCCAGTCCGTAGTTGCCACTAATAGACTATGTAACTACATGTATATTTGTAATGATGCACGTACTTCATATGTTAGATCATTTAAATTCCAATAATATGGAGAAAAAAGCTTTAGTGGAAAACAAGAATTATGCATAGCCCTCTTTAGTGGAGAGATGGTCAGTCATGGTCTCCACAATTCTGCCTTTCCAATGTACATACATGTATGTGATAACATCTATATGATGTTTACAAGAGAAGCCTTGTTCAAAGGCCTATCCTTGTGTTGGTCCATTCATAGATGCTGGTCACTATGTTGATGGCGTTAGTAGAAATAGAGTTACCAATTTCTGGCCAGTTTAACATGTTTTTAAATACCTGACGGCTAGGTTCTTCAAGAGTCTGGGGGTGTGGCTGGTAGCGTGTCTGGGGGACTGAGGGATTGGTGCCTGGGGACATTACTGTGGGTTTCTGGGGACACTGTGGGCGTGTTTATGGCCACTAAAAACCTGGCCTGGTTGTGTCTGATTCGCTCTGTGAGTCAGCAGCACAAGAGCCCCGGTACCTAAACGGCGTTCAATCCATGTTCGCATAGATTTAGGTCTGCTCCTAAAGTCGATCAAGGTGCGATGCAGCCTGTTGTACTGAGCACCCTGATCACGGACTAATACCCGCAGTACCCCTCCCCACCCACTACTGTGTGTGTCAGTGACTTTAAACAAACACATGCATGCAGACAGTAAAGGGTCAGGACGTTGACCAACAAAAATAACGTTTTCTCACAGTCAAATTCCCCCTATAGTTCATATGTACACATAGGCTCCACTTTATCTACTGGTCACCAATAGCGGTATATTTCACTACAACTTTTAGTCCGTAAATTATACTGGTTTTGTTTCCTTAATAAATTTTCTCTAAAACGTAGTTTGATCACATTTGATCTCGTCTGTATCAAACTTAGGTTTGCTGGATTCCTAGTGCCTAAAATGGTGTGCATTGCATGGGGGATAGGGGGTCGCGGTGGGAGGCATTACCTTGAAACAGATCGGACATAGCTTGAAGCTCGGTTGTAACTTTAGACTAATGACATGAGAATAGTCTGACCTACATCTATCTCCTGAAACCTACAGGTAACAGTAAAATGCGATATCGCAGTCCCATCGTATCAGATTGACGGCTGGTGTGTGGCCATGAATCAATGCTTTAGTTAATCCTGGCCTAGTGTCACAGCTTAGACAGACTTA
Organism: Alentia gelatinosa; assembly: GCA_950022655.1. NCBI lineage: Eukaryota > Metazoa > Annelida > Polychaeta > Phyllodocida > Polynoidae > Alentia > Alentia gelatinosa. Next base: position 47,273,564 of record OX465585.1, on the reverse strand, counting down.
GACAGATCCCCGTGAATGACGACGGGGTTTTCCTCAGGTCTGATGGATACTGAGCCTCACAATACCCGCAGCTGGAACACAAACACACACACGAGCTGAGTCAAACTCTTTCCTAGAGGCTGGGATGTAATGCATCTCTGATGAGTGTGGCTCTATTGGCAGTATGACACAACTCCCGCTTTGGTGGCCTAGTGAGTATATTGATGGTACGTAGAAGCTTCAACGTTAAATTCTAGTGATGAGAGTTCATAACGTACGGATTTCAGTCACTGAATTTGGATACCGTAAATGTATACACCAACAGACCCATGAGTCTGTAACTTAACTCTATCCTGTTAGCTCCCCCAATACATGATCTCCCTCACAAACATTCTTAAAAGCCTCAATTTGTCACAATCATTCTGAAAACTCTCAATTTTTCCATCAACTTTCAAAACCTATCTATTCTGATTTAGTGCTTATATATTGCATAAACTAAAGACACACCTGCTTTTCGTCAGTCGCATTAAATCTCCAAGGCCTTGTCTTGTTTGTCTTGCAGTGCCCACAGCTGTCCGACCTTCTAAACAGATTCTAGGACCATCCATTTGTGATGGATGATCCCGATTCCTATGCGGTCAGGTGTGCTGTTATTGTACAAAGAGCATCAAACACCTCCACCCAGCTTCGTTTGCCCGGAGCACTCCTTACTCCACCCCCTACTTCACCCCTGCTCTCCACCCTTATTTTGGCCATAAAGGCGACGCGAGGTGTCCAGTAAAGAGGCCAGGTGGTATCTCGTGTATAATTAACGGCGATCAGGTCATGCACATGCAGAGCACGTTCATCACGCGTAACATGCGTGTGGGTGGCACCTTTTAGCAAACACATCAGGGGTCATGCCCAAGATGGAGGCCTATAGATACCATTTCTCACCGACTCTAATACAGAGTTCAAATGATTTGAGCAAGTTAGCTATATAACTGTCGCTGGACGATACCCTACATCAGGTAGTGGTGGCATATCAAGTGACAAGACTGCAGCTGGGAAGCTGACTCATTTCTGACACACCAGCAATGGCCAAATGTTGTTGCAGTTTCTCAGATGGTTTCTAGAGTATGTCCAGCGACCAGAATGAAGATCATACAAGAAGGTCGTGGGGAATCCAGTTTGCTTCGATTGGTAATGTTGATATTTAAGTGGCTTCAGAGGTCATTCTGTCCTCAGAACGGTAATAATATTCTGATCATCAAGGTTTTTCCTGAGCTGTGATGCTGTTAACTGAGTCATAGCAGAATAAAATGTGATTCAAATACATGTATATTGGAGTTGGGCTGTCTTTACACTTAGTGCCACAACTATAGACGTGTGGCGTAGACTTCATTAACATACAATACGTACGTACTTAGCTAACAATCTGCATATATTAGAAGGAATATATAGGTTCGCACTCATAAGCCTATAGAGCATGATGAAGGTAGAAGAACCAGCCATAATTTGTTTTTTTTTAGCTTTTCATCGCTCATATGAAAGCGTACATAAATATGGTAGATGCATAAGCTTAAACAAGGAAACTTTTAACTTAAAAATATACTCAGAATAGACTTCAGATTTCAGTTATGCAATATATGATATGAAATCAAGATATTCCCTCTAAACCGTTTAGACTGGTCTAAATAAATGATAAGGAGTCAGTTATTGGCGGTTTTAAATATCCATGTATTGCAATATATATGGCAAACATATACTTCCAAGTCAGTGTATAGGGCACATCATTTTCCACAGTCGATGTGTATGCTAGCCATTCAAGCCATGTACACCATCTGCGAGGACGGTGTATACAGACCTATATTGACGGTCAATTGGTCACATGGAGCTCTGCAAGTCAAATACTATTGTTTGTCTGTCTACACAAACCCAGGTGATATTTGGCCAAGGCCTGTTGTATGTGGCCCGTGTTTATGTACACACTGAAAGCCTCTATAACACCCAATATACCTAGTCAGACCGTCTCGACTGGCTTCAGGCATAAACCTATAAATATGTGTAAAACAAATAATAAACCAGTGTCTGGATGTGTATACATTTGTTTGTTTTCCGATAAAACAAGACAATAAAATATTGTCGTAATATTCTCTGGTCGACATATTAAAACCAAACACTACACCTTTTCATGTATTACAGCTGAGCGCGTTTTGAAATCCTACTCGAAAGAACATGTGGCTCGGACAAATAACTGGAGGAGCCAGCCATTCCCTTTAGGGGGGTACTTTTAACAGTAAACATATATGCACTGAGGCCAAGAAGGTTAAAACATTTACTGGCACGTAGCCATAAACCGCTCGCGCAGTATTACAATTGGCGGTATAAACCCGAAGGCCTTTATTCTTAGAACATGGGCGAGATTTATTCAAAATAAGTACAAAGGAGGGGGTTTCTGCTTTACTTTCACTGCTGCCATTTCCGGTTCTTACGTCACAGCAAAGACTATAGAGTTATATTTAGCAAAAGAGTTGACGGGGGTTCCCCTTTGATTGTCTATATTTAGTCACGAACGTGATTTTTGTGCGAGCCCAGACAAAACTTGTTTCCAAAGTCAGGCTCTCGATGACGACTGTGCGACTAATGTTCCGCACAAAACACAAGGCTGACTCACCTATTGTGAGGAAATTAAGTGTCGGCTCAGATTTCTCCGGATTTTACAGTCCTCTGCACTATATCCTTCCTCGACAATGTTCCAGACGTCTGAAATTGTTCTCACATTGTGTTTCTTTATTGGGTCAGAAAAGTTTTCTAATCGTATCTTGAAGCTAGTTTCCTTTACAACATTGATGTTCTTTTGGTGAACTTGTAAGCTGAAGAGATTAGAATAGATTTATTCCCTACTCTAATATCTCAAGTTCATCAGACACTACATGCTACGAACTTCAACGATTGAACATATACCTGCGCTATAACTGAGAACATGTATACACATGCATGTATTTACTAGAAGTCGACATGCAATTTCGCGCGACAAGAACAAAATTAACATATTTTATCAAGGGAGTCATACATTAACCCCCTCTCTTTATACATCTGTACCGTGTATCTGCCCTCAAAACTGTGGCAATACCTTTGCGCTTTAGCCCTCGAGCATCTCCAGGCCAGGTCCACTGTAACCCTCGCCCTCTCCATCAAAGAAACGTAGCGTGACACCATTATGCACCATTTTCTATAGGTGAGGGAGGTGACTCTGTTTTAGATCGTCTCACACCTGACCTACTTCTATTCCATTTCATTTAGTGACGGAGAATATTGGGTTGGAGATTAAGGGGTGGTGGATTGAAGGCTGGTGTGTGGGCACTGTCTGGGTTACCCCTATGTAGGGTCACACCTCCTGCACACCCCAGGCGTCATGTGCAGGGCAAAGGGGCGCACGAGCACACCCTTGTGAATATCCATCAATGCAGAATTCTAATATCTCCACATCCACACAGAATTCCACCTGTAGGAAAACGATCGGTTCCTCACTAGTAAGATTACCACTGACTTTCAGTAGATTCGAAAAAAGACTTACAGTCTCAAACTCAACCATTGGAGGTCCTTATTTATATCAAACAACATATTAAGTGTCCCTCTAAAACACAGGGTCCTTTATTTGATAGTATTTGTCAATATGTTGTTTCATCAGCATTGGTGATAATGAGTGTTCTTCTCAAATACTAGTGGTGTTGGGGTAGGGGGGGGGGCAAGTTTTGAATCCTGCTTATCTGCGCTCTTTTGTCTAATTTGATGAAGATTGAATGAATACCAAAAAAGCCGAAGGAACCGGCAAATTGGCAAATCTGGTCCTTGCATATCTCTGTCTTCCCTTTCATTTTTATCAGAACTCACCTTCATTATCATGACCACGCAAGCCGAAACTCCATGTAACATTCGAGCCAAGGGACATTCCCCTCTACACAGTCTTCAGTTGCACAGGTGAATATATACCTCCCAGTCCTGGATGTCCTCTGTGCCTGTGAACGCAACACCCACGCCTTGCTGGCAACTCTCGACCCAGTGAACACGGACAATTAACACGGTCCACAACTCAAAGAACCTACTTTCTTGGTTCTATTACCAATAGATTTAAGCCAGGACCCGGAACTCCTTGTGACATCGTTAAAGACCCACACCTTCATGTAAAATGAGTCATAATTTGAAGAGAAGAGTCAACACGGATTTTTTTTTATGGAAATTAAACTTTAAATTCCAACAATAGGGCAAATAAGCTAACTAGACAGATTAACTGGTTTCACTATTGACTTGTACTTGGAGTTCCTGCTGCCGCAAGAGATTGGTAGACGATCGCTTATTGTGAACCGCTTATTGTGAACCTCCAGTAGGAAATCAAAATACTTCTCCCAAATGCTGGACATTCCAAGGAATTAAACAACATGTATGTGTCCCGGCAAGGGTGGGCAAGAGGGCTTGGGGACGGTGTCGAATGGGGCCAGTTTAACGACTCGGCCCAGACATCAAAGGAATCCTCCATATTTATAGTTTCAACGGAGGCCACCCGAACGTCAAGAAAAAGTCTTGTATCCTGTTGGTCAGAAGCGTGAATATGAGCGGGAACGCTGTCTGTATACATGTATATCCAGTCCAGTGCTATCATCATATTTCGAAGTTCATCATGGTTTATTATTGCCCAAGTCCAAGTAACGAGTGCAAATCAATACAAGATTTCCGCAATTAATCATAAAGATGGATCGCAGGCAAACTTCCCTTCTATAATGTTTTCTCGTAGTATTGCGTGACGCCCTATTAATGTTCATGGAAATGCGGATCTTCCGATTCCTATCAGTCACCTGTCAACTACAATGCTACATAGACTTTGAAGTTTTAATTCATAGGTACCGGGCCGTCATCCAAATGATATCATCATTACACCAGTCTACATTCCCATTATCTGAGGTAAGACTGCCTGCTACCAGTAAGTCGTACTGTAAACTGAAACTACAAATCGCCGGTGTACATCCCCACCCCAACCACACACGTCTACAAAAGCTAAAGCCTTGATTTGAATGATGCACAAAGAGTTGCCTCTGTGAAAACATATATCTCAACAGAATTCCACAACAATCAAGTATTTCTCGGTTAACCTCTTTGATTTCCCGCTAGACCCCTACGTACTTCACACAATAAGGCCAGACAGAAAGTGCTCCTTAAATCCCAAAGCGAGTAGACTTTTTGATTTGCATGTGTGTTTAAAAGGTGGCAGGTGAACTGTCAGGCGCTTGTCGTGTGGCGTCAGGAATTCCTGGCATTTTTCACCCGTCCCCTCGTGCACCCTCCCCCCAACTGGGTCTGACGTCTAGCACGGGTCACCCGTACCAACGAGTATAGAGACTACTCTATACTCGTTGCCCTCACTCCTCTTGTCCCCCAATACACAAACACACTTCCATGAATCGTAGAAAAAAGGCATATCATATGAGAAAACACACTTTCAGGTCGGACTATTTCCAGTTATTAGCGTAATTGCCATGATTGTGCTACAAACCACTACACATGACATCACAATAATAAATGTTAAATGATGGGTTTTTAGGAAGCCAAATACATAACTAGTAGTCTGTTCACGAAGTCTGGAGCAAAGAATCTACCTCTCTGGTTAGAGTTGTTTATTTGAAATTGTCTCGTCGAGTATTTCACTGCGCACTTAGCTTACTACAAGGAGGTCATGCTCAAGATCCCCCATATGGCTTTGAGCCACTGTGTAACAGTGTGTGGGCCTGATAATCTACCCGCTGTGGCCTGATATACAGACATTCTAATAAAGATTCGCAAATGAATAATGACCCTAGCAAATAATCTTCATCACCACCACTTCTTTGGCACTACAATGCGAGCTGTATGAGATAAAATTGTATTCGGATAATAAAAAGGTATGCATCTTTACCTCTCCCCTGGTATTTTCTTGCCATAGACTTAACATTGGGAACTCGTATCAAACGCCCATGGGATATTTGGGAAAAATATCCAGTGGGGGATTATGTCACAAATATTAGCCTATTAGTCAATGTGAAGGGTGAGATAAATTCAGAAACCCATTCAAGTTTAGAGTCAGAGCTCTATCCCATCTCATTTGAATCGCCATATGTTTCACGTGGCTTCGCCTTGTGAATTACGAAGAGATTCAAACTCGATGGGATACAAGTTCTGGCCCTAAACTTTCATAGGTTTCCTCTGTAGTATGAAGCACTGATACCTGTGCTGCCTGTCCTTAAAGTGCTCTGAGCTACATGTAATTAGAGCTGACCATATACAGCCTGAATGACGTAGTGATTTAGACCCGCAGTTCAAAGTCCACCGAGTCCTACCGCTCAGTCGGAACTCCCGAGGTCCTCCGACATCCAACACGACACTGGTGAACGGATTACACTCTTTGCACAGATGTTTCACAGTTTGTGGTCAAAAAGTGCTACTGGAGTTTGGGACGCTGAATTTCCATATGGATGAGACGCCAAGCTGTGAGAAGCAGACACCTAATGACCGAGGTGTGGTGGCGCTGTGGTGGGGTGGTCTATAGTTCCGATGTGTGGTATAATGTGGCCGGCTCGTATAGGGATATAAATGATGGTACGAATAGACGAGAATAACTAGTGATACGTGAGAGTTAAATTGGAGGGGGCCAAAGAAGGTCAGGAGGGGATTTCATATGCAAATGTTAAGAGGTGCCTGGTTTCTGAGAAGAGACTGAGAGCTATCTCTGACACTTTTGCTTAAATATCTTACACGATTTCTATAGATTGGCTTCAGTCCCTGTGTCCTATGCCTACCCCGACCTCTCCACCCACTACACCTATCCTCGCTGGGCCTGTCAGGCATTTGGGGAAGTCCATTGATGCAAAGTAGTTTTATTTCTTGAGTATGTCCATAAATACTAGAGAAATTATTATCAGAGGCAAGGATTATTCGTTGCTCTGGAGCTAATGCACGATGAGTTTGGGTCTTGATGCATCTTCTATGGACATGTCTCCATATGCATTGCTTTATATTTTTAGATACGCAAACGACTAACCCTTCTGATATTCTGTTTGAATTGACGGGAGTGGGGTAAATATATCTTCCACAGTGCTTGCTCCAAACAGACCTTCGACACTTCTGTGGAAAACAATATAGGCAAATAAACATACACGTTGAACATTCATTCACCAAGATGGACCAGAGTGGAATGTGTATCAGGCAGGAGGGTAGATTGAGGCGATACAGGGTGTTATTACGAAATGTGTGTGCCTGGCTGGGGGAGAGGATGAAGCCCCCTCCCGGTGCCATATAATGGGTGGGAGTGTGTGTTTGAGGGGTAGAGGACTTGGGGTGTCGGTAATGGGGATGGCGTGACCACGTAAACCGTGGGGTCACTACAGGTATGTCCTGTGTGTCCTCGCATCGTCTGGCCCGGCACTCCTCACTTAAGCCCGGTTCCCACTAAGCGATTTTCAGGCATTCAGAGGGCAGTAGTCGGCGACTATCAGCCAACATTTCTGGGAATTTAATGAGTCGCCAAGTCGGAACACAAAATGGCAAAATCGTCGGCGACTATTGCCCTACCCCGTTGATCGGGTTTCAGTTGGCGATTGGATTCTCTGTTAAAAGGGCACCAGTCTCTTGCGATTCAATTTCAAACATGTTTGAAATATATCGGGGCATAGTCGGCGACTATGGCCTCCCACCCGCTGTGCGACTGCGGTTTCCCGGCGATTATGCCCGGCAGTAGTCTTAGGGGCAGAAATCGCCTAGTGGGAATGGGCCTTTACCCAGCGAACCTTCAGTCGTACCCGCGTCCCTTGTCTATCCCCAGTCTATGTGTCCCAACCCTCTCCTTACTCCACCCTCCTTACCGGGACTAAGGATTCCTACTCGCCTGGGGCACTATTTCGTGCCCCAGAAGTCCATGTTATCCTGGGGGCATTTCAGTGACCAGGCTTCGTAGGAACTGCAATTCCCCTTCAGTACTAGGTAAGTACCTCGGGTAATTAACTATTCCTGTGCATGTCATGTAGAGGGAGTCTCTACACTGCAAAGTAGTAGTATATATTCGCGAATGTACATGATTAAAGACGTGAGCAAGTCTTCCCTTTCCCTTCTGCCTCGACTCCATTTACACGCCCATCATGTAGTGCATATACTTACAGGTATACTACATCATAATTAGAAATTTGTGATTCCAAGACCCAACAGCCCTCGTTTAATATATACCTGTATTCTTCAAAGATCAAGTAACTATATTCAAACGTAAATTTTCCTATTCTGCTATTCTAGATGTTTGCATGATAATATATAATAACAGAGATAAGTAAAAGATATAATAACCTATGGACCAGCTCAATATAAACTAAACTTGATTTACACATATATTTTTCATCGTCTTCAGCTGTGACTAGACAGTTGTAATATCACAACGCGTTTGGTGTGATCCATTCTTCGGTCCTTGTCCACTATGACATAAACATGGCAAAAGAATTCCTCGCCAGGTGTCGGTTTATTTGCTATTAGATTTTACGTCAGTAATCGCGCATATTTGAAACTTTTGAAGAGAATATCTCTGCAGGGATGAAAGTTAGTTTGTAACAGAATGGCTATGGATCGATATAATAACATGGGCAACATTGGATTCGGCAACTACAGAGGGTGGCATTATCCTCCAGAATGAATAAAAACCTTATAAAAATAATTTTAAAACACTGCGAGGGGATACCGATGTATATGAAAGGTTGGAATTCCGTGATTTACCGGAAGACCTGCATCCCCGGTCTATGTAATGAACTGCCTGTCTACCTTGAGTATAGGACAAGCAGCAATTATAATAGGATGTCTTTATTGACATTATTGCGAAGCTTATACTTAGACTGCAGCAGATCAATTTGGCCTTTAAATCAGAATCCATATTATTAAGCACGCAACAAGTATTTCCAGAGATTTCGTCTACATTCTGAAATGGATTCCAACAATATGTCTTATAATGCCAGTGACGTTAAAGGGGCATGGGGAAGCAAAATTCCCTGGAAAAAAAATATGTATGTACATGTATAATTGAATTATACATGAAAGAATCAAGTTTTTGTTACTTATAATAATCGAGTCCAGACGTAAATCTCACGTCTAGTACTGGTGCCAGCTTCCACTAGACCCTTTGGCAGAATGTAGACCAATTCCTGGTAATGTCAACCAAAATAAGAGTTAAGTGCATCTTATTAGAGGGCACTTGACCCCTGGAGTGGTCCGGCGCCTATGGGGGGAGAGCGATAAGTGGCCTGCTATTGTTACCTGTCAACCCCCAGCTCTCCATCCGCAGTCTTGGTCCAGTCACATGGCTGTATTGATTGGTGTGAGTTTGCTCAGGAGGAATGGGTCGTATGCCGAGAACCAGAAGTCGAGAGCTGCTGGTCTTAACACACTGTGGCCATAGCCCTGTATCGCCCCTGACACCTATACAAAGATTTCCACAAAAAGTTTGTTATTTCCACACTAGAGGGCAATACCGTCGACTAGCCGGAATCGTGGGGCAGTTTAGAGCTTCCCTATATTAATTCTCCATAGCAGTCTATACAAAGCTCAATATGTTTCAATCTACAATCAACTTCCAAGCTCCAGCTTTCGGATTACATTGTACTACCGACACTGAGGAACATCAGTGCAGGTATATGTGCTTCAGCATGCGCCTACTCTGACTTTGCCGGTTATTTTCACGTTTCTCAATGAGGGGCCAGTATGGCCCAAAGCTACGATACAGATTCTACATCAGATGCATATTTGTCAGATACGTAATAGAAAATATGGGCAAATACAGAACGGTGCTCCTTCTATTAAACCGAATAAAAAGAACAACTGTTACCATCCAAGCCTAGAAGGGGGCTGCCAATGACCGCCTATTAATCTCAAGGCCAGCCCCATTCGATGGGTCTTTACCTCAAAGAGGGCCACATTCCTACACTATGGCAGCCGGTCTTTGTCAATGTGTGACTCACAGGACAAGACCGAGGTGACAACTGACCTACAACAGGGTGCCCTTCACTCACGACAGGGCATTCGTTACTGGTGGAGTTTTTACTGGGGATCAGCACGTTGAACACTCCTGCTGAGATCCAGATTCTCACATAAATATCACAGGGCGATGTCTCTGACGGATCAACAAACTTGGTGCCAGTGGACTTTGCTCAGGGTTTTTGTAATGGTGGTGTAAATCCGGCTTTGAAGTAACTAGACTGAACCTGGCTGCGAGTCCTACCCATACCCAACATTTCCTCTCCGGGACTCGGGCATTTCAGGTCTACATATTGTATATCATTTTATTTCAATTTAGTAAACAGGGATGTCAGCTAGGGTCATGAAAATTATTTTCTACGTGGTAATTACTGCTTCAGATAGACTGAGAAAACATGGAAAATAGGGATTTCCTTGGAAAAGAGGAAAACTGCCATCTCTGAATGAATGTTCATGATCAAAGACTTAAGCGAACCAGGAGAGAAGTATCCATTTGGAAAGTTTGTCCACCATGAACACATTAGCGTATATACGTTAGTATCAACATTTTCATTTTACTGAAAGTAACATTAATACCTCTCAGTGTATTTCAACTGCAACCAGCTATTCAAGTTTCGTGAAAAACTTAAAAACTTTATAAAATCTGAAGTATAAAAAAAAAGCGCCGGTCAATCATCTGCCAGTAGAGAAAATATCCAGCATGTACCATGTTTCCCCAGGTTACATCTGGGAACTTATTTATGGTGTAAGATTAACCATACATGCTGGGAGAGGACAAAGGGATAAAACTTCAATTACCTATGAGGGATTAGCCTAGATACGAGCCTTTGGGAAGTACATATATTGATACGTCTTTTGCAAAGGGATTAAAAGGGAGAAAAGCCTTTGTTGGATATTATTAGGATGGGTCTGGGTCTGAAACATGGAGGATTATGCACAAAGAGATGGTCTATGACACAGACTGACGTGTCTTTAAAGCATTGACATAGTTCACTACTACCATAATACCACAACATGATAATCTAGAAAGGGCACTACAAATGGGTTTCCTATTTGAAAAGAAGAAGACATCTTACTTGCTGGGAACAGGGTCAAGGGACAACACGTATGTGAATGTGAGATAGTATGTGTATGGGTACACGGGTCTCTTCACGTGGCCCATCGGCGACCGAGAGGGAAACCGATGGTTGAAAAGATGAGAAATTTGAGGTTGGACCAACAAGAAGGCATGGAGGAGGTCAAGGGCAGGTGAAGAGTGCATATACTGTGATGCTTAGACTTGGCAGGACAATGGACCCGGGGACTGGTCAAGTGGTGCAATGTGTGCACCTGGATGGAGTCTGGAGGTGAGAGTGGGCACATAAATGAGGGTAGGAGAAGGGGGTGTAAGAGAAGGGCACAATGAGGCGGGAACTGGGGACACTGCGACTTGACCAAACATTATCGTTAACATATACAAGCAAATTCCGCCATGTTATGTCAACAATGATGCAGTATATGGTGCAAAGGGTCATTTCGTGAGTATAAATGCTGAATTATTTATTTCCCGGATTTGGGATAAATTTAGAATGTCAACACTTACATTGGTAGGATCCAAAGGTATGGCACACATAGATTTATTCTAGGACCTACAAACACTTACAATAGTTGCAGGTGGTCCATGTTTAATAGGAGAATAAAATAACAAAAGGAAGCAGAGAGTATAAAAAGAAAATATTGCCATTCAAGGCTTTGTAGCACTGCATCAAATGTCAGGAATTCAGTTAACCATCATAGTTATCTATTCTCGTTGGTAATATTTGAATTGATTAATCAGGTTCCACGCAGAATAACGCACTAAAACGGTAGATAATGCACACTTATGTCACATTATCATCATTATAAAACGTATTATGTTGCAGCAGCAGAGACAACTGGCATAATATACGAAGCACGAATGACAGAATCCCAAAAGACAGAAATCGGTATATTATAAACTACGTGCCTGTTTAAAGGAACACGCCAGGCCAACCTGGACCTACGTGTTTCAACATCACGTATCTCGCATTATTCACTCAGCTCAATTAATGTCAGGTTTGAATATAACTGTCAGTCAACCGTCTCTAACATGCTTAACATGACGGGCTACAATGTAATCACCACTAAGTGGGGGATCCAGATGCTTTATGTGTTTCACTCTTCCCTACCTCCTATAGATTTTCTGATCCATCAGAAGTTCTACCTGACCAACATAATTTAAAAAAAATGAAATTCTAGCTCCATTTATGAATGAAGAAGAGGATCTCTTTCAGTCACAGCTCCAATCTACAAGTCACTACAGTCAATGTGATTAACTGCCATGCGTTATCTCAGTGATTTCATATCAGTGGAGTGTGTCAGAAAACTTGATTCGTTTACTCAGTCCTTGTTGTGGTGACAGCTTATCTCCCACACAGATTACCGTGATCCTTGAGGTTATCTACTGAGCACACTTAATTATTGTAACTACTCCGAGAAGGACTTGATCCCTGTAAGTGGATTATCATGAGGTGCTTGTTTAGGATCTCTTTGGTCGTGGACGTTGGCGGTGATGACACAATAATGTGGCAAAAAAGATAATGATTAACAAAGTGGCTAAACCCTTACCATCTGACCAGTGAGAAACTACTAGACGTGTTGAAATTAAGTACGTGTATATGTATTTATAGGTATTGGTGGGGAATTCATTGACACATTGAGAGTATGGTGTCACCTTCGTGGCACACTGGGTAGACACGCTATGCACGTCCATGTATGTCGGCGCACCCTCTCATTATCTGGTACAGTAGAACCCCGAGTGCTGGGCATCACTCTAACTTAGGGGGGTTCCCCACAAGACAAGGCACTTTTTCTATTTGTGTTAGTTTTAGTACGCTTTCTCCTACATGGACGTTCTTCTGGGGGATAAGTCGAGTCCACAACATAGAAGTAATTCTCTTCTCTTCTCATACTCAGAATTCATAAAGGATATATTAGTAAAAGAAAAAACAGTTTGGTGGTGGTAATTGAGGCAAGGAGGAAGATGATGAAGATGAAATATATTACCTTAGATAACCTTAGAAACGGTATCTCATATTCACAGTATATTTCACCCCGTTAAGCGGACCAACCCTGAAAATGGACCATTTTTGTTCGGAACAAATTCGGGTCCTTTTGGTAGGACTCCACTGTATTTTATTCTGTTAGTTACATAGCCGTGCCCTTTTAGTTGTAGGGACAGCAATTGTTCTCTATCCTCATTTAGAAACTAGTATAAATGTATTTAGTTTGTAGTCTGCACACTGGTGGATCCTTGTTCAGCCGGGATCCAGATAGGATACGGCCGTGGTCGTTATCAATGAAAATCTTGAGATTTCAGGTACCGGGTATTTACAACTTATCTGAATACCTGCATCCATGGTCCAGACAACTGCTTACAAGAGAAGACCATAAGACAGCTTGCTCACTAGAGTAGTCTATACAATAGTTTCCCCAATAAAGTGATCTAGATGACAACATGTTAGTTGGAGCAGCCTTGGATGGCCTGTTAACAGCACGGTCGACAGCTGTGAGGCAGACCGTCGGATTCTGTGTTATTATGTAATACAGCTCAGTGCCCATATGGATCTACACCTGACACTGCATTACCACCTGGTTGACCCACCCGTTAATCTTCACCCAGAACTGGTGAAGCAGACCCCGTGAATGTATACAATAAGGTGTCAATAAACAAACATATTTGATCTTACTCTCCATTTTTCCGGTGGTTCTATATAAGATGTATGATAGAGTTCTTCTCGGGATACAGGTACGTGTAGGTGGTTATGACTGTGGATCGACAAAAGGTTTAAGCCTCGGGTGAAGATCTCATACGGGTCGGTCGACAGAGGAGTATCGACCTGTGGTGGGGAGTGTGCCTGGACGTGTTTGGAGTCGGCGGTTCAGGGGCAAATCCAAGGCCACTAGCCATGGCTTCTCCCCACAGAAGTGTTTGGAGGAATCAGTATTATCCTGCCTGATGAGGATACTGTATGACCACTCATTATAATCCATCCTGAGATTATACGGATAATGTCATGTATAGTTAATGAACACACGGTGTGACAGTAGCATAATGAGAGGGTTTCAAAAGTCTCTAGATATAATATTAGAGAGGAAACCCATTCAAGTTTAGGGTCTGAGCTCGTATCCCATCGAGTTTGAATCACGTAGTAATTCACAAGGCGAAGCCGCGTGAATTGCTATGTGATTCAAATGAGATGGGATCGAGCTCTGACCCTAAACTTGAATGGGTTTCTGAATTTATCTCACCCTTAATATTGACTAATGGGCTAACATTTGTGACATTATCCCCCATTGGATATTTTTCCTTAATATCTAATGGGTGTTAGATACGAGTTTCTATGGAGAAAAAATATCTGGGGTGAGATAAATGTGTATACATGTATGTACATGTACCATTATTTATATACATAATGATACATGTGTACAAATATGCATAATATCATATATATATTGAATGAGTTGAGGAAGGGACCCAGGGCCAGAGGCACCAAGTATTGAGAGGCCATATTCAATGGATAGTGGCTTATATCATCTTATTCATTGATACTGTTCCTGACCAAGAATCCGGGATGAGATAAAAATCAGATACTCACTCGATGAAAATAACTTGGTCCGGAGTCCACCTGGTTTGATTGCTAAGCAATTCACTCAGCTCCGCTTCGAGAATTACTCTACGGGGAAACTCAGTGGAGTACGAACCAAGTTATCTCCAATTGTGAGTTTCCTTCTAAATATCCTACCCCTTTTCTACGCCCATTTATGACTTACACTAGTTGATAACCCACAATTTTAATGCGTTCGTTATGAAGGCAATTAAATTGCGTGAATACCCATCAAATTAATATTCTCACAGCAATCATTACTTAATTTGAATATTTTCGCAACAGATCCAAAATACGCCCAGAATACCATTGAGCATAATGACGTAAACGCATATATGCATAAACGTACGATATAACAATGTCAATTTGTCCATATGCCATCAAGCCTCCTTCAAGCTCAATCCGATCATTAGCGTAACTCCTATTAAGGCCGATGGCAAAACAGAGGCGGGGTAAAGGAGCGCAGGTCTCCGATGCATCTGGAATGTGGCGCATAATGCCATTACAAGGTGAAGAAAACGGCCCTGCTTCCTCCATGCGTGTAAGCTGCGACTCGCTTGAGTAGGCAGAAGGAATGTTGAGGGTGGGAGACTGGGGGTAGGGTATAAACTGGCGACGGTGAATGCCCCATTACTCCCCCCACTACGCCAGAGGTCTGTGCCGCATGCCCACCCCCAAACTCACATACACCTTTACCCCAACGCACTGCCATAACTGACACACACAAAAGACAATCGTCATGTGTGGGTGGAAAGAGGAGGGCTATAATGTACTTATTTCTACGTGACACGCGATATTTACCTGTATAACGCCCTCGTTTAGGAAACGATTTACTTATGTCGGGTAGATTCCGTCCAAATACAGGATATGTGTATATATTGTAATAAACTAACGGCATTTCCCTGTCAATAACGAAATTACTAGACAAGCATCAGGTGTTTGCTCTAGACTAGGGTTTGCACGGTCAAGCTGTATGACATCTGGCACAGTAGTACACTATGGGCATAATTATTCATGTACTTAGCTTGACCTCTGCCTTTTCCAGTAGTGTCTACATTTAGGGCGTGTTCTAGGTGCAGTTATTCATTTCCTTCCATTTATCATAGGGAGCCAGGTTGAAGATTGAACATAATGATATGACAAATACCCGTTCACAGAATATAACTTGCAGAGACAGGTGCTTATACCCTGTCAGTGCTATCTGAGAATACTTATAAACCTTACTTTTAAACGTTTAAAACGAATATAGATCTAATATTAAAATCGCTTCTTAAATTGAGTCTTGTCATTCAGTTTCGCATCTACTGATGATAAAGGTACTTTAAACTAAAGTAGTGTCCATTTGGACCGGAAACCAAATTCTAAGTAAAACCTCAGAGATAATAAGATTAAGTATGCGCAATAAAGTCTCGTTGTCGTCTATGGAAATACTGTTTTGTTAGACTGGCTTCAATCCCTCTATAATCTATGCCTATCCCTCCACCTACCCTACCCCTCCTACCCGGGATACATATTTCATTCCGGAGCATGTCAGATGTTGGGATACGTAAACATACTGAAAAGTTTGATTTCTTTATGGATGTCGAGAACCAAAGACTTGAGAACGTCTACTGTTTTTTGAATAGGTGTATGCTTACGTTCGTTTCACATTGACTCACTATTGAGAACCTGAATGCGAGTCGGGATCTTCCACTAATTAGCATCCATCTGTCCCTAATATTGTTCAGATAATTGCTCCACGAATCTGGTGCTGAAATCACCCAATAAATACTATATACCATGATGTGTGGCTCGCAATACATAAAATACATATATACCTATATATAAAGAAAACAATACATGTATTCCAATTGATCCGTATTATACTGGATCGAAATTAAGCAAGTGTCATTAAACGTTGACAAATCTTCCCCGAGTTGTCCAATGATTAGTATTATTTTATCATCATGGTACGTATGTGACGTTGGTCAATTTGTTTTCCTTTCTCTATTTTGATTTCCTTTTCCTGACACATAGATGAAACAAACTAAATTGTCGGTGTTTTGACCATGGCACATAAATGAGAACAATATCTAGCACTTGTTCATGTTAATTCAGGGCATAATATATATAATTTGCATTCAAATTACTGTGTCCGAAAAGCTGAGAACAAGACTGAAGTTTTAAATCGATGGCCTGCAACACTATACGTGCATACTATACAGACTCCCTGCTGTGATCTAGGTCAGGCGGTTGGCTGTTTGTGGTGGTGTTCCCCGATCAGACTGCTTTCTCGGACAGCTTGATTTCTACCATGTTGATTTGCACAACAAACACTTCTCGAATTAGCCTTATATGCCAATTGAATGACTACAGTGGTGAGCTAGCACGTACGGATGCGCGGCAGGATGATTTAAAAGCACACGGACGATATGGTTTACTTTGAATCCCCTCCACACCTCCCATTTCAAAAGCTATTTGTGTGAGTTTACATGCGACCCCATCTGTCATCATACTTCACCTAGACATCGATCGAGACCAACACACATGTACATTCAGCCCATTGGTGAATATGGCATTTGTCCTGGTGTTGACAAAAACACAGGGTAACGCAGAGAATAAATTACAACTGTTGTTGTCAGAGTAGTGTGGGAAAGCACTGACATTCTGACACCAGTGGTTGTGCCGTGGAGGTCAGGCCTGTCGTAGGCACTCAAGCATGACCAACAAGCGGTTTGAATCCGGCCATACATCCAGGTGAACTACCTCATAGACAACCTTCTACCAATCCTCTTACCCTGTTGACACCAAATCATGACTCCAAGCACACACAATATCAATCCAGAGTCTCGGGTAAATCCGAGGGTAGAATAGAATCCGAGTTTCCTACCTTGTTTGACTCGCTACGAAAGCCCATCGTGCTCCCTGGGCGCCGATATATCCAAAACTGAGTCGGAGCGTTCGCCAGCGCCGCGACCCGGCGTTCCTAGCTGATGACGTCACGCAGCCAGGTGACTCCCAACTTCCTTTTACCTGCGTCTACCTGTCATAGGTGTACTATTCGTGGAGTATTCAATGGTTTGCTTTTGGGTTTAAACCCTGATTTCGATTTCAGCTAACGACACATGGAGTGTCGGTCTCATGTTAGGTTTACAGGTTGTGTTTTTATGTTTAAGCTTGAGTATGGTTGGAATGCGGAGAGTATTCCGTTCGCTTGGTTCACATCCGGGTGTTGGTGACTGTCCTCGCCGCACTGAAGCGTGTCGCTGTACACCGGAGACTGAATGGTCATCGAGAATGACGGACTAATGTGGAACCCTGACTCAGACAATGAGCCCACACGTCAGAGATGAATCTCGGAAAGTCCACCTAAAATAAGCTATATATGTTTTATATAGATCGGACGGCCATCATTGTTAATATGCATGTATGTGGCTGTATAGGGGTACGTTTATTCTGTGATCAGCAGGGCATAGGAAAAATGGATGTGTCGGGTGGGTGTGGATGGGGGAGGGGTAAGGGGGTAAACCTTTCACTGCATGAAAAATGTATATATTTTATCTATACTCCATCCCCTAAATATTTGTATACAAGGTATATTAATATGTTTATATATGTATACGCCTATATTGTGCGCCAGCGTATACGGCATATATATATATATACAACTGTCCTTTTTCTTGTACACTTCAGCGTAATGGCTGTATTGCCGCAAAGCGTATCATGAAACATCACGATATTTCATATGATCGTTTATATGGCATGAGTTGTCTTCGCTGCATGATATCATGAAGCAGAGCTGAGTGGTATCTGCAGCGGAAGACAACGAATGGCATATAAACAATTTTATAAAATTGAGTGATGTTTAGATTTTATCCTACCCTGTTACATGTTTTTAACTTCATATGTCACCAGTGGCACATGAATATTTTATGCCATAACCGTGGCATACAGCTGCACCATGTTAAGTCTATGGAAATTTATATGAGGGGTAGGATAAATGAAGAGAAATATCCTGTACGGGATATATGCGGGTCATATACATTTTATTTACGTTTGGCATATATACATGTATATACAAAAAAATGTACCCTCTCCCCTTACAACCACACCGACTGGCCCGCCCTGGCATCACCCGGCTGCCCGGCGGGCTGGCACCCTACCTCCCACCTCCATGTCCATCAAGCCGTACCTGCCCCCACCTCTGCCCCCAGACCCCGCTGTCGCTGTGTACTTTCTCTGCCTACACACTGATAGTGTTAGATACTAAGGACTAGAACTATATCCACAGAGCAATGGTGTTTTCAAAGTAAAATCTATTTTTTTAAATGTGATAAAAAAAACAGAATACTGGGTTTATTATGTGTAATTGATTGATACCAAATCAGGTTTTATGAAGGTTTTTTTTATAAAATAAATTGGTAATATCAGATTGCATATTTCATTTAACACGGATTTGGATGGATAATGGCAAATGAGTGAAGAAACAGTGGTTTCCCCATGATGCAGAGATCGGAATGACTGGACAGTGGCGTAAATATACAAAAACATAACTCCAACTGGCCTAGTATGGGATACGTCCAAAATAAGGTATATATATGGTGCAAATAGGACCAAGTTATTTACGCCCAGGAGACCTGTACGTACGCGAAATATACACATAAAATTTCATGTCGTGTTTGAGATAAGAACAGCAGACAATATTTAAATATATGTGAATTCTCTTGTATAGGTAATAATAGTGCGTAGAGAGGCAAGTAAGGATCCGACTAGACTGGGTTCAGATGTTCAGTCCTTGTACCCCTCTTCCAGGTTTTTATGAGAACATCAAATCGGTGTACCCAGAAAAAAGTAGAATCAGTGCATATAATGCACCCTCACATATTATTTCATATCGACGTATAGGGGAACTCATAAAATCGGTGCAGTTTTCATCGGCTAATGGAGAGGGGCTTTTAGAGTGGAAACTGACGTTAGAGATAAGGGGGGGGGGGGAGGTAGGGAGAGACAATATCGGTTCCCCAAAGACGATATGGGCACACATATGATATAACATCGGTTTCGCATGATCACAGTAAAATAATTGTTGTACGAAATTTGTTTATGATTATAAGAAAAACATGTTTCTATGAGATCAACCACAAATTACGCGTAATCCCTGCACCTTCTTCTCACTATTTCTGTACATTCCCGACCGCTTGTGGGCACAGAGGTCGTCAGCCCGACGTGAACGCTCCGTCTGGTGAGAGTTGGCCGCATTAGAAGCTATGGCGACGCGCTCGGTTTAGTCTCTTTAACAGACACTTGGAGGCGCGCAAGGCAGCCTGACAAGGTTGGCCGCCTATCAGTTTCCGCTCTGCTCACCTTGACGTGCACGAAACCAGCGGATATAAGCTTATGCTCTGGTGGTCAGTGTACACTACACCGCTATCACCGAGATGAAGTCAGTGTAGTAACAAAAACACCGCCAGATGCCAGCACTGGGCGGTGCCTATATTGTAGTACCAGTCCTACTCACGATGGCCCCGTGAGTTCCAAGCAGTGTGTAAAAGTTTTAGAAACTTGTCCCTCCAAAGCAAGAGCCGTGAATTATATCCAAATAACCTTTCCAGCAATAACCCTATCTAGCCCTCCGTTGAGTATCAGTTCTTGTCATCGACATGGTTGACGCTACAGGAGTGTAGGTATTTGAACAAATTGCTAGAAAATAGAGAACTCCGTCCCAGTGAAGTTTGAGAAAAACACAGTTTTGAAAGAGAACAATTTTTAGTACAAGGGATATCGGTTTATACTGATTAAAATACCATATCATTATTGATCCATATAAAAACCATTGTATAATAGGAGAGATAGAGGCGATGATAGGTCTTCGATCCATCTTCTGATATCGTAATTGGATCTGAAGTTATTAAACTTTGAATTACATGGTGTCCGCTTAAGGTGGTTAAATTACGCGGAGTTAAATTAAGATTTAAAAGTTCCGTTCCGACCAAAAGTCACCGCTTACGCGGGATGCCCGCTTACGCGGGGTGTCCGTTCGGCAGGGTTCTACTGTATTATAATTTTCACTTATTTAAGGGGGTAGGGGAATACGTACTCAAAATGAACCCTTACATTGTCATATGTTGAATTAATACCGAATTGATACTTCGTTTTCACTTTCCATAGCAGTATATCTATATTCTATTTAGACAACAGGCATCTTTCTCAGTGAATCATGATTAAAGTCTAATAAAAACATTTGATCTTGTTTATAGTTCATGTGATGGATTCTATGCATTATTGTAAATTCTTTGGCTACCACTGTGGTGTTTAATATGAATTTTTCATCCTTTTCTTGTTGTTGAGAGTTTTATGTTTTCTACTGAGTTTGAAAATGGCTTTACATACATCTTGATCTTTATGACGCAACGATTCCCGCCCATGTAAATACCAGGGTGAATTTCTGTTGTATCAGAACAGTGGGAGCTGTTTCAAAACCATAGACTTAACCCACGTTTTGAAACAGCTCCCAGGTCTATCAGCATATCTATGGCGGACGGATTCACACGTCATGTCACAAATCCACCATCCTTTATTTCTCTATTGCAGGCCGTCATTTCTCATACATTGGCCATTTTCAAAATTCCCGCCCATTAATCCTAAGTATGTACTGATTTCCTCCGTAGAGCAAATGCCAAAATATCCTTAAACAACGTTCCCATCCCCACCTCTGGCTGAATCACTTTATTTTATCTAATATTCTACATTGTAGAGCTAGCTGTATATATATATATATATATATATATATATATATATATATATATATATATATATATATATATATATATATAAGGAATATAAAGCCACCGGGTTTTATATGAGTATAAAACGAAGAGAGTCTGCTACATCCCACCAGAGGTCCTATGAGGTTCTCCTGAGGTTCGCGTTGGATCCACGGAGGCGCTAAAGTCAAGACACGTGAGGGAGTCGACCTGCTGTACCTAGACGAGTCCCAACCCCTCTTTCACCTCGCACCCTCAACCAGATCGGATGTATATCACCAGCAGAAAATTTTTTCACTGCGTGGTACCACAGGTTGGTCATTCTGGTCTCAATGGTTTCAATTGTTTCAACCCTCTTGTTACCTTCAGCTTCGTTTTGCTTTTAAGCAATGTTCTACTGTTTTCAGTATTGTTAAATGTTACTGTTGAAATGAGGCGGTGTGATAACTGCCACCGGGAATTCGATGCCCGTTCCCATAGGGACGAGTGCCCGTTTTGTCGAGTCGACCAAATAGAACAAGAACTTAAAGAAAGTTAT
Organism: Alentia gelatinosa; assembly: GCA_950022655.1. NCBI lineage: Eukaryota > Metazoa > Annelida > Polychaeta > Phyllodocida > Polynoidae > Alentia > Alentia gelatinosa. The sequence goes on along the minus strand of OX465585.1, from coordinate 47,251,626 downwards.
CCAGAGGAAGAGGTGGAAGATAAGGGTAGAACGATTAGAATTGAACGCAAAATTTCTGCGGCCCCAGGTTGGCTTCAGCCTATGACCGAAGATAATGAAAAACTACGAAAAGAGGTTATCGAATTAAGAAGTGAAGTCAGTTCGCTCGTTAATTTGATAAAAGGCATTAAATTGCCCGAGGATGGAGTGACAGGTTTAGCGGAAGAAAGTTCTTCCAGGAACACCCCTGACCACTTCAAAATGGGAAGTGCTACTCCACTCCTTCCGAGAAGTGGTTTTAAACCAGTTTCCCCGGCAATTCGTGGAACTTTTTGTGCCCCGGAAACTCAGGGTCCGGAAAAACAAACCGAAGTAGTACATTACAGCTCTAAGACAAAGCGTAAGTGCAAATATTTCTCTCTTCAACCTTTTTTCCCTCCGGGAATAGATACGCCCACATACGACCAAATGCTCAGCGCCTCATTGGGTTTGCTACGGTCAATCAACGAACAGGAGTTAGATAGCTCCATGTAGTCTGACCATGTATCTTATTTGGTGGATAGGCGTTCAACTCACACCGGGAAAAGTTTGGTCGATTACGACGAAGCTGTACGCTTAAAATGCGATAAACTTGGCCTTGAGTATTTTTCGTACGGTGACAGCTTCCTCTCGGAAAAATACTTAAATTTTGAAACTACTTTTTCGTATGTTTCCTTGAATAAAAAACTCAAGGAATTGGGAGAACAAAAAACACGAGGTGGCCGTAACGCTTGGTCAAACACGGACGATACTGTTCTACGCCCTAAGGGTATTTGCTGGAAGTACAATTCAAAAGAGGGTTGTTCATATACCAACTGCTTGTATCGCCATGAATGCACTCAATGCGGTTCTAATCACTCAGTTCTAGTGTGTAAAAAGAGTACGGGTGAAACAAAAACTTCTAAATGAAGTAAGGTCTACCGGAGGTATCGTTTTTATCGCCGGAATTGTTGTGATCTCGATGTATATGATGGTAGTCAGGATAAAGAATGTAATTCTCCTAACATTTGTGTGGGCGGGCCAATTGGCACGTTGGGACCACAAACCATGTCCAGCGCAGAGGTCGTTCCGGACAATTGCCCGGGTTCTTTCAATTCTATTTCTAACCTTTCTGGTACTAACGATGTTGCTAGAAAAATGTTAGATAATGTTTGTTGTTTCACCCGTATAGACTCTATACATAGCAATGATCAAGCGATACCTGTTGCCCCGGTTAACTCTAATCAAGAGTATCAAATATCTTCTATGGAAGCGATATCAGATATTGAATCTCATTCCTCTCAGTCAACGGTTGATGTTTTGACGAATTCTACTGCGAGTTCAGTGGAATTCATAGAAAGTAATTCTAACGGACATAGTCCCCAACCTCAAATCGATGTTGAAAATGATAATGGGTTGTGTAAAAATTCGAACAATAATGTATGGATAACAATTGATCCTGTTCCGGAAAACAATAAATTAGTGAATGATTCAAATGTTTTTTCAGATCAATGTGCCGGACGCAGATCTATCCTATTATTATCGTCCGTGTGGTGGTAGTTGTGTTGGTGAACACACGGTAGGTGGTAGAAAGAATCAGCTTAACCCTTGCGTATTTTTTGACGAATGTTTCTCTCATTATTCTGGACCCGACAAAAATGCAGCTTACATTTTTTCAGGAGTCAATTCTGGTTTTAAAATCGTAGATAAGAATTTTACAGGTGTCTATTCATCAAAAAATTATAACAGTATCTACATACCAGAGTTTAAAGAACAAATGGATAATACGTTAAAGGAAGAGTTATACTGGGAAAAGGTTTCCCCCTCTGATCGTCCACCGGACTGTGTCCACGCCATGGGAGCAGTTCGGAAAAAATCAGGGAAACTCAGACCAATCACCGACTGCAAACGTCCCTTGTTTTCCAGCATTAATAATCATATGTCTATGACTTGCGAAAAGTTTTCGTATCTTTCTTTAGACGAAGTTTTGTCTAACGTATCCCCCAATACCTATTTTTCAGTAGTAGACATCAAAGATGCATATCGATCAGTTCCAGTGGCACCAGAAGACAGAAAATACCAAGGTTTTATTTGGAATGTGAACCAAAAAGATTTATATTTTGAATCAAACCGTTTAGTGTTTGGGTTACGATGTGCACCCTACATTTTCACCCAAATTACTGAATTTATCGTCCGTTCAATGCACAGAAGAAGTATTCAAATGATTTTCGGGTATCTCGATGATTTTGTTGTTTTGGGTAATTCCATAGAAGAATGTAACGATCATTTGAATGTCCTAACAAAATTTTTGTCTTCACTGGGGTTCGAGATCAACGAGAAAAAGTTGATTTATCCTACAAAAAAAGTTATTTATTTAGGTTTTGAAATAGATAGCGATCAAATGACAGTGTCCTTACCACAAGATAAACTTGAAAAAGTTATATCGCTCGTTTCTTGTTTCTTGGAAAAAGAAACCGCCAGTTATAAAGAAATGGCCTCCCTTGCCGGGTATCTCTCACATGCTTCCACCGTTGTCCGGGGCGGTAGGACTTTCTCACGTCGTATTGTTAATTTTGTTAATTTTATGAAAGACAAAATTCACTATTGCAAAATCCCTGAATGGCTTTTTTCGGATTTACGCTGGTGGAAAAGTTTTCTACCAATGTTCAATGGTGCCCAAAAAATAATGATACCCAAACATGTGTTTTCTTATTCCCTAGAGACAGATGCATCTCAATCTGGATTCGGAGGAACATGCGGCAGCGACTGGATGTTTGGGGTTTGGGATTCTAACGTATCACACCCTGAAGTCAACGATGTTCATAGCCACCATTGGGCTTTACCCCCTACAGAAACTATCGACAAAAACATCAACTTGCTAGAACTATGGCCTATTGTTGTCGCGGCACACCGATGGTGTGAGGTATGGCGCAACCATCAAGTGATTGTCAAAAGCGACAACACCCAAGTTGTTTTCGCTATAAATAGCGGCAGAAGTCGTAACCTCCAAACAATGCAGTGGCTACGAGAACTTTTTTGGGTTGCAGCTGTATTTAACTTTGTTATCTGTGCGGAATATTTACCTGGCAGAAACAATCTTGTTCCCGATTATTTATCGAGAAAATACGATCCCAAGTTAAATAATCATTATGCTCGCAGGTTAATGTCTGGATTTTGTTGTTCTAGGTCTTCAAGTTGAAGTCAAGATGTATCAATCCAGATGGATGTCTACAAATACAACCAACACTCGCCGCTGCCAGTGGAACCATTACCTTGTACATTACATTGTAGAGCTAGCTGTATATATATATATATATATATATATATATATATATATACGCTAGATAAAAGCCATGACCAAGAATACCAATGGTTTAAAAATTTGAGGCTGTTGTCCTATTACTGGATTGGATTTATTGATATTATTACTCTGCATCTAGAGAATTAGGAAAACAAAGTTTGAAGACCTTTGCAATTTGTTTCGGGTCAAACTCTATTTTGTCTTGACTAACCGTCGTTATCAGCACTACCTGTACGACCACCTGCATACTTGGCCAAGTGAATTATCTAACCTGACATTGATATCTTAACCAATATATTTTTTTAATGAAAATACCACTTGTAAATATTTTCACACAGATAACGGCCAGGATTTGAGAGATGGCTTCACCGACAGTTTTATAGCAATGAAAAGTAGTTTACCATCACGTAAAGCTTGCTATGTAAGGCTTTAAGAAGAATGAGTCAAGGCCAAGACTAATAAGTAGAATTTACAAGTGTTTATGTAAGTGTGTGTGTAGGTATGTGTGTGTGTTTATTTATATATATACTAAGAAAAAATGGTATTATTTAACTGAAGAATGAGCTTAGATTATCTTTTAAAGAATCAATTAAAAGGTTTGGGTTATATTCAGTCTATGGGCTATCTTCTGTAACACATGTGTACCCAAACTTTCATTTATACGATTGACTTTCTAGGATTCAAATAAATCCAGCACCAGTGTGTCAATAAGGTATTTCGGTCACTAGTGATTGATTATGGTTAGCTGGATACGCCTCTAAATTTAAGCCTATAAGACAGTAACACAATCATTGTACCAGATCACATCTCTGTCCGACGAATCCGTCAGGTCGGCCAGAATCGTATCGCTCTACACACTTCACAGACCCGATTTTAATCGGGTCTGGCAATACTTGCCTTGGGGTAATGATCGACTCTGCCCGACCTTAATCATGTCGCTGCACGCACTACGCCGACTGTTCCCGATTCTGAGAAGGCCGTTTGAACAGCGATGCTACCTATCTCCCAGTCCGATGAATCTGAAAACCGTTTCTCGATATCTTAATTGGATCCGAAGTTATTAAACTTTAAATTATTTTCTATGACTCCACACCAGCGGCCCGTGGCTCACCCCAGCTCGGCTCCGGGCGGCTCACTTTGATCTCCCTCAGGTCGCTGTACAAGGTGGTGTGATCAGCAAGCGCTGGTCAGTTGCTGTATGAGGGTATAAGACAGCGACATTCTCCTTCCCGATCAGAATCGGTGATCGGATCGGTGAGAATCTGTTGTCGATGTCGCTGTCTTATGGGCTTATCTTGAGCAAAGGTCGTGGGAAAACTTTACCTCCTTCCTACCCTTCCACCTCCCCTTCTTCAGTTTCCTGGGTGCTATGTTAACATTGTCATATATATTTTTAATTTATTGAGATAATCTATCTGTTTTCATTTTGACGTATTTTCTTTTAAATAATTTTAAATGTTAGGCAAAATATTTGACTACAAGAAGAATATAAGTGAAGATTCTATAGAATTCCATATGGAAGCAAAATCAAAGCCGAGATTAATCAAGTAGAGATTTCTTTGAAAATTCTTTTGATAATTTAACCTTTACTGTACTCATAGTAGAAGTGAAAATGGACTTTTGTTATCAAAATAGAAAAGTAGCAAAAAGCCCATTTTGTGTGGTATCTGCCATAAGTGAAAACATTGTCATGGTAGGCAGAAGATGGAGAAGGAAGGCTTGGTTGGAAATGATGCAATATTTTCATATTGTAACTTCAGAAAATGTTTTTCCGTTAGTTATCATTTACCAACAAATGCTTCATTAAACTAATTAGATATGCAGCACAAGTTAATCTATAAGACTTTTTAGGGAAACAGTATTTGAATCCAGATTCCACGATAGTCCCTAACATGCCCTCCTGGTCTATAGCATAAATTTTCTCTGACTTCCTTTGATCTGGAGCGCAGCACAACCGGTGATGAGGTCCAGTTATGTGACTTGAAGCAGATGCGTGACAGTTACCCTAGGTGGTGTGGCAGAGAGTGGGCGTGGCCGTTTCTGTGATCAATTCTGTTCCTGCCATCAAAGTCTTACAAGTTCGTTATAATGTATTAGCCTAACATGGTAAAATGGGTTACCGCATATTCTCGTAATTAATTACATATTACATTAAATATCAACCAGCTAAAGGTAATTGCATACATCTTAGATTCTATTTAGAGCTATCTTGTTTCGAATTCGGGATGTAATTTTAAGTTATACTTTATTCAGAATAACTGGACCTAACAGGGACTGGAACAAATATTCAAAGGTGATTGACTACAAGTGACTGAAAGTGATTGAAACAACAGGGGAAAATATTTTGATTGAAATGCAATGATTTTGATAAAAAGACGAATTTGCACCAAACTATTTACCTTAAAAGGCGCAAAAATTGAATCTTCCTTTATTCATTCCTATAAAATAGCTGCACGTTTCATAAACATTTCATTTTGAAGTGTACTGTCCAGATTATTAAATTCTCATCATGTTTTAAACAGTTATCTATGCGTACTGGTAGTTGGCTGAAATATGTGTTTCGATCCCCAATGTACAACATATATTGGTTTTGTTTACGTTTTTTTAAGAGCAGTGGCGTCTGAATAGGGGGAGGTAGGGGGTACAAGGGGCAGTGCCCCCCCCCCCCTTACATTTTTTGCTGGCCCAAGAAAAGTCAGCAGCTTCAGATTTTTCTCAATCAAGGGTAAAAACAGTGGAATTCAGAAACCAAAGTACTGACCTTTTAGCTAATAAAAATGTAAAAGTTTAATTTTTAATAGTCAGGTCTACAGACTCGATCTATACCTATACCAGAAAAGAATGTTTTAATTTTTGCCTTTTTTGCATGTAAGGCTGTCAAAGTCTTACTTTTAGCATGTAGCAGTGATGGAGTCTTGACCTTTCACCACGGGAAAATGTCAAGGTTTGACTTTCTGGCATGTAACACTGGCTAAGCTTTGACTTTTCACCAAAGAACAATCTCAAATTCTGACTTTTTTGTGTGTAACAATGGCTAAGCCTTGACTTTTCAGCTTAGAAAAATGTCTGAGGTTTTAGCATGTATCAATGATGAAGTCTTACTTTTTAGCATATAAAAGGTGTGTTCCACTGAATAGTATTTGGACACCATCAGATTTCCACTAAATATGGCTGCCACCACTGCCCTAGAGCATGCAAAACGTATCAGATTTTGCTGGCCCTTGGCTGTGATGCCGTTGTACGGTCATTCCCAGTCAGCCGTGACTTGCTCCACTACAATTCCTATAAATCTGCCCTGAAAGTGGGTTACATGTCAAGGTCAGCAACTTTTCAGCCAACCTAGACGCAATAGGTTGTGATATAAGAAATAAATAAAAGTGATGACAAGGACATCAATGCTGTCATCAGACAATTTCCCGTTATTATCGACATACAACTTTATCCTCCTATAGGATGAAAATGAAATAGCTTTTATGTAGAAGACTATGCAGTAGGAAAACAGTGTATGGAAGTAAACATAAATAGGCCTCTCTATTTGTCTTTTCCCCACAGGAGACACTTGGTGTAGGCCAACAATAATGACGAGACGGCAGTCACCCCACAGGAATGTAATGATCGATCACGCTAGGGTTTCATAAATCCGAATGTGTATAAAGCGGCAGTGACCAGAATAAAGCAGAGGAGACGAAACTAACAGGTACCATCCAGTCTGTTTTGATCGGTGATGTCGACATCTTAAATAGTCTCTCTACTTATAGCAATTATTAAGTAGTAACCTGGCAGTTGGCCAGCAAACTAAAGCACTGCTTCACTGCTTCTTGGCACATTACTAAATCTCTCCAAGGATGGGATACAGTCGTTTCTATGGTTTTTAGATGAGTCAGCAGAGCGGGCAGTGCTTTTTCTGCTTTACCAGCCTTTAAGAGGTCCAAGGCCTGCAAGTAATCCGGCCCTGATGTTTTCAATGCCGTTATTTTACTCTGTATGGTCTGTTGCCTTAAGCATTTACTGCAGCGAATAATACTAAAAGGAGAAACTTCAGAATTTTTCACGGAGGTGTATTTTTTAGATAAAACACTTGGGTCTGACTGAGTCTTTGAACTAGCGGTGACATCAGACCCATTGGCGTTTCTTTGACCATTGGTTTTCAGTTCGTCAGTTAAGCCCCCGTGGACGGTTGATTGTGTTCGCCCCTTGGTTTCTATGTGATATTGTTGACCATCTTCACACTTTGTCAGATAAGGGAGACTGGCTCCACATTGTTCACACCTCCAATTGAGCGGACTAAATGCTGATTGTTCAGTACAAAGGGGCCAGTCATTCTCACAGGCCTCACATCTGCAGGTGAAGTAATACTGAGGTCTCAGTATCTCGTGTCGGACGGACCTGTTCTGTATAGCATACACAGCTCCGTAATTATCACAAACCTCCTCACCCTTTCTTATTAGCCGTATTGCTACGGACGTCACGGCTGATCCGTGGAAGACCCTCGTCACGCCTGGATCACAGGAATGGTTGAGCCGACTCAGGGTAGGGTAGATCGCTGCTGCTATGTCATTGGAGCAGGATTCAAACACGGCCTTTGGTTTCAGACTCAGTTCTGACACACTGTGGGCATTACAGGGAAGCATCTGTAGAAAGACTAGCAGCCAGGTTCCGATTCGCATCACGATCACCTCTTCTGGAAGACCTGTCACAATGGCGACCTTGGAGATGAACCAAGACTGTGCTAGGAGCTGGGCGATGAAAACGGCGGTTAGAGTTCGCCGCCAGATGTCCTTCCCGTCTCTGAGGTTCCCATGAGTAACCAGCGACGTGATGTCATCGAACCCGGACCGTTTTACTTGGGCTGATGACTTCACTGCAAAATCTGCCCGTCCAGCCATCTCACCAAAGAGATCATGGTATGGCGTCTTTGTGATGATCCTCAGTGCCAAGAGACTAAACCTGTCCACCCCACTTGAAATCAAAGCCTTCAGAACCATGCATTCGTGTTTATGGTAGGTGGCAGACTTTTTACAGTCGTTACCACAGAACCTTACATAACTACAGCTGTCACAAGGAGTGACAGTCAGTAAGGGTGAGAGACAGTGATGACAGTGATCATCATAGTAGTCAGGAAGTAGGACCGCGGCGTATGGCTCTTCTTTGAGAATGGTCTCGCCAGGTAGAATATTATCGACTGCAACAATACAGGTGCCCCTTGCACCCGCCCACCCAATGGTACATTTCTTTGACAGGCTTTGAGTTACAGTGCTTGGTTCTTTCCTGTTAAGATCATCTCCCTTTCCATTTAGATTCTGTTCAGGTTTGCCAGCCTGGTCAACTGATTTGTTGTTGTTGCATAGAGCCATGCATTGCTGCATTGCCTTTTCTAATTTCACTGTCCATTCCTTATGTTTTCCTCCTTCTAGAGTTGATTTTGACAAACTCTCTAATGATTTTTCAAAGCTGCTAGCAGCCTCGAAAAAGCTTCTTATTTTATAAAGGCACCTCCCTTTCCTGTCTAAGAGCTTGTACCATAGATTCTGTGGATAGCCGTACTCAATCGCAGCATCGATATCAACTAGGCTCTCCCGGTAGTGTTTTAAATGAAAGAGGGCAGCAGACCTACTTGCCAGTGCCATAGCATACGCACATTGTTCATGATCTTTTGCAGACAATGGAGCAGTCAGGATGCTATCATTGTACTTTAGTAATGCTTCTTTGTACAGCGACCTCTGAAACAGAGCGTTTCCTTCTGATCTTAGTGTCTCTGAGAAATCGGTGCTCTTCTCTTTCGTGGGTATGTTGATCTTGAGACGCTTGATAGCACTTTGCACTTCTTCTAGAGACCACACAAACGAAAATCTCTCCTTGTCTCTTGTCAGAGATTTCAGATTTCTGTATATATGGTCAAGTTTTCCTTTTGCGCAATATTTCTGTCGTACAATCTCAATCCATTGGTTTAATACGTTGGTTTCTCCTTCCAGCGTCGCCATTTTCTGAAAGTAAAAGCAACATATCAATTAAATCCCAACAGACAGCAGTTGATTCATATTTTAAATGTCAAAAGAAGCCTTATCTGTTGAGTTAGATTACTGCATCATCCAGGTTTTATTCATTCAAAGTACAACGTATATTAGAACCCCAATTGCGGACAAACATTATGGGCAAACAGCCTTCAACCAGAACGGACGAAATCTCAGATTCTGTGTGTTGTTGTGCACTTTACCCCGTTTAGAGTTAAGAGCTGTTTCGTCGAGATGTTTTAATCCGAGGAATTTTGATTCCTCCCAATCCAATAACAGAAAAGACATGGTAACCCCGAATTACCTTCCTACTCTGTGAGTAAACCCTCATTTAATGTATCACACAATTCTTATCCTTTGCACATGTTACAGCACATGTGTAAGTAACGATAAATTGCTATCATTTTCTATAATACAATAGGAAATGATCATTGTACACAATTAAACCTGACAATAATGTGTCCAACTGTCATAAATCAACATCTCATATAATCATGTCAACGATTTCGTTATTGCCAATTCGTCTGGTTTATTGGTCGCCGTTGTGACTGACCTTTACTTATTTATATTCATGTTGACAAAGAAATGTTATATGATTGGCACACGTTTTTTTCTAAAGCCAAGTATAAAATTTCAACTTTGACCTATTAAAAAGCAAAAGAAATATATATAGGTCTTGATCTGGCCGAGAGTATGTCGATGAGCTTTTGCACCTGGGGTAGACTTGATCAAGTCCTTGATTGTAAAAATTCAATATGTAACGAGACTAAGTACTTTGAATAATTAGACTTCCTCAAATCAAGCCCGATGCCCAGCGAGGAGGGGTTGGGTAGGTATAGGGGTAGGCATAGGACTCAGGGATTGGAAGAATCACTCACGGGAGTAACAATCTCGCAGACAGCTTTAGAGGTTGAATCTTGATTTATTCTACCCGTAGAACAATCAATATTTGTTAAATTGTAAGATGTTTGTAAAGTTAGTTTTAATTTACGTCTTTTATGTCAGGAATCCACCTAGGGTGTATCGATTCAATCGGATAGCTGCACATTTGTTTGTTTACAAATATTGTCTGATATCATGAAACCTATCCTTCAATGTGTGTAGAACTGTTTTCTTTGTTTTCTTTCGCTATCGTAAAAAGAAATGTCTAGAGTATATCAAACGTAATTTATCATACGCGCGGTTCAAATTGCACCTGTATTTCAGAGTTCTGGATCAACACCAGGTGCATTATCGGTCACTGTTTCCCAACAAGCACTGCAGGTCTGTATGCAGGTGTGCAACGACATCATAATCAAACCAGCATGAATAACGATGGGATCATTTTGCAGGCCCATTCTCTTAAAGTTAAATGCGGGTAGGTATTGCAGTGCCCTTTATATCTATACTCCGAACTAAATTTTAAACAGGTGCTACCATCTGATTTCATGAAAATATTGCGATTTCCCAGAGACCAATACTAAAGCACTTAGCTTCTCCAGATAGCCTTCCCATAGAAGCATTTCTCATTTGTATATATGTTCCCAACTATCAGAATCCAGAATTATTTGAAAATCACAATAGGATATCAGTGCCATCTTGCCATGAAGTCAAAATATTGCAGTTTCCCATGGACACCAACAGTTAAGCACTTATCTTTTTAGATGGCCTTCCCATAGAAGCTAGCATGGTGACATGCCATTTTGTGCATTTTCTATTTACTGATATATGAAACTTACATTATCCAGAGTTATTTGCAAAAAAAAACTAGCAGCAGTTGTCTTTAAATCTCCCTGTCCCTGAGTCCTATGCCTACCCCTCCACCTACCCCATTATGTTAATTATAAGGATAAGGGAAATTCGTTAATTCATTCAGTCATTGACCCCAGCAGTTACATCGCACACTTGTCCTGAGTATGATTTTGAAGCAACCGAATATAGTCCTTAATATGCATTGATGTCACACATTTTACCAATATAACCATGGATCCCATGGTTTCCTTTGTTACTATATTCTAGTCCACAATGAATTAGAACAATGAAATTGTTTTCTATATTTAGTGAAAAATATCATGAAAATAGTTGTTTTCCATTTAGTATTTGAAATAACATGTCAAAAATGCTTAGAGGCATATACTGGCCCTCCCTGGCAATGCCTCCATGCCCTTTAGGCCTTACATGGCAATGCCTCCAGACATCCTCAAGATTCAAAGACTTCAAGAATAACCCCGCAAATCAAATTACCCTCATTTCCGGATATAAGTTGTCTGTATGACAGGCTGACTCTTTTGACGGGGTAAAATGAATGTGAAATAGGGGATTAAGCCCCTATAGTTGTGAGATAATCCCTAACAAGAATTCTACTGCACATATTCTTCAATATTGTGGTTGCAACACGCGATATGAGGTTTTTACTTCTTCATTTATGAGCCAATCAGAACTCTGTGTGTGCCATAAACGACATATGCCCCAGGCGATTGGTGGTCCTCCACTCTTCGCATGGCTCGTTCGAATCTTAGCAATGAGGTCTAGCCCGTTCAAACCATCGGATACATATATGTCTATGAGAATGTGATAGGTAGAATTTTAGTGGGGATAAACTTTATGATATCTATTGATTTAGAGATTAATTTCATGAAATATGTTTACGTTTTGGTTAATGCTAAATGGGATTATCGCGAGCATAAATAATCTAATGCAATTCTATCTTACTGCATAACATAGAAGATTTTGAATATATGTGCGGAGACAAGGGGTTAAGACACGTCTCTTTTCATCGCTTCTTCAAGGGACTCCAGTATAGTATGCACTTCCTTATTTTTCACTTTAGTCCATGACCTTTTGATGTCAGAATTTTAACGACCATTCGTCTTTCACCACTTATCTCAGCACTTCTTTTCAGAATCCCAGATCTCCCCCAGGATGTTCCGTGTCGTTCCGCGCCGGTGGTTCCTGGTAACGGGGGTGTGGTAGGGCGGGCAGTGCGGCTGACATAGCTTTTTAGCCTGAGCATGGAGTTAGGATCGGGTGGGGCTTCGACAAATGGACACGCTCTGTTTGTACCTGGTGTTAGCTTTTCATTCTCCTCCCGCATTCTCTATCCATTTACCACCCATGGCCGTATATGAATCATTGATTAGAACTCTGCGTGGAGATCTGCTTGTATTAGTTCAGGTGGCCATGCAGGTGTTATAATTTGACCTAAACAATTCATACTTAATTTCAATGTCCTCCTCACCATTATGAGTCCATTAACCCAGAATGTGATAGTGCTTTCGACGATGTACTGTTCCTGTGCAAAAAAAAACCCGAAGTTACAACACAGGAGATGGGGAGATTTGAGAAGTTGACCAGTGATGAGGTAAAGTGGTATTCCGAAGACTTAGGATACGGTAAGATAGCTAGACGGACAGGCAGTCAGAGGGAATAATGCATAGATGCAAAGGGTAACGGAGATACCAACCCTCTTGTTTCCCAGCTTCTCTGTGAAGATCAATAGTTTATATTTTATCAGCCGTGTAGTACATGAAACCTTTTTAGAATATGCATGGATGCAAAAGATCGAAATGCGTACTGTATTTTAACTAATCCCCATAGACGCATTCAAATTGTCCAAAGGGAACGCTAGACTTTTTAACATGTACTGCATGTATATCTTCACCATGTAATTTTCATATGTTAACTACTACTATTGCTGTCTAATGATAAAATAAAAAATGAGAAATGTCACTATTTAACTGGTGATTAATTGGTGTGTATGCTGCCTTACGCGTCTGTGTCTACATGGTATGTACGTGTATAAACAAATCATTGCAGGTAGATGTCTTATCAGAAAGTGAGGAGAAAAGACAACAGGATGTCCATGATATGATAGGGAGATCTATAGGTATACGTACCTGTGTTGGAGGAGTCTGCATGTCGCTTGTTATGTGTACAAGCGACCACTGCTCCTATCTCACAGATATATAGGTATATAGGCCACTCCTAGACTCACACGATGTGTTGGGAATATTTATAACACCTAAATGTCCACTGTGTATTGTGACATTAATATCCAGGTTGAAGTGGGAGTGCCACCATACAAGACACCATCCATGTTAATCTATACAAAAACATGTACTGATATCATGTAGAAGAAAATCACTGGTACATGCATATGTATGAGGTTTACATGACAAGCTCTATACCCTCTTATATACCAATATACCTACCCTTGTAATTCTGCTGTATCGAGGGTCGCGATCCTGTCGGCTTCAGAAAGAACTAGCCAAGGAGCGGGTGGGAAGTGTGGAGGGCGTGGCACGCTAAACGCCCTGGAGGGAGTTACCTGCAGTGAATCCGCGAGATCATCACAACCGGGCGTCCCTGTCCACAGTCTCCAAACGCAGGTGCATTGATCCGTTGCCAAATCTCCAAGCGGAGGCGGCGTCACGCCAGCACCATGTATGTATACGTGTGAGGACTTGCTGTTTAAGTCAGCTCAAGCCATACGCTATGAATAAATTACAGTGAGGTTGAGAGGTGATACCTGGAGGGTATGGAGCAGTCCACATACACATATCCATGGCTCTCCATGGAAGATCTGCGCTTCAGTCACCGACACGAGGCTCCAGGAGCGCACACACACAAACCTAGGTGTAACTAAACAGCCGACGTTTCTACTGTTTGCACCAATAGTGTTTGCGAACCAAACGACATGTACTACCCCCACCCTCAACCCACGTGGTCTGAATTCCCGATCCACTGTGACGCCCCGAAGAAATAGAACAGACGAATTCAGAAAAAAAGGGGAACGTGTCAGTACATTATAGTCAATTTCTGGTAAAAGATCAATTGCTTAAATGATCATTTCGAATTAATCTGAGGCTTCCTTGTACCATCCTTCAGTTTGTATCAGTTTTCATGATACTTTAGAATCATCCGGATTATTTTACATAGTAACGTGCATACAATTACTTTTCTTATGGAAAGAACCTATGGCCATAAATCATATCCATGCATCCCTTAGAAAGAAGGAAATTAACATAAATCATAAAAAAGACATGTTAAGCATTAGCAAAATAGACCAACCTTCATTGGATTTTGCTATATGCTTTTATTTTGTGATAATATTTTAGGGCAGCCTTCATGGGTGTCATATCTGTACGTTTTATCTTTTACGTATCTAATTTGAAATATGTCACTCTATGTATATATTATATGCAGAGCGATACCATTTTGAGTTTAGCAGAAGCACGCTTGAATCGATTGAGCTCTATTCCCGAGTGCGATGCAGATTGATGGTGGGCAGTGGTTTACACCCGCAAAATGGAACAACAATGCACACGGGAATACATAGGGAATTTTATTCCCGGACAAAAGGGAAACAATGCCCACTGTATTCATTTGCCGTTTAAAACGTGTAGAATCCTTTCAAATTATTTGATACAAATCGGAAAATAACCTAAATTATCCTATTATAACAAACGCAGTATCTATTTTGGCACGAATACATACACAATATTGGCATGAGTTTATCTGCATGGTCTTATTCTCTGCTTTGTTGACGCGTAGTAATATCGGAGCGAATGCGAGGGTATTATGTAGTGTCCACTACAAAGGGAATACGACTTTGCAGATCAGAATCATGGTAATGTTATATTTATTATCCAGCATTCCAAATATGAGTTATTAAAGGAAACACAAAATCCTTGCCAATATTCTCACGCACTATTTTGCTCAGTAGCGATCTTTCGTCTTTATATGTTAAGTATAGTGACTCAGTATTAGGTGGATAATAAATGGATTTCTTTTCATTAAATCTAAGAGATGTCCATGTGTGATTATCCTCTGAATTATTGTTTTCTTCATATAGATCTTTGGTAATCTAAAATCATTTCATACTGCTTGGGGCCAATCGAGGATATGTGACTATCCTTACTCACCTGTACATACTTCTTCATACGTGACAATGTGATAGATTGGTAGTTATGTAGGAGTATGTTGTATATCAAAGGACCAGCCCATGACACAAGAACGGCATGTATGTATTTCTATGTACATGTACTTGTGCAAGTTGTTCGGGGATATCACACCACACAGTAACTCCCCTAAAATGCCATACGATGATATGATGTTATATGATGATTGTGTTAGATTTCAGTTATATCGTTGGTCACTCAAACAAGATCATAACAGTAAACAGGTCTTTGATATCGCACATCACATCCCATTCAAATACCATCCATCTCGGGCATACCTAGCCATAAATCAATACTGATTAGGAATAATCCTGATTAAGTGATGTACTAATACCCAGGACTTTAACACCTAATCTAGATCATGAAAATCAGTCGACGCGACTGAGATCTTGAGCTTCTTTGTTGGTGGTTTGAATCAATGAAAAGTGTCATTGGATTTTTCTAATCTATGGACAGATACATCCTAAAGGGATTGAAAAAGAAATCAATGGAGGCATTTAATGTACGTCAACACATACTATTTCAATGAAATAATGTTCATGATTCAAAATCAGAAACTGCACTTTCGCAGATACTACTGTCGGCCACCTGGTGACTGCTTCACAAACTAAGAATGGCTCAGTTACGCTGTAAGATCGGAACAACGCACTGTACCGGAAGTTTCGGGGGGATTG
Source organism: Alentia gelatinosa (assembly GCA_950022655.1). Taxonomy (NCBI): domain Eukaryota; kingdom Metazoa; phylum Annelida; class Polychaeta; order Phyllodocida; family Polynoidae; genus Alentia; species Alentia gelatinosa. Next base: position 47,235,704 of record OX465585.1, on the reverse strand, counting down.
CAGATTTACCAGCAGATACACCAGCGGCCGACGTGGATGTAACACCAGTGCTTTTGTTTTTCAACAGCGGCCTGCACCACAGGCATCGACCACCATGCTCCGTTACCCCACATCATCCCCTCCATAGTCCGCCCGCCCCGTGCAACCAGCCGTGCCGCTTCCCGTAACGCGGCAGGGCAACTGTCCCAGTGTTTCAGGGTCTTCCAAGGTCTGTGTTACATTGTTGTGCAGCCTGTGTAACCTTGTCACCATATACTTCGACCCATACGCAGTTAAGACATGAGGAAATCTGGCGTCAAATCCATGCTTTCAATCTCAGCCTAAACCTTTAACATATCCTCACCTTCGGCCCTTGTTCAATTTTTTTATTATGAACATTCATTAAGTCATTCAACAAGATTAAGACAACGTACATTATATGCAACCTTACCTTGAATGGCCCAGTCCAGAGTGTAGAGGGAGGCGGTGGCGGCAGACAGGGAGGCAGAGGTGGAGGGGTAGGATACCACAGGGACTGAGGTCAGTCTACTTCGGTCCCAGAGACTTCCTCCTTCTCCTCCTCCTCCTCCTCCTCCTCCTCCTCCTCCTCCTCCTCCTCCTCAGAAACATCCTCAACCATAGTCTCACCACAAACACATCCTCACTCTCAAAGACATTCACACATTCATTTTCAAGATCAGGTACATCCCCATTCCACACACAAGCACATCATCGACCGCTCGAGATAGCTGATGCATTAATCACTTGGGGATCTTATTTGACCACCTTAATGGTAACCAACTGCTATGTACGACTATACAAGATATCTCAGGGAAACTAGAATACAGTGATTTTATTGCGGTGTTAATGACAGTGGCACAGAGAATAAAACTCCAAATTTTCTTGAATGACACCCTGCGGTGCTGTTTCAACAAGCGATACAGAGACCATGTCTATCGATGCTACGTTAGAGCGGGAGAACTTACAAAGATTAAATGTAGTCATTGGCCGACGAACATGGCAACGATTATTAATTTTGTCTTCCCCTAAAAGTCTGTCGGTGGTGCCACCGAATGCACGTTGGTATCAAATAGTCAGTGAGGGTGCCGGGTATGCCTTGTTTCTCCTGCATTATATCACGCTCGATTTTGTCGTCAGGCCATTCTGTCGGAACCGTGTCCGAGTGTGTCGGGGTTTTTCTGAAACCACGTTGAAACGCAGGTTCCACTGCTACAAGAAACCCCTTCATTCAGACAGCAAAGGTAATTCGGTGTCGGAATGCTTGTCGGAAGGCTGATCGTAGCCACGGAGTCCATACGATAAACCAATCATGATCGATTTTGTCAGAATGCCTGCGACACGGTCATTCTCCCGGAGCCCTGTCGGAGTGCGTCGGAAACCGTGTCGGAACGCAGGGTCCACTTCTATGAGAAACCTGTTCATTCTGATAGAAAAGTTTAAGGGGGGCGTCCACCAACCACGACAAGGCTGCGACAACGGCTTTCCGACAAGGTCCACGACAGCTCTACGATTGGAAGCCTGTCGTAGCCTTGTCGTGGTTGGTGGACCACAGTTCCCGACAAGAGGCTACGACAAGGCCACGACAGGCTGCGACATGAAGCTTGTCGGGGGCCTGTCGGGGGCCTTCCGACAAGGCTACGACAATATCGAACATGTTCGATTTTTGCTACGACTAGACCTTTGTCGTGGAGTGTTGTGGTTTCCTCGATATCACTGTCGTAGTGTGTCGGGACCATGGACGCCTTTTTTTCGGCAACCACCGACCTCTACGACACGGCCTGATAGCGCTGTCCCGACACTGCTCTTCTCACGACAAGGCTGCGACAAGGAGCCGATAGGAACTTTCTTGTCGGCGCGTATCGCAGCCTTGTCGTGGTTGGTGGACGCACCCCCTTATTCTGCACATGTGGGAACGCTCGTCGGGATGCTGTTATAGCGTGTAGGAAGCATATATCGTGGTACCTTGGGCAGTACATAGGTCACACTTGATTCCTAACTTTTGTGCATTCTCCTGTATCATTGTGACGGATATGAATAGAAGACCTCGTGATCAGTAATAGTGAACTCCTTTATTATCTAATAACCCCACGGTACAAAGTTTTCTTTTATAGGATGCACTCTGTCCATAAAAGATGCATATTACACCCTGGAGAATACGTTGCAAAGATATATGGACGATAATCAGTTTTTATTTCTTTTGCAAATATTTTCCAAAATAAATAAAAATTTGATTTCTAATTTATAGGGGGAGAGAGATCCACTGGTGATGTTTTCTCTGTGTGAAGCTCTCCATCTAAAAGTAGCTGATGCCGAATGTAGCAATCTAATGCCAGGTGGCTCAACACCAGTCTTATTAGTCAGTATCGGACTTAACATACTTGAGAGATGGAGTGAACAAATAGCCGGATTTTATGGCACAAAAACAATCATTCAGCACCATGTCATATTTGTCTTGTTTAATTAGATGCACCTGGAACATTTTTCATCATGATAAGGGATTTGCATAGTGTAGGCGGACTGATACTGCAATGTGTAAGTCCTACACCAGTCAGAAGGCTGTTTTGGACATGGATGCCTGGACGTTTTTTAGCAAGAGCCAGAAGGCACACTCAACATGAACAGGGGTTATCTTACAACAATAATGGCTGTTGGTAAGTAGGATTATTCTAGGTAATTCATCTATCGTTTTGGGTCGTAAATAATGTTTTAATATCATTTACCTATGTTTGAATACATGTAATTAGAGGACCCGATAATTTGCTTGAATTGATGCTCAATACCCAATAGGGAGATACGTAGAACCTTATGTAACACAGAGACCCGTTAAACAAGGCGGCATTTCGGGAGACAGACACCAAGCTCTATGACTATGTGTGGTTAAACCTCTCAGCCTTTGTAGGGTCCGAATATATCACTCATCAGTGTTTTTTTGGTCTATGATGAATGGTAATGGCCAGCTGGGCACGCCTCTAAGACTAGGACACTAGCCTTCTACACCCTACCAGACAGAGTAACCGTGGAAGATTTAGAAAGTCATTCTGACATAGAGGTGGTCGCGATTGAAGACCAACGTTGTATGTTGAATTGTGTCCAATAAAACAATGTAAAAAAAAAAGAATGACGGAGTTGACACGTAGATAGAGAAGGGTTGGGCTTTTGCAGTAACCTCTCCAACCTCAGCGTATCTGAGCATGCGTATCCCACGCTAAATAAGCATTAGGTTCTATTGTATATGCCATAGTTCAGTGTTCTATTGATCATTCCAGAAATCCTGATGATGGTTTTAATTGGAATTAGAGCATTCTCAACAGCTCTGGCAAGTTCCACTACCGAGGAGTCAACATCTACAACAGCACATGAAAGTGATTTGGCACCTAGCAAATTATCTGTTTTTCATGATACACTGGAGAACTTGAGAGTGACCCAAATGGCATTTGCAGGTATAACAACAAGTGATGATTTGTGTATTTGTACACCACCTGATACACCAACATATGGTACATCAACAGACGTATCATCTGCACCTCCTGAAAGTACAACTACGAAAGCCTCAACCACAGAAACATCCACACTGTCAGGTTCAACATCTGAAAGTACAACAACTCCGAAAGCTTCAGCCACAGAAACATCCACACTGTCAGGTTCAACATCTGAAAGTACAACCACTCCGAAAGCTTCAGCCACAGAAACATCAACACTGTCAGGTTCAACATCAGAAAGAACAACAACTACGATAGCCTCAACCACAGAAACATCAACACTGTCAGGTTCAACATCTGAGACTTCCTCGTTTTCGAGCACAATAAGCTCAACTGCAAAAACTACCACATTGTCAGGATCAACAGATTGGCCTTCCTCGTTGTCAACAACACCACCAACAACTATTTCAACAACAACAAGTGGCATACATACTACCGAACTAACCACCACGGCATCAAGCACCGAATCTACATCACCAGCTACTGTGACTGCTCCCCAAACGACAACTCAAGGTGATTTAATTTCTATTCCATTTTTTTTAATATGATAGAATAATTCCTCGTTCATACCCCCAAGAGTGATTGTTACTATCTGTGACCCACTTGACATCCAGCTAAACCTGCCATTCCTACAACTGCCTTTAGTCTTTTCCAAATATATCAATCACCAGTGGGCCAATGAGGTATTTCAGTATTTATCTTCATGATGTTCTTCTTTATATTCTTGATACTCTTTTTCATTTATACATTTGGCACAAAATTGTTTAACTACTGTTTATTCTTTAACGTTTACATTGATAGCGAATCATTCAAAACACTTAAGAATAACATGGCGAACCCTCCCCACTATTTTCTCACTCCCCAGCAATGGGAAATGATAGCTTCTAAAAGCTGGGTGGGATGATGGTAGTGTAGCTTCATTCTCATGTATGATCCAATCCTCGCAGGACCTCTCCTTGAAGTAAATGTGACTCTGACACTCAGCCCAGAAGCTGTTATTCAGAAATCTACGTGTGTGATGCGGTGTCAAGTGCAGAAGCCTTCTCGGGAGAAGTGGCCTGAAAACCCCATATTCATCTGGACACTAAAAGGACAGATTTTGAACAGAAATGGCCAGAGGATCAATATAATTGATACCACAAATACATCTACAATGATTCTAAAAATGTTATCAGCTTCTGACAGTGGTGAGATTCATAGTTTCTTATTTCTATAGTAGTCAACCGTAATTGTAAAAATATGTTCTACTCTATTCAAAGATTTAAGAGGAGACAGAGTGCTATGAATGACCTAATGAGATATTTATATTGGAAATTCTCCGTCCGGGAACACATCTGATTATCACTAACGAATATAACATTTTTTATCAAGTCACTACTAATTTTGAGGTAAACCACCAATATACGTGTAGTTTACAACTGCTTCTCTCATCCCATCCCCACTCTATTACTTCTGAACTAAAAATTAAATGATAATGGCTGTGATTATTCTATCAGAGTTCAGATGACACTCATATACACCGTGATCTATAATCTATAGAGGTCAGTTGACATTTTTAAAATGATTAAAGAAGGAATTCCTAGCAACATCTTTGTTCCATGTAGGATTCAATATTCATTATGCGGTTTCTCTGATCGACCTCTTTTTTACTGCACAGGGAGTGTCTCGTGCACCTATTCTGCAGACCACACAAAGAACAGTAGCGACAGTGCGAACCTGACCGTATTGGCGTCGCCCATTGTCACCATTAGCAACCTAAGCATGAGTGTTGAACAGGGGAAAGATTTCGAGATCTCCTGCACTGCATCTGTACCCAACACTCAACACCCAAATAACACCGATCCGGTAAATTTCACATGGACAACGAGCAGCGGTACAGCTTTTCCAGGTATGCCATTCACAATTTTAACAAGTTGATTTATGACGAGTATATGAGTCTATGTTAACTGGGGGAATACCAGGAAATCCCGTAAGGCGCCATCTGACGGATCATGCCAGGACTACACGTCCCCATCACATAGACCACTCTCCCAGCAGAGATCCGGCGCTCTACTTCCTTGGGTCCCTGGTATCTTTGCACCAACCTGCCTGTTTGGGACAGAATCTGTCCCATCTGCTAGTTTTATGAACATCCTAAATTCTTTGTGCTTTAGAGAGTATCTTTGTGTTCTACCTGTAAATAGAGATGCACATATTCATATGGTAAATGATATATTCATTTCTATTATTTCTTATTTCAAACCAGACATAGCCTCTGGGATTACTTTTTCAGAGGGAAGCACCTCATGTGTTGCAGGGTTTTGTTTGTCAACATAACACATGTGCTCACTCGAAGGGAAAGGCTAATGAACTGTACACAGATCCAAAGCATGAAGTGGTTTAAAGCTGAAAAAGAAAGATTTGGATTGTCTATGAAGCTCATTTAACAATTCCTATATTTCCCAACTCATAATTTTTAGTTGTTTGGCTTTCATAACTTTTGACAGCTGCCTTGTTTGGAATCAGAAATATTAGCTGGTCCCCTCTGTCCTTAGGGGATATTCAGAGAACCAGCATATGGTGTTCAGGCAGAGATGCTCCCTCCACTACTTGATCAGTGACTATCCTAATCCCGGAAACAAAATCTAAGAGACATCTTGTAAAATGTATAAAGGCCAATTGTTTCTGTGGGCTTTGCTCCCTGGACCCCCAGATGGACTTTGCCCCTGAACCCCTGGCAATCTTCCCACATTATCTAAGGTTTGTGAAGCCCCTTTTCGAAATCGAAATCCTAGGTACAGTAAAATTCTTCGCCCCCTGGACCCCGAAGAAGGGCTTTGATGTCGGACCCCTTGTTGCATTCCAAGATAGCCTCAGTTGTGTGAACCCCCCCCCCCCCCCCCATTCTTTGAAATTAAATTCTGGACATAGCTTTATAATTTCTAGCATACAAGTGCACCATGGAACATGGATTCCTAAAGAGGCACGTTGCCCCTGAACCTATTGCAATCTCCCCAAGTAGTCTCAGATAATTAATCAGCTTGCTCCTTGAAACAAAATCCTAAACACAGTTTGTATAATGTGCTTCAACAGCCTTTACCCCCTGATCTGTCGGGGGTATGTGGGGATTTACCACTGGACACCCACCGATCTTCCCAGGTAGTCTTAGATATGTAATTCCCTCCCTGAAACAGAATCCAGGGAACAGCTTCTACAATGAATAAAATCCAAGTGCTTCCAGCAGTTCTGCCCCTAGACCCCTAGATGGGTTTTGTATCTGGACTCCTGCCAATCTTCACAGGTAGTTTCAAATGTGCAAAGACCCTTTCCCTGAACAGAATTGGTAAAATGCAAGTGCTTCCAAGGACTTTGACTTTTCCAGGGAATAGGTCTACGATCAAGCAGGATAGAGGGACATATGTTTGGAGCAGCACTTTACGTAGAACGGCGCCCATCGAGACGAAGATCAAGTACTTCTGCACTGCTGCGAACCAGGCAGGGAATGACACGCAATCATGTGAACTAACAACCTTCAAACGGGGTAAAGCAATATCTTCTTCTACTATTCCAATTGTTGACAAAGCAAAGGTTATTTAGTACAAACGTCAAACATATTAATAATCTGCTACGGTGTCTGGTAGATAGACCTTTTATGTTTAACTGTCCCAACACCACGATTCTTTAACAACCAATCCATCTTTCCTACAGCCTGATACAATTAGGCCTAGACGTTCTTCACTTCAATCTCACACAAACTTCACCGTCACAACCTTTACCCATCCACGCTGTACCTTATTTTTATTATCCATCATATACAAAGACGCCATTGAAAATGTATGGGGAGTCGGTATATAAAAATTATATAAAACCTGTCTGATACTATACCTCTAGTATATGGATTCAAATCTGTGGTATACGGCCTCAAAACCATGGTATATAGGAAAAAATAGTCCCTTTGTTGCTATAGAGCAAATAGACAATAATCGATGGTTTTGTGGACAGGTGGCCTAAACCACGAGAGGTTGACGCATTTTAATACATGAGCGCTAGCGACGTTAACCTCGAGTGGTTTACAGAGCCACCTGTCCACATAACCATCGTTTGTTGTATTTATTATCCATCTTTTCGAATAAATTAAACCCAGTCACTGCCATATTAAAGGGTTTATCAATAGGATAGACTTTCATTTAGCCAGTAAACTATAGTGGCTGATAACATTGTAGTCTTCTGTCCATAGTCTTCATTCAATCAAATCTTCTCTCCGCAATTGCAACCAGGTAAACTATGAACCATAGAAATATTGGAATATAAAGAAAGACTGAAATAACGATGGTTTTGTGGATAGGCGGCCTGTCCAAAAAGACATCGTTTGCTGCATTTATTATCTGTCATTTCGAATACAATAAACCAATCAGTTGCCATATTCAAGAGAATAACAATATGGACTATTTCTCTGCTAGGGAAATACCTAGGTGCCAGGGAAATACCGTAAATTTTACGGGCGACCGTAATATTTTTCTGACCGTATTTCCAAACTGTAATGAACCATATTTTGACTACAGTTGTAACCCGTAATTATAGAATTGCAAAGCTGTATAGATATTCTAAACAAATGGCCCATTAATATGCATACTCCACAGACCTTCTTACTATGGGTCTCTTGTACCGTTTTATGTAAGATTTGTCTGGAATCCTCATATAGTAGTGATTGGCTTATCAATATCATTGATTATTGCGATAATTGTGATCAATGTTAGTTCAACATCTAAGTTTTTTTAAACTCTGATGTTGTCAGTGAGACTTTATCATAGCAGATGTGATTAGAATCTTCACAAGGTTCGATTTTACATGGAGTAAAGTTAATTCCACTTATATTTTAGAATGACCAATGAAAGTGGTGTTTAGTCCTCTGAATATAATAATGTCAATTAAACTTGAGAACTCATATGTTTTAAATGGCAGACACTTTGCAGAAGATAAATGGGTGACTCATGGCCTTTGGTCAGGGGTGGTCATTGCCCCCCCCTGGTGACGCATCTCCCCCACTCAGCACTCCCCATGCGCCACCTGTCGCTATCATCATGCACCGCAAGCCGACCTGTATGAGCGGTGCACTCAGCTCAGTCTCACACTTCGCTCTGCACTCCTACCATACAGACATACTTTTTTCTACTCTCCAGTTCTTTGGCTTCTCCCTCCGCGTACCTCCGGTCTCCATATTCCCCGAATATCGGTGACCGTGTACAAAGGGAGAGTATAGTTTCTGGAATAGGAAAATCGTATATGAGAGTATGAGTGGGCCAACTACGCGAAGTGCCACCGCCGCCCAGGCCGAGGCTTCGACCTCACGGGCGGGGGACTCCATGGACTCAGAGGTAGCCATTCGCCAGCAGCAACAACCCGATGACCACAGGGATTCCTTATCCAGGTCGTCGCGGATTACAGCTCTGGAGACGGGTTTCAACAAGATGACGGACAAAATGGACGGGATGATGGACGCCATCATGCAGATTTCTCGGCCGGCATCGAGGGCGACCGGCTCACGGGCGTCGGCAGCGTCTAGGACCAGGGACTGGGCACGCGAGCAGGCGGAACGTGCTCTCCCTGCACCTCGTCAACTACCGGACAACTACGCGCCAGATGATAATCTCCAATGCGAGTTTGAGAGGGAGACCATGAGGCACGACCATACCACGGGTAAGCAGTCATTGCTATCTGACCTCAGCACCCGTAGATTAACTGCAAAACCGTACATGTTTATTGATCGTGATGGGGTCTATACACTCCACCAGAAGCTCGAGCTACGGTCCGCCCTCGAGCCCCTGGAGTATATTAGTTGTTTTCTGTCCCTGCTGGGAGAGGACCGAGCCGTGCGCCCCGAGGACCGAGAGCACATGTTCCGCCACCTCCAGCAGGTCTCCGTCAACGCCCAGGCACGGCCGTGGGCCGCGGTTCGGCGGTGGTCGAATTACGTATTTGACCAGATTGAGTCTGGCCATTTGTACTGGGCGAACTACGGGCGTATCCAGGAGGAACGGGTACGGCTTGCCATGACGGCCACCGGACATATGCAGCAGAAAGCCGACAACGGACGCTCACGTGGACGGGAGGCCCCCTGCAGGGACTACAACACAGAGAAGGGGTGCCGCCACTGCAACGGCCACAAGGAGGGGGGCATCCGGTGGTTGCACATCTGTAGTTTCTGCGATTCGGTCGGCAGGCAGTGCGGGCACTCCGTCCACGCCTGTAACAGGAAGCTCACATACGGGCACGGGTACGAGCACACCACGCCTGCACCTGTACCAACACCATGCCGGATGCCCCAGGCCGGATACCCTCTTCAAAGCGGTGCTCGGCCGACACCGCAGCAGCCCGGATATGCTCCAACAACACAGGGTAAAAAAAACGGGCCGGACGCGCCCCGCGACTGAGCAAGGAGCGAGACACGGATAACCCGGCTGTCGGCGACTCCGGCGGCTCCGGCTTTGATGTGCCCGAGCCCCCGCCTGCACGTGACGTCATCGATCATGTGAACCCCCCAACACGGGGACCAAAACATCAACAAAGGTGCCTCGCCCCCGGAGGCACGGGCCCCCGCTCTCTCCTGCAGCGTGGCCAACTCATACGACGGCACTCCCGGGGTGGACAGTGTTAGTGTTACCGCGCCGATGGAGGCGCTAGTCCACGCCGGATTAAACACTCCAGATTTTGACGCTATAGACGCCCCGACTCCGGACGGACCTGGGGGCCTTCGTGGAACACCGACGGAGGGAGTGGCCGGACCTCACAGCCGTGGGGCCGACGAACACCGCACCATATACCGGGCCGTGAGGGACACGGGGCTGCCCAACGCCCTGGGCGCCCGGATACAACTCCCATCAGACCTGCGCCTGGAGGTGTGGAAAGGATACCTCTCGGGGATGCCGGGCAAGGAGGAGCTCCTGGGGTTCATTCGCTACGGCTTTCCCCTTGGCTACCTCGGCCTGGCCAGCGATACCCGAGGCGTCCCCAATCACCCTAGCGCCACGAGCTATCCGGAGCAGGTGCAAAGATTCATCGATAAGGAGAAGACCTTTTCCAACATGCTGGGACCCTTTGAGGACCCTCCTTTCTCCCCCTGGTGTCACGTGTCACCCCTGATGACACGGGAGAAGCGAGCGAGCGAGTCTCGCCGAGTTATAACGGATATGACTTTCCCGAAGGAGCACAGTGTTAACTCGTTTGTGATCAAAAACTCGGTCTACGGGCTCGAGCAAGAACACGGGCTTCCCACGGTCGACGGCTTCGCCAGAAAACTCGTCTCTGCAGGTAATGCCTCATTTATGTCCTCTATTGATGTGGCCCGTGCCTACAAGAACTTTCGCTGTGATCCGCTGGATTGGCCTCTGTTATGTTTCATGTGGGAGGGCGGGCACTTCTGTGATACGGCCATGCCGTTTGGTGCCCGGCCTCCTCATATCATATGCAGTGCGTGGCGGATACCATTGTAGAGATTCTGGAGACGAAAGGCATCACGGCCGCCATGTATCTGGACGATCTCATTATCCTCTCCAGGGACGAGGCTACAGCCGAACGTGATTTCTCTGCGGCCCGTGCTCTATTCGCGGAATTGGGCCTCCCTGAGGCCCGGGACAAGGCGCAGGCACCTAGTCAGACGGTAACGTGGCTAGGCATTGACATCAATGCCCGCAACATGAGCCTGTCCATACCGCCGGCCAAGCTGGAGGACGTCCGGGCACACGTGGCGGCCGTAGCGAAGAAAAGATCCCTGACCAAGAGACAGCTCCAGTCGGTCCTCGGGAAGGTCTTGCACGTGGCAAAATGCATTCGCCCGGCTCGGGCATTTGTCAGCAAGCTTCTCGAGGCCCTACGAGGAATGACCGGATATTACCTAAATGTCAACTCCGACATGCGGCAGGACCTCGACTGGTTCCTGCGCTTTGCCGAGGGTTGGAAAGGGCATGCCCTCATACCTCGGGGGCCCCCAACAGGATGCATCACGGTGGACGCGTGCCTCTCGGGCGTCGGCGGGACCGATGGGCGATATTCATACTCCGGGCAGGTGTGCCCCGTCAATGACCCTGTGGAGTGTATATCCGAACTAGAGGCACTAAATACCATATACGCACTAAATACCTTCGTCACCGATCAGGACCGGGGCATGAGGATCGAGGTTTATTGCGCTAATATGGGAATGGTGCAGGCATTAACCTCGGGACGCCCTCGGAACAGTGTCCTCGCCGAATGTACCCGGCAGGCCTGAATGATCGAGGCACGCATGGAGGTGGACCTCGTGTACACTCACGTGCCCGGGGTTCAGAACACGGTCGCGGACGCTCTCAGCAGGGCACACCTTTCTAATAACGATCACGATAAAGCTGTCTCATTCGTTTCTATGCATCGCCTGTATCCCGTGATACCATGTACACATGCATCCTTTACCCCCATCCTCCGGCTATTCTGCAGATCTGGCGCTGCTCTCACTCCAGGCGAGGGCATCTGTCCGGCAATCCGAGGCTCGTGCCCCCAGCATGGTCGCCAACCAGCGGTCAGCCGTCGGCACCTACATCGCCTTCTGCAGGAGGATGGGCACGGACCCCCAGGCACCGACCTAGAATATGTCGCGGACCACGCCCCATCGCCGGTGACCGTCGCCAACCACCTCTCCCATGTACGGGCACATCTACGGCTGACAGGGGGGGACGTGGCGCCGACCGAGGACTTTCGGGTGAGGCGCGCCCTCGGGGGAATGAAAAGAAACAAGGACTACGTCCCAAACGTGAAGCCTCCCGTGCCAATGGTAGTGTTCCAACGGTTTCTGTCGGGCCTTGGGGATACGCCCCTCCAACTCACGGTGAGGGCCGCACTACTGATCATCTACTACGCGGCCCTGAGGCAGAGCGAGGTCGCTCCGCCCTCGTCACGTGCGTACGACCCCAATCGCCACCTCTCATGTGGAGACGTGACCAGCTCGGCATCTCAAGTGACAGTCGTCATAAAAGCGGGGAAAAACCTCCAGAAGGTCGGCGAGCAAAAAGTAATGACCCTCCAGCCAGCAGAGGACACGAGGTACTGCCCAGTGCACGCCGAGATCCATTCCTAATGATGTCGGATGGGTCCACCCTCACCTCAAGGGTCTGGGAGGCGTTACTCGTGGCCGCGGGCCAGCCCCCGAGGTCATACACCCTCCATAGCCTCCGTAAGGCTGCCGCCACACAGGCATACCAGGCTGGTATGCCAGAACTTGACATTCAACGTTATGGCGGATGGAGATCAGACCCACATCGTTCATACATCAAAGACTCAAAATCTGTGAATGTCAATAAGTCTCTAATTTAGTCTCTTTCTCAAAATTAGTCTTTCTCTTACTTTCCCACCCACCTCTCCCTCTTCTAATGGCTCCTTGGCTATTTTATTATTATTACATTATTACACCTTATGTAATAACCCATAATAACTATACTTATTATGTTATTCTCATTATAATTGACATACCATATATCTTTGTCAATTATCCATGTTCATTCTTATTATTAATATTCATCGTAATATTGTATTACTCTTATTCATATCAATAAGAACTCATAAAATTAATAAAATTTTATTAGCCCACTCCGGCTTCCCTCTTCGTTCATTAGGGTTAGGGGTAATGGGTGACTCATGGCCTTTGGTCAGGGGTGGTCATTGCCCCCCTGGTGACGCATCTCCCCCACTCAGCGCTCCCCATGCGCCACCTGTCGCTATCACCATGCACCGCGAGCCGACCTGCGTGAGCAGTGCACTCAGCTCAGTCTCACACTTCGCTCTGCACTCCGACCGTACAGACGCACTTTTTTCTACCCACCCACCCTCACCTTTTCTATACTACTCACTTCACTCGTAGGGCTATTTTATTATTATTACATTATTACACCTTATGTAATAACCCATAATAACTATACTTATTATGTTATTCTCATTATAATTGACAAACCATATATCTTTGTCAATTATCCATGTTCATTCTTATTATTAATATTCATCGTAATATTGTATTACTCTTATTCATATCAATAAGAGCTAATAAAATTAATAAAATTTTATTAGCCCACTCCGGCTTCCCTCTTCATTCATCAGGGTTAGCGGTAATGAATATCTATTATATATTTTCATGAAGTTAACTTCTGGATTTTCATCACTACATAGACTTCCTGCTGATGCTAGAACTATTCTAAGTGTATCTAATATATCCTTATTTACTGCTTCATATTGTAGACTGACCATAGGTTGGACGGTTTAGGAAGAAAATCATCTTGCATTTGGTCGCATTTTCCTCCCCGTTGATCTATAACTAAGACCATGTTGCTGTTGTAACCCTCAACGGAGTAAAATGAACATGACAAAGTGTCCCAATTTGGGGGTTGCCCCTTGACGACGTGCCTCACAATGAGGCTTCTTCTGTATTCAATTTGATTATTTCTTATCACAAACAGGCGCCACTACATGCCCAAGCGGTACATCTGATGATCTGACCTGGCCAGTCACAGCTGTCAATATCACTGCGGAACAGCCATGTCCTGGAAATGCTACAGGTAACTCAGGTCAAGCAGATACAACATTTTTTTTAATGCCTGAAATGTTAAAAAAGAGAATTGCTGGTCACTGGCTGAAATTATAACGAAAACAATTACAATTTAAGAACAGTATAAGAACAACAGAATGATGGGTTTATTATGTGTAATTAATCAATCGATACCCAATCAGGTATTTTAAAGGGTTTTATCAAATAAATTGGTAATATACGATTGCATTTTTCAAATAATATGGACTCGGAGGGTTAATGGAAAATGAGTAAGAAAAATCACAGTGGTATCTGGGATGGGGACTTCGATTTGGAGGATTCCCCTTCTAGACAGTCAGCACACGGTAGGCGGAATACCTCACTGGATGTGCAGAGTATACAGTCAGCATGTGTAGAAGGGAGAGATGTGAGGAGATGTGGCCATGAGATCTTTTAAGCTGATAGTGCAATGTCTGAGGTGATACAGGGATCTCCCACAGCCAAGAGAAGGAACAAGCCCAGGATGGGAATGCACCTTCAAATCAGAAAAGGAACATGGGTAATATGCTCGAAACAGTGGAGATGCTGGAGCTTATAGAGGTGGACACCACGTGTGACAATGTCAGTAAATCCATCAATACCTGATGATTTGAGTGCGCTTGGGACCCAATGTAAAGGAAGATAATTTGGTAGGAGAGGAATTCGGCAAGACTGTCAGGGGTGTATCTGGTACTGGACAGGCACAGAATCAATGTTGTGATAGGACTGGATACAGTTAGAAACAGGGACTGGACAAGAGAGGTGCCATGAGGGAAAGATTCAAAAGACAAGGCACAGGTCAGTTCCATAAGGCCCGGCGTCCACCTACTACGATATGGCACCGATATGGTCTACGATGGACCTCCCGATAGAAAATCGAAATCGCGTCGGTAGGTCACCTAATATCGGGGCAGCTGACCACGTTTCTGCGATTAGACACCGATAAAAACCCCATACAAAGCGTGGTGGATTGGGATGTCTAGACATATGACTACGGTATTGCAACCTCCCGATATGTCTCCGATATTGACTTTTTGTATCGGTGCCATATCGGTAGGTCTAAATTTCTATCGTAGTAGGTGGACGCCAGGCCTTACTGTCAAGTTTAATTGAACAAATTGGATGTTAAGTCACCCAAACAAATAAACCATGACTATTATCACTATGGTTCCAACAATGGCTCCAGACAGAGGGAACTATGGCTACGACAGGTGCTCATCCCAAGGATGTGGAAGACAGAAGCCTGCGAAGAAGGATGTGAGTGAGTATGATGTTGCAGTGTTTAATATGGCTAGGGTTATGCAGGGTTATCAGGCTGGCAGGGTTGCTCGACAGGCATAAAACTGTGTCGCATCAGAAAATTGTTGTTATTCCAAAGATTAGGAAAAAGCGAAAGATGAGAATCATAGACTATGCCAGTCTAGAAGGTAAGTTGGCGATGGCACCTGGCAATGATAGGCCTGCATGATGGAGAAGAAACTGATTAGATACAAAAATGACAGGTTGGCATTCCACAAGGGAAACTATGAGGTGCGAATGAGCATGACACCGGAAATAAAATCTAATTTGAGGGAATGAATAGAGATCATACCTGGAGCTCAGCATGGTTATTGAGAACAGCTACCAGAAGCCACCCTTTTCACAGATAGAACAACGATGGGTTGGAGATGCTATCTGGAGGGGGCGAGCTAGAATATGGGGAGGCCTGAGGCAGAGATCCAATGTGTCAGGAATCACATATAAATGTACTAGAAATCAAGGCAGTGCTTCTAGCTTTACAGCACTTTCGAAGTTGGAATTCAGCCAGGAAGGTCCACTGTAATGAACAAAATGTGGAGACAGATAGGGTAATAGACGGTGGTTTGAGTGGATGT
The DNA here is from genome assembly GCA_950022655.1 of Alentia gelatinosa. NCBI lineage: Eukaryota > Metazoa > Annelida > Polychaeta > Phyllodocida > Polynoidae > Alentia > Alentia gelatinosa. The sequence goes on along the minus strand of OX465585.1, from coordinate 47,219,793 downwards.
TAGGACCCACAGTCATGATGAATATAGTAGCCAGGTGGGGTATGCCTAAGATAGATATGTTTTCATCTGCTAACAATAAAGAATGCAAAGATTATACATGTATTCCTACATTATGACCCTGATGCTAGATGTCAGGATGTGTTTACAATGAATTAGCAGGTATTGATGGATTCTCTCTCGTCAATAGGACAGTGAGAAATATCATAGTTGAGGAGGCAATATGATACTTGTTGTCCTTATGTAGAGGTCACAGCCATGGTACACGATGATGCTGAAAGAGTGGCCGACGGAGAAGATGATGTGACTACCAGTGGACAAGGATACATTGATGTGGCCTCTAAGCAATATCAAGGGGTTCCAGCTGAGGGGGAAATGCACTCTTTTAATTGTAGAAATATACATGAACTTTGGAAAATATTAGGCCTACAACAAGGAACCTGGAGTACACTCACGGCATCATGGTCATTAAGCACCACACCAGGAAGAGTTATTCTACAGTCATAAGAAAATGGACAAAGGAATGTTAATGGGGCCATCGCTAATCAAAGTCTTTTCTTCTTACAGTCGCTTTTAGATGATGGTTTAAGTCATGGTTTGTGAATGCGATTAGGTTGTGTTTATCATCTTGGATTTGAGAACGCAGGCTTGTCATAAGGTTCTTGGATTAAGCAATTTGAAACCATCTGTTCGAAAGTACACTTGTACTTGGGATCCTAATGTAGTGTTTGCTTATGTTGAAAATTGGGGGAAGAACCAGCGGATTCAGTCTGGAAAAATTGACCAAGAGGTTCTGTATATTGCTTTTGCTTGTGACAGTGCCGTGCCTGCAGACTTTCTTCTGTCTCAAGACCAAGGTTTGGGAAGTTGATTCTTGCTCAGTAACATTTTTGACAAAGATGAAAGCTAATGACCATGGTATTAAAACGCTTTGAAATTTGTTAGAAAACTAGGTGTTAGGCCTTTTGTGGTCTGCACAATCAAGGAGCCTTAACATAGGGCTTCAGTAGATACCATATCCTGAACAATACAAAATGTACTGGATGCAGCAAGAATCAAGGGTGAGTAAGTACACTCCGTATTTGTGTTATTTTATTCCAAATATTCTAGGTTATGGTTGGATGATGTACCTAATAAACAAGATTAAAGAGTTTGACTATTGAGTCCATTAGTTTTCATTGATATTACATATGTAACTCTATACTGCACTACAGAGAGTAACATATCCAATTTATGGTTAAATTGGAATGTAATGGTTAATACCAGACTAGTAAAGCCATTAAGGCCAATATCTATATTCAGATCAGTAAGAACAGATTCATTATCGAGCGAGTTGAAATATCCCTGACACCACTATGAAGTTCATGTGGGTTTGATTGAAAATTAAATGATTGAATTAAAGTTTGATTATAATCACGCCAAGAAACCTTCAGGTCATTGGTTATCTGGGCCCTCCCCGTCACTAATTCAGTGCCGCACCTGACCCAGATAATGACTTGTTCATGAGCAAAGATAAGACCTGAGTGTACACTGCCTGCGATAAGCTTCTAAGCCCAATACCTCATGACCTCACGGTTTTGTGGGCTGATCATAATCAATATTTATTTCAATCATTTAATTTTCGATTGAACAATTCATGAGTCTGCAGTTAGGAATATACTGATGATTATTGAATCTATACATTTGACTTCACTTCGGTTGGGTTTTAAGGTGGATGAGCTATTGCATCAGGTATTCATCATCCAATGATAACACTTTTTATTAACAACTGGGAAGAAATTGTATATTCTCGTACGCTATATTGATACCATCAGTGCTATGCTTCTTTCAGTGAAGACAGTCGAATGGGCTGAAATTCAGATATTTGGTGACACCTCTTTTTGGTCATAAAGGAGTTCACTACACATAGACCTGTCACCAACTATTCACTGCCCTGCTGTGCACAGTCCTTCTACCACTTGGCCATGTTCCTCGACTGCATGATATTCTGCCAGTCTAACTGTATGTTCCGTTTAGAATTAGACGATAAGTTCTGATATTTCTGTCTTCACAAACAGGAGTTGTCTCTAGGAAATGTTCCATGGCCGGAACATGGGAACCTGCAGACTTTGTGGACTGCGTTGATACTGTATTTGTAGATATTTTAGATCAGGTTTGTATTCAAAACATCTTTTGTTCTTTTCTATAAAATCGAAATTCATTTGCCTTTCATTTCATCTCATCACTGTGAATTTAGAAATAAACTTGATACTTTGAAAACGCCTTTGACAAAGGCATCCAATAGATTATTCATTATAGACATAAGATAACTGAAGTAGCATCCTGGATTAGTTATATGCAATAATTAATGTTATTTATCAACACAATATTCTTGTGTTTGTGTGATCCCTTTTTTTGTATAGCTCTGTTATTTTCTCAGTATATATATACGTATATGTTATGCAATCTTTGTTCGATTATTTGCCATGAACCTTTACCATAACAATAATGTTCTGAGTTCATGAATTCTCAAATTTGTTAGTTGCTAACCTAGAGATAACAAAAAGTAATAATAAAGGTGCCACAGAGGATCTAGCATGCAAGAGCTATGACGTTCTTTCTGGATAGTTTTTCTTTCACTTTCCTTAGATTCAGGACATATCGGATGGAATCGGTGACACCAACGTAGCAACCAATCAGGTGGCAAAGGAGTTGGAGAAGGTGACAGTAGAGCAAGACGGCACTGCACCTGAACCCATTCCACCTGGTAATATGAACGCATCCATTGAAGCCATAGCTAAACTCTCCGATATTCACAAGGAATCCACGGAACCGCCGCAGCACAGTGAAGTTGAGGTATTCATCATAGCCTGGTATAAACGTTCATAGGCTTAACATTAGGAACTCATACTCATCAGGCTTACTAGTACGGCAACTTATACTCAATTGGCGATAAACAGATAAACATTTCCAGGCTAAAATAAAATCAGAAACATATTCGTATCTGGTCTGAGTCCCCATTCACCATCTCATTTGGAGTGTTTCGGAATATCCACTCAGCTATTGCCTCATTCATACCTAGTAACCAACACAAGCATAGTCTTTCTATTATTCACCCACCTTACAAATGGACTATGTAAGGTGGGTGAATAATAGAAAGACTATGCTTGTGTTGGTTACTAGGTGCCAAATTTGTTTAAGAATGTAATAACTATATATTGATATCGAAAATCAAATTCTTGCTTATAATATGTTACTCTATATCCAAAGATTGTTAGGAGTAACTAGTAACTGTTATTGATTTACTGTCATGTACTTAGACTATTTACCAATCCATACTACTAGACTTGGACGTTAACAATAATCAAATCACCCCATCTCATCTCATTACTCCCCATCTACATTGTATTTGCTTAATTAGTATCGATGTTATACCTCAAGGATCCTGTCATATGAAGTAGAATCTTGTGTGGACCTTCAACTGGAAGGGCCCGGATGGAAGAACGGCACAAGTGCCGAATTCGGTGAAATGTATGTAATTTACTACAAGCCCTAATAAAAATTGTAAAAAAAAACAACATATTACTGCACGCTCCAAACCCCATGGTGAAAGGGGACACAGACCAAACACCCACCAATTTGTCCCTAGTATTTAGCAGCTTTATTCGAGACCTGACTGGTGCTGACTGTTGGAACTGCACATGGCACCACAAATATACACATTGACATAGACCACGGATTAAATTTCCAAGACCACATGGGTTTCTTTTTCCAGTTCGACTAAATACACCAGCACATCAGTGTATCTAGTCATTAATGTCATTAAACTTCGTCAAATAAATATTGTTTAATGAGATCTAGGACCTCTAGATACGTCTGACCTTTGCTCGGATGGCACGTGATACTTATCGGGTAATTAGAGATGTATGTCTTATATAAATGTTTTAATTCACGTATGAGTGTTATTTTCTAATTGTGCCTACTAATCCATCCATTTTATGCTGTAGTCAATAGTGCAAACATGCAGTACCCTCATTGATAAAACCAATAGAGGAAGCTGGAACCCCATACTAAAGGTAATTTCTTTATTGTTGATATTCAATTCACAATCCTTAATAAGAGAATATATGAACACATTACTACATAGATATAGATAAACCGTTGAGTGATTCAAGGTTACACAGAAACAGTAGTGTTGTCTTCAATCTATTTGGAGTTCGCTTGTAAGGATTAAAGGACATAATTATATACCCGTGCGCGAAAGTAACGTCTGTACTTTATGGAAGGAAGTCTCAAGCAGAAAATTGATTCATGTCAGAGTTTTGCCCCTTGTTACAGTTAGATCAAACAAGAGCTTCTTCTATCCTGTCGTCTATTGACCAATACTCGGACTCCTTTTCGACCAAAGTTGCAGTCACAGGCAATACAACGGAAATTGAGACGAAAAATATTGGTAGGCAGAGAAAACAATTATGCTGCTAATCAAATACATGTTGTATTATATTTATCTTATGATACCATCAACTATCAATCTACATTTCTTGGAATTTATAATGTTTGACAGAAATGGGTGTTCTGCGCAACATTTTAATGAAAGCTATGAGAATATTGAGAGTTTTATTTAAACCAACTGACCTGAAATATTCAATTTCCATAGTGCTGAAAATTGAGCGGTGGAATAATATTTCTGATGTCACCTACTCTATTCGGGAAAATGATAACGTTGAGTGGGAAGATGATGCAAACGATGAGGTGACAATTTCTGCAAAGACCTTGAGTAAAATTTCTGAAGGTGAGTTATATAAATGTTCATAATATTGACCAAATTCAAGCAGATGTATATATTACAATTTTTTCAGATCGTTCTTTCCTGATTTGTTAGGAATGCACACTACCTGCCAACCAAGGAGCATAACACATAGGATTACACTAGTAGTAAGCAACACATTGGTAGCCAAATGGGTAGCAGTCCCACACAGGCTATTATGATCAATACTACTGGTCAAGAGATGGATTACAGAAATCATGTACTGTAAACGTTTCTAATTCCTGTGTACATTTGCTGCTGTAAAATTGATATTCGGATCATGGTTGATACATTTATTTACAGAACAAAACCGGGATCTCCCCGTCATCTCCTGGACATACTACAAGGCAATCAATGACATCTTACCAGTTAACATGGCGTATGTCTATCAGACTATTTCTTTTTATTTGGAGAGTTTATTTTTCATCAAATTCTGAGACAAGCCTAGTTTTTCCATCTGATAATGTGACAGCCTCCTGTATAGGTAGTGTACTATTGAACGCATTCCTGCTCACATCTACTTAACCGGTTACAGCAATACAATTCAATTTTAGTCCTTGTTCTATGGCTCGCTTGAACGCAGCACATGCTGGACATCCACTCTTAACCCTTTACGGATGGGTGATTGTGGCCGAGCTACTCCTGTAAGGACGGGTCCTGGAGGCAGTTTGTCCCGCTAGAGGACGGGCACAAAATACTGGAAACTCATTGATAATCATAGATATTTTTTTCTCTTGAATGAAAACACTAAACATACTGTCATGTCTACTTTCTGTGAGGATTCCATGAATATTGCTCTATTATTTCCCTGTTAAACATTTTTGTAAATATCAGAACAATGATGCCTCAAGGCGTCATGCATCTTTAGTGCGGTGATGCCTCTAGGCGTCATGCATCTTTAGTGCTGTGATGCCTCCAGGTGTCATGCATCTTTAGTGCTGTGATGCCTCTAGGCGTCATGCATCTTTAGTGCTGTGATGCCTCCAGGTGTCATGCATCTTTAGTGCTGTGATGCCTCCAGTCGTCATGCATCTTTAGTGCGGTGATGCCTCCAGGCGTCATGCTTCTTCAGTGCTGTGATGCCTCCAGGCATCATGCATCCTTAAAGTGTTAAGGCCCGACGTCCTCTGAGCCCTCAATACACTCTGATATACCCTACGACGGACCTCCCAATAAAAATGCCAAATCGCGTCTGAAGGACACCTCTTATGAAAAAATAGCCGCCGTTCTTATTTATGTCATAGCTTATCTTATCATAAATATGTCGCAACATTGCAGGGACAGTGTTTCCTCTCACTAGATACCTCGGGGGGGTACTTAAGTAATTAACGAATTCCATGGGCCTGTTAAAGCGACTCTCATCATAACTTCTGTACTTAAAGGATGATTGTTTCGATTTTGGTATAAATGTATCTTATGGTTGACCTTCAATGTCGGTTCCGCAGATCAAACGAATCTCTGAACGCAACATCAAGGGTACTTTCAGTAAGTGTTGCTAACTGGACAAAAGACGTGAAGTTAGAGGAACCAATAAAGTCATTCTTCGAGTTGGAAAAAGTAAGACCCTCTTGCAATATTCCTAAGCTTCAATTTCGTAAGGCATAACATCGCATTTGGCATTGTATCATGATTTAATTGTCCATTGAGGATCTACTGAACATAAAGCATTTAATTTTCAGACATTCAACAGTACAAGTGTAGTTTGCAGTTATTGGGACTTCTCTGCTAAGGGAGAGTATGTATCTCATTTATTACGGATTTCTCGTATCAGGTCATTTGAAAGAACTACTGTAATTCACAATATATTCTGATTAATGAGACAATCCCAATTGCAACAATTGTCCTCTTTAGCCTTTGTATAGAAGAAATTGCTGTATATACAGCTACATTATCAACTTCATTGTCCATTCAACAATAATATATGCAGGAATACTATGACTAGCGTTAAGTCAATAATTTAGTCTCTGGAGTATGTGGCACTGGCCGCTGGTGTCCCGCTAGGCCGCCAGCTCAAACTGCTCTGGGACCTGTTTCACTAGTTTCGTGACATGTCTGTGACACCATACAGACATTGGGGTTGTCTAGTTTCGTGACAACACAAGTAGCTGCCCTTAGGAAAAGACAGACCCCAAACATAAGAATTAGACAAATCTACACATGTATCATGGACCTGTTTCACTAGTTTCGTGACAAAAGTGACAGACATTAAAAGCGGCACCAACAGTGCGAGATAAAACAAAGCCCAATGTCTAGCTCTTATGAAACCGGACACACCATTTAGACGCCATCTGGACATGTCACGAAACTAGTGAAACAGGTCCCAGGCCATTCTGTGAGCTGCTCGTTTTACTGGCGCCCTCCCGGCTTCTGGTAAGGAATGTAAAGTGTTGATGTATGCGTTTTTACAGACAAGGTGCGTGGTCAGGAGAAGGGTGTCATGTCAGCTCCTATAATAGCAGTGGGGTACACTGCGAATGTGATCACATGACAAACTTTGCAGTCCTCTTCGACATCTATGGAGTAGTCCTGGTAAGGAGAGTTTATATCATATGCAGAGTTTCCCAACTGAACCTCTCGTTTGACACCTTAGTTAGCTGTCATCTTGACGATTGTTCCAATTACAACTTCACGTATGGTAAGATAACTTGGAACAAATGGTATGTTTACCATTCATGAACGAGCGTGGAATTAAAGATGAATAGATGTTTTGGGTTATATTCAGTCTATGGGTCAGTTTGTGTAACCCACTTACACCCAGTCAGCTAGCTATTATTACGACTGCCTTGCTAGGATCCAAATATATCAGGCACCAGTGGGTCTCTAGCGATTAGTGTAGTGATTTCTCATGGTCCGCTGGGACGCCTCTAAGATATTGAGACACTGGCCCTCCCGGAGGAGACCCCACTGCAGCTAATTGGGAAATTAATTCCATGCATATCTATCAGTTTTATCACCTCTATTGTCTAATAACATATATAGATATAAGCTGTTTTATGTGCATACGTAAGTGAAAAAGTACATTTGTGAATTCCTGAGGCCGCTAATGACTACAGCAAGCTCTGTTACAATCACTATTGGTTCCATCACCATTCATCCACCACACATCAACACATAAATTTTCCTTTCAGCCAGATGCTATAAAAAAGGCATTATCAATATTATCAATGGCTGGATGTAGCGTCTCCGTTCTAGGAATGTCTGTCACGATCATCGTCCACTGGATTTTATGGAGGTAAGGCAATATTTCTCATACAGAATTCCTTGTAATAGCATTAACGGATTGGTGGAATCAGTAATATCTCATTGCATACCCTAATTATAGAGATTACTTTATTCCTCAGATGATTGCTAATTATGACATATCAAGACACCAACAAATTTATGTTCTCCTCTTTCTCTCGCAGGCGGGGTTATTATTATAGAGCAAAGCATTTTATTCAGTTTTACATTACTGTGCCATATTCCCAATGTTTTGTTGACTTTTTCTAATCTTATCTTATCTTATCTTAACAATCATCTCAGCCTGGTTTGTTATTTTGCTCTACTTTTTTATTAATGATTTTATTTTTATATAGAAAAGGATACTTTGCACCACCTAAGTGACTTTCCTTACCGTTACAGAAGTTGCCAATCTTGTATTGATTATTCTGGAAACAATAAATTAAGCTTTAAGTTCACAGTGATCTTCAGTGTGATATATATGTTAATACGCAATTCTGATCAGAGTACTTTTGTGTGTTATTCAAATAACACGTTTACAACCAACAATTACCTAGATGACCTTTGTCCTGTAACGAACGTTTACGTTTTGAGAACGAGCTATGGCTATAAAACCATATGCCATAAATCCTTTATTCAATGAGAAGTACTCCACATGAGCTCTTATAGCAATTGTTTTGGAAATCTTATTCATATCTAAGAATATCAGTCTATCTGTTACTTCAAACAAGGAATGCTAGCTTAAAAGGTTATATTCTAAATCAGAGTTTTTTTTATTAAATGTTGAGCAAGCTCTTTTTACTATAACCTTTTAAAATTACAAAAGATCAGTGCATTACATGTTGTCACGATCCAAAATATCGGTATGTTAAACATACAGATCATATCCCTCGGCCTTATGGATCAAGCCGGCTGCGTGTCACGCCGCGTAAGGTAATCCCCCTTGGTTACGATCAATACGGGTTGCCCCCACGCGGCTGAGGCGCAGCATATAATCCTGATCTTGACATACTCGAGTCAGTCCGATCAGAGAGCGCATTGTAACACCATCTGCAATAAAGCTTGTAACGGGATGAAGCCTTGGAGTCACTCATTTAGTTTACTAGTCACACAGATAGTAACAATGTGCACATCCACTTCCTAAATGTGTGTGCTCATTCATTGCTCTTCAATACATGTATGTGCTCAATCATTTATTGCCGTTTTAACCTACTTGTACTTTACAGTATTGGTACTTCTTTTAACATTATTGAGACTTTCTTTTGGTTTTTTTCTTGTTAATCTAGAAATTCTCTTTTGATTTATCAAGTCGTAATTTTCTCAAACCATTTATAACTTCTTAAAAGTTTATGTTTCGTGATGTAAGTATCGACCGTTATCAACATCAACGTCTAGTTGGCACTATTTTCACACTATAATAACGCATTATGAGGAATTCGTATTGTTATTGTTCTAACCAGCCACATTCGCACCGCGGTTCGTGGGAACGTGTCACGGCAGGTGATCCTTGTGAACCTGTGCGCCGTGCTTATCACTGCCAATATCCTCTTTCTGGTTGGCGTGGAGCAGACCGAACCAAAGGTAACAGAGGGAAACTGGTTACGGGTGGAAGAATACTAGAAAATGATCTTAAAATTTACTTAATGAGGCCACAGGTCCGCGATGGGGCCTTGGCCGAGTTAATCAAAGTTTTAGATCTTTATCGAGTAGTTTTAATATCCTTTCTCCTGGGACTTGTTTCCCTATTAGTTACTATATCTTGAAATTTTGATCGGTGGATTGCCATGACCACCCTTATCAAGTAACTTATCAAGTAAAGGCTCCCAGCAGGCGGGTTTTTACCCTCAGCCAATGTTTGCTGCCAGGGCCAGCCGCCCCTAATCCTCTAAATTCTCAGAGCTGTTCCAAGGTGTCTGTGACAGCCATCTTGTAGCCTGTATGTTAACTACATGTCACAATATTTTAGGCATTTGGATGTATTTATCTAACTAAAATATACGTCCGGATGCCGCAGCAGAAATAGGTATTTCCGGGACAAAAGACCGAAAGTGGCATCGAATCCCCCACAATTTCCTTATTGGCATTATTATAATTACAATTCTTTAATAACCAATCTCACTTTTCTCCATCATGAAAGACCTTCTGACGAGGAATTTATTTCAGTACCTATGTACTATGATCGCTGTGGCCCTACAGTATCTCTTTCTGGTTGCCTTCACACTCATGACTGTGTCGAGTGTCTCCCTCTACCGGAAGGTGGCAAGCCTCTCAAGGGGCATGCGCACTGACACGTCAGAGGAAACCGTCATCAACTTGTTAATCGCATGGGGTGAGCATGTCCCGTAGAAAATGAATTTCCTTCCTTTCTTATTGTGTCAGTTGTATCATCGTGGAACCTGACTCCAAACTTTGTTTATAGGTTCTATTTTCTCTGTACAATCAAATATTGACTAACATTTAGGTTTAGGTTTTCCACGTTCACAAGTTAATTATGAAGCATTTAGACACTGATGAAATTTGTTTTAACAAGATAAGGTTATTGACTTTAATGTACTCATCTCCGTGCTGGAGTCTGTCGTTTAGTATGAATCATAGTAGGACTACTTTTTGTACCAAATTGTTGATTCATTCTATTTTCTTGGTAGAAATACGACATGCACAAGAATGAATATGGTAGATGACGTTTTACGTAAACTTCCCTTTATTTACAGGTATACCGTGTATCATTGTTATGATCTCATTAAGTGTTACCGCTGCTGAGGGATATGGAAATGAAGATTAGTAAGTAAACGGACATTCCCAAGCCTTGTATGCTGAAATTATTTCAGCTGGTGTTGGTGTATTCAGATTGGGCATCTGCTACCAATCTGATGTAAAGTACTAATGTGTACCAGAAATTATCTAAAACATTAAAGATTTCCTACTGACGCTAATCACATCTGTACACTATTTAGATCCACGGGGATGTAATATGACATGATTTGAGAGCCAGTTCTATTATACTTGAAAAGAATCGATACAAATATATATGCACTCAAAAACACCAACTGTGGTCAGATATACATTTTCAGTCATCATGAATAGTCAAGATGTGCTCTGTCTCGATGTTCTCCTGGCAGGCATCTTCGACTGCTGATGGTATCAGTAGGCTCAAGCGCCACTCGGTTGTAAACTGTCGTAGCCGTGATGCGGCGTTTCCACCTGAAGATTCTGGCCACCGATCCTCGCTTGTGGTTGCCACTTTTTAATAGGGCGCATAATTGTCATGTGGAAACGGGGATAACGATTTGCATCCCCATATTAAGCAATCTGGCACCACCTGATAACAATTATTTGCCTCATCGATAAAATCAAGCCAGGTACATTAACCGGTGGCGGATCAGCTATTTCCACTCCAGCATCCGATCTGAACTTCATTACTGAAGAGAATTACATAACAATATTTCAGCTGGCTATTGGAATTGTAGAGTTGGAAACATTCCGGTAAAAGATATTTGGGGGATTCTAATGTCGTTCTCAAATGTGTAGTTAGGTAATGATGCTCTTCACTAATTGAAAATTCTTATATATGCTTAAAGTGAACCCAAGTATTTTCTCATCCTCTTCTCGCAGTTGCTGGCTGGGAGAAAGTCTCATTTGGTCCTTTGTTGGCCCAGTCATCGCTGCTCTTTCGGTGAGTCTCCTAATCAACTTTCAATATGTCCTGAAGGATCCATACCAGTGAATGAAAATGCTAAAAACGCTTCAGATTTATAGTTATGCACATTGCTTTATGATATAACGGTCGAATTTGAAGAAATTCATTTCTGTGTATCGATTTTCATCAATATGCCGATGAGTTGTAGAGTGGCTTTACTTCCCGAATGGCAATCTGCATGGTAGGTTACATCCTTTGAACAATTGTATCTGGTTAATTTGGATGAATTTTACATGTCAGACTTTTTTATATCGAGCTTTGCTCCATTCATTTAACACATCCTTGCATACGATTATACATCGACATATGTGCCTTTCTTGACAAAATCTTACTGCCATTTCAAATCTTATCAACTCTATAACAATTCTTATTCAACCAGATCAAATTTTTGTAAATCGTCTTTCAGATAAACCTGGTGATTCTGATCGTGGTTTTGACAGCAAAGGTAAAATCACAATCATTCGGTATGCGAAGTGGACAGAAGGGAAGGAGAAATTCCAGCACCATGCAACAGGCGGATATATTAAGGTATCATAAGTACTGGTCTAACATTTCATGGTTGTTCAATTTTTATTTTGGCAGCAGGAATTGTATCACTTAGCATCCTTTTAAGAATTACCCCCTAGAAAATCCACATCATCATCACATGTGCTTTTATTAGATACCCATGAAATTCACAGATGCATCGGACTATGATGTCTAAGGTATTGTCTTTGTATGGGAACACCATACATCCCTGCCTTACCTGCGTGAAATGCGTGAAATCACAGTTCCCATCTCTTCCTGCCACACATTAACAACGAAATGTTAGCCATGACCCCCATCAGAAGGCAAGGATGTGTAGCGGTATTTCTGTGTGACAGTAAACATTTAAAAGATTAAATGGATTGTTAGATAAATCATGTGCAAACATAAAAGATCCTCCCAGACTTTCTCATTTCACTAGCATACTAGTCTCTTCCACAGACGGCTTGGGGTGCATCAGGGCCCTATTTTTTAGTCACAACAATGGTTATGAACAACATCATTCAGCCGTTAGTGTCCTATAGAGCTAAGATCTTGGAGGATCTGCCAAATGTTGTGGGGCTACGACACTTATGGAGGTAAAAGGTGTGCTATAGTCACAAAGGTTTGTGGCTAATGAAGCGGAAAATGTCGCCCAAAGTGTCCTAGGTCTAAAGCACGTGATCACCAAATCAACGCTCAGAGACGGCTGGCCGGCTGGTTTTTACAGGGCCAGCCGGCCAGAGGCCAAGACTGCACGGTTGCGGGCAACAGGGTTTTCAATGGGCTGGTCTGGCCGATTCCGGCCGATTTGCTGATCCACAAGGCAGATTGTCCCAGCCGATCTGAGCCGATGAGCGATTTGGACGGCCGACGTCCACAATTCCTCCACATGGTCATCGTCCGGCCCTAACTCACTCTTGGTGGATCACGTGCTTAAAACAACTATGGACATGTCATACCGAATACAGAACTTCCCTTTCCGTAAGAATTTAGTTATGAAACTTTATCACCAGCAAGGGAGACATATAATTATAATCACCCCAAATATCAAGAAGATTGGCCGCTCCAATCTGCCGATATTCACATTTGAATTTCATTGTAGCAAATGCCTGCTCTGGTGGCCAGTGTAGGGTCACTAATTTATGCAGCGACCTTGACCTTGACTGCGCTTGTTCCCGATTCATTAGACTAGTACATCCACCATCCATTGTCAGGGCCAGGGTGCACAAAAACTATGAATAGGTCAACATAACGTGGTATTTTACTCAATTCCCCTAAGAAATTAAGCGACGAAACTTTATCACGAGTTTGGGAAACATATAAACTATAATCGCCCTAAATATGAACAAGATCGGCTGCTCCAATCCGCCAATATAGCCAAAACGGCTCCCTGGTTCTTTGATAGAACCTAAGACAATTCTATACTTGCCATAACAGCTGACACTTTTCGCGCCGATCTCAAGTCCCGCCCTACAACACTGTCTATAGAAACACTTTCACCTATGAGCTGATTTAAGATTTGCCTTGCTCACCGTTCCCTACATTCCGCTTTGTTTTGGATTTGGTGCATATAGTGCACATGCGTGAGCTTACATGTGACGTCATTTGCACAGACCATACTGCACCTGCCTCTGCTACCGACTCCAACAGGCCTAGCTTGAGCCATGAATGAGGACGTCTGGTGAATGTTGGCTGAACTAGAGGTTGTGCGCATAGTAGATTCAAAGGGTATGTTCATCATTGATGAATGAGCATAGAGTTATTTATGAGAGAAAATGTTTGGATTTATCCAGTCTATGAGTTATTTGCTGTAATTCACTTGGCAACCAGCCACTTCTACAACTGCTTTTGTAGGGTCCAAATATATCAATCCCCAATTGGTCAAGGAGGTAGTTCAGTCTGTAGTGATTGGCTGGGTGTTGTATGGCTGATCAGCTTGGTGCTCCTTTATGATAGGGGTAGTGTGGAAGTCTCCATAACTTCCCCCTAGACTAGGCAGCGTATCCGAGCGTCTTCAACTCTTAGAAAAAGATAAAGCACCCCCCCCCCCCCCCCCATTCCGTCAGGGAAATTCAATTTAAATATAAATACAATTATAATTATGATACGCGACTAATATTTCTATTTCATATTCAGGTCAACTTTGTGGAGTGTCATGGTTCTTGTTCCAATGATGGGAATAAACTGGATATTTGGACTCTTTGCTTTTGATGACGACACAATCGCCTTTCAGTTCATCTTCGTCATACTGAATTCTCTTCAGGTTAAAGTCTCAATCTTATTGTTTATTCACTGCTTATATACTTAGAATGTATATTCTCTTGATGCCAGATTTCATTAACGAAATGTAAATTCGCCGACACTCAATGATATTGACAAATAATTCCAAAATAGTGGAATAAATGTTGAAGGTTACTGAGAAATGGCATGTACGTCGATCTAATACTCTCCCAGTGGATCTTTCGTGGTGCTTGCGCTTATTAATCTCTGCTTCAACCCAATGATGGCACATAGAGAAACCACATCTCAGAATCAAGTAGGCGTCAAAAGTAATGATACTCAAACAACACATACATTATAAGTTGGGAGATATCGGAATTGTTAAAATGAGCACATGTATGCCATGTTGACAAAGAAAACCCTACAGCACATGAGTCGTTTTCCGCTGAAGAAAGTAATTCCACAGTCTATTCCTGATGTGACAACACAATTAACCGGAATGAGTGTATATTGTCTCATGGGACAGATTTTGCCCCAAGAGGCAGGTCGTTGCAGAGATACAAGCAGGGTAGGAAGTATGGCGCAGAATTTATGCTAGGAGAGTGTCAATCTGATTAAGAGTTTGTTTCTCATGTATAATTCTATTCTTTCAACAGGGAGTTTTCATTTTCATTTTTCACTGCCTCATGGATACAAGTGTGAGTTAAATTTGACGTTTTGGGGTCCTTATGTATTACAATGTCCAGAAAAGATGATTTGGGGCTACCTAGTAACGAAACAATTCATGGTGTTGTGTTCAAAAGTGAAAGTATGTAATCTTTGAGCAATTAGTGTCAGATTGAGGGGCGTTGAATTCCGAATTAAAATCTTAAATCTACTTGATAACACTGAAGTCTTATAAATTTAATAGATGACAGATCTCTGGAAATATTTAAGAGTTAGATTTAATTGGAAATTAGATCCATCTACAGCACATAAAACTTGTTGTCAGCAGTGATTTCAATTAATCTATTGAAAAAAATCCTTGTGAACATAGGTCCAGAAAGCATGGAACATGAGGTTTGGCAAGGGCTCAGAAACTAATCCGTTACGCAAATCCATGCAGAAGCGTCATGTCAGCAGCATTCATAACAATATGGTAAGACTTCAAACAAGCCACAACATTGATCATGTAGTTCATAGCACCTCTGGGTGAAAATATTTTGTACAAGGAGAAAAAGTATCTGCATGGTGATGTTGATTTCTGGTGCGACGAAATGATTAGATAGACCATACTAACAGCTTTCACTTTAAGCTGGTTGCTATTCTTATCATATGTTATATTAAGGCGAGTTTTTGACACGACAACACAAACTGTGTGGCTAGAACACATTGCAATGGAGCGTACTGTAGACATTCTGTGTTTTAGTATATTGCCACATAGGTGGGCCATGGAAAGGTATCTGTTAGAGAACATGGATTCCCTGTGAGTGCAGCTTTTTCATTTAGTGTAAAGAGATAGCGTTGAGACACACATGTCCTCACAGAGTAATAGCTACAACCACACACATACTCTTACAGCCAAGTATGCTTCTACACAGACACAGGTATAAACACACATACATCTCTCGGTCTCTCTGATATATCCCTCAACCTCTATACATATAAGAAAGCATGCAACACAAAGTCATCCTGTGTAAATGTTGATGTACTTACACTAAATATATGCCATGTAGTGTTGTATTGTAAATTAGCCTCCCCACTCACAGCGCTCTGCATGATCCAACTGCCAGACAGTCAGTGGGCCATAGCACTGGAGAAGTCTAATTGCTTTATATCAGCTTTAAGCAATGGCTCATGCGTCAGGCAGGACATGAAAACGACGAGATTTTTTCTAGGAAAATAACATTCTAGCTATTCTAAAATTTATCAATAACATGAGAAGGATCTAGATCAAGGCTAAATAGATCTATTGATATTAATGTGTGTGACAACTCATAATAATTGTGAGATATTGTTTTGATTTTATATTGACAGAACAAAGGTTACAGTGTGTCAGTGACCGCTAACCTCTCCACGGTGCAGGAAACTCAGGTACCCGGTGTCTATAGGGATATGGATTCTAATCATGCGTCTCTCGCTAGTTCATGGAAGACCTTCTGGGCGACCCTGAGGAACAAAGCCCTGAGCACATTAGGACCAAGTAACACACCTCCGTGCTCGGAGTTCTCCACCAGTGACACACAGGAGGACTCGGTTAACGAAAACAGCACGGCTACACTGGAGGTGTCAGTCACGGAGAGCGTGTCCTACTCGGAGACGGTTCTCAGGTACACGGTGGCTCCTCAGGTCAGCTTGGTCGATCAGCGGGTCACCTCCGCCCAGCCATCTGTGAACCCAGGTCAGCAAACCGTGGCCTCTCCGCATGAATCCATGGCCCCTGCTCAGAATACGGTGTCAGTTATCGATGAGTCTGCATGTAAAGATCCTGCTATTGACAAGTGTGAGAATGAGGGGAAGGAAAAACCGAGACATACGGGCCCAATGAAGGCGATGCCATCTCGAGGATTCTTGCGCCATCTGGAGGCTATAGGGGAGGCAGAATCAGATTGGGAGGAAGAAGCTTTCCCCTCAACACCATCCAGCAAAACAGATTTTCTCTATGATGACATTGATGAGTCTACTCTTGACACCGGTTTCCTTTGGGAAGGTGATGAGGGTGATGGACTGACCGAGCAATTGAATATTGTTTAATCTGAGTGATGAGATGCGTTGCATTTTACTTTAAACCTGATGCTCAGGCAGGAAGAGCTTCATAGGTGAGAGTAAACTGGAGACATTGGAAGGTAGGAGTACTTGACTACCAAATGTCACTTCGGTATGATTTTTTAAAGAGAGCAATAATTGTGACCCGCCGGTGGACTGGGCAACTCTTAGTGCTCATATAGTACATACAATTGTGCATGGAAATGCAAAGTTTTCACTTTTGATCAATTTTACTGACCTACATAATTTTCAGGCTCTCGTCTATTTGATATAGAAAAATGCTTTTTGGTTTCTTTGGTTATTTTCCAAGGTAACATAGATGTGCTCGCGATATCTGATTTGGGGTTCGCCCAGACCGTTAGCCGATTACTGGAAATATTTTCGGAATCAGTTTATTGTGTCTAATCAGGTAGCAATGATTATTGTGAGGAAATGCTTCGGTTTTGTTTTGTTGCATAGCCCAATATTTAGTTCTTCAGAATTTCTATCATTTAACTAGAGGATGAATAAATGTTACAACTCCGGGAAATATTTTTTGTATAATGTTTGTTTATAATTCGGACATTGTATAAGATGTCAATATATGGACTAATTAGTCGACGTTTTAGTAACTTCGTCCCTTCGTCAGGACAATAGTCCTTCTATTCTTATTTCTATTATTTGTTAAAGAGGAAGAATCCTGATCTACAAGCAGATAGTATGCCTTACCAGACAATGCACTGGAACAACAGACATATTTTAAGACTATCCATCATGTGTTTTATCTAGTAGAATTATATATCTTTAATTCATTAAGTTATAAGTGAATACAGAATATTCTAGTAAATTACAACTGATTCTTGTTCATATTGATTCATAGTTATGATAAAAGTCATATATATGTGTACGATTTGAATAATGTGTATCGAGAATATGATATACTACTTTTTGTAGGAACTGACTTTTCATCACAATTGATAAATGTACCTGTTTATATGTACCTACCGTATCGATCACATTACAGTTTGAATAAAGAATGTAAACAACGAAATATTCTGTCACCAACAGATATTTTGTAAAATTACGGTGTACATGTATGTGAGTAAAGTAGACGATACTAACCACTCTGTTACTAATCTTACTTTTCCTGGGTCTGGCGTTCTTTATCATGCATCTTCATACACAACTATACATAAGAAATTAATCTGGTTAAGCTCAATTTATAAAACAGTATGGTATTTCCTTTCTTCTATGTATGATAGTCAGCCGATTAATGAACTGCCGACCATATAGAAGTCAGTCTCTCTTCAGTTAGCACAGTTTCTGCAAAAGTTTTGCCTGTTCGAGCAAAGCCAGGCAAACTGGGCTTCCCACTTTATTGGACTCTTCAGACATCTGTGAGAGGAAGATATCAGTATCTTCTGCAGTCATACCAGTAGAAGCAGCCACCCATATCAGTACATAGAGAGCCATAACAATAGAGGGTACAAGCACCTGTACAGAAGAGCGAATGATGTTCTCAACAGAAGGTACTGATATTCCTTTTGGTAAATCTTTCTCTTTGAGGTTATCATTAAACTGCTCAAAAAGGCAGCACTCCAGTATCCCATACATATTCCAGCCTGGGGTATTCATCACATTCTCCCGCTCTAATACCTCCTGAGCATACTGTCGAGCCTTGTCATGATCCTCGGCTAGGTAATGAAGCACAGCAAGGTCACAAACAACTGGGGTGTAATCAACGCCACTCAAACCATCCTTTGCTTTGTTAAGCAAGCGTTCTGCGACTTCAACTAGATCACCAGTGAATAGCACACCATGAGATCCCTTATCTTCATCTTCCTCTACAATATCATTGTTTTCATCGTAGCCCCTTCCCACATAATTCTCCGTCCAAGTATACAGTCTTTTCATACTGGCAAGGCACAGGTGAAGCCTCCCACAGTCCCTAGCTAGTGGAATTTGAGTTGAGTGTTTGGGATAAGCATCGAATAGGTGCTTATAAAACCGGAGCAGATAGATGGCACATGTTATCAATGTATTGTTTGATAAAGGATCTGGGAAACACAGGGCTTGTCTTGACATGAATTCTAGTCGATCTGTTGTAGTGCCAGTGTAAAGCTCCATGACAGTGGCCATCTGGCGAAAAGCACTTTCAGCTTGTTTATAGTTGTTATCCATGATGTTGAAGAATCCCATTTTTTGTAGGCTGCAAGAACACGCTTGTAGTGTTCCCGTCAAGTTGGGTGTCACCAACCTATTGCTCATATCCTGAATGACATCTTCAAAGGTGCTTCTCCAAGGATACAGTGAAGAATCAACAC
Source organism: Alentia gelatinosa (assembly GCA_950022655.1). Lineage (NCBI taxonomy): Eukaryota > Metazoa > Annelida > Polychaeta > Phyllodocida > Polynoidae > Alentia > Alentia gelatinosa. Next base: position 47,200,319 of record OX465585.1, on the reverse strand, counting down.
GCTTCTTATCATTGAACATGAATAGGATATTTATTGGATCTTTCCTGATCTTTAGAGCACTCTGCAACAAAATCGATGTGGTATGTCTGGGAATATGGCTGAGTAAATTGTTTTCTGGCATGAAATAATTTGGTAGGTAGCCTTGGCTCAGGTAATGAATAAGCCTATCTATAAGAGTTAACAGAATGCAAGAAAGATTCTCTTCACGCCAGAATGATGTTGGGTAGTCTTCGCATGCCCAAAACAGAAGTGTCTTCAAATAGTAGGAAGGAATGATTTTTGTGGGCACAAGAGCCACTTGACAAAGTAGTTTCAGTAGGATGTAGCTTTGTCTTTGGATTAAGAGAAGTGATCTAGCAAGAACTAGCTCTGCTGCAGAGAAGGAAAGACGCCATTCTGCATTCACCAGAGAGCTGGAAGGATGGGCAACTGGCACAACATGACACCCCGCAGTTATAATACTGTTAATAAGAGTTGGAGAAGGCCAGTCTGACATACGTTGCCTGCTTATCCAGGCCTCGGCTGCTTGAGGCCAGAAGGAGCAGGGAATTGATGGAACTAAATCTGTACTAAGCACTTTCTTGTAGTTGCGTGAAGGGGATGCTATTGTTCTGTCCAAGCTTACAGCTGGACCGTGGGTAAATTTGTCATATGTACTTGTCTCACCTGGTTGTGGAACAAAATCATCACAATCATGATACATATCAAAGTGGAACTTTGAGGAGTCCAGGTAGACTGTGCCCCCATCCGATACTGTACAAGGTCCGTCTATCTCCTCAATGTTGAAGCTATTTGTTAATGTTTTAAGTCGCACGTAACCTGGATGACAGTTATGATGGTCCAGTTCTACATCTCCATTAGAGGAAATCCTAGTATCTTGTACCTTGACACCATAAACGAGATACATCAAATCAACATCTGATTCAAAGGTTTCCACTATACCCTCTGGTTCATTCATAATCCAGCCCAAATAGTGAAATTTAGGGACACGTAGATTCTCAGAGGCACTCCCAGTAAACAATATCCTGTCTTGTATATTCTGTGCGACTGTAGTACTGACAACCTCCTCTGTTGTTTTTACGGTATCCTTATGTTGTAGATGGCAAGCAGGCATGATGTTTCTCAGAATAAACGAGGCATGGAAATGGCAGTAGTTAGACATACAATCGGTCTGTCCGATATACTTCTCTAGAAAGGAAAGAAGGTCTGATGTGTCTTTTGCCATTGAATCGGGCCTCAGCTGGTTAGTGGGAGTGTAAAGCATGATTCAAGTCAATCAACACTAACTTACTTCAAAGTATCCCTGTGTACTGTTCGGGCGCTCTTGGTGACTGTACACCTCCCTTTGTTTGATAGTAACACAGAGTCTTTCAGTCCTTTTGCCATGAAGCAACGAGCAATATGGCGCCCAGGCAGGGGAATGTGTGTTATACCACGACATTACCATACCTGACCTTATTTCTATAGATAGCGACCAGGTCACTTTCTTAATACAAAGGCTCGTTATAGATAAGCAGCTATAAGACGTCATGATAAGTCTTCTAACAAACAGTTCACAACAGAAGCTAGGTGTGCAGCACCCTTAGAACAAAAGAATGAGACTTCCGGCTAATGAATTATTAGTGGACTGGCGCCAAAAAGTAATCGAAATATGTCCTTAGGCAATGCCACTGAATGGGAAGTGATGTCACACAAGAAATCTTGACAACAATACCATTTTAGGTTTTACAGAATCCTGCCTGGGAGCAGAATGTGAACAGGAGTTTTTTTCATAAACCATACCAGTCGTGTGCATGTTTTAAAGAATAAAACACGTAAGAATCAATCTGTTTGTATTTCAAGTGTTACAGTGTTTGTCAAATTGGGACCTTTTTTGTTTAAAGTTACACAGTTGAATAAAATGCACAAGACTCTATGTATCAGTCGGCCGTCCCGATTTAGACATAGTATTATATAGAACTGCATCGAGAATCGTATAAATAGACAATACTCCACGAGTTTGGATGTGCCTGCATCGTCATCGAGGCGAAGCAGAGTGACGATTATGGCACATCCAAACGAGTGGAGTATTGACTATTTTATGATTCGAGTGCGGTTCTGGATTTATCTCACCCATTTGTATGATGTTAGATAGTATCAGAATATCAGAACAGCTCGAATATACCTAGCGAATCCATAGGACGTCATCTCAAATTCACTACGCCACGGCAGTGGCGTAGTATCGTCACTGTACGGGGGTGATCGTTGAGTATTTTTTCCTAATGTTATTTCTATGGCGAAGCTTGTACCAGGGGTGAGATAATAGTCCATACATCCGTTGTATCATGGTATTATTGTAATTAGTGATAGTTATTGTTCCTGCTTGAATGCATGAAGACTGTCCATGGATCTCTGGCGAGAGGGTAGAGTATTCCAATTTACAGAGCCACGGTGTTCAACCCTTTTCTTATAAGTTTCAGTGTTTGGTTTCCTTATCTTAAAAAGTGGGGCTGTCTGAGCCCTTGTATTTACATTTTTCATATGTAGGAGCTCTTGGTGACATGTTTGCTTGTACATATGAACTAAGAGGTGCATTGTCCTCCTGTCATCTAACAGGGGGAGCAGTACCGACCAATGCAGAGCGACTACGTTAGCCCTATTACAACTCCTCATGATTATTCTTATAGCATTATTCTGAAGAATTTGAAGTTTTGCTTTCTCGTACATGCTTGCTGATTCATAAACTGCGTCGCCATAGTCCATGATTGGCAGTAACATTGTTTTATATAGTAGTAGACATGATTGTTCACTCAGGTAAGGCCTGATCTTTGATAGGATATATAATTTATGCGATATGGTTTTGGTCAGGTTGTTTATATGGATCTTAAAATTAAGATTTTGGTCCAGTGTGACACCAAGGTATTTGCATGAGCTGACCCTCTGCAGGTTGACCCCATTCAAGCTTATATGTTGTAGGTTATTTTGCAATTTCTTGTTTCTCTTTGGCGTGGTGAAGTTTACAATTTTAGTTTTATTTACGTTTATCGTTAGCTTATTTCGTTTACACCAGATGCTTACTTGATTGAGGTCCGTTTGCATTAACTTAACTACCCGAGTTAGATAATATGGTATCGTCTGCATAAAGCAGAGTGCTAGTACCAGCATTCGCTTTAGCCTCAAGCATCACAATAAGGTCATTCACATACGTGATATACGGTAGTGGACCCAGAATGGACCCCTGTGGGACTCCACAGGTGATCCATTCGGGGTTTTATTTTATCCCATTTGCCATTGGAGACCGGTTCTCCAAGTAATTTGTGTACCATTGTAAAGGCTTCCTTTTATTCCCATAAAATTTAGCTTGATTATTAATATATTGTGGTCTATTGTATCGAAAGATTTTTTAAAATCAATAAAGATGCCTATTGTTATTTTGTTATTGTCTAATGCAATATATATTTGGTTTGTAAGCTCTGCGACTGTGTTGATCGTTGAGAAACCTCGCCTGAATCCATTTTGTGCTTTGTGTAGAATATTATTATTTTCAAAAAAGGTATAGATTGCTTTGTGTACTATAGTCTCCAGTATTTTCCCGGGAATCGGTAACAGGGACACTGGTCTCAGGCCTATTCAAAGGTTTGCATTTGAAAAGCATTCTTCAAATATAAAGCAGACATTGCTGGAGTACGTGCGAGATCTGCTTGATTCTCCAAAGTATGGTTTCAGTTTACTCTTCAACTGATTTACATTAGTATCCCAGGGACATGCAAGGAATATCAGAATTTTTTCTCCTCTCTTGCATATACTAGCAGCATGCTTTGCATGGAGTGCCATGTGAGACATGTGGATCGCTTGTTCTGACCCTCTCAGTTCTTCAGTCTCTCCTGATTCAATGTAGAGATCAAGATCATAGCGGAAAGCGTACTCTTTAATTCGAGTTACAGTGCCGAAACTAATTGCCAAACATCTAGCGCTCTTTCCTTTGGTTGCAACCACATAACTGTACCGAACTGCATTTCTCAAATTATGATCAGTTGCTCTGAACACCATCCAGTAACCAAATATTTTGAATATACTGTGGTGAGCCTTCCGGAGGGGCGCCTCCGGTCCGGAGGCGCCTCCGGAGTTCCGGAGGGTTCGGAGGGGTTCCGGAGTGTTGCCTCGGTGACACCCCGCGGGCCCACCAGGGGTCGCCCTGGTCCCGGAAGTGACGTCGGGGGACATCCGGCCGACTTATTATATAAGTCTCCGGATGCCCTCCGGACGGGAGTCCGTCGTGAGACTGGGCCCGAACCACCTCCGGAAGGCTCCCTGCGAACCTCCTGTCTGGCACCCTCCACGGTTACTTACCTGGTCGGAGTACCTGAGAGTTCCCCCCTAAGTGGGTGATTACGTTGGTTACATATTACGCTTAACGTGCCGGAGGTACGTACCTGTCAAGCTTGTCTACCAGCCTCCGTTGAGAGTGCCTGTGAATAAACTATTGAACTGTACCTGTGCGTGTCCTAGTCGTTCTGTACTACATTGGTGGCAGCGGTGGGATTCTTTAATCAGTAAGGAGATGAACCCAACACAGAATGACTCCGGAGCCGCCTCCCTCCTAAGCGAGGGAGGAGCTGGGACAGGTGAGGGGCCTACCCTGCAGGAGACGCCGGGCACGCCTCAAAGTCATCGATCGGAGACCTCCGAAGGACCGGAGGGTCCGGAGAGTCCGGAGAGGCCGGAGGGGCGTCTTTCTTCCCTAGGGACGACCCCGCCTGCGGGGGAAGGAAAAGGGGGAACGGCTTGGCAGCCTCCTCCGGGCCTGTTCCCGGGGCTGGCCTGGGGACCGCGCGCCGGGATAGCCTCGTGGCCATGGATGCTGGCGCCGGAGGCTCGGGTGGCGGAAGCTGCCCCCGGCGTGCCCGAGGCTACCCGGGCGGCGTGGGCCCCGGGATCTAGGTTCACCAGCCCTGGGGGCCGGGTGAGGGAATGCGTGGATCGTGATATCTCCTGGAGGAGACGGGACTTAGAGAAAACCACGGGCGGAGTACTGGTAGGCGACGGGGTAAAAGCCGAGCTAGAGGGGGAATCGGGAGAGGCCGGACCGGAGGCCCCCGTTCGGCGCAGGAACCCCTATGTCGCCTCGCCCCCGCCGGAAGTAAAACCGCTACCCACAACCTTTTGGGCGCCCACCGTAACGGAAGGTCTAGCGTCGAAGGAAGGGCGCGACCCAGTGAGCGGGGGAGGCGACGGCACAGCGGCCAAGAAGGCCACTAAGCCCGTGGTAATGCCAGCTAAATTTGACGGGGCGTCCGACTTGGATGAATACCTGGCTCACTTTGACCTGTGCGCCAAGGTCAACGGGTGGCCTGCCCCGGAGGCCGGAATGTTTCTGGGACTCTCCCTGACCGGAGTGGCCCGACGATTGTTGGCGGGAGTCCGGCCAGATACCGAGGCCGGCTACCTTCGACTCCGGAGCGCACTCCAACAAAGGTTCGCCCCTCGTAACCAGACGGAAAGTTACAAGGCGGCCCTGCGTGTACGAAGCAGACAGGCCGGGGAGAGCCTACAAAGTCTGGCAGAGGAGGTCTGGAGGATGATACGGCTCGCCTACCCGGAGGCGGATGGCCAGACCCTAGACTCCATGGGGCGGGACAGGTTCCTCGATGCCATCGGGGACACGCAATTAAAACACTGGGTTTACCAAAGTAAGCCCCGGACACTGGAGGAGGCAGTCACCACGGCGGTAGAAGCCGAAGCCTACCTGTCAGTAGAGAGGGAAAACCCGGCACGGATTCGGGCGGCCGGACGGAGCATGGCGGAAGAATTGGAAACTGTTAACCGTAAACTGGCGGAACTAACATCTGCGGTACAACAACCACAGATACAGCAGCCCTCAGAACGAAGGTGTTTTCTATGTCACCAGGTAGGGCATTTCAAACGGGATTGTCCTCAACGAGGCCGGAGAGAGAGGAGTCCCAGGACCCCGGAACCGGCGGAAAACTAGAAGCGACCCCGGCTGCCGGTCGGGCAGGGGTCGCTCCGCAGACGGATCAGAGGCCGAAGTCAGGATTGATACGCGGGCAGCAGGAGGCGCAAGGGTCAGGGCTCGTGGTAACCGGGACAATATGGGGACAGACCATACAGCTGCTGGTGGACACTGGGGCTGGAATTAATATCCTATCTCAGAACTGGTGGAGGAAGCACCAGCAACCGGGGGAGGTGACTGCGTCCACGCAGCCCATCTACTGCGCGGACGGAAGGCCATTAGCGCTGGAAGGGAAGTTGCAAGTTCCGCTCCGACTAGGGGAAAGGGAGGTGACGATTGAAATGGCGTTAGCGGATGTAGACTCGGATGCCATTCTAGGAGCTGGATTCCTTCGGTCCCACGGGGTCTCCGTGGACCTGCGCCAGGGGCATCTGGAGTGGCCAGAGTCGCGAGAGCGATGTAGGGTAGTCTGCCGCCACACTACTCAGATCCGGGGGCAAGGAGAAGTGATAGTAGATGGAGAGGTGATAGGGGCCTGGAGAGACGGAGAGGCCGCTCTACTGGAGCCCCAGGCTACCAGTAACAACCCTTTTCGAGTAGGGAGGGCGGTATTCTTTCCTGAGGATGGACAGGTACCCATCAGGGTCTTGAACCCCGGGGCTGACACGCTGTCGGTATATCAAGGAACCACGTTGGGGCATGTGGAGGCCTTGGCCCCCGAAAGGGGCCCACCAGAGGCGGGTCAACAGTGCCGCCGACTCACCACGCTACCACCCGAGGTACTGGCGGAGCTGTTGACCGGAGTGGCCCTAGAAGATCAGGCCCCACTGACCACGGTCTTACAACGCCATGTGAATGCGTTCCAGCGAGACGGACAGGACATGGGACGAACGGACTTAGTGCAGCACTCTATCCCCACGGGGGAAGCCAGGCCGGTCAAGCAGCCGCCTCGGCGGTTAGCTCCCCATCGAAGGGACGTAGTGACCCAGCAGGTCCAGGACATGCTACGACAAGGCGTGATTGAGCCGGCCGAGAGCCCCTGGGCCTCCCCGGTCGTGCTGGTACGGAAGAAAGACGGTACCGCTAGGTTCTGTGTGGACTATCGTCGGGTGAACGCATGCACGGTCAAAGATGCATACCCCCTTCCCCGAATCGATGACTCCCTGGATTCAATGGCGGGGGCCCAATGGTTCAGCACCCTGGACCTGGCCTCTGGATATTGGCAGGTGGAGGTAGCGGCCGATGATCGAGCCAAGACCGCGTTCACAACACATCATGGGCTGTATCAGTTCCGCGTGATGCCTTTCGGATTGTGTAACGCACCAGGGACCTTCGAGAGATTGATGGAACTGGCTCTGAGGGGCCTGCAGTGGCAAACATGCCTGGTGTATTTGGACGACGTGATCGTGTTCGCACCGACAAGGGAGGAACACCTTGGCCGCCTGGACGAGGTCCTTCGGCGCCTGGAGGACGCCGGACTAAAATTGAAGGCTAAGAAGTGTCACCTGTTGCGTAGACAGGTGGAATTCTTGGGCCATGTCGTGTCGGGGGCCGGTATTGCCACCGACCCACAGAAAGTAGCCGCTGTGCGGGACTGGCCCGAGCCAGGGGATGTGCACGAAGTTCGCAGTTTCCTCGGGTTGGCCGGTTATTACAGGTCGTTCGTACCCAACTTCGCGACAGTGGCCAAGCCCCTAACTGCACTATCTGAGAAGGCGAAGGGCCCGTTTAAGTTCTCATCCGAGTGCCGAGAGGCGTTTCGAGCTCTCCGGGCGGCCCTCATCGACGCCCCAGTGCTGGCCTATCCTCAGGAGGACGGGGACCTGATCTTGGACACGGACGCTAGCGATGTCGGGTTGGGCGCGGTACTGTCCCAGCACTCGGAGGGGCGCGAACGGGTATTAGCGTATGCTAGCCGTACCCTAAACCGGGCCGAGCGGAACTATTGTGTCACCCGGAGGGAGTTCCTCGCCGTTATCTTTGGCCTTAAAAGATTCCGTCACTACTTAGTGGGCCGGCCTATCCGTATCAGGACAGACCATGCCGCCTTAAAGTGGGTCACCCAGTTTAAGGAACCGGAGGGGCAAGTAGCCCGATGGGTACAGGTTTTGGACACGTACGATTTTAAGATCGAGCACCGGCCGGGCAAGCAACACGGAAATGCGGACGGGTTGTCTAGGCGACCCTGTGGCCAGTGCGGTTGGGAGGCAGGGGGTTTCTGTCGACGCATTACCACCAGGCGACGGGCGGTAGTGGCTGGCGGCCCCCAGGGCCGCCCTCGGCCGGAGCAGCCACGAGGGCGGGGCTGGGGCCCGGCTCAGCAAGAAGACCCCGTCTTGCAGCAATTGATTGAGGGGATAAGGGCCGGTCGCCCCCCCCCCTTGGTGGAGGCGGACTCCCGCGAGGTCCGGGCCTGGAAGTCCCAGTTCGATCGCCTTCAACTGTGCGAGGGAGTTTTGGGCCGGCCCTGGGTGGAACCAGGGGGCGATACCCAGTTCCAGGTAGCGGTGCCTGTTGGGGACCGGCGGATGGTCCTCCATGAGCTTCACGGGTCCCACCTGTCGGGGCACTTCGGGACCGCGCGGACACTACGACGCTGTCAGGCTGCATATTATTGGCCTGGTTATAGGGCTGACGTGATAGACTGGTGTGCCTCGTGCCCCGCGTGTCTCCGGAGTAAGGACCCTCCACGGAAGCGCCGAGCCCCGATGGGACACGTTGGGGCCGGAGCCCCATTGGAGAGGGTGGCCCTGGACGTGATGGGCCCCCTGCCGGTCACGGAACGGGGCAACCGGTATATAGTGGTGATCGCGGATTATTTTACGCGGTGGTCGGAGGCGTTCGCGGTCCCCACTCAGGAGGCGGTAGTTATCGCCCGGGTGCTAGTATCGGAGTTTATTTGTCGGTATGGCTACCCGTTGGTGATTCACTCCGATCAGGGGCGGAATTTTGAGAGTAAGGTGTTTCAGGAGACCCTCCGCATACTGGGTATCACCAAGACCCGGACCTGCCCGTTTAACCCCCGGAGTGATGGGCTGGTGGAACGGATGAATCGGACCATCAAGGCCCTCCTGACCACGGTGGTGGACGAATCACAGGGGGACTGGGACCTCCATCTACCTCTGGTGATGGCAGCTTATCGGAGTTCGGTCCAGCGGTCCACGGACCAGACTCCGAATGCCCTGATGCTGGGTAGGGAGGTGGCCGGCCCCCTCGCAGTCTTATACCCGGAGTCTGACCCTCTCTCGGAGGATGAATATGTGGCCAGGCTACAGCGGCGGCTGGCACGGAGTCACGAATACGCGCGAGCCCATTCACTCGGATGCGTGCGGAGGCAGGCTCGTAGCTACGACGCCCGGGTAGCGGGTTCTCAGTTTGCCGAGGGGAGTGAAGTATATTTCTTTCACCCCCTCCGTAAACCAGGGCGGTGCCCGAAGATTCAGCAGTTCTGGACGGGCCCCTGGACAGTGATCACGCGCATCGGAGGGGTAGTATATCAGATTCGACAGGGGCGAAAAACGAGGATTGTGCATGGGGATCTGCTGAAGCCTGGCCCACGTCGGCCTCCGGACACCGTCGCCCCTGAATCTGCTCCCCCCGTAGGGGATCGCGTACGACGGCTGGCCCTGGGAGGGGGGCCAGGGGGGCTTCCCCCCCGCCCTTACGTGGGGCCGGCCGTCGGGGAGGCCGGTGTTCCACCGGCCACGGAGGGGGGAAGTGACTGCCGGCCCCCTCCCGGGGTCGATCTGGGGAGGGGGCGCCGCTCGGTCGGCCCCCAGGACTGTCCGCGCCCCTTAACGGGAGAGCAAGGCCTGCGGAGGCGGACAACACGGTGCCGTGCGATGCTACTGGGGGGGGCCTCCGGTGGCGGGAACAGCCGTGCTCTGCTCGGCTCTGGGGCCCAGGCAGCCGTTATTGGTCGTAGGGGGGCCGCTACTTGCCGGCGGCCATTACTGAAGACCGGCGGAGGGCTGAGGGGAGTGCCATTAACGCGTATCGGAGGCTGGAGAGGGCACAAGCGACTTAACAGAGCTTCTGCTCTCCACGCGACGCATCCGTCACAGGCCAGGGGGAGTAAGGGGGAACAGCCGGTCCGGAGCCTGTTCCCGGCACGACGCGCGCTGATTTGGTCAGGCGGGGGGGCCTCCGTAGAGCAGAACAGCCGCCACTTTCGTTCGAATCAAGGTGGTCGTCTGCACCAGGGAGAGCCTTGTGGCTTGCGAACCACGGTGTTACCCCCTGGGGATCAACGAGACGAAGTGCGGAGGCCTATCGGAGAGGTTAACCACCGTCACACGGAGAGGTTCGGCCGTAGGCACTCAGGGAAGGGTGGTCATGTTCGAGGAGGGAGGAGGCGGGAACAGCAGCGCTGCAGCTGGTTCCCGACGATTGGGCGCGTCACGGACCGGAGAGGGGTGGGCACCAGCGAATGTTTACATTCTGCTGGCAGTCCATCCACGATGCGGAGTGAGATAGCTAGGGTGATACGAGAGAGTGGAGGGGATGAGGGCCACGCCCTCGAAAGGGCCAAGTCAGCCAGGAGGGAGATGCTGGAGACCACCAGGGTAAGTGGGCGGTCGGATGCTGCTAAAAAGATTCGCAATCGGAGGCGTAACGAGAGGCGCTGGAGAGGGGGGGACCGGTGGGGGGGCTCTCGCCCTCGCTTCGGGGCAGCCCGTAGGGAAGCCACTGAGCGAGAGCGAGGTTACCCTCGTCATCGCGCTGCATTGCGCACGTCACCCCGGAGGAAGCCAGTCTCTCCAGGCACGCGTAACAGAGACGAGCTATCCAGGCAGCTATTTGGTACGCCATCGTCACCCTCCGACTGCGAGATGGGGAAGGATAGTAAAAGTTACACCTGTGCTCAATGTGAGATGACATTTTCGCGACGTGATAACATGCGGAGGCACCAGCGTTGCCACTCCGCCCGCACTACTCCAGGGTGGTCGTGTCCTGCGGAGGGATGTCGCCAAGTGTATGCGAAAGATAGAAAGCACGACCTGCAGATCCATCTGAGGGGGAAGCACCCAGAGCACCGGTGGCATACCCACCCGGCGGACATCCCCTCGCCACGGATGGTTACCCTGGAGGCCGGTGGTAGGGTGAAGAGCAAGGACCCCCCGGCGAGGAGCAAGGACCCCCCTTCATCGGTGGAGTCATCTCTAGGGACCCCCGGAGTGGTGCTGGGTGAGGACGAGGAACTGGTGGAAGCCGCGAGGAACCTAGAGGCGCTGTGCACCGAGGAGCCCCAGGCAGGGACGAGTGTCCGGCGTTCCCCCCGGGTCGCCGCACGCTCCGGAGAGTCCAGCCGCGCCAGGTCAGACCTCCCCCGACCCAAGATGAAGAAAGCCAGGACTGAGCGCCACCCGGCCAGCCCCACCCGGATCGTCCAGGCCAAAGACCTACCGGGGACGGAGGAGGACCCCCTCCAGGGCCCCTCCTGGGCAGGAGGTGACGGGCCGGAGGAAGTGGGCCCCCTCCTCCCCGAGCTTGCTGTTGTTACGGCCTTGAACTTTGATAAATCTGTGGTGATGCCGCCAGGAACCCCGGTGCCCCTGTTGGGCACACTCCGGGAGGATGGGGAGCTGTTCCTCCAGGCGTCCCCGGAGGGCCCCCAGGCCTTCCAGCGGGCGGGCCTCCGACAAGCCAACGTGGACCGGCCCCCGAGTCGGGCCAGCTCGCCGCCGGCAGCCAGCCGCACGGGTCAGGCGACCCAGCCGGGCAGCCGACCGGAGCCGCCTGCGGAGACAGCTCCCCTACGGAAGGGTAAGGGCAAGAGCAAGGGGAAGAAGTCAGCCGCCACTCCCCCTTCAACGCCGCCGCCACCACCGCCGCCGCCTGGCCCGGAGGCCGCGAGGGGGCCGACGCAGCCGCCACCCCCGCCTGGTCCGGAGCCGACACAGCCGCCCCCCCCGCCTGGCCCGGAGGCCGCGAGGGGGCCAACCCAGCCAGCCACCCACCGCTGTGATGGGTACCCGGAAGGACCGGTGTGGGTGCCGTGGGCCCCGGGCCCCAATCCTGACCGCCTGGGCCGCTGGTCCACGTACCTCCAGGCCCCCGAGTTGGGCGCGGGCTACACCGCAGTCGGAGGCCACCGCGATTCCAGAGTAGAAATCGTGGGCGACGGCCTCTACAGGATGGTCACTACGACGGCGACGATCTACCGGAAGATGCCTCCTCCGGTGAGTACACACATTTTCCCTGATAGTTGACAGTTAGCCATGAACGCAGTCGATTTGCCTCTCGCAATTATGTGTTGGTTGATCTGTTGTGTCACTCGAGTAATCGGAGGGTGTTGGTTTCTCCTAGGCGACGGGAGGGCAGTGACGGGGGACTGGGCCGGACCAGAGGCGGAACTCCCGGAGGGCGGTGGGCCAGGCCGCCGGGTTAGTCGCAGAGGCCGGTGGACAGACGGGGACCGGAGTCAGGAGCTGCCGTTGCAGTACCAGGCGGTACCAGAGGACCGGGAGAGTCAAGCTCGTGACGGCGCGGGGAGGACGACGTCGCCAGGGAACCCCCCTAACAGCGAGAGAATAGCCGACCCAGCGCGACGAGCGGAGGATAGGGTCTCTCCGGACCCAGGGACCGCTGGGACACCGTTGTGTTACGTTGAACTTTTGGGCCTGAGGCCAGCGAGTGTTGTTATTAGTATACAGGTTAATCACGTGGACGTTGATGTTTGGGGGGGGGTTGTTTACCAAAGGGGTAGGTTTCGAGTCAACTTTTTCGAGTCAATTTTTCTGGTTTCAGAGCGGATGGGTGTCAGTCGGGGGGGGAGAGTGTGGTGAGCCTTCCGGAGGGGCGCCTCCGGTCCGGAGGCGCCTCCGGAGTTCCGGAGGGTTCGGAGGGGTTCCGGAGTGTTGCCTCGGTGACACCCCGCGGGCCCACCAGGGGTCGCCCTGGTCCCGGAAGTGACGTCGGGGGACATCCGGCCGACTTATTATATAAGTCTCCGGATGCCCTCCGGACGGGAGTCCGTCGTGAGACTGGGCCCGAACCACCTCCGGAAGGCTCCCTGCGAACCTCCTGTCTGGCACCCTCCACGGTTACTTACCTGGTCGGAGTACCTGAGAGTTCCCCCCTAAGTGGGTGATTACGTTGGTTACATATTACGCTTAACGTGCCGGAGGTACGTACCTGTCAAGCTTGTCTACCAGCCTCCGTTGAGAGTGCCTGTGAATAAACTATTGAACTGTACCTGTGCGTGTCCTAGTCGTTCTGTACTACAATACCTTCTTGGAAAAGACTCTCCTTATTTGAGATGAAGCTTGTTTCATCAACGTTCTCATTGGTGAAGGCATTGGTATAATGTTTGGACATTGCAAGGAGGCCAGAATGGGAAGTCTCATAGGCAAGTAGTTTCTGCAAAAGAAAAGAATAGAAAAGAAAAAAGAAGTGAAATACAATATATCTAGGGATGATGCATGGGGATGGGATGAATGTTGTCTGGACTCATATTTGATTATTCCACCACGTGATACGGCACAATCCTTGATATCGTTATTTGCCTAACCATATCAAATGTTACATTATATTCACTCAAAGTTTCATGTTTATCTAATCTAATTCCATGGTATAAATAATCACATATATTGCCTCGAGGTATTATCCGGTCCCCACTGGAGAGTGCCTTAAGGCATTATCCAGTCTACAGGCATTGTCTTCCCTGAACGCATTAAGGTTCCCAAATGAACCATGAGAGGCTACTTAGCAATACCTTTTCCTTGAAGCATGAAATTATTTCAATTTGTTGTTGCCTGTCTGAAGATATTGTGAGAGAATTTCAAACAAGATAGCATGACGATCTATGCAGAAATAGAAGGTGTAATTGTACAAATACTCATAGTACACAGACAATTCCACTAGATTAATAGTTGGAAATAAAATGACAATATTGTCCCCTGTTTTGTTAGGTCTTTATCAAGAAACACCAAAAATGAATGTATTTGTCATGCATTTAAAATATCATGATTTACATTACGATCTTTATTCAAGAATATGATCTGTCAAAAAAATAAATATTCAAAAACACTGGAGTGGTCCCCTGCCCCCCATCCAATTTTCAAGTCTTTCTGCTGTCAACGATGAAATAAACCTGCTTAAGGAACTTTGTCTCCAAAGCGAGAAGGTGGCACTGTATGGAAACCATAGTAAATATGTTAACCATTGTAGAAATGCTGGCTGTGTCTATGCTATTTCAGCAGTCAACACATTGAAAAGAAACAAATTTTCTTTAACAGATTAACCTACCATTTTCCTCAACAATCTAATCGATGGGCGCTGATTTGAGTCCACTGCATCCGCAGCAGTTTGGTTGGTGTTTACGACAAAGACCCCCTCCAGCTGTGGGAATAGTTCCCGTGTATTCTGTAAGGCAAATACTGTTAAGCGTCTGTTGTATCCCTTGCCCCGACATACTTCATTGGTCCTCAATCCACCCCTGAGCATCTGCCGACCTCCATCATAGATATAGTGGTACAGAAAAGACACCTGGAAAAGTAGAAATGAGTGTCAAAAACTGTCATTTCTACATATCCCATGAGTTTCCGATATTACTGCAGCTGAATCCAGCTCATCCCATATTAACAAGTTTCACCTGCCACACACTTTGCTGTGTCGGGCTGTGGTGTATTTCACACATTGATGGGAAATACATTAACACAATGCATAAACCCAAGCCAGCCCAATAACCTGGTTGAAAGCTTACGATTACCTACTAACGTATTACACCAGCAACCAGTTTGAGCCTCTAAATCGTTGTTTCTGTCATATTTCCAACTCAAAAAGATTGAATCTTATAACTAATGTACTTCAATTAGCAGTCCAATATGAATAAACATAAAAGGTTTTTGAGTCTGATGTTCAATGAACTACTCAACAAGATGTACCAACAACGACTGCACCACAGATATTACAATAAACAAATAAAAAAGAAAGAAAAAATAAGAAATTGAACAGCATCATATTTCTTGCCAAAAGCAATATATATTCCGCTAGAGATCTTTACAGCTAATACTGCCTTACCACTTGTCCATTTTCTTCAGCCAAATAGCACAATGTGTTTTTATCATGCTGGAATCTGAAAAGATTAAAGAAATACAATCATTATTTTCAGATTGTGTGCAAGTAAAGCTGGCACAGGTTGGATATTTCATAGGTCCCAGATCTTCTTAGATGGGAGCTACCATTTGTACCCTGACGCACAATCTCCTAGCAGGTCCTTTGTGCCACTTGGGCTTTGCACATGGACATCGGCTCAGGATCTCTGCTTGAAGAGTGCCCAACTCCGACACTTCTGGTAAATCTTTGCCAGTGAGTGGCATCAAGGATCTGCTGGGAGACTGGATGTTAGCCCTTTATGATATATACACCAAGGAATTGGGTATGCTCTCTGGTCTACCCTCCCTACCTACTCTCGACATAATGGAACAATTTCTGTAAAAGTTAGAATGCAGATATTTCAGAAGAATCTTCTATAAATGTTCAACCCAGAGAGGTCATTTTACCCTGGTCTCTGTTATGGCAAATTATGGTAGGTACTGTATAGGATGTACTTACATGTTATACAAGTTGGAAAGGTAGTCTGCCCCTTCATATATGCTGTCGCTGATTGCTAGGACTGCCTCTTTGTCTGTGAGCAGAGCTCGACGGAATACTACTGCATCCATCATCACCAGACTGGACTGTAAAATATAGTAAAATCATGGTCCCTTCATATGTGAATACGATATAAGATACCTGAAGATAAAATAAGTACTACAGGCTTAAATCTATTCCAACGTAGCTTACACCAATAGTCGGTCAGATGAAGATAGAGTACAAAGAGAAAAATATAGAGTTTCATCAGAAGACAAATTAACCCTTTAAGGGTGAATGATGCCTCGAGCCATCATCCAGCCCAGAACGAATGATGCCTCGTGGCATCATCCAGCCCAGCCCTTGAGGCATCATTTCTCAAAAATCTACAAAATCGTTTTTGACAAAAAATAGTGGAGGAACATTGATGAAATTTTTACAGGATATATGTATAATATCATTATTAGTATTTCTATTCAAAAGAAATAAAATATTTAAGATTATATATCACATCACGTGATTAAACAATTGAATTGTGGGTTTAAACGACTGTGTGCCCGTCCCCTAGCGGTATAAAGTGCCACTAGCACCCGTCCTCCAGGCAGTAAGTTGCCCTATGGCACCCGTCCTTAGAGGGTTAAACACGTTTGGTGTCTCCCAACCCGTGGGGATAGTTGTATTATCCTACCCCTGATAAAAAACGCCATAGGCTTAACATGGGATTTGTTTATGTCACGGGTAGTGACATAAAGTGTTGTTAAAGCCACTACTTTCTGATACTGAAAAAATATGGAAACGGGGTAGGATAAAATCTAGATGCTACTCGTTTGAGATTGAGCGTGGCATAAATAAACTCAGACTCAAACTCGTGACGTCTCTTGATAATACACCTAGATATAATGAGCTTGTTATCACCGATAAAGGGTTATGGAGGAAGAAAATGATCTACATGAGAAATTTAGCATGGTTCGCAGAGCATAATAAAGACAATAAACTAACAGTAATATTCTTAAGTGAACATGGTGGGTAGAGAGATACGGTCAGCAGTAGCGAGAACAGAACTGAGAGAGGCCAGAGAGTAAGTACTTAAAAAGTCACGTGACAATCGTATACCTCACTCAAGGATCAGTTATCCCAATCTCCTGCTTTTCTGAGATGTTTCCAAACGATAACTAAGGCCTTCTTTGGTATGGTTATTTGTCAGAACAGCCGATTGGCTGTTCCAGATACTAGTGGATTTGTAGATTACAGGGCATTCGAAGCCAGCTTATCATGTTATCTCCTTGATGACCACAGTGCCATCACAGAGCTAGTTTATCTAGGGGCAATGCGAAGATGAATGTTTATGCAATCTCAAATTCCTAATAGGACAGCATTTTTTATTTGTAAATAGTTCACTGCACGAAAACCACCATTTTATTTATATATATGCCATCGCAGAAGTGCATGTATTGGCTGAATATTGATCTGTTTTCATATATATATATATATATATATATATATATATATATATATATATATATATATATATATATATATATATATATACGCCCAGGCCTTATATACGGACGCGTCTTGGCTGTATTTCACACCGGGCGTATATGAGTGGAAATACCCTCTGCCCTCGCCGCCTCCCGCCCCTTTGTGTAGGTAGAAGTACAGGTCCCGCCCGCTCTCAGTGAAGCCCCGTTCACTGGACGCTTATATACACCTACAGATGAGGTGTATACACACGGGGAATAGCTAATTATCCGAGGTACTTACCTAGTACTGAAGGGGAATTGATGTTCCTACGAGCCTAGGACACTATAATGTTGCCCCAGGATAACTTATATACGCCGGGCGCATTCATATATAAACTTATGGTGTTGGTGCAGTGGTTATTAGAGCGTGCTTGCACGCCCTAAATACATCATCTAGAGGTTCAAGGGGTCCATATAGACTTTCAGGGTCCCGCATACAAACTATCCCTTCACTATCTGTGTGCTATTTACTGTGATGTTGAGAACAGAGCAGGGTGCCAGTGTCACAGTCTCTTAGAGGTGTGGCCAGCTGACCATGACCAATCACGCAAGACCAAAATACCTCAAGACCCACTGGTGCTTGATTTGTTTGGATCTTAGATGGACAGTTGCAGAAATTGCAAGTTGACTGGGTGCAATTGGGTTACAGAACACTATCCATAGGCTAAATCTAACTTATGCCTTTTAATTGTTATTCATTTATAATAGCACGCTTATTCATCTAGGATGAACATACTATTTGCTCCTAGTATCTTGATTTACCATCAGGTATTTCCTGATATGGCCTGTGAGTTGATCTTATGTAAAGTCTTACTGATGACGTTGTCTACATGAGCCTTATAGTTTTGGGTCGAGTACTATACCCAGGCAGTCAAGGGCTGATTAAAACACATAAATCCTCGGGAGTTTATGCTTTAAATAGTAAAGTTCTAAAGGATGCAGTATTGGAAAGTATAGGATTCTTTACGGAGAGAGTCTTGGGGAGTGCACCTTCCCATCTAGATGGAAAAGGGACTTCACGATTGCCCAAACATTAAGGTAAGCTAGAACCTGTGAGTGATTGCCGTTCTGTTTGTGTGCTGCCAGCATTGGGTAAAATTCTAAAAAAGGTAATCCATGACTTCCTGCATGAAAAGTTAGATAATAATGGTTCTTTGATAGAGCAAAGTATGGTTTCAGAAAATCCAGGGAACAGGAGATGCAGTTTTACAGTTACAGATTGGTACAAAGAGAACCGGCAGGCTGTTGATAAAGATAAATCCATTCTAGTGTATCATAACAGTAAAAAGGAACTTGATAAACTGGGCAAAACTGTCATAATGTTGGACGATGTAACCTTAAAGACAAAGGACTGTATGAATTATCTAGGGGCCTATATAGACAAGACTCTGTCAGTCAATTAACATGCCCACGAATCTCTTAAAAAGGATAATAAGAAGATGCACTTTTTCAGAAAAATAGGAATAATACACTGAATGAAAAAGCAGCCATGCAAATAGCCAAATCTTGTATCCTACCAATATCGGATCACTATTCCTATCTGATGGAAAGTACTTTAGATAAAGAAGTAATGAAGTAATGCGATAATATACCCAATAGAATGTAACACACTACTCACCGAGAAATTCCAGATGCAATCCCACAACGAACGGAGACAACAGTACTCTGACTAATTCGCAGTCTTATCAAAGCATATGTGATAGAAATTTCAATACTTGATGACTCCAAACGACGAACAAGGGCAACTTCCAAGAAAAACATTCCCATGGAGAAACCCCGGCTTGAAAAATTTCGTTCGCCTCTCTATCAAAGTATAATGACTAACACAGGAGCACAGTAATAGATATAAATTTATTAAGTTACACTAAAATATGAGATAGATTTTTATAGTAAATACAATATAAAATATAATTAAAATATAAAAGAAATGTCACAAGCTATTCAGATTGAGAGCGGGGAGTCCAGGGAGGGAGAGTAATCTGTAGACGATGGCCGTAGCGAGATGACAGGAGAGAGAGGGGTGCTGGAGAGAGAAGTGGTCAGTCAAATATTTTCAATTACTCAGGAGGGTGGGAGTATTCGAATTCGCCGGCGGTCAGCCGCAGGCAGCTCCAGGGCCCTGAGCAGTGTGGGGTAGAGCCACGACCGGGCCATCAGAGATTGTGGGCAGCTGGCCAGGCAGCTGGTGGGGGCGTCCAGGAGAACAGGGGTGCCCAAGGTGACAAGGGGCTGCCTGTGGCCAGGAGAAGCTGTCATTGAACCGTTATGTCGGCAGCCATGGAGGGGCAGCCAACGTGAATTTGAAGAGCCAGATGGGTTGATGGTGCTCGTGAGGCATCCAAGGCTGACGGGTGTAGCCTCCAGTTCAATGTGGAGACACATGGAGAGGGTGCAGTCCGGCGTTGAGGTGTTGAGGCGGGAATGTGTTGGCTTGTGAGCACATATAACTTGCCCTAGTCCGGTCCTGCAGATACTGTGGACCAGGGGGGACCTGTGCAAGTCTACTAAGACTCTGGCACGTCTACTAAGCCTAAGTATAGCCGAGGCAGAGTGCGCCAGGTAGCTTGTCTGGTGGGTCCAGGGGCCCACTGCCAGCCACTTGTGAGGTAACCAGCCGCTTGTTATTCTTGACACCAGGTTGGGACCAGTCCGAACGGGTTTTCCAGCTTTCAGGTTGGTAACCAGCAGTGAGGATTGATGCAGTGGAGTAAGGGAGGTATTAGCAGGACCAACTGGTCAGCTGGGTACCAGCCTTACATAGAATCCCTAGTGGGGACCAAGCAAAAGGTTCGGCACATGCTCAGTGAGG
This sequence comes from Alentia gelatinosa, assembly GCA_950022655.1. Taxonomy (NCBI): domain Eukaryota; kingdom Metazoa; phylum Annelida; class Polychaeta; order Phyllodocida; family Polynoidae; genus Alentia; species Alentia gelatinosa. The sequence goes on along the minus strand of OX465585.1, from coordinate 47,180,461 downwards.
ACAGTGGGTGTATATAAGCAGCCTGCTGTGGCTTACTGAGACACACTTGGGTGTGGAGTGACTATGTGCTGTACCTCTGCAGGGCTCTGTCTCTGTTCTCCACCTAAGGGGGCTAGATCTTCGGATTAGCTAGTGACCAATTCAGGTTCCCTAGAAGGTGGAGTCAGAGTAATCCGGTTCTCTAGGAGGATAAGGTTGACCCTCGGGTGCTGGGTGGTTGTGGTAAAACACAGCTGCGGGTTTGTGGGTGGGACCAGCACCAAGATGGCATTCTGGACCAAAATAGTGGTGGTGCTTGGGAGGAGCATTGGCTGGACCTGACACCCTGCCACTACAGTAGTAAATGCTAGTTTTTCTCAGGCTTCTGGTAAGAAGAGTTCTGATATTATCAGTTTCAAACGGCTGTGTAGTGGTGTTTGTTCCAAAAATCACTACCTGGATGGGTGTAGATTACAACTTAACCCATCTATTTTCTTCAAGAAGTGTCAAGACATTGATGACAAGAAAGTCGACAAGGAATTTATTTTGAATGGCATTTTAATGGTTCATATTTTTGTAGCAATTACAACTCCATATTGGAGCCGGAATTTGTCTCACAGATGTCTTTTATCCTTTCAGAAGAGATTGCAGCAGACAAGGTTATCAAGGCTGATCATTGGTCGGAATGTGTCCATGCAATGGGGGCAGTCAGGAAATCAAATAATAAGCTCCAGTCTATCACAGATGCAAAGAGACCTCTGGGGCGCTTTCCCTGGCACCTCGTGATGTCAAGAGCCTTTTCTCTGAACCTTGTGGTGTGAAGACGCTTTCTTCAGCACCTGGTGGTGTTCTTATATAGAACGTTCTGACCATGCTGTACTAGCTACAAAACGAGATGATAATTCATAGTTCGTACGGAACTCGGCGTAAACGCCTCGTTCGTACAAACCATGAATTATCATCGAGCTCTGTGGCTTGTACAAGCATGGTAGGTCGTTCTATATTTACTATATACCCGAAATTTAAAAAAAAAGAAGAAAATTTCATTCGACTTAACAATCAATATTTTAATAAACGAGTATGGGTAGGTAGTCCGTATAATAGTGCACGGACCAGTGGTACGTACAGTGTTGTTATGTTATATGGTGAAACAGTGCGTATTTAGAGTATATACGGCATGGGTATATAGTAAAGATCCTTTCTTCAGCACCTGGTGGTGTACAGAGTCTTCAGCACCTCGTGATATCGTAAAACCGGATGAGTTTTAATCTGGGCTCCCGTATGCGACGACTGGAGTTTGGCGTAGTGATATCACGAGGCGGAGCCGAGTGATATCCGGAGCCAAAACCCCAGGAGTCGCATACGGGAGCCCAGATTAAAACGAATAAGGTTTTGATTTTATCCTACCCCCTGTGAACGATGTTTTTATGTGAGGATGATAACAAAAAACACGATAAAAACTTTCTGATGTCCTCCATATAGCTCTCCTTGCTGCTCTGAAGGCGCTTGGAACTACTTTCAGCTGCTGACCTCTGATTGGTCCATTTTTTCTACGCTCCTAGGAGCGATTTTTTATCCGTATGCGACATACGGGCGCATACGGAAAGTCAATGTTAAACCTATGGGATTTTATATTAGGGGTGGGATAATGTCAAGAACCTTTCCTCGGCACCTTGTGGTGTAAAGGCCATTTCTTCAGCACCTGGTGGTGTATGGACTCCTTCTTCAGCACCTGCTGATGTAAAGACCCTTTTCTTCAGCACCTGTTGGTGAAAAGACTCTCTCTTCGGCATGCCTCACAAATGCAAACACAGTCTTGAGCAGAAACAGCAGCAAGCAATAGCAGCACATGCATGGCGGGCCAGGAAACGAGAGGATCCAGATTGACTACACTGCTATTTACAAGTTATTTGTACTAAAATGACTATGGCTAAAGAACAATCAAATGGGCACGGGCTGAAAATTGCACACTTCAATACTTGTAGCCTGTGGTCTAAGATAGATACCATACATTGTTTTCTTGCAAATTCAGATATAGATGTACTATGCATAACTGAAAGCTGGTTAAGAAAGGATATGCTTACTTACCCGGTGGATCTACCTGATTATACTTTTATTCGATTAGACCGGAGCTGGACTGATCCTGGCAAAGATGAGATAAAAACTGGGGGTGGGATAGGCATATATTTTTAGTCCAAATTGAACGTGGATATTATCAAACACTCAAGGCACAATGAGAGCACTAGTGATTGTGAGTCAATGTGGATTGAGATAAATCATCCCCTCACCAGAAAGATTATCATTGGAGATATATATCGACCACCTAGAGGAAACTTTAATATCTTGGAAGAAAAGATAAGTGAGCTAACCCTACATCGAGAACCAGATTTGTTTATCCTGCGAGACTTGAACATTGATTATCTAGATAAAACAGACCCAAACTATAGAGCTAAAGAGATTTCAGAAATAAAATGGGTTAAAACAGTTAATAGATATGCCAACTAGGCTCGGTCTAAAACATAGCTGCCTCGATCACATAACTCCCAAACGTACTCGAATGCAGGGCTTGTAGGGACAAAAAATCAGCGATCATGAGGGTACCTATGTGATATGCTCCAAACCTAAGATTAAACATGAAAAACTGAATTCTTTGGAAGGTCGAGTAGGAGATATCATAGGAATAACTTCATGAAAAACTTACAAGATGAGAACTGGGACGAGTTCTACAACTCAACCGACCCAGATAAATTATGGGAAATAATATATAATAAAATCATACGCCCGTTGAACTCAATGTGCCCTGTAAAAAGGTATATGGTCAAATCTATCAGGGAAGAATGGATTACCAACGAAGTATTAGAAATTATCAATGATAAGGACCGGCTGTTAAATAAAGCAAAAAGAACAAAGAAGAAGTCAGACTGGGACATTGCTAGGAATGCTCGTGTAGTGGGACGGGAATCCAGCAGTGTTTGTTTGTTTCACGGAAGGTGGCGCGATATGCCGATCCTTACTGTGCAGTGATTCCGGACAACGCCGCACACGAGAGTGGCGCGGCGGAGACCGGGATTACGTAACGCTTAGTATATATACCCAGCGTTCACAGTAGGTCGACAGGCTGTCCTCGCGCGTCCCTTCTACGGAACGGATCCTTGGGCCCTCACTTTGCAGGCGGGTTCTTGTAACCTTCCTGGTGGTTAGGCTAATCCTCCGGATTGGCCTATCCAGCGTTACCTAGCACCTATGTGCTAGGGTACTGTACTTGTGGGGAAGATCTTCCAGATCTTTCCGGGAAGTAAGTGATTAATTAACACCCTTGTTTATTAAGTGACGTTGTTGTGTTATGTGTGAATAGGTCTGTGCAAACTAACCGAAAACCGAACCAACCTACGTAAGTGCGTAGGGTGGGATCCTGCCTGGAACTAGCGTTCCGGATTGGGGTCATCCAACCTGCTAGACAGGCGGCGACCACCACACTGGTGCCGTGACCAGGATCCCAGGTTGCTTGCACAACCCGGGATTCTCGGTAAATGCACGGATCTGGAATAAAAACCAGATCTAAGGCTGAACAGGAGAGTGAAGATGGGGAGGTAACTTCTCAACAAACTCTTCCGGCCCAGAATGACGACAAGTCTCCAAAACCAGAGGGAGGGGGTGAAACCCAGAAGTCTGGCAAGGAGAAATCTCGGAAGAGAACCGCCGCTCAGAATCTGAGTTCGATGGTCCTGAAGAGTTTCAGTCCGGCGGCCGACAGCCGACATGGCCCCGCAAGGGATCTGGAGGGACTCAGTAAAATTGGGTCTCAGACAGATAGTCCCGGAGAGTCTAGTACTCCCCGGAATAGGTCGGAAAATACCTTAAGGGTATCTTCCGATGAAGTTCCTGTAGGTTTCCTTGGACCCGAACTCTTAGCCGAGTTTGATAGGGAAAGGGAAGCCAGAGACATGTGTCGGGAACTAGAAGCTCGAAACCGTGAGATCGCCGAGAAGGTAGCCCAAAGGCACCATAACTTGGAAGAACTCTCGGTTCGCGAGATTGAGACTCTAGAAAAAATCGAGCGCTTGGACCAACATGTACAATACATGAAGGACCAAGTTCGACTAGCAGAGACAGAATCATCCCAACGGATGCCTATGTCCCAAGCTGGCTGGAGTAATGTGAGAGATCATCTATATTCCCCACCAGGGAGAGTAGAGGATCCAGAGAAGACCCCTAACAGATTCATATCTGGAACAAAGGGTGTAAAGACTCCTTTGGTTAGCTTCCGGCTACCCTCTGAGTCAAGAATGGGTTCTCCGGGTTCCGAACGTACTAGTAAAGCTATAGCTGAACTAGGGTTCAACTCGTTCAACCAAGGCCGGGAACAGGCTCGGATCTTTAACTTGTCAATGGCGAGAGCTGACAAGGTTCCAATGATGCGCCCAGAGAACGCAGCCAGAAAAAACGCTGTCATTCCAAAACCTTACGGGAAAGGAATGGAGTGGGAACACTGGTTCGCGGGATTTTGTGAGGACATACAATGTAATGGCTGGAATAAAGTCGATGCATTGCCATACCTCAAAAGAGCGTTGCGAGATGGACCCGGGGAAGCTGCACTTCGCGCTTTTCGCCGTTCCGGTGGTACGGAATGGGATGAGTTAGTGGAGGTAGCCTCATACTACTGTGGTCAGTTGGTAACGCTGAACCCCCGTTCCACTTTCCTAAAGAGGATCCAGGGTAAATAGGAAAAACTCGCGCCTATGGGATAGCTTTGCAACAAATGTTGTTAGAGGTTTACCCAGGGACGGGATTAGATTCTCCTGCGCTGCATGAAGATCTACAAACTCAGTTTGTAAAAGGACTTCGAGATGATGACGTGAGAGCGGAAGTCATCTCTAAATGGGAGCCCGGTATGAACTTCATGCAGGTATTGCGGATAGTAGATGCCTATGAACAACGGTGTATACTATTCGGAAAATATGCTAATCCAGGGAAAACTTCTCGGGTTAACATAGTGGGTTCTACTTGGTCACAAGTAGAGGAAGATACCTACAGGTGTCAGGAAGCGGAAATAGAGGATATACTCTCTAATGTCCGCTCGATGGTACTCGGAAGAGGAGGTTTCAATAGACGGGGACGTGGAAGAGGTCGAACCCCTAGCTTTGGAAGGAACAGCGATGTGCCTTCTGTGGCAGAGGCAAAACCAATAACCACTGATCCTGAAGGAAATTCCTCAGAGGTTATGAAGTTGTTGACCAAAATCAATGAAAGACTGAATCAGGTGGAGAAAAACCAGCTGGATGTCCGACGTTGTTGGCGGTGCAACAAAATGGGACATATCTCTCCAGATTGTCCAGAAACCCGGAACGTTACTACGGTGGAAACATCTCGTAGTCTGCCTGCGTTGATGGTTGCCTCTCAGAGTGAACCGGAAAACAAAGGAGGACTGTAGCGAGTGGCAACACTGCGGTCCGGGAAGGAAAGTGCCAGGAGACACAAACCTGTGAGATGTATAAGGAGGAAAATATTTCCAACTTACCAGAAAAGGGGAAGATACAAAATACGGTCGCAACGATCTGTAGTAAGTATCTTTCACCCGGGCATCCTTGTCTGCAATGGCTTTGTCAACGCGGATGGGATCTTGGAACCTTGGATGGAATCTCACGGTTTATAAGACAACCGTCCCCTTTAGGAGGACGACGTTGGTATGTGCCGGCTAGAATTCAAGGAAGAAAGGTGGATCTATTGTTGGATACTGGTGCTAGTCGCTCTGTGTTAAACAACGGACTCTATCAGTCTCTTGGATTTGCGCAGGAATGTCATGTTCCTGGAGCCTCGGCAAAAGCTGCTAATGGTACTCATATGAGGTGCTATGGTAGTGTGATTATTCCAGTCTCAATAGGTAACACTGAATTCGTATGGGGTCCCATACTCAGTGATATCGAAGAAAGTGGAATATTAGGCGTAGATTTTCTCACCCTCTATGGAGGCTCTGTAGATCTACCCGATGGCACTCTCCGACTCAAATTTCCTGAGTTAATGGAAGTGGAATGTAGTTGTCGACGAATTTCTTCATTGATTTCTGTTCGACAAGATGTGGGCATCCCCCCCCAGCAGATGGTTAATGTCCTGATAGCTGGGGAAGGTGACTTACCACGTGGAGATGCACTTTTCGAGCCAGACCCAGAACTGTTTTCTAAAAAAGGAATACAGGCCTGGGATACCCTGATCGGAAGTGCCAGAGAAGGATCAATTCCTATAAGTAATCATACCTCCGGGTTGATTAAATTAAGGAAGGGTGATACATTGGGCTGGGTAACTCTAGCTCATGTGGATGGCCTAGTGGACTCCAGTCCACAGGGAATCACACCTATTCCCGTTTCCGAAATAACCGGGGAAGATGGACAATCTAAACTGGAAAGGTCGGACTTAATAGGAAATGATTATGAAGAAGTGCGGGTTAGTGCTATCGATAAAGGAACGGGATCCCTTCCAGTTCCGAGTCCATTGCACGAAACTCTGGAAGCTTTAGTTCAGACGACAGACACACTAAACAGTGGGGAACGACATGAACTAAGGATTCTTTTGAAGAAGATGGAGTCAATCTTTACTCGACCTGGAGATCCCTTGGGGAGAACGGATCGAGTAGAACACATGATTGACACTGAAGGTCATCAACCTTTCCGCCTTCCTTATCGACGGCTACCTCCGGTAAAACGGGAAGCTTTAGAAGAGGAAGTAGGGAAAATGATGGACCAGAAAGTAATCATCCCCAGTGCAAGTCCTTGGGCTAGCCCAGTGGTAATGGTTACTAAAAAGGATGGTACTTGCCGATTCTGTATTGATTACAGAAAATTGAATGGTATCACCCGGAAGAATGCCTACCCAATACCCCGGATCGATGAGAGTCTCGACTCTCTGGGAGGGAACCAGTGGTTTTGTACTCTGGATCTCCAGTCTGGATATTGGCAGGTAAAGATGAACAGTGGCGATCAGTCTAAAACGGCATTCACCACTCATCAAGGGCTTTACGAGTTCACAGTAATGCCATTTGGCCTCTGTAACGCTCCTGCGACTTTCGAATCCATGATGGATCAGATGTTGCGGGGTCTACAGTGGAAAAAGTGTTTGGTTTATCTAGACGACATAATCATCTTCGGAAAGAATTATGTTGAATGTTTAGAGAACCTGAGAGAGGTATTTGAGCGTATTCAATCTTATGGGTTGAAACTCAAACCTCAAAAATGTAAGCTGTTTCGCAAATCTGTGGAATACTTAGGACGGATAGTTTCTGGAAATGGAATCCGGGCAGATCCTTCTAAGTTGGAGGTAGTGGCTAATTGGCCACGCCCCCAGAATATAAAAGACATAAGGTCTTTCCTAGGATTTTGTTCGTATTACCGCGACTTTATCCCGGGTTTTTCTGAAATTGCACACCCTATGCAACAGTATGTAGTACTAGATAAGCCAGGGAAGCAAAAAGAGATCCAATGGACTCGGGAAGCTGAACACGCTTTTCTGGGACTAAAAAGAAAGTTTACGGAGACCCCCGTATTGAAATACCCTCTAGCCCAGGGTCGGTTCATTCTCGACACTGACGCTAGTAATGAGAGTATTGGAGCGGCTTTGTCTCAGATACAAGATGGTATAGAAGTTCCAATAGCTTTTGCCAGCAACAGCTTAAGTAAAAGTCAGCGGAACTACTGTACTACTAAGAGGGAACTCTTAGCGGTTGTGGTGTATGTAAGAAAATATCGACACTTCTTAGCAGGTGGAGATTTCATCTTACGTACTGACCATTCTTCTCTCAAATGGCTCTTTAACTTTAAAGACGCCGAGGGAATGATTGGAAGATGGCTGGCAGCTCTCTCCGAATTCGGGTTGACTAACTGCCAGATTGAACACCGGGCTGGAAAGTCACACATTAATGCGGATTGTCTCTCAAGGAGACCAGTGCGGAAATGTGGACGACCAGATTGCCGGGATTGTGGCGAGCATAGAGCAGTCATAGCTACTCTACGTTCCCAGAAAGTGAAGCCGCCATTAAACTATCAGTGGACACTAGAACAGATTAAGGAAAGTCAACAGGCTGACCCAGATTTGTTCTGGTTAACTAAACTGATAGCTAATGGACTCCATAGACCTACAGGACCCGAGATCTCGCCTGAAAACCGAGAATTTCGGAATCTATGTGGTCAATGGAAAGAGCTAGAGGTCCGTGATGGAGTATTATATCGATGGAGAACCACATTGCAACCACTTAAACGTGCTCTACAACTGGTGGTCCCTCGAGAATTACGATCCGGACTAATGACCCTATGTCATGAACATAGGAGTGCAGCTCATCTAGGACGGAAAAGAACGGTAGCCAGAATAAGGCGTCGTTACTACTGGCCTGGAATGGGTGCAGATATTCGAAGATGGATATCTGGATGTTCCATATGTAGCAAAGTCAAACCCTGGGTAGGACTCGGAAAGATGCCGTTACAACAGGAACTGTTTGGTGTCAGGTTTGCCAGAATCGCTCTAGATATCATATCTGGTATCGACGAGTCAGAGGAAGGAAATACCTGTATGATGGTGGTGATGGATTATTACACAAAATATGTGCAGATCTATCCCATGAAAAATCACAAAGCTGCCACGTGTGCGGAAGCTTTAGTGAAAAACTGGATGTTGCCTTTTGGAACTCCGAGCGTACTACATTCCGACCAAGGAAGGGAATTTGAATCCCAGATCTGGAAAGAAATGTGTAGGATACTCGAGATTAAAAAGACACATACGAATCCATATCATCCCCAATCAGATGGTATGGTAGAGAGATTCAACCGGACATTGATCCAGTGTCTTCGGACCCTGGTAGATGAAAATCGGAAGAATTGGGATGAATTAGCACCATTTATAGCTCACGCATATAATGGGACCATTCATTCAAGCACGGGGTGTTCACCTAATTTACTCGTCTTTGGCGAGGAAATAGTAATGCCCGCGGACATAGTCTATGGGGTTCCTGGAATGTCTACGGATGATCCTTGTCCCATAGGATTTGTCGAAAAACTCAGAGAACGTTTTATAGAGGGATATTACCTTGCAAGATGGAATCTGACGAAAGCAGCAGAGTGGCAAAAGATTGGACATGACGTCAATCTTAAACCACGTAAGTTCCGAGTAGGAGACCGGGTTGTACGATACCACACTCCGTTGGTAAAGGTAAAACTCGCTCCTAACTGGGACGGACCATTCAGAATTGTTCAATTATTGTCAGAAATGACAGTAGTGATAGAAGACGAATGGTCAAGAAGGCGTTATAAATCCCATGTAGCTCGTTTACGACTATGGGAAGGAAAGCGTGAATGTTCCGACTTTGAAGTTTCACACCCTGCTACAAAGCGGGATGTGTCACTGAACACGGGTCCTACTGGGAAACCAGGGAGGTCCCGGGTTCAAAGAGCCGGGAAGCCGGGTGTCAAACCCCCGTCAACACGGCGGAGGCAGACCCCGACAGGGAAGTCCCGGTCAAAGGTTACCGGGGTTCCGAGTGGGTGCTCGCCTACACGGCGAAAACCGGGACGTCCGCGGAAGGTGATTCCTACTTACGCTAACCTAAAAAGGGAAGTGTGGGTAGAAGAAAAACCTGACATGGAAAAGTCTAAATTTGCTACAAATCGAGCCGTGTATAATAAACATGGCCTCAGAGCAATGGAGAAGTTAAGAGGTTTAACTGTTCTCAAAATTATCCGCATTGCGCAAATCGAGAAAAAGAACTGGAAGGAGGAAATGAGGAGTTTCCTTTTCCACTATCACACAACACCACACTCAATACTGGAGTAAGTCCCGGTGAGTTGCTAATGGGAAGAAAGCTGTGGGACAAACTACCGAAAGTTAACATTGAGGAGGAAAAATTATCTGAAAAAGAACCTCATCTGCAAGCGCTATGCCGCTCGTAAGCAAAAGCAAAAGATGTATGCGGACAACTGACGCAGCACTTGTGTTAGTGACATCCAGGAGGGAGATACCGTGCTAGTAAAACAACTCCACAAATTAAACAAGCTCACTCCTAACTATGAGCCCATTCCCTTAGGGGTGATCCACAAGGAGGGAAATGCCATCATCGTACAGAGTCCCGGTGGACCGCAGCGCATGAGGAATTTTAAAAAGTTTGTGTCCAACTCAAAAGATGCTGTGGTAGGTGATCGTGCTGAGGTTGCTGAGCCATTGGCCTCCACCCTACACAGGTAGAGCCCCAGGAGGTGGCTCATTCTATGGCACCTGACCTGGCCCCTGCTGCTACCTCACGGCCAGGTAGAGCTTGCCAGGCTCCAATCTGGTTGAAAGACTTTGTAACTAAGTAGTATGTTTCTCAAAGACTATAAAGAAGTGTTATATTCTTAAAGTGTAAAAGTACATATTAAACTAAATATTATATACCTATGGAGGAGAAGTACAATGAGCGTGTGAGGACGTGCGTGCTAGGCGTCCGGTGAAAATAGCGATCTGGAACGATCAAAAACACTAAAATGAACTAAATCATACTGGAATACGGCTATGAACGGTTGAGGAAACCATTGATGAAACTGTGAAATCTTCATATTACTGGATTAAGGAGTAATTGGTGATTACAAATCGGTCAGGTAAGGTGAGGGCAGGTGAGCGAAAATACCAGAGGTTGCCAGGGACGCGATACAGGTAAACAACGGCCTCAACATGAGCACCAGAGGTAAACAAGCGAACGAATCCCTTCAAGAATCAGTAAGCAGCATTTTGCAATCTATTAAGACAATGGACAAAAAACTAGATAAGCTTACAAAAGACAGAAACGAGGATAGCAAAATCATCGGAGAGAGCGGTGAGCAGATAAAGGAACTAAATGAAAAAATAGACAACTTCATCACTGAAAAACAACAAATAGAGGTAGAAGTAGAAGCCATCACAAACAGAGTAGTTGACATAGAAGCTGACTTATACAAACTAAAAATGGCAAAAAGGCAGGTAGATCGAGAAACAAAGGGACTGAACATCATATTTAGGGGAGTACAGGAAAACCCGAATGAGCGCATGTATGAGGTAATGAACCACCTACTTAAAGATCTAGGGGCCACTTTCCCTTACTCGCTGACAAATGGAGCGTTTCGCTTGGGTAAACGCGCTGAGGGCCAATTAGGCAACCGTCTAGGGCGCCCCATAAAGCTAATACTGCTAACAAGACAACAGAAATCTGAGTTGTATGGTCTGAAATCCTTGAAAAAGGACAATGAAGTCTTCAAAAAAATCAGTTTCTCAAACGATCTGACAGACGAAGATCTAATCAAACAGCGTGAAGCGCAGCAGATCTTTGCCCAAGCAAAAAGCCAAGGAAGAAAAGACGTCAAGATGAAAGGTTTAAAGGTAGAAATAAATGGTACTACTTATAGTAGGAAAAACTATGATGAACTACCCGGTAATCTATCACAAGAAAACTGCTCCACCCTAAAGAAAGGCACAAGCGTCTATTTCCAAGGGCACACAAGCCCACTCAGTAACCTTTTTAGGTGCAAAATCTATGACGACGAACTTGATCACACCTGTGAATCAGCTGAGCAAGCTTATGTAATGAAAATGGCAAAAGCGCATGCAGACGAAATTACAGCTAGTCTAGCCAGAAGAGAGAAAAACCCATATAAACTGAAAAACCTAGCGAGACGCATCAAAAAATCTGATGAGTGGAAAAAAGACGAAGAACAAATTCTAAAGGAAATTGTATGGAGTAAATTTGAATAACACACCCATCTGGCAAACAAACTTGTTGACCTGAAAGCCACGCACTTCTATGAGGCAACACGTGACCCCGTGTACGGCTGCGGCCACCAGCTCGCAGACGTGGCCCAGTGCACTGAACCGCCGGCTAGCAAACCCACCTGTGAAAATCGAATGGGCGTTATAATACGAAAAATAGCCATTGAACTCCAGAAAAGGAAGGAGGAGGAAGAGGAGGAAGAGAGAGACAGGGAGGAAGAGAAAGAAGGAGAGGAAAACCAAGCAGAAACAGAAACAGAAGATAAGTGAAATAATAACTAACAAGTATGACTAAATTTAGAATACTTCTGGTGGCTGACTCGCGCGCGAGGGCCACCCGGTCTATGGTATTACAGGAATTGGCCAAGCGAAACATGTACGATATACATTTTGACTTGCTATTTTTTCCTGGGGGAATGATTGAAAGTGTTACTGATAAAGAGATAGAAATCATCCAGTACAGGAAAACCTATGATGTGCTATATCTAGCAGCAGGGGCAAATGACTTAACCGGGCACCGAAACATAACTCCCCGCTTCAATGGATCAGATCAGATCACCGCATACTTAACCCGTGAACTAGCACAGGCAAGAGAAAAACTTGAAACGCACGCCAAACTGATTGTCCTCTGTGAGGTAATTGGTATTAACTTTGAAATGTATAATATACACGGCGCACCTCATAGAGAAGAACAAAAGCATATTGATGGTTCAATTTTTGACTCCTCAATAGCAGTAAACTGCCTAAATAGCATGCGGAACGCGACCACGCCACATTTCATTCAACATGTACACAAACCTCAAACGAAATACCTGTCTCACCGATATGCCTCCACCACCACTGATGGTATACATTTCACAGTAAATACCAAGTTGAAACTTGCAAGAAACCTGGCTTATACCTTTTATAACAATATCCATGCAACCTGCAACTAGTATACCAACCTGAACCGACATCACCGGGCACCATTATCGTATCAATTATCGCATCAATAATGAACTCTTTAACAATTACATTCTTGTAATGCCAAATGACGTTACAGTCAACGATACAACAATGGTAGTACCCCATTGTGGAGAAACATAATGATGGGAAACCATACCCGAATGCCTATATGTATCGGATGGCTATGTGGAAAATCACATGCCAATAGTAAAAGGATTAACTATAACACTTGTAAACAAACTTACCAAAAGGTGTGGATAAGCACACGCACGCGATAAATACATGCTCTGTTTACACTCTACACAAGTTACACGTTTTGATCTTTTGATCACTCTACCTTTTACTAAATTCTAAATTCATATTTATTTTATGTGCCGACAACACATAAACTGAAATACCTATATAATTTTCTGATGGTTATGTGGAGAAGCACATGCCAAACATAAAGCTAAAACATGAAATAATAATTATAACACCAGTAAAACAAACATACCTAATAGGTGTGGATAAGCACACACATGTGAAAAACTGCATGCCCTGTTTACACTTTACCTGAGTTACATGTTCTGATCTTTTGATCGCTCTACCTTCTTTTGCTTATATCTATGTCCTTATCTACTGAACTACTGTATAGTTAAAAGTGTGGAAAAACACACGCATACTTACTCATATGTTATATAAATTATAAAATTTATTATATAAAACTTCTTTGACCTCAAATCAACCACTAGAGTGTGGATAAACACACAAGGACAAGTATATTCTATACCATACTAGAAGCAATAAACCAACACTCAACATCAACTCAACCCTTAACTTATTTTTATTTTTTATTTTTTTATCTTTATTCTAAGAAATAGAATAGTATGAATTCTTAACTGAAACACTACCGGATACCATACTCTCACGACTCATGCTCTCGACTATTGGGGATGACAGTTGCGAAATACAAGTGCAACTGTCGTTCAACAACAATTTTCATTTCATTTCAACAATACAGAACAAACACGGATAGGGTACTGGAGGTCATGGAGATCGTTTCTATTCTCAATATTTTAAATGAATGATAACTCACTAGAAATACCTGGCAAGGGACTCCATATTGCACACCATAATGTCTGCAGTATTAAAGGAAAACCAGATCTAGTTAAGGTACAAATCAAACTCGCTAAAGCAGACATTTATACAATATCAGAAACATGGCTAGATAAAGATTACCCCTCAGAAGTATTACAGATCGAAGACTACAATCTAACCAGATGGGACAGAAGCTGGCTAAACGAAAAGGGTGAAACCAAAATTGGCGGAGGCATAGCAGCTTATGTAAAGAATGACATCACCGATACCACTAGCGAACTTGACCAACTAAATATTGATATAAGTACAGAAGATATTGAATGCAAATGGCTAAAGCTCGAACCATCGAACCAAAAGAAGCTTATCATAGGCATAGTATATAGACCACCTGACTATAGTGCACAAAACGCAGTAAGTTATTTAATAGATACTATTGAAAAATTAAGAGAATCCTATAACAAGCATGAGTATGTCATCTTAGGGGATTTTAATATAAACTACAAGGAAGAAAACTCTTATGAACTGAGAATCTTAAAAGATCTGGTCAACACAACTGGGTTACAACAGCACATCAACACTCCAACCCGCTATGATAATACTATTGACTTAGCCTTCTCGAACATAGCACATGTTACAAATAGCGGCACAATAACATATAGCCTCAGCGACCATCGGGCCATATACATCACAAAAAAGAAGAAGAAAGAAGAATATGAACTTAAACAAATCCTAGGGAGATCGTATAAAAACTACAATAAAGGTAACTTCCAACAAGACCTAAGTATGTACGACTGGGCACCGTTCTACCAATGTGAGGACCCTAAAGAATTTTGGGATATACTAGCTGGAAACATAAAGCGTTCCCTAGAAACCATGTGTCCCCTAAAAAACCTACAATTTAAGAGTAAAGAGAGTCCTTGGATAACACCACACTTAATAGGGGAAATAATTGAAAAAGACAGCATGGAAGCATGCCCTGACAACAAACGATCCAGAGGATTATACGTATCCCAAACAAGCAAGAAACAACTGTAAACAAAGTGTAATAAATGCCAAAAAGGACTACATTCAAAGTAACATGCATGAAGACCCAAATAAATTTTGGAAAAGAATAAAACAAATAATTCCGGACAAGGTAACAACGAAACAAATCACAATTGAAAATCTAGAAACTGAGGAGCGAATTCCGTGTGACGAAACAGCTGAATACATCAACAATTTTTTCACGCAAATAGGGCCGAAACTCGCACAAAACTTCCATGAGGAGTGGAAAAACACTCGGGAAGCGGAAGAAAATATTGCAAAGAAAATAAAAATCACAGAAAAAGAAGTAGAACAACTAGTTAATAAATTTAACATTCATAAATCCTCAGCAATAGACTTCCTCTCAACTCGGATACTAAAAGATGCATTCCAAAAGCTTACCAAACAACTAACATATATATTTCAACTAACAATAGACACTAGTATTTTCCCAGACGTCTGGAAGGTAGGGCGTATTACACCAATACCAAAGAAAACCAATAGCCTGAAAGTTACCGACCAACGACCAATATCAGAACTTCCACTCCCCGGAAAGATCCTAGAAAAGTTAATACATCAAAATGTCCTTGAACACCTACTGGAAAATAACCTGTTGAATAAAAACCAAGGGGGCTTCCTACCTAAAAGATCGATGATAGGAACTATTTCTGAATACACTGATGACCTCTTCGAAAACATAGATAATAAAGAAATAACTTTAGCAGTATACATAGACTACGCTAAGGCCTTCGACACGGTAGATCACAGCATACTAAACAAAAAATTAGTAACCTATGGCCTTCACGAAACAACATGTGCATGGATACACAACTACTTAAGTAATAGAAAACAGTACACGATAGCAAATAAGAAATGTTCCTCAACCAAAGACATTACACATGGAGTACCCCAAGGGTCCACATTAGGACCTCTTCTGTTCCTAATCTATATAAACGACATAGATTCCCAAATAGAAAATTGTAAAATAAAATTATACGCAGACGACGCTGTTCTTTACACAGCACACAAAGACCCAAACACAGCCTTCATGGCCCTACAAGAAGACCTAAATAGGCTAGCAAAATGGTGCGCAAACAACAAGCTCACTATCAACACCAGCAAGACAAAACTTATGCGTTTTGGTACACACCAGAAACTAAGGGAAGCAGAAATACCAAAAGTTATGCTGAACAATGAACAACTGGAAATGGTTAAAACATTCAACTACCTGGGGGTAAAATTGGATGAGAATCTTAACTTTAACGCACATATAAACAATCAAATACAGAAAGCTGGATACAAACTGCATCTCCTTACACTTATTAGGAAATTCCTGACCACGCAGCAAGCGATAAAAGTGTATAAAGCAAAGATACTACCTTTCTTTGAGTATGGTGACGTATTCATACATAACTGTAGTCCTACCCTTTTGGATAAACTGCAATAAATGCAAAACAAAGCACTGAAGGTATGCCTAAAAGTAAATCAATATACTAATACAGAAAATACAAAAAAAAAAATTTCCAACCACGACGAAAGTCAACGGAACGAAAAAAATACACTAATTCAATATACTAATACAGCCCTAATCCACAGAAATAGCGGGATAAACCTGTTAAGAGAGAGACGGGAATCGCATATACTGAACGTAGCCTACAAACGAAGTCGACTAGAAGCATATAAAAATGCACTAAGCATAGTCAACACTAGAACAAACACTGCACCAACACTAACGCAGAAAGCCTTCAAAACTGAGACCTACAGACGTAGTGTATTATACAAATCAGCAAAGCTATGGAACATACTTCCCACAGAAATGAGATTAATAGACAGCTATAAATTATTTAAGGAAGAAAACAAAGCACGTCTACTTACCAGACAACTAACATACTAGACAGTAAAATACTGAAAATTGAGTTATCATAACGATCTACATTGAGATAATCTATACGATACTCCAACCCAGACCCTACCCACATTTAAGAAACTGATGAAGAATATCATTGTATATACCATTGACATGTCAATATTAGAAAACAAATGATAGTATTAATATCTGTTAAATGTAAACTAGAAATCTCCTAGATGTACATAGTTATTATTATTATACTTCATAGATCAATTAAGGCAAACATAAATGGCCCTGGAGCCTACCGAAAATAGGACATTCCAGTCCTAGTAGTTCAACTCCAGAATAAACATTATCCAAAAAAAAAATCCAAAAAAAATGCACTAACTCAGTGTAAATACATACTGCTCCTGGGGGTAAAGTTAGTGTACACAGAATGCACTGTACGCCATGAATCTTTGTACTGGTGCCTTTGGATACTGACAGACTGCCGCTTTGGCGAACAGACTGCATCCTTTGAACCTTACCTGCACGCTTTGGCTGACAGACTGCATGCTTTGACGAAATAACACATTTTGATTGGTCGAGAGGCCGACAACAGAATTCTAGGCCCAAGATTCAAAAATGGCGGATCCCTTCAATTCGCGAGTTCTGTGGCATCGTACAGTAACCACGGAGCGAGTTAGTGCGAAAATACATCAAACATCAAGGTGGAGTACGATAACGAACCACATGATACACTTTAGATAGCTTAGATATGCGAGTAATATCGATTTCTATATGTTCACGGGCCGAGCGGGTGACTCGTCGATGTCAACAAATAGCGGAGACACTGCACAGCTCGAGTATCGCTGTCCGACGGGACGATCGAGCGTAGCAGGGTGACCCAGCGTTAATTTATGCGGCGCTATAATGTATTCGCGCCTGCGCGGTGATCACTTCCGGTTATCAACATCCAGCGTGTCTGCTAACGTACACATCGTCTTTGCGAGTTGTAAAATGTGACTTCGGCGTCGAATTACGGTCAGTTTTAGCGCATTAAGACTGAATTAAGGTATATAATAATATGAAACCATAGTGATGGTGCCAGTACAGGGTAGATTTACTCGTTGTTTCGGAGAAATTCGTTCTGAACGAGCCGGCACGGCAAGTTCAGAAATAACTCATAAATCTAGCCTGTACTGGCACCATAACTATGGTTTCACATACTACTATCTGTTTGAAAAATGCCTTTATTATCCAGTAAAGTTATGTGGTAAAGATTATATCCATATTGATCCTATGAATACTCAAAAGACTTTGAAGATACCTGAAGAAGAAAAGACTCCTATTAATGGGCACTGTTAAGCATATAGTAAACCAAAAAAAGTATATAATCCTTTAAAACCTTTAAGGGCGAATGATGCCTTGAGGCATCATCCAGCCAAGGGCGAATGATGCCTTGAGGCATCATCCAGGCCAGGGCGAATGATGCCTTGAGGCATCATTTCTCAAAAACCTACAAAATCGTTTTTAACAAAAAATAATGGAGGAACATTAATGAAATTTTCACAGAATGTGTGTATGATACCATTATTAACATTTATATTCAAAAGAAATAAAATATTTAAGATTATATATCACATCACGTGATTAAACAATTGAATTATGGGTTTTAACAACTGTGTGCCCGTCCCCTAGCGGTATACTAAATAGACAATAATCGATGGTTTTGTGGACAGGCGGCCGTAAACCACGAGACACGAGGTTGACGCGTAGTAATACACAAGCGCTAGCGAGTGTATTACGATGTCAACCGTGAGTGGTTTACAGAGCTGCCTGTCCACAAAATCATCGTTTGTTGCATTTATTATCCATCTTTTCGAATAAATTAAACCCAGTAATTGCCATGTTAATGGGTATAACACTATGAACTATTACTTTGCTCTATAGCAAAAGGGACTATTTTTCCCGTATACCATGGTTTTGAGGCCGTATACCACAGGTTTGAATCTGTATACTACAGTTATGGTATCTGACAGGTTTTATACAATGGGTAGTGGTTTACTGAGTCCCCATACATTTTCAATGGGGGCTTTGTATACGATGGATAATAAAGTGCCACCAGCACCCGTCCTCAAGGTGGTAGGTTGGCCCCAGGCACCCGTCCTTAAAGGGTTAAATAAGAAGAGGGGAGATATCGTAGAGCCATTCCGTTTACTCATGTTAATTCCAATAAATCAAGTCAAGTACTGCATGGTTGGACGTTATATATGTACTATATACCCAAATTTTTTTTTTAAAATCATTAATCTAATTTTTAACAACCGATATGTTAATAAATTTGTATGGCAAGGTGGTCCGTATTTTAGTGTACAGACCAGCGGTCCGTACAGTATTTTTACGTCATATGCCGAAACGGTGCGTATTTACAGCATATACGGCATGGGTATATAGTAAAGTACAGCTGATGTTAGTGTAACATCTCTACTTTCAATTGAATGATCAAACCAATGTGTAAAAAATTCCTATATATCCACAAAACCTTAATCATTAAACCTACTGAAATATCCACGTAGCACGTTTTTGGTAATAGGCTAACTTATCCACGTATCATGTGTGCATATTATGAATTGGGAAAAATATTCTTTTTTTTCAAATTTTTTGCTTAACCCTTTACGGGCGCGGGGGGGGGGGAGTGGTTATTTAACCATAATATATCAGATACTATATGAGAGTATATCCACGTTTGCATGCTGTAGGCCCTACTGTCCATTGTAGCACCAAAGTTTCAGTTTTCAACCTTAAATTTCCATTATTTCTTGGGGAATATGTTTAGAATTCTTAAAACACATACATTGCCTATACAGTCTTACATATATTGCAATTCTATAAGACAAACTGGAAATATTGATAAATTTCTGTGTATTATATATGGGTCATTCCACCAGAAAATGTACTTTTGGTAAAAAAGGGGTAAAAAAATTAAATTTGCCCAAACCAAATTTTCTTTTACTTGTGTGCAAAATATACACTTTCAAGTTTTAGGAAAACATGATTCAACTGGGATATTAGTGGGGGGTCAGTTTTTGTAAGGCTGCAAAAATTGTAAATATTATTGCTGTCACGTCCAACATATAAAAAAACAATCATACAAAAACTGATGATAGAGAAATATATTTTATTTTTTGTAAGACATCAAGTTTGTACCCAGTATGTCAAGCATAGACTGATACTATAGACAAGTGGAAATAGTGAACTACTTATACAATCTTTTTCTGTGCTGCCTCAAAGATGCACATACAGAAGGTGTTCTCCAAGGGATTACAGAATGAATTTTGTTTTTTCTGTCACTATCTAAATACAAAAGTTTCATGTTTTTAAATCACAGAATTACTTTTATAGGTTATATACATGATCTATGTCAAAATAGAAGATGTTCCATGCATTATTTCTTGAGCTAATAGCTTCTGGGAAAAAGGTTTAAAAATCTCTCGGACGTGATATTTTTAATAACAGACATGATGGAACAGTAAATTCCACTTTCTTGATGAGAAATCGGAAATATGTCCCAAATTATTAAAAGTTCATGTTTCCTTTTGAAAATACATACATTATCTTCAATTGAACCACATATAAGAGTATCTTAAATGCCAATGACCTGTTATTTTTCTTGAAAAACTACAATGAATGTCCAACTCTTTCTTTCTGATCACACTCAGAATAAAGTAAAGTACATTTTTCTCTTACATTTTGTGCTAAAAACTGTCTAGAAACCTTTTTTCTTTGCTTTTAAATGCAAAAAATGCTAACTTTAACCTTAATATTCATTGAAATACCACATTTTGTGTAGACATTATAAATCTCTTGGACGTGATATTCTTGATAACGGACGTGACAGACCAGTAACTTCCACTTCCACAAACATGAAATATGGACCAAAATCTGAAAAACTTTTGTTTGTTTTTGCTAATATATACATGATTTTCAATTCAACAACCTATAAGAGTACCTTAAATGCCAATGACCTGGTTTTTTTTCTGGAAAAACTGCAAAGAATATGAAACTCTTACTTCTGATGCCACTCACAATACAGAAGAGTACATTTTTCACTTACATTTTGTGCTAAAAAAATGTCTGCAAATCTTTTCTCTATGCTTTTAAATGCCAAAAACGCTAACTTTAACCTTAATATTCATCCAAATGCCACATTTTGTGTGTACATCATAAATCTCTTGGACGTGATATTTTTAATAACGGACGTGACAGACCAGTAACTTCCACTTTCTTGATCACAAACATGAAATATGTACAAATTGCTGAGAAAATCTTCTTTGGTTTTACAAATATATACATCAGCTTCAATTCAACCATATATAAGAGTACCTTAAATGCCAATGACCTGGTTTTTGGGGAAAAACTGCAAAGAATATCAAACTCTTGCTTCTGATACCACTCAGAATACACAAGAGTACATTTTTCATTTACATTTTGTGCTAAGAACCATCTGCAAACCTTTTCTCTATCTTTTTAATTTTATCTTTTTCTCATCTCCTTGTTCCTCCAGTCCTTAGATGAGTCCTTTGGAGGTTTCCTCTCATCCGGAGGTAACGGTTTACACCCCATGCTTTCAAGGTATGGCTCATATGAAGGGGGCCATCCATAAAGTATGTATGCACTGAGGGGGGGGGGGGGGGGTAGTGGGGATAGGGTGGTTAAAATTTTGTGCATAGCCTACTTCTGTGTTTTATTGTGAAAGAAAAAAAGGTATGGGGGGGTTGGTAGGGTCGAAAATTTGAGATATTGTGTGTACATACTTTATGGATAGCCCTAAAACTGAAAAAAGAGAAAACAAACAAATTAGCAAACTACCTATTAAATAACATTTAAAAGGTACATTTGTTTTCAAAAATTGTGTTCTTTGTATGACTATTGTTCAGACTTATATTTAGAATAGATATTTTGCCCACAAACTTAATATGATGGCTGTAAGAACAAAAATATTACCAAAATCAGATTTTTGCCAAAAATGTCAAAAAAAGATTTCCTCAAAATGATTTATTTTTTTCATCACACCATAGAATATAACCGTCTTCAGTATTCCAGGTGATTTTATCCAAGGTTTGTCCAAGTCTTATAGTTCAGGTATGGTTTTGAAAAATCATGCATCACGTCTGACATGAAAATAAACCACTATTGGTAGTAGCTCAATCTCATAATCATTTCAATTTTCGATTAGATATGGAGTACAATAGGCAAACATTAAGAAGAATCAAAACAGATGATCCTAACCCTCATTTTCATACTTGTTATGAGATGAAACCAAACTGGGCGTCACGTCCGACATATATATATCGGACGTGACGGCGGCTACAAAAATGCATGAAAAAAATATATTTACATGTGGACTTTCTTCACTTTTTCTCCCTAGACTTATGAAATGACACTTGGTGCACATAATGAACAACTTTCGTTACTGTATTCTTGTATTTTAATCTCATTCAAACATAGTTCCTAGTCAATTCGATGAAAAAACTTCACCCATATCACGTCCGTGATGGCTATTACCACATGATAGGTGTACAACCTGAGTCCAGATACTACACAGTCTTTTAAACATACATTTTGTCATTGGGAATAGATCGTAATATATATATATATTCTGCACCTCTTTGCACATTTTCTCATAGATCAATCGAAAGAAGAATTTCCATGTCGGACATGATATGGCTAAACAAATTTTTTTGAAAAATTCACTAAGACATTGAAAATACCCCCAACCTTTCCAGTAGTGGCCATGTTGGGAACTCATCAATCTACTCTTTTATTCAAACCACAAACTTTCGGTAAATACTTGTGAACTTTTCAAGAAAATGGATTCTACAGAATCACAAACTCCAAGTTATCACTATTAACACAGAAAATCATGTCCAGGATGGAAAAATAATGCTAGCATCGAAGAAATCTGCACTACTCACATGAGCTGGATGTCTCCTCAAGCCGCTGAACCGCCGGAGTGGAGGCGAATGCACAGTTAAAAGGGATAATATCCGGTTCTTGTGATCAGCTTTCCCGCCTTCGATGGATCTCTCGGACGTGATAAATGATTCCTTCAAAATTACTTTCCCTGTTCTCGCATAGTGAAGGCACTTTGGAAGCATTTTATTACTCTTACACTACAGACCCTATGGCCACATTATTCAGTAATTTTGTACCAAGTTAGCACCAATATGGAGAAGTGGAGAGTGCTAAATGCAACTCATCACATACGTGATATCAATTGTGTAAAATCGATTTTTTTTCGTAATTCGGCTGGGAAAAAAACCCTGTTGCAATTGGCCTAAAATCATATACATATGTGAAAAATTGATGTATGTCCAGAGTTTTAAGGGCATGTTTGGGAAATATACCATTAAAATATATTGTCATCAGGCTATGCCAAATATAACCTATAGCATTTGCTGAAAAAGCACACTTTTCATTGAAATACACTTAAAAAATTTGCGGAGCCTTAGAAATAAGGGAAAATACTACTAAACAACAGCCAATTTACATAACTTCAGGAAATAAATCAATTAGGTAATATATATTAATAGTTTCCACAAAAGAAATAGTGCTAAACTTTAGAAATATCAAAAAGACATGCACTTTTTTGCTAATTTCTCACTTTGAAAGTCCACAGATTAAAAAAAATGCAGATAGACCAATAAAAGTAATGATTTTCTGAAAGGGCAGGGTGTTTTCTTTGCACAGAAAAAAAAATTAAATTAAAAAAATTCATTTATAATGAAATTATAGCCCATTAACCCCCAAAAAGTATGATTTTCACCAAAAGTATATTTTCTGGTGGAATGACCCATATAAATACTTCCACAGAACGTTGGAACAAAATATCCATGTAGCATGTTTTCAAGTTTCACCAACCTTCTCTTTGCCCCAACTTTTTAATTTTCTTTAAATATTTATTCAGATTTTGACAAATAATATTTCAATGCGAAATTCATAGGGAAAATATAAAATAAACACCTCTGGTATGGTAAAAAAAGTTATTTAAAGAATAGATTTCTCCAGTGCATTTCTATGCTCATTTTTGGTGATTTTTCACCTATTTTGACCTCCCTGGAGACCAATATATTGATATTTGACCTATGAAACTTATATTCCCCCTCGACAAGATCGATCATTTAAATCTAAAAAAAAACATATGATACACTTGAAAAATTCTAGAATCCATGAAACGACTATAATTGGATCAAAGAACTATACGTATTACCATTTAGTACTTTGATTGGATACCGGTATGAACTGGTTTCGTGAGAATGAACAGGAGTCAGGACTCAGGAGTGCTCTATGACTGTGTTGTGACATTGCAATGCCAACACTTGACTTGACTTATGAGTGATTATTCAATGAATTGTGCACCTTCCCGAATTGGTGGGTCTCTCAAACACTCCTTGGTGTCGTTTGTGAGTTTGTGTTCTGTGATTTTGGGTTGTTTTGATTTCTGTTTCTTCATCTGAGCGACTGTTAGAACCATCTAGCGAAGTAGATCCGTACCAGTGTGAGTGAGAATGTTTGAAACACACTGCGCCGCTCCATTTGAGAGAAAAAGCACTTTGCTCGAGCGATGCAGTGTATGTTTGAAGAGAATACTATAGCGCCGTCTGGTGGGAACTAGATCAAACCAACATGGCCGCTCCGGACGGGTTGATCGGCACTATCGGCGATGATGATGACGTTGCACTCGTAGAAGAAAGTTCAGAGAGTGAAGATGAGGTAAAAGATTGAACGAATGATGCAGAATTAGGAATAATAATTCATTTTTTCAAAGAACAGCATGTGCTTAATTAGAAATATTTCGTGCCTTTCCGTCACTTCGTCCATTATCGCTCAACACGTGTGTAGGCCTACTGTGCCAAGTTTACTCAAAATACTGTTTTGTCGTGAGGAATATTGAAGACAAACTTATAGTATGACATTTAGTAGCTCATATGAGTTGAGTGTGACTACTATTTCTTGTTCTACTTATACTGTATGATGAATTATATCATCGATATTCTGATCAACAAGTCCCTCAGTCGCCTGGTGAAATGTAGCCAGGTTAGCCTACGGTTCATGGACGCCTTGAGCCCGGGACGATTCGAGCCCTGGACGCCTTGAGCCTTTCTGTGGACGCCTTGAGCCTACCCTGTGGACGCCTTGAGCCTACTCCATTTTGGTTTCCTTGAGCATCTAGATGTAAAAAAACTTCGAAAGTGTACTTATAATGGTTTATAGTCATATATACTCAACCCTAACCCTTACCCAACCCTTTTCTAACCCTAACCCGCTAATCGGAACTAAAATGAGGTAGGCTCAAGGCGTCCACAGGGTAGGCTCAAGGCGTCCACGTTTTCGCGCTGACAGGAGGCTCAAACGGTAAAAGGCTCAAGGCGTCCAATTCCCCTAGCCTACCCGGCCCTGTCACAAACACTGAAACAGGGCCGGCCGGGTTCCCTTGACATAGACTATGATACTCATTGATAGAGCCCTCCACCGGGTCGTCATTTCTCACTGAACGCCATCTGACATGTATGTAAACAAAATTGAATCGACAAATATGTACCTATTTCTCTTCGCCAACCATCAAAATAGCCGTATCTAACTTTACAACTGTGTATTTAGACGTAGTTTTCCAGTGGAGCTTTGCTGGTTCTCAGATCCAGCCATTTAGTTCGGTTTTTCTCGCTGGTTCCCTAACTGCATAGTGCCTCGCATAATAATAAAGAACAGCTGTTCACCCCTGAATGGAGATCAGGGGTGAATTCTCCGATCCGGCCTGGAAATAGGTGGCGCTACGAACCCCCGCCGCGGCCATCTTGGCAAGGCACCTACACAGTGCTAAGTCTATGGCAAATTCAAACGTCCATTTCTGCTATAATTCAACATGTAGGGATGTCTAAAGTAACTCGCAGGCCTTCCCCTTGACAAAACCAGACAATCCTTGCAGTTTCAGATCAAATGAATACGTGATGACCTCAGTTTAGCCTCCGAACGCGATGTCAACAAATAGTCGAAACAACCGTTTTTCTTCGAGCAGGCATATTTAAATTATGTCTGAATAATGTTAATAATCCTATTTAAACTATTTCATGTGCAAAATTCACAGGAGGAGGTCGATTAATATAGTTTATCGCCATTTCAAACTCTGACAGCGCTTTGTATTCACCAGCAAAGATGGCGGATCGAGCCGTTGTCAGGTAAATTTGCATAATTTGGAGGGTATTTTGAACCGGAAGTGTCCAGCCGGATCGGAGAATACTTTACCTAGGTGAAATGTAGTTTAATATACATAGTACTACAATGCTCTGTCCGCAATTGCTCAGGGACGAACCGAGTCGCACCACGCTGACTAGGTGAAATGTAGCCAAAGCATGACCCAAACTGCTTTGTTTCACATATCCTAATACTTTAATACTAGGAGCTAATGCTATTTCCATTTACAATGGAAGAGCGTAGTATACCTAAATTACTTCATGAAATAAAAGTAAGAGAATATCATAAGATATTATGTATATCAGCCATCTGTATTTGATCGATAATTAAGTATCAAGAATGTTTCAATAAACCTAGAGAATTTATTTGACACTGACAGTCATTCTCAAGTGTCATGAAGAGGATTACTTAATGAAACTAATTTCTGGTATTAAAATCAGTGTATACATCCTATTGCATTAAAAATGTCTCTGAATCAAGTCCTACATGAGTCTAAGCATAACAGGTTCAGTAACCTGGTCAGTGGATGAAGGAAGGAGTGTGTGTGTGTGTGAGAGAGAGTGGGGGAGAGGTGCTAATATGGAGTGACTGGGATGAGATAGTCATATGCCCACCAACCTCATACCTCCTTACTGGGTCTGTGCTTCTTTGAAGAGCATAGTGAATGGTCTGTCCCCATCAGAAGTCGAAGTTCCAATGCTATACAGTCAGGTGTGTCCCATCAGATTTGAACTGTACATGCATTGTAAAGTGGTAGGAGAGCAGAGAGCCAGGAAAACAGGCTCTTTGGTGGGGGCTATTTTCGCATGACTGTAGAGTTGTTTATTTCTATTTTCTGTCTCAAGCTGTCTGCTTCTGTCTGTCTCCCTGGCACTATCCCTGTCTATATAATGTATATATATATATATATTTAACTCTCTGTTTATATCTTTGTCTCTGTCCCTGTCTGTCCATATATATGTCATACTGTATCTTTGTCTCTGTCCCTGTTGTTTGGCATGTATGTTTGACTATTTCACTTTGTATGTGTCTTTCTGCATTACTGTCTCATTGTCTCTGTCCCTATCTGTATCTATCTGACTCTCTGTCTGTTTAACTGTCCCTATGTAGGGATAGATTTACTCGTTGTTTCGGAGAAATTTGTTCTGAACTTGCCGTAAACGGCTCGTTCAGAACGAATTTCTCCAAAAGAACGAGTAAATCTAACCCGTATTTTCACCATCACTATGGTTTCATATTATTATATAACTTAATTCGGTCTTAAATATCTAAAACGGACCGTAATTCGACGTCAAAATCACTTTTTACAACTCGCAAAGACGATCACCGCGCAGCCGCGAATACATGATACCGCCACATAAATTAACGCACGGTCATCCTCCTATGCTCGATCGTCCCGTCGGACAGTTGTACTCGAGCGGTGCAGTGTCTGACAGGGGTTCTGCTATTTGTTTACATCTACCAGTCACCCGCTCGGTTCGTGATCGTATCGAAATCGATTGATCTCGCATATCTAAGCTATATAACATGTTTCACGTGATTCGTACTCATATTCCACCTCAATGTTTGATAAATGTACACACTAACCTCGTTCCGTGGGTTCTGTACGATGCCACAGAACTTGCGAAGTGAAGGCATCTGCCATTTTTAAATCTTCCGTCCACAACCGTGTTGTCGGCCTCTCGACCAATCAGATTGGGTTATTTTTTCAAAGCATGCATTCTGTCACCCAAAGCGTGCAGGTAAGGCTCAAAGGATGCAATCTGTCACCCAAAACGTGCAGTCTGTCACTATCCAAGGTAACCAGTACAACGTTTCATGGCGTACAGTGCATTCTGTGTATAATAACTATACCCCCAGGAGCAGTATGTATTTACACTGACTTTGTGCATAGATATATAATAATATGAATTATGCTTTTTTAGTCGTTTTGAGGTCGAAAGTACCGGTATGTTCCTATTTAGAAATAATGAAATTAGATTATTTCCTAGTAACTGTTTTCTATATGATCGAGGCTACTTTAAAAGGGATGCGAAATCTTTTTTTTTTTTTAGGTTATACTCATAGGCCAAATTTCAAAAGATAACATGTTTCGATATAATTTCCCTCTTTCAGGGTACAAAAGTCAATAAAAAGAGAGCTAAGAAAAGGAGCATCACTAAAGCACCCGAGTTTGCTGATGCATTTGACTTCGACGACATAGAACAAGATCTCGGTGACTATGGTCTAGAGATAGCCATTCGTGATGCCAAGCCTAAAGGACGACCAACTACCCTGGACGAAAAGATATCTACTATGCGAAAGAAGAGGAAGAAGCAGGCGAAGGATGAAGGCATTGATGAGGAAGAAGAGGAGGCACAGGAAGAAAGCAGCAATGATGACCTGAGCTCTGAAGAAGAAGACGCTAAAATAGGTTTGTTGATTAAAGAATTTAAGATTGATTACTAGACAGCCAGGGTACCTCTTCATAAATGTTTACCTTTTGTTGAGGCTATAATGACCTAACATTTTTAGTCCCTATATACCCTCAGGTTCCCCTGGGACGTTAAACCACAAACAAACAAACCTAACATTTCCTCTGCACACCTCAATATGGTACATGTCTGCTATATGCTGTCATGGTATATAGACTGGACTGGATGGAGTTTTTGTATAGAACGTTATGACCCATCAGTACAAGGTACAAAACGAGATGAAAATTGACAGTACCCCTTTTACGTCGAGTTCCGTATTTATCGTCAATTTTCATCTCATTGTGTAACTTATACAAACATGGTTGGACGTTACATATTTACTATATATACCCAAATTTATTATGACAACGGGATGTATGTGACCAATTATTTCACCGTGTATTATTAACGTACAAAGACAGTAAGTCAGTTTCCATGCAATACACTTTTAAATTTTAAAGATCATAGGCCACCATCCTTGTCTTTGAAAGAATTTACCAACCCTATATTTTTTAGTATACTTAGGGGGCCTACATTTCCTATGTATATCAATCAAATGTAAATTGGACTAATATGCCTAGCTGGTTAGGTCAGACTCGACAAAATGTTATATTTCACTCATTTGGTTTTGGAATAAGCAAAAGGAACAAGATTAAATTGTTAATTGCCAGTATTTGAAAGTCACCACCTTGATATTGTAGGAAAACTGATTGTTTACTTCATATTTTTTAACTAAACGCGATTGAATGAAATCTGTTCAGAGTTATTTAGGTGAGTTTATAGGTACTGAGCTCGAAGATCGAGGTACAAAATGTACGTCTAAACAAGGAATAGATTTTATTAAGGCTTCCTTACTCTGTTTCCTTGGCTTGTTATTATGTACCTGAACATCATATAAAACACGGTACACCATTTTATTACTTACAGTTTTGAATAACAGCAAGTCACATGGTACTTTTCAGATACGATTAAGGAGAAGCGCAAAAAGAAAAAGAAAGGTCAAGCAGAGGAAGAACTGGTAAGTTGCTGAATGTAATAAATCCCAGGACCTCCATCATGTTCATCTATTGTAAAGAGTGGAAAAAAATAGTTCTTATGAAAGTCTGATTTCAGTTGGGACCTTACGTTTTTGGTCACAGGCTTATTTTTGTTAAAATATTTTACTCCTAAAACTGGTTCAGTATTAGAACAGAGTGGCTCAATCGAAAGGGAACAAAAGCAGTAGATGCTAGAAAGTTGAATTTCTAGCTAAAACCTATATTTACTAATATATTCATTTATCTTTTCCCTAGTATTTTTAGATGTTAGAAATGTTAAAATTAGCCAATCAGTCAGTGATAGAGCTGAGATAACATCTGAAATGGACTCGATCAATGGCTACTGAAGATGTACACCAGTTGTTTTGGTTTACCAAGTGATCGCACTCGGCCTTGCCTCGTGAAATTACTCAGCAACCAATCGATCTTAGCTTGTCTACCATAAGGACCTCCAGGCCCCTCAAAACTTTCCAGGTCTCCATTGTCTGGATTATTATGGTCAGAGTACAAAGAGACTTAACAAAGGTTCAACTACATACTATTTTTTAGTATCTATTGATCTGCATATATTGTTGAAACGCCAACAAGGACAGGACATGGCCAATACCGATGTGTTTTCCAAGTTTCTTAGTAAATTCCACATGAAAAATATTTCCTCTTTTTTTCATTACCTGAACTGACATCCCTGCTTATTTTGGGTCTGTTTAAGCGTCTTTGTAGCTTTCTTCGAGGCACCGTCTCTCTACTATAAAGGCAGCTGCAGTATATATACGAGTAACATGATGACACAGACACATACATAAGTGAAACAATAGAAGTGATTAGGGGCAGTACATGGTTGCAGTGACAGTGGCCGCTAACGACAAATACAGCTCTTTTCAAACGCAAACTTAGCTCGTTTTGCGTATATTTGTAGTACAATAACTTCTAAATACCATCTGATTATCAACTGCTGTCCGTTTACAAAGCCTGGTCTAATGAAATCAGCCAACGTTTATAACATGAGTACCATAGCACGTTCCGTTAACATGCGTCTTTTTACCTCCACAGTTGCCTGGCGCTAAAGTGCAGTTTTCAGATGAAATTTACCAGTACGATGAGAAAGTGTCCTTCCAGGACATGAACCTCTCCAGACCTCTGCTGAAGGTAAGTTACCTTGTCACCAAACTCCTAAAAGAAATATCTGTAGATCGGTCCGGAACGGTAGATAAATATTGTTTAAATCCAGAAAAATCTGTAAGAGATTTTTACTCAGTAGATTATTTTTTATTCATTTAGAATTGAAAACAGGGATCAGTCTCCAGTCATGGTGTTTTAATGTAAAGTAGAATTTATCTGAAATTTACTGACAACGCTCCGTAGGATTTGAGCTCTGTCAGTAGTACACTCATATGTATCGCAGGGTCCGGGGTTTGACCATGCTACTATTTTTCCTATTTATTTGTCATCATCATGTCATATAATTAGTCTTGCGATAGTATGGTCCTTGTCGCTACTTCGGTGTTAAACATCCAACCAGCATAGTCTGGTGTTTTTTTAAAAGAGAGAGTGAGGACGAATGTTGCATACAAGGATTGCAGCTTTCCACTTTTCCATGGAAATCCATGTCTTCAGCTACAGTATACAAATTCCCTTTCCGTGTTAACACGATAATATCAATGGAGCCTCATTCACACCAATAAAACAGCGTATTGAACCTCCCCCACAGACCCTCAGCCCCACTCCACGGTCAACAATAATGTGTTTTCCAAGTTTTCTTAATCTCACTGAGGCAGCAGATTGTACATATAAACTATTTCCACTATTTTCTGAGCTCAACTGACGTCCCTGTATCATGAATAATACCGTTGTTTTTTTTCAGGCGCTCACCCAAATGAAGTTCACACAACCCACGCCCATCCAGTCCGCCACCATCCCCATCGCCCTGCTGGGCCGCGACATCTGCGCGTGCGCGGCGACGGGCACGGGTAAGACGGCGGCCTTCATGCTGCCCGTACTCGAACGTCTGCTCTACAAGCCCAAGGAGGCGCCGGTGACGCGCGTGCTCGTCTTGACGCCCACACGTGAGCTGGCCGTGCAGATCCACCAGGTTTCCCGCCAGCTGGCGCAGCACACCAGTGTGGAAGTCTCCCTGTCTGCAGGTCAGTAGGTATCTGTCAAACGGGCTGATTCCACCGTCACAATTTCTTTTGCCTGGGGTTGGACTGTGTCTTGCAGCATCTGCCGGGATTGGGCTTTTTTTTGTTGTTGTTGTTTTTTTGGGGGGAGGGGGGTTGGAAGTTCTATTTATACTGATAGCTGTCACGAAATCAGACAGAAAATCACCAACCTTAAACAAAAGAGTAAAGGCATAGTACATTGCTGGAATTTTGGAATATGAAGAGACACATCACTGCAAACATAGTTCCAAAAAAGCCCCCCCCCCCCCCCCGATATAACAGCAATTTCCTATACTTATATTGAACAAGTTAAGACCCATTTATGAAAAGATCATTCCAGCATCACACATGAACGTGTACTGGAAATAGAAAATCTCCTAGTCAGACATGCAATGCATGTGTGTATGTATTGGTGTTTTTTCTTTAATATCTCTAAGACATGCAATGCATATGTTTATGTATTGGTGGGTTTTTTAATGTCTCTAAGAATTTCTTTTTTAAGGTATTTCTAATGGAGTTGCAATTACTTTCTTGAAAGAAACTCCTCTATCTAAAATGTAAATGCAATTTTAAAATGAACATCTAATAGTCCCCCTATACCCTCAGGTCATCCGGTACATTAAACAAACTATCTACAATGTGCCCGTCCTGCTTCTACTGTTCTCACACAGTGTTTACTTTCTTTATAACGCCATTTTGCTCACCAACATACGTGCCCTTTCTACAGGTGGTCTGGACATCAAGGCACAGGAGGCGGCGTTGAGACTAGGACCTGACATTGTTATAGCCACTCCAGGTCGTCTGATAGACCATCTCCACAACGCGCCCAACTTTAACCTCAACAGTGTGGAGATCCTCATTCTCGACGAGGCCGACAGGTGAGGCGACTGGTTCTCTGTCACCTCACTAAAGGAGGAGGGCGTGTACCATTGGGTTGGCACAGAATCAGACATGCTTATAGTGTACAAATCCACAGGTCAGTTCAAAGGCCAATGATGCACAGGAGCCATGTGGACGACGTCAAAACACTTACTTCATTGGTTGTCGCCTGTTACACTGCTGTGTAGCTGATACCGATGAGTGTGTTGCCTTCTCCACTATACCGTTTGCTGTGACCAACTGAAAAAAGGCCCCCATATGATGCTCTTTTCTGGTTGTTTATTTTTTATTGGGAATGCCAGTTTTCCTGTTTATTATGACTTTGTGGTATTTTATGTATTGAATTATCATCTAATTAGAGATCTGTTTGATCTCTTTACCATTCCCTAATGTATTATTTCCGCCCCAAAATAACAAGTAACAGATGTAACTCAGACACATTCAACGTCTACTTAGATACCAACGTCTTATTAGATACCTGGGAATCATTAAAATCTCCATTTTAGAACAAGTCACGTTGTACGGAGGGAGAAATGAATATTATTTCGTCACTCAGTGACAAAGGGAATCCGTACTCCTGGTCAGTAAAAGTGAGACATTGGCGCATAAGTATATGATAATATGGGTATCCAAAACCAATTGAAGACCGTATTCCTTTATTCAATGTGTTCACATGTTTTTCCTAACAGAATGCTGGATGAATACTTCGCTGATCAGATGAAGGAAGTGATTCGCTTGTGTTCGAGGTCCAGACAAACCATGCTTTTCTCAGCTACCATGACAGAAGAGGTAGGTGACTCTTTGCAGTCAGTGAAACTCACTTTGTTTCACTGTGATATTCAGAGATATCAGTAATATGATTATATAATCCCCTTTGGTTATAGGTTTCTAATTTATTATCACGTTAGAGATAAAAGAGTGGAGAGAAGCAGGATTCGGATATTCTCCATGAAAGCAGAGATGTCAGTTTTCCATTTTTCCGTGGAAATCCACTTTTTCATATGTAATTTCTTTAACTTGCGTCAAACAAAGTATTGATTTAACCTCATTTCCGGCAATAAAACAGTGGTTTGAACCTCTCCACAGACCCTCAGCTCCATGCCATGGCCGACAAGGACATATTATCCAAGTTTTCCCGGTCTCTTTGAGGCAGTAAAATCCACATGAAAATGTTTCCACTTTTTTCCCTGACCACAACTGACATCCCTGATTTATTCTCATAGACCCCGCTGGCATTATTGATAAATGTAACATTTCAAAAATAATACTCCGGTGAAAGGGTACCTTCTTTTTCCGAGTGAGAAATGCAGCCCGAGATGGTAAACTATAAAGTGTCTTGCACGACACCCTTTAGGATTGTCGTATTTAAGTGATGTTTGACATTGTTTTTCTGAGACTAAACCTGTAGGCCTGTGTCTCTTGCCTCTCACTATAGGTGCGCGACCTGGCGGCCGTTTCCCTGCAAAAACCCGTCAAAATCTTCGTGAACGAGAGCACGGACGTGGCGCTAAACCTGCGTCAGGAGTTTGTGCGCATTCGAGATAATCGGGAGGGAGATCGTGAGGCTATTGTATCAGGTCGGTTTGTCTACGTTGAATAAAACACTTGTGAATTAAGCAGCCTTATTATTGGTAATTGCTTAGCTATTGCGACGGCGTATAAACGCCATAAAGAAATGAAAGTATGTCTTGTCCGTAACATAAATTTTCTTTCCAAACGCGCGACACAATAATAAAGTTTTGTATACCTGATCTTTGCAGCACTGCTCACACGTACCTTCCACGACCACTGCATCTGTTTCATCCAGACCAAAGTACAAGCTCACAGGATGCACATTCTGCTTGGTCTGCTCGGCCTTAAAGTCGGGGAGCTGCATGGAAACCTCTCTCAGCTACAGGTGTGTTGCGTCAGTTGGACATGAGAACTCGATATGAAAATATATAGCAGGACATGCATGTGATTTGAAACCTATATTTTCATTGATTCCACAAATGATGGGTGGAAGACCACTTGTTACTTAGCTAACTTAAATCTTAATGCTTTTCAATAAAGAAAAGTTATGGTGTGATAGATTAACCCTTTAAGGACGAATGATGCCTTGAGGCATCAACCGGCCCAGGCCGAACGATGCCTCAAGGCATCAAATCTAAAACAATTACAAAGTTGTTTTTAACAAAGAAAAAATGGATCAATTTACATTAAAATTTTCTCAGAATGTAGGCATAATATTATATTTGATATTTAAAACAGAGCTATAACGACATCAAAGATAGTGTATCATATCACGTGATTAAGCACTAAAATTACGGGCTCAAGCTACAATGTGTTCGTCCCCTAGCGGTGTATATGGACACCAGTATCCGTCCTTGGGGGTAATGCCCAGCCACAGGCGCCCGTCCTTAAAGGGTTAAGAATGTACTGTGAGGAAACAAATGATATTGTTGACGAAATGGTCTCTGTTGGTGGTCTGTCATCAAATCTATACAAACCGATCCTGTAGATGGAGGTCTGTATAGACTTTACGACAGACCAAGGGCGGAGACTGTTTCGTCAACAGTCAGGTCATTTCCTTATTATTATATACATAAAATGATGAAAATCGCCATTTTAACTACCTACATGCTGGCAATCATTCACTATGGTATTAGGGCACTTACATTATTAATAATGCACCCCCAGCAGCGGGTATTATTTCACAGATTTGTGTTCGACCACAGGTATATCATTTTATTCCTGACTGAAGAAGGTGAAATGTGTAGAAACTTACTCTTTATCCTTTCCATATTTCAGCGGTTGGAGGCTTTGAAACGGTTTAAGGACGGAGACATTGACATCTTATTGGCTACAGACCTGGCTGCAAGAGGTCTCGATATTCAGGGAGTAAAGACAGTGAGTAGCTCAATGAGCAGTTACATTAGCAATACAGAGGATGCAACGCATGTAAACTTTTTTCTTTTTTTTCTTTTTATTCCTCCTGGTTCTGCCACCAGGACAGTTCTTCCACCAAAAAACTTAGGGGTACAGTAAGGACAATAGTATAACACTTTACACATAATGTGCAATACATATCAGGTTAGGATCAGCTTGGTGAGCATCTCTATTTTTCAATTCTTTATTTCCACTGGATAACAAATGGTGATTAGCCAGTCCGAGTCTGTATCCAGCCTTTACATAGACAATAATGACTGGTTTTGTGTATGAGTGGCCGTAATCTCCAAGTAGTTAACGTGTAATAATATCCGAGCAATTAGCGAGGATATTACGTCGCCAACTACGAGGAGATTGCGGCCACTCGTATACAAAACCAGTCGTTATTGTATTAATCATCCACCTAAATGATTAGTAAGGGGCCATCCATAAAGTACGTACGGAGAATTTCTGAAATTTTGGACCCCCCCCACCCCATCCCGATCTTGTACGCAATAGAACATAGAGGGAGCATACGCAGATTTTCCTAAATTTCTGACCCCCACCCCCCCTCGGTGCGTATGTACGTGGACATGTTGTATATAGAATTACTTAGTGTTATTTTTGTGTCATTCAGGTAATCAACTTCACAATGCCCAACACAGTAGCTCATTACATTCATCGCGTGGGACGTACAGCTCGTGCAGGCAAGACTGGTCGTTCTGTGACGCTTGTCGGCGAGAAGGAACGCAAAGTACTGAAAGATATCATAAAGCAGGCCAAGAACCCCGTCAAAAGTCGAGTCATCCCCCAAGGTATGACCAAGCCCTTCTGTCAGTGTTTACACCCAGTCGAAAGTAAAAGTCAGCTCCCATGGTACTGCCTGAATGATTTCTCTTCAAATTTAGCATCTAAAAACGAAATACCCAAAAAATTCCTGGATGCATCTTCAGGATTCGCAAAGGGAGTGCCTCACAGGCGTTCTCAGGACTGAAAGAGGTAAAAGTACCACCACGTTAGGGCTCAGTGAGCTTCTACCCAATTCCATAGACTGACTGTAGCAACCTTTCTTGTAAGTTGCAGATGTTGTATGCTGTGTTTGACAGAGGTGGCACTCATGCCCAGCGATCGCATCCTTAAGCTACAGATCTTGTATGTTGTGTTGACAGAGGTGGTCCTCAAGTACCGCGACCGTATCAATAAGCTGGAGGAGGATATGGAGGAGGTGGTTCGCATGGAGAAAGAAGAACGCATGCTCAGAGCCACCGAGAACCAGGTGAACAAAGCTAACCGTTTGCTGAACAAGGATGAACCAGAGGGAATGAAACGCACCTGGTACCAGACTCACTCGGAGCGTATGCGTGAAAAGGGTATGGTCTACAGAATTCTGCTCCTTTTAGTTCGATTTGTCAGCAGTCTTTTTTGGTGTGTTATGATAGTCTATTTAGTGTATGTTTTTCTGTGATAGACAATAGTTTGTTATATGTTCATGTTTTAATTTCTGTTCACAGCTGCACTAAGCTTTGGGGCGTTCGATACTGGCAAGGGTAAGAAGATGCAAAAGAAAAAGAACCTTTCGGTAAGCATCATTTATTTATCAACCTACTCGGAATACTAGATTCCTTATAGCTGAAACTCAAAGTTTTGATAATAATTATAGCGGAAAATGATGGGATTTACTCTCATATCTACCCTGATGTCTCGCCATTCTTTTTTTGTTATTAACGGACCCTGCCTGATCATGGTCGGCGTTGTATTCTTTGTTGTCTTTTCTTTAAATATTTATTCCAAACTCTCCCTAGGAAGTTCTTCCTTTTGAAACTCCAGTTATGCTGTACAAGTAAGATTCACTGGAGTCCGATCAATAAGCTCACAGCTTAAAATGAGAACACTTCCATATGCTCCAGTCTTTTTTGGCGCCATACCTTGAACTTTATCTTTTCATCACTTCTAGTTCTAGGTGTCTCTAGGTCTAACAATCCTCATTCTCTGACAGCTTATACATAGTGCTTTGCAACTGTTAGTTTCTCCTAACATAGAGTCTATCCCTTTTGTGGTGAGCATGCCTTTTATCGATGGGTTGTCTTAGTCAAAAGTAACCTTGTACGACGCCAAGTCCTCGATTCTTCATCTATTGCAGTTAAGCTAAGTCCTTGGCTCATGCACTACCTAAGGGCAAAAAAACAATACTCCAGAACCGGACGTATTGCTATAGTGTGCTCTAGATATCAATGTTTGTATTTTATTAAATTTTAAAACTCTACGTCGTTTCAGGCCGAGGACCGCGTGACGTTTGAGATTGAGAAGGCGCAGGCGCACTCAGTACGTTCAGTGAAGAAGCAGTTCCGGGAGAAGAGGACGCGGGCGTTCGACGATGAAGACGACAGAGCACAAGGTGCCTCTTCTGTTCACTTATCATCAATGCATAATGTCACTAGGGATAGCATAAAAGAGATCTGTATACCAAGAACAGCTATACTGAAATTGATGTACTTTCGCTATGACTTTTACGTTAGGAGAAGTTAAAGTAAAATGTCGTGGGAAGATTATTCAATCTTGAGATATCGAATAGATTTGTGATAATCCATCTTAGAAGTTACAAAGAAGTTCCTTAAATTTCTCACATCCCTTAGAAGGGCCTCCGGGACGTTAAGTTACGCCAAGTATCTACCCAATATTCCTTAAATTCCCAAGTCTGTGTTCATGCCCAGGAACATTTTCACTTTTCCGTCGAAATCTTTGTTTTCATTTTCGATATATAAAATTCTTTTTTCGTGGGTAAAACCAAGACAATATTAATTGGTGGTTTGAACCTCTCCATAGACCTCAGACCCACACCATAGCTTCCACCAACATGTTTTGGAAGTTTTCTTGGGTCTCCCCTGAGGCTATATAGGAAAAATACTACCACCTGTTTTTTCCATGGCCTCAACGGACATCCTTGATTTATGCTGTTCGCTCAATTATTCTTGATTATTAAACATACTTATTTCATTCATTGTTGAAGGCCCTAAGTCTAAAAAGAAGAAGGGCACCAAGTCCGGCTTCGCGAAGGAACTGACCAACACAGGCAAAAAGTCTCTGAAGAAGTTACGAGCTGGGTAAGACAGGAATTCATATACTGAGATATAAGTTATCGTCCGAATATCATATCTTTTCTACGATTAAGCCCATGTTCTGTCAATATAGCGACGATGCTCGTAGTATGGGATAACAAAGTTGCATTGTTTTCATTTTATTCTGATCTCTCTCGCTGTTGATTACTAATATGTGTACATATAAGGGAATACTTTTACTCAGCTGCATCTTCTCTATATTAGGTATATTTCCACCTTGATATGCAGGGGTTCTACTGTACATCAACCTCGTGGTGTGTCAATTTATTTACTTCTGTTTTCTATAGACCTTCATATCAAGAACGGAAAGAGCAAGGAATGGCTGGAAAGAAAAAAGGTGGTGGATTCAAATCTAGAACACGGTGAGTTATTCGATCTACAGCTGTATCTCTATCTAGACTGGCCTTTATTCAGGCATGTTCGGTAGCGCTAGCCTGCAACCCTGAATTCGATTGACTGGCACAGTGCTCTGACTTAGGTGTATGTTTAAGAATCTAAGAACGACAAGAAGCAATGTCTTGATGTCTTGCGATGTTCGTAGGCCAGGTATCGTCTAATAAAGGTTCGTATCGTTCACCCATGATACCTGCATGATAGGAGAGTAGAAAGACAGCCAAGAATCGTTTAATAAAAACAACCTATGTACTACAGTTATGCTAGTTATCCCTTTCAGGACGTATGATGCTTGGATGCATCACCATGCTATTGATGTATGATGCCCCTAGGTATTAGCACTGGCACCAGCACTCGTCCTTATGGGAGTACCGTGGCCGCAGTTACCTGTGCTTAAAGGGTTATTATGCTTAAATCATGACCTATTGTTACATTATTAGGTCATAAAGAAGAGTAGGGAGAGATTCCCGAAGAATGCAACAGTAAAACTCACTTTATTCCATGACACTGGAAAGAGAGAAATTCTTGACTTCCCAAGGGAGTGGAAGATTTTCGATAACATAATACCTTATACTTCTAGATTATATCTGATATAATCAAGAAGAGTCAGTTGCCTGGATCCACCAGACAGCATACCCTGTTATCCCAACAGGATAAACATGTTAATCTAATTGAATGAAATAGACGTTAAATTATCCAAACAAACTAACCTATCGCAACAAAAGATGAATATCAAATGAACGATATGACAGAAATCAGGAACGATATGACAGAAGACCCATGACTGCATTTGTCAAACGATATATTCCCGTTACTCTGGATCGTCCCCGAACACCCCCATCGCTACATAGGCCGTATCATAGAGCCTTATAATCGTTCGTAGATAATTAACCAGGCCCCAGGTCTTTATAAAGAAAAGAAATGGTACCACCCTCCGTATAGGGCAAATGGCTAATGTTTACTGGGCGGCGCCATTTTGCCCCGAGTAGGTTATCTTTACATTATAGATGAGAAAGTAGGCATTCTTTACCATTGGAGGTGAAAAGGTAGGTGCTCTTCACCAATGGAGGTGTAACAATATGTGGATAATAATAGGCCGCTAGAATGGGAGATAATAAGCTTTACAGTTTTTCTCAAATTTATGAATTTTAAAAGAAGCAATTCTCATATATGTGTCAACCGAATATCGTAGGAACAAAGTCCATTTTAGTGGCACCATCTTGTAAATACTATTGTCGGCCACCTGGTGAATAACAATGGCTCTGCCCAAATAATTCTAGCTCTTTAGAAGCGGTAAAAATATTTTCAGCATGCATATGTGACATATATGTGACATATATCACGCACACTGAGGATACACTGCGAGTAAGTATCTGCTCATCACTCTACCTTACGATGCTGAGCGAGAGACATTTGTAATGAGAAATAATGTTTTTCCAGTTAGTCTCAAACTCATAACTTTCAAAAGAAATAATTGACTCAACAGTTTCCCTTTCTTTTGCAGGTACAAGAGACGGTGATGCAAGTCAGGGACCTAGACTTATCGAATATATATAGCAATAGCGTTTTCTCGTTAAATACACTGCTTAACCAGATGTATATACATGTATATCAAATGGTATCAATTGTCGGAGTGTCTTCATTGTATGCTAATGTGACAGGAAATCGTTGATAACGGCTAACATTGACAGTACTACATGGACTATCTAAAGAGGCCTGTATTGATGGAAATAAACTATATTATACTACATGTCTGAGTTATTTGAACTTACTATTAGCAGGTGGACGGTGGTTTTTTTTTGTAAAAGGTTGTTTATTGACGGAGCCAGTTCATATACATGATATATGATTTTCAGCCGATCCCGTCAAGGGGGCGAACAGGTACAGATAACACCACAAAAGTCCATACAGCAATATAAGCTAGATATCATCTAAGTGTAAATAGTCCAACTTTGTTAGTGCATATTTCAACACATAAAATGACTACAAAAAAAGAAACGGCTTGGCGGTATATCAACAGTACCCATTTCAAGCAACACTCAAAATTACAGAAGAAAAAATCAGTTCTAGAAAAATGTATGTACCTTCACGGGTCCATCGCAGACATGATGGCCTTAACCCTCTTTTTGAAAACTGTCTTCTATGTGTTGAACCTCTTCTGGAAGGTCATCCCACAATAGTTTTCCTGAGTACAGAGGCGACCTGCGGAAAAGTTCTGTCTTTGGCCTTGGTTATAGCCTCCTGTAGTACACTGCTTGTAGAGATACTAGGCGACCTGACCACATTTTTGCTTTTCATAGCTCACTAAGTATAGTCCAAGAGGCTCCGACTGTCAAGCGGTGAAGACAGTCAGAGAGCAGTCCCATAGAGTTCTAGGTTAACAGGTCGACCAGATTGGTCGATCTCACAGCTCAGCAGGCATTTTCCTTATAAAGATAGGTTGAATCTTTCTGATTTTGTTGTAGACAGTGTCCTGAGGCAAAATGCAGTAAAATGACAGTAATTTCCTACCTTAGCAATAGTTCTAACTAATAGAACAGCCAATGTTTGTAAAATCCATGTCAATGCATCCTGCAGGCGCCAAAATTAACAAAATGGCGGTTTCAAGTGTGCAGAGAGGGGATTGCCAGGAACCAGTTTATCAAATATGGATGACATGAGTTGAAAGTGGTGAAATGTGGTTAAATGAGTTGTACAAAAAGGCTCCCAAAAGTAACACAAAGGATCAAAACAGGAGTTTCATCCAAAAGGAACTATTACACATCTCCAAAGGTAAGGGAGCATAAACATGCACTAACATTGACAGGATTACAGAGAACCAAGGAACTGATATTTTGTATTATGGCAGGCCTCCCAGTGAAACCTTTAAAACCTATAAAAACCTATATTTTGATTCTTGAGCCTGTATCTTTTTCAAAGAACCTATATAACCTGTAAAAACCTATATATTCACTGCCATGCATATTGATGTGAACAGGAAATCTTAGAAGTTATCTTGACACAAAGTTAGATTGTCAAATGACAAGAAATCCACATTGTCGGTTTATTTAAAAGATCATAAAAGTGTTTAAGAATCAACAGTTGGCTGCCTTTTTGCCAGGCTGGCTTGCCTGTTGGAAACCCAATTTGTGTATACATGCTTGCTGTATAACCTGATGAGCCAGACATTCGACGTCCTGCAATTTAGTACTAGGTAAATTTTTCAGAAATCAAAAACTGAAAATAAGCGATTTACTGTATTTTGACTCTTATTTTGCTGAATATGTTAACCCTAAAAACCTATAAAACCCTATGTTTTTGGCTTTGAAGAACATGTAAAAACCTATATTTTGTTCTTCAAAACATAAAAAAAACCTATATTGAGGAAGCGGGGCACTGGGAGGCCTACAAATATCATAATGGGAGGGGGAGGCAGCAGGTGTGTAAGTGAATGGATAATTCAGCATATTTACACACAAATAGAAGTCAAAATGGTTCATAACTTTGTTCTAGCAATCAGTCAAGACCCATTCAAATGATATAAGTTTATGAAATCATTTGCAATATCATTTACCACCAGATATTGGCTTGACCTACTTTATTGGTGTACAGAAGAACAAAGTTTTTCTCCTGGTTAGCCACATTGTGAGAGTAACAGGACTGTGTGCACTCATCCATGAAGGTACAACTCAAACCGTTTGTAGGGCATTGTTGATTGCCAATTGAAATCACCCTCAGGTAGCTAAATTATATGTGTGCACTGATCCATGAACTACAGAGGAGTAGGCCTTAAAATATCCAATCAATGCAAGCCCTTCCGTATTCATGGATTCCCTCCCTCCCTCCCTCCCCCCCCCCCCGCCTACCTCCATCCCTCCATCTCTCCCTCCCTCCCTCTGTCCCTCCCTCTCTCCAGGGGGTATTTCTTGTTATCATAGTAATCAATTACTGGCAGGCCTTGGAACTGTATTGAGTTTTAAATGCATCCACCTGCTAATTTGTTCTTTGAAGGCCAATATTTCTATCTTTAAAATGCACACTTAGCTCTTGTTTTGGTTTGACCTTTCAGGTCAAAGACCAAAATAACGTTTATGGGGAGAGGGGGGGGGGTACAGGCATTGTTTTTATGGATGCTAATTATAGTCCTTGTTGCTGGGGTTAATCAAATATTCAGGAATCATGAATAATTATACCCCTTCCTTACACTGGTCTCAGTCCCCTCTCCTACCCAATGTGTCTTCTCCAATGTGTCTAGCACCATGGAGGTGTGCAATTTTTGTATTGGTAAAAGTTCCCTCTCCACTATATTATTATTCATGCGGGAGTTATGTCAGCAACAAGAACTATAAATAACATCCTTAAAAACTTAAATGCAAGGCCCGGACGCGTTCGATGTATGCACAAATAATAATGTCAAATGCGACACCAGCAAGCAGAACATAGTTAGAGGCGCAATGTAAGATAAATGCACAAGTCAAACGCATCCAAGTTTGGTGTGGGTGGGAGGGGAGCATGTCTTGTGCGCCTGCACCTGTTACGGTTCAATGAATGCCTACTCGCGGGTGGCGTGCCCCATGCAGAACATGAAGCTGCAGACAATTATACATGATTCCTGAATATTTTATTAACCCCAGCACACTCTTGCCTCAGTCAGCAACAGTGGTGGTGTGGGTGGGAGGGGAGCGTGTCTGGTCGTGTGAACATGTGAAAGCCCCTGTATCTTGCGTGCCCACACCCGTTACGTTTCCATGAATGCCTACTCGTGGGTGGCGTGCCACATGCAAAATGTGATTTTTTACATATGTTATTTATAATCCTTGTTGCCGACATATACAGTGGAGAGGGAACCTTGACCAACACAAAAATGGCACCCCCCATGGCGCCAGGCGCAGCCCGCACCCGTTGCAGTTCAGTAAATGCCTACTCGCGGGTGGCACACCACATGCAAAAGTGAGAACTAACCCACTGTGAAATTAATACTTCGGTTTCACCTTTCAGTTCAAAAACTGAAATATTTACGGGGAGTGTGTGTGTTTGTGTGTGTGTGGGGAGGGGGGGGGTACAGGAATTGTTGATATTTTTACGGATACTAATTATAGACCTTGAAATTAAAAACAAGTACTCTTAGATTCT
Organism: Alentia gelatinosa; assembly: GCA_950022655.1. Taxonomy (NCBI): domain Eukaryota; kingdom Metazoa; phylum Annelida; class Polychaeta; order Phyllodocida; family Polynoidae; genus Alentia; species Alentia gelatinosa. The sequence goes on along the minus strand of OX465585.1, from coordinate 47,136,547 downwards.
TAGTTACTTATACTGGAGTGTTAAAAAACTTAATGTTACATTTATGTTATTTGGACTGATTTGAAAATTTATTTTTTCTTGACCTCTTAAAACATTTATACATTACTTGCTAAAACCGAAATTATGGCAATGCCATAACAGCTATTCGTCCTTGTTAGATAGACTGTCGGTCGATAAATTCATTTCAGGGACAAGTTTTGTTATAATTGAGAAAAGGCACTGAATACAGGGAGCTTGCTACAAAATTTAAGAAAACGGCAAAACGATCGATACAAAAAGATATTGTCAATATGTTAGTTGAAAACAAGTTTGTTTCCTTCTCTGTTGTTAGAAATAGATTACCCTCATTTCGCATCCGCTACTTTGTTAAGTTATCCTTTACGAATTGGCAACACTGTACTAACATATTTAAACAATTCACATGTTTATTGAAACTTTTGACAAATGCAACATATAACACCTAAAAGTATAATTAAACAATGCTAACAATTGCAGGATATATTACACGTTGGTATATATATTCTTTCATATAAAACAATAGGTTCGTAGAAACAAATCTGAAAATAATCATTTTGTTGAGGGAACTTGACGAGTTCTCCACTGATACTTGATTATGGGATACATGGAACAGTGTACATGTAGAAGTAAATTCTTATGGTATCTGGCGTGAGGAGTGAGTAAATATGGCGTGAATGACAGTACTATGTCCGTTTGATAAAAATTAAATCAGTTGAAAGAACAGAGGTGGTTATTATCCTTGACTGAGCATAAACAATAAAATTCCAATTATCATGAGACTATACAATTGGACCTGTTCGCTATCCAGAAAATATTCTGCTATGATCTGGCCATTCTGTGGCTAAGATTTCAGAGAGCAGACAAGACATCAACATAGAGATTTAGATATCCCTAACTGGATTTGTAAGGTAATTTGAATTATTCTGATATTGTGGTACTATTTAATGTCATTGAAAGAGGTCAGATGAATCCAGAACCACACTCAAAATGTAAAATATACATTATTCCGCTCCTTAGATGGGCCGTATCCAACACTCAGCTTCGCCTTGATATCAACTGCAGCCGATTGAAACTCATGGATTATTGGGTATTTATACGATTCTCGATCCAGTTCTATATGAATATCGGTGGAGTCAACCCAGATATATGCTTGTATAAAATTATCAGGTTTATTTCATACTCTGTTCCCTCGAGATTATAAACGTTTATAAGTCATCAGTGATTCGTAATATAGGTTCTTTCTAAGAAAATATGCACCCACTGGTGCGTATCGCAGTCTGTATCAACGATGTGCCTACCTACCACACAAATAGGCGGTTTAACAAATGAGAGATTCATACTCTGAAGGTAGTATACAAGAGGCCACTACCCTCCACTTCAGCAGTTTATATTTACAGCAGACCCCCATTAAGCAGACTGCCCTTTCCTCCACACTTATAGATGTCCCTGTTGCAGGGTGGTTTACTTGATGGGGTGAAATCTACAGCAAGGTGGGTCTGCTTAATGGGGTGGTTCGCTGAATAAGCTGACCTGTTTAACAGGATACGTTGCTATTGGGGTTCTTCTGAATATATGGCATGTTCATTGGTCGGCCAATACATCTTACAAAGGTAGCATAGAAATAATAAACACAGCAAAACTCTGGATAGTTATTCAATCATCGAAAGCCATATTTCTATTACATTATACCACATACGTTATCTTCCTTTGGTTATTATAGATAAAGAAATTTACATGTCTTTGACCATGAAACACAGTATGTATAAATATCAATTGCTTTGGAATAATTTCTGCTTGAAAGCAAAAATATGTTTTTTTATCGAAACTGGCTGCATAGATAACTTACTTCTTCGAACTCCAACAGCCTATATTATTTATCTATGTTTACCACTTAATCTTTCCATTTTCATATTACTATATCATTTAGTGTATATATGCATATCAGCAGAAAACCTTCTGATACCCCGCAGTAATAGTACACAGTTTCTGTTTCATATTCAGCTCACTCTGCCCTGTATCTATGTACATTTATTTACACTCAATTAAAGACCCTGAGAGCAGGAAGGACGGTAATATATATCATCAACTCTCCTTTCTGAGTACAAAAATCTATGGAATGCAATTTACTTCTGTTAGCTGTAAGTATACAGCAGACAAAATGTGGTATCCTTTATAGCCCCTCTTATTCATTTGATAATCTGTCAATCGTATGTCGAACGTACATTTACATGTCCGTTTTTGTGATTTATCAGTCTTCATCTTCCGTTTGTTTAATTTTGAAAAGCCAGCCATTAAAGGCATATCCTACATTGCACCTCAGCATGTTAACCCGTGCCACTTTACGAGAAGTTCAATTCAATGATCTCAGTGTTGTAGAACATTCGTATGAATTTACATATATGGTTCATAATCATACCGATATCATAATACTATAATATAGAAATTTATAAAGGTGAATTTCACATTGCAAAACCCATTTTCATCAGAAATCAAAAGAATATAGTAAATGTGTATTACCACATATTTAAGACCCAAACTAAAGGCCACCATCCCCATTTATGAATAAATTGAGGAAAATTCACGATTCTTATATAGATATCAACGAAATTTAAATGTATTGAATGAGAGAAATTTGATAAAATATCATATCTTTAATGTTGTGGTTTAGAAGTATAGTACATGAGCGCATTTAAACTGAGAGCTAAAAATCAACGGGGTGGCGCAACTGTGAATTTTAGGATATACCTTTAAGTACTCGGACAGATCACTATTTCGGCCAGTGGACATCGCTCAATGATGTGATGGGTTCAATTTGTCACGCGGTCTTTCTGTAGTAACTCTATTGGAACAACTCAAATAGTATCTAGTTAGATATTGACTTGTTCTCTGAATAAAAAAAACAGAGATCCAGACATGGCTAACCCTTCCCATGAATGGATATATAACAACTTTGATATCAGAAGGGAACAGGGGGGAAATATGGTTACCTGCTCCTTTAAAAACACATATCACAGAATATTACCACAAAGAGGCTGAAAGGCCTCTGGATATCCCCACTATCTTATATCTGCTACATATTTGTTAACCCGTTTCACAGCAGCTATATACAGTGTAGACCCGGCCAGGTTGCAAATTCACTAGCTGTAACTCCTTCAGAATAAGTAGTGGTTTTGGTCTTCCATAAATGCCACATGCTGTACTCATATAGGTGTATCTAGCAGCCACTAGATTCCGGGTAGTAAATGTACATAAATAATGTTCGTCTACAGTGTACATTATAACATTAGTGTTCCTTGATTTTGTTTTCCTAGGTATATTTCGCGAGGTTTACACATGATTTCACTGTTAAACATATCTTATTACTTTCAAGAGGGGATCTGTATTGTAGAATTGGTACTCCAGCTTTCCATGTTAAGTGACAAGTAAATATAATTTCCTGTCTGTTATATTATGTCTTGTAATTCAATGTCAATACTCATGAGGACTTTACCCAAGTGGAACGTGTTCTTCACATACCTGATGAAGGAAATGTGTTATACAAAACGCGGGAGAGTTCTAGAAAATGAGCCAAGATTCAAGTCAAGTCTGATGAGTTTTGCCTTTCTTGAATATCGTTATCTTATATAAATATATATATTTAGGCTATTCATCAAAGGATAGAATTATTTGATAAATTGCGTAGGAGAAACCTTTGAAAGGCAAAGTGGTCAAAAGATTGACGCACTATTGAGGCAATTATTCTTTGCTATATATCCCCCTATATCAAGTGGGTATGGTGAGGCTACTGGTAAGGCGGGGCACCCTTGACCAAAGTCCGATTTCCAGGGTGTCTCTTCTAATAAGGTAAAAGAAATGATAAAAAGATTTCGTTCTGAGCAAATTTGTCCGCATTGTATAGTGGTCCTGTAATGGTTCGCCAAGGTACCAAGGTTCTACTGTACCTTTCGGAAATTAGTAACATTGCTGAGTTGACAATCAGGAATTCATGCTGTCATACATCCTACATCCTTCTTTTCTGTTCAGGTGAGCTTTTACTTTACAAGGACTTCCACTCCCCAGGAACTTGATATGTCAAACCTTGTAGAATTTTAAACAGACTGCATCAACATCGCTTATATCTCTTTGAAAGTAGTCCAAGAAAACTGATACACGAAATACCGTCAATTTGGCGTGAAACATATCAAGGTTTGCAAATAAAAGGATAATTGCTGACCAAAGCTATTTCATTGTCTTTGCGGAAATTGGTCTATGAAAACGCCCTGTAGTTCTAACAAGAGAAGAGGAAAATGCTTTTTGTCCCCCTCCCTAACTTATCTCTGGCTCTAAGCATTTTTCTTTAAGAATTTCCGCCCATCTCACAGCATTGTCGCTATCTTTGGCTTAGAGCCGATTAGAAAGAAAAATGGCCTTCAAATTGTGTGCTTGTACCACAGAGCTTTGCGCAGTTTCCACACTAGGTAGCAATATTATTCTCACCGGCTTAGTATCGTAATAGCCAGGGAAAGTAGTGTGGCGCCAGTGAGAAGTTAGGAGAGGGGTGCCTAATCAACAGAGATCCAAACCACACTGCAATGCGGTTTTCTCTCCAATATCTGGAGACGAAAATGTCCATGTGGTGGAATCTTTTCCTGAATGGAATACTCTGTTTGTTTTACAAGGGGATGTCTAGATGAATCAAAATAGTTTAGGGATTTGCTATTTCAAATTGATATCACAACATGCTTTCCAGGTTGGAACACTCCTATTATCATCTACCTTCGTGACTATAATGCATCCTATACTACTACTACTACTTCACATCTCTATTTCGTAATGTCCATTGTAATGAGTAGATAATTTCTAGAGATTTCTTATTCCAAATAGGAAGGAATTTAAAAGTGACACCTCAAGTTCATTTTAGATTGCAGCTACTGTCATATAATTGATATTTTAAACGAATAATATGGCCAGTCACTATTTGCTGTCCCAGCTATAGGGTCTGTGAATAAATTTTCTCCGTTCGTTTAACCTCGAAAAAGGTTTGCGTTGGGAGAAAATTTAGCTATAGGGTCTGGCCTATTCATAATCAAGATGTGAATTTCCTTACACAGAACACTTGTATCAGCTGGTGTCATAGAAATCAGATCATGATTGAGTTGCACATGTACCAAATTCCTATATATATTTATACTGAAATCCATCGAATGCCACGTTGAAGTTGACCCTGCTGCAGTGCCACAACACCTTCTTTCATTTAATGATTGCCTCTTCAGCTGAATGAAATATTTACAAAATAAAAACGTATTATACAGAAATGGCTGTATTACTGTATACGGTATATATATATACATATATACACACATATACATGTATATATATACACTCATTCCTGGATACACAATCAAACTTTGGCTGTTTTGATGTACAAGTCTTTTCATTGAGGAAAGACAGAACAAATGAGATCTGAGAACTCCAATCAGGAGTCAGTTGTGTTGCTTCAGGATATTGGCTGCATTCATGAGGTCATTTGTGTCACGTTCTGCCATTGGCCTCAGACTGGAGTCCTTCTGTGTTGTAACATGCCTTTGGTTTCAGTCAGGATGTCGTCTGTGTCACAATATCTCATTAGTAGCGGTCAGGAGGCCATTTGTGACACGTGGTGCCATTGGCTGCAGTCTGGAGGTCATTTGTGTCGCGTTGTGCCATTGGATAGAACTTGTGAGAGATCTCCATCATTAGCCAGGTCCCTGAGGTCGGGGAACGCATGGTGGTCCCTCTCGTAGTACGAGTCAGCGACAGACTTTACCTCCAGATATTCCCACATTCTGGCGGGCCCTGTGTTAGCAGACAAGAGGAGAGAAACACTGATCATAGGAGTTAGTAGAAGGGAACTACAGAACACCTACGATTTAGGTTGTTTTGATTCATGCCGAAATTTGCATTGTCTGCAAATAGGATTGTACGTTTTTCCCTTTGGTATCATTGGAGTAATATATTAAAATTCAGATTATGGGTAATGGACTAGAAAACCGCTCTAAAGTATATAATTGTATCAAAAGGGTTTACGAAATTTGGTGAAGAAAATGACCGCATTAGATTTTCAGAATACATGTACATACACGAGATAGGGGTTTCTTCCCTTTCCTATTTTCCAATAATTTACATAATCCAAATATATATAAAAAAACATACATAAACGTAGTGTTTATTGACTATCTACGCTATTCTGACTTGTGGGACTAATGTAATATTTGACTGTAACATTTTGCTTCGGCAAAGCCTGGCGACGGAAACGTCATCTAGACTTGAACCATGTTTTGTTAAAAAAACTGGTGAATACTGGTTATCCAGAAATAAGCTAAGGTTGCTAGGAAAAATAAATATGTATACAGTGGACTAGCGTTGAATTTCGGACTGTGCATATAACCGATTGTACGTTTAATGGGGTGTTACAACAAAGGGCAGTGATTATTGCAGGTAAAGAGGGTGGAGGGTCGCGCTATTAAAAAAGCCACTGAAATGTCATTTTCCTCCCCCAACCGATGCTACTTTGAAGTCTATGGAGGGAGTAACTTTCACTCATGACTCACACTCAGGAATATCACATTTGCAAATGGCCCCACGCTCATTAGATGTTCACAACGGTATACTATTTCAATATGCAGGTCATGGTCACCAAATAGTGCATTTAAAGAGTAGCTTTTGACATATTTTGTGAATAATTAATTCAAAAGAATTCTGCATGTAAAGTGCTTCTTATAAATATCTTACAGGCATCTATAATAGCAGGGTATGGGAGTAAGGAATGCATTCGGTAGACTAATCCCAAGAGGGTACTTCAGCCATTTAACACCAGGTACTGTCCTATTCAGCTCGCAAGACAAGCAGATTTCCCCTCTCCACTACCATGGAGTGCTACTGCTATGGATTATATGGAGAGTGTTATTGAAGTGAATTAATTCTTATGTGATGAGGAAATAGAGAAATTAAGAAATTGATTCATCATTTTGCCATCATTTCGTTATTTTGTGCAGATAACAACCCGGCTTATTTTCACGTCGGATATGCTTCTACCATGGGTGACATTATTATTTCCGTCTGTTTGCCAGTACACTGCTGCGCCTCCTAGTGTATAACCCATCACGGGACTAGTCTATAGCTTATGACAATAACAATGGTAAGCAATATGGTGCAGGAATTTGATGGTGGCACCACCGTGTAAGCAATAGATGAGGTAATCTAAAAACTAAATGGTTTTGCTAAATAAAAGAGAAAACAAAAGTGAATTTGCCAAATAAGGTCTTAACATTGTCATCTTTATTCTATTACTTTTTACATTGCATTTCTGTAGGTAAATATTATCACTATGGCCTATATTAACAGTGGAACATGCGGGGATACGCGGCACTCCTAACACAGTGTTTTATTCATATCAAACTTATATAAAACACACCAAATAACACGTTTCTCAATAAATATATAAGCAACCAGATACAAAGAAGAACAGAATTGTACACTTTCTCTCAGTCACGATACAAAATAATAGAAAGCGTCTGGATTCACACTACAGCACAGGAACATGCGTGAGATAGTGCTTTAATACACAATACGTGTATATTAACTAATTGTGTGTTGAGGTTTCAACTCAAATGATGGTACATTGATGTAGATTCAGATGGTGCAATGTGTCGTTGTAATAACAAGCGATCCCTTTTAAATGCACGTTTCACTGGTCTGAGGCTGTGCTGGGGGAGAGGTCCGCTAGAATATAATAAATCTTTCGTAGAAACATTTCATTAAAACAAAGTGCCTTCATTAAAATACTCGTTCACAAAACATTGGGAATCTAAGTGGAACTGAACAACTTAATAAAAAAATGACAATCCATAAACATATGGATTTAACCTAATAGATCGTGTCCATCTTATGGTCTTAATTAACCTAATCTTATTGTATAAGCACGAGGGACAAATTAACAACCACCACAAAACCTCCTGGCGATACGTGTAGGATCTAAGTAATTTGGCACATTCCAATCAGCTTTCGACGTTACTGCGCTAGAGTCGAGGAGCATTATCAGGAATCACTGGTAATCTCATTTCGTTCAGCTTAGGTCAGTAATTATTGTAATGTTAAAATCTCAAACGAAAGTGTAAAAATACGGTTGGAAAGCGGAAGAGAAAAGATAGATGAGATAATTTGTTGAGTATTGTTGTTAGATGAACTTTGTCGGATCTGAACCACCACAGTAGACGTAAAACTCCCAGGACAACGAAGATATATGTACAAGTGTGGGATGTAAATATTGTTATCAACCGAGTAGAGAATTCACAAAACGCAGCACACTTTTGACACTGAAAGACAAAGAGGTCCAGCGAGATCTCGTCCATTACGAGAACACGGGGTGTCGTCTGCTAAAGGAACACGAAATCTCGTTCGGTACGAGAACATGTGACCAAGATGTAAAGAATGGCACGGCAGGAACCGGAAACACTGGCTAGTATTTCACCCTTTCCAGTGCGCCTGGAACTACGGGCAGGTATAAACCAGTTAAGAGCCGATAGGATTTGACCCTATTTTATTTACTTTCCCCAGTGCGAAAAGTATAAGGGTACCTGCCTGTAGCTTCAAACTGTTGGATAGAGTACCAGCGCCTTAACAGCCACACAGACTTAGAGAGGGACGCGGGAGGCGACACCTTAAGGACTTGACAGGAACTAAAAGGCACACTGTGCGAGGAGTTCAAGGTAGGCACTATATAGGTAAAAGACATAAAATATAGTTATTCCAAATGTGGCCACACATAATGATCTGGGACCAACACATGAAATAAACCTGGAACCGACCTTGAGAAGACCCCAAACAGACTGTTCGTCACGTGATCAGTCTTCATTTAACGAGATCTCGCGTGAATAGTTTGCTGGGGGTCCGGCAGGTTCCAGGTCTTCATATATCATACATTTCTACACAGGGAGCACATCTTGACGACCACAATTAGCACTATACAGAGACAACGCTAGGTAGCCAGGTCGTCACCTATCTTTGGTGTTGTTCGGCTGCACGGTCCCGTACAGAAGCCTGAAAGTACATAGAGATAAGACATGCCAGCGGGCCGTTAGAAGGCGTCACATACGTCACATATATACCTTAAGTAGACAATTCCCTCGGTCATCATAGTATTATTCCCATTGTTTGGTAATATCTTTAAGCACTGAGACACGTAGTAGCATCTTTGGTAAAATGTCGACATTAAATTTCATAATGCAAAGCATACAATAACAGGGCATTTTCTTTTTACTCGTATTCATCTGAGTATAAGCTGCTGATTTCCAACAATCATTAAATAGTTATAAAATCCGAAATATCCCAGATCCAAAGGAAGGGACTAAATCGAAACATAGATGTGTACTTCTTGTATATATTCTATTCGAATTTAGGAATATTTAATTCATACACATGAAAAAGAGATATAGTATGTGCATTACTCTTACGCGTTCACATACGCTATAGATATTTCATTTCAACACTTATATCAAACTGTAGAAATTATTCCTCTGGTTCTAAGATGTTTAAAGTATACAAAGCGCCACACCGCCTTTAAGTATAGAAATATGACATCCAAACTCTAGAACAATTTCACAACGTTGGACAGTGATAGGACAATGAAGACTCTCTATGTATATATCACCCAAGAATCAATCACAACAAAATATATATATATATGTACAGATATTTACACTGATGTACATAATTATAATTATAATATTCATGAGTTACATCTATACACTCTTTTGGTTAGACATTGTCCGACTGGCTGACTTAGCTGGCCATTTCTAACTTCAATATTTGTGCATCTTGATTCAGACCAATTTAGAAATAACCCTTTGCCCTTTCCCAGAACTTCCGTTAACAAATTGTACTTCCCTTAATGTGCTTCTATTAATTCCTCATTTGCATATAACAATCAGCACTACATTAATGACTATGACAATTAGGATAAATAAATCATGTAATTTTGAAGGGGGGAGGAAATTATTTCGAGAACTTTGGTTATTATGACGAAATGAATACCACATTGTGATGTGTGAAATATCTCTTTTGACTTCATTCGTAACTATATCGAATTTTATACTGATGTTATAAGTACGGCGGAGAGGTTGTAAGCACAATCTAGACCTGGCCTGTAGTTAGTGTACTTAATCCTGGATAATCTGGATCACCTGATCAGCGAGTGTGGGTAGATTAGCCTACCCTCCTATGGGCTGCAATATAGGATTAATGTTTTGTGCAACTCATTATTCTGTGTTTGATTTGGGGGAAAACAAATACAAATCAAAGATATTAAATTGCCCCTGAGGACAATCATAAACCGCTTTGGTATATTTTTTTGTAATTCCTGTCTTTGTATTCTATGATTATGGTAACAGTAATACTGGCCCGCCCTTACCCCTCTGCATTCATAGAGCTATCCCATGGTCCCTGACACTGATATATAAACCCCCTCCCCCCTTCCCCCAGATAGAAGGCAGGAGAAGAACAAGGAGGCACTGAGATATCCTAATGTTCAAACGCAAGAGCAATAATAGATACGTTCCGAAATCCCCTCGGGGAATTCTTTGGCGTAAAATCTGTGTCCTGGGTTTTCTTCTAAGCAGAAATTCAGTAAAACATCGAGAGTGTTCCCCATGCTTACCCCTGGTGATAAACCCGCCTACTACTTTAGAAGAAAAGTTTTCAATTTCTGATAGATGGCAGCACTGACGGCACTGGGTGCCATTGCTTATAAGCACACATGTACAGACCTTGTACCTTAACCAACCACAGACCAGTGGCATACGACTCCAGTTTGGAAGAAGAATACCAGTCCAAGTTTTAAAGGTGCACTTTTCGATAACAGAGGACAATGATTTCACACACAAAATATAATGCAAAATAACAGTGATTGGCACAAAGTGAGGTACGAGAAAAGAAAGTTGTCTTAATTCAAACTATTATCAAACACTTAGATGATTCCACACACAACACACACGGTCGGATGGCCCTTCATATAGTCTTATAAGGTAGAAGCGGAGAACCATCACCCCCAGGTACACTGTAGAAAGGTGGTATAAATTACTGTACCATGTTCAAATACGTTTTCTGTACCTAATATTATTGGAAAATCAATTGACCCTAATCTTAGCAGATCTGGGGTAGGATGTTGATGATTGAGGTTGTTCACAGTGGAAAGTATTGGGATCGGGTTTGTCTATCTGTGTGTGTGTGTGTTGAGATGGTTGAGTCTATGTCTGAGTATGTGTATATTTGCATGGGTCTTTTAGAGCTTAATAGGTTATGCAAGTACCTGTGTTAAGCAGGCAATCCTCTATTCCAGAAGGAAGTGTCCGCTTAGTGGAGTTGTCCCCTTGATGGGGCAACATTTATTGTTAAATCAGATGAACAAACATTTTAAAACTCATGTACGTATATCTTTAGAAAAAGAAGAATTGAAAACAGTTTCCTTATATCTTACATGATTATTTGGCAATCTATATCAATATTGTATATTGATCACTCCATGGGAGTGTCATGGAGTAGGGGTAATACTATGTTGTTCTGGGGGTGTAGGTTGGTGTGTGGTGGTGTGGAGGTGTGTAGTGGGGTTGGGGTTGGGGGTTGGGGGTTGGGAATACCGGGAATACAGCCCTATCACTCGGGTAGTAGTAATAGTAGTAGTATCAGACAGAGGATCAGAAATAGAGAACTGCTCAAAGCAGGGTATACACTCCCACTAATGGCCTGATAGAGAACTAAGCTCGGCCTGCACCTCAGGATCCCTGTGCAGCTCGTCGATCTCCTCGGGCATGACTCGCCGGTGCTCTGACCGCAGTGACCGCGCCGACTTGTTCGACCGGTTGCTCTTGGTGCTCTTGGTGGACTTGGCGCTCTTGACGGAGTTGCGCGTCGACTGGCGCTCCAGCAGGTTCTTGCTGATGGTGCGGTGCAGGTTCTTGTTGGAGGAGGATGCGGCGTTCGTCGTCAGCCACGGGTGTTTGACTGACTGCGACGCCGTCATCCGCTCACTGGCGTCCAACACCAGGAGTCGGTCTATGAAGTCCTTTGCCAGTGTAGATACATCCTTCCAATGCTGCACGAGAAAGGGAGAGAGAGAGAGAGAACACAGCGATTAGTTTGTGATATTCCATGTCTCTATCATGTCTAACATATAAACAATAAATATAAAGCCTTTAATGGAGACAGACGACCATCTTTGACCAGTGTAAATACAGCTTCCTATTGATATGCAAGAAAAAGAGATTAGAATGTGAAATTTCTTGTTTATCTCGACTAACAGACAAACAATAAAAAAAAAGTCATTAAGCGAAAAGGAAGGCTACCCTTCCCAGCATTGGTACATTCCTCCGGTCCTGTGCGAGAGAGAAGGAGAAATATAGACTTGTTCAAGTCTTTGATTATGGACATTTATGATTAAACAAAATTAAGATAAAATATGTTGAGGTGTGACTGGTCCAGGAATCTGGTCCCTGTTTCCTGGGGAAGGGGAGGGGGAGGTGGTGGAGGGGTATGCACAGGCCACAGGGATTGAAGCCAGTCTATGAGTTAGGATGTAATGATTGGGTTTATAGGGATATATCATACCGACGCTAAAACCATGTCACAGAAAGACCTTTGTGGGCCATTCTAAGTCAAATTTGGCCGATGTAGAAATGTCCGTTCATTGCTATGTGTCTGAGAACGACAGAAACAGTTACACCTTGTGATGTGTTGTTTGATCTAATGGGATTTAATATACATGAACCTAACATAAATAATTTGTGTTTATGTGTTTTTTACACCTAAAAGGAAGTTTTTGGAAAGACATCGAGGTACATGCTAGACAATATTGAAGCTTTAAATTACCCCTTATTTTTTTCATAATTATGAAAATTAATGGCACCATTCCAAGGATTCCAGCATCCCTTCCTAAAATTCAACTATTGGGTCTCACGTTGTTAGGATCTAGAAACCAGGGAGAATTGGTCTATCCGTCATTTCACAGAACAGTGGCAGTCTCATCAGTATACATGTAATAAGAGACAGAAAGATAATTAGTAATCTGCAGTTGTGCCCTACAACTGTACTCAGATATATTAACCTAGATCTTGGTAAGGTTATTCACCCGAGGTATTCAAGATATACAGGCTGCACTTAACCAGCTTAGGGGAATTTATGCAGCCATACACGATATATATATACATATATATATATATATATATATATATATATATATATATATATATATATATATATATATATATATATATATATATATATATATGCTATGAATATATATCACTCTTCAATTGTACTAAAGAGAAATTGAATAACATTTCAAATTTGAAATATATATATATATCAGCAAGGGTCATGTTATTTAGCTAATATTTTTTAATAGAATCCAAGATGTGGGTTGTGGTATTTCACATCATATTGTCGTCAATGGACCTGTAGATTCCTATATTGCTTGGGATTAAGTATCAGGATTACGTGCTTTATCACCACCCCTTTTCCCTTGTAGCTAATATTCTTTTGCATTTTATAAATGTGGGGTTTTCGAAGATAGAATTCTAGCGGCTATAAACCGTGTTGTAAAAATATATACAGCTGTCTGCCAAGATGGTGGACTCGCATGTATCTAGAGGTATCAAATGAATCTATTGAAATATCGCTTCATTAATACATGTACATCATTGTTTCTGCCCTACATATAGGCTACAAAGCGGAACAGTTCATTTTCTAGTAAAGATAAAATCTAAAAACTATCAACAACGGATGAATTAAACACAATGGTTTCCCTTTGCCAAAAGCCTGAACTTCTGTGTGTATAGATACAACTTATCCAAACACAATGAACTTTTAATGGACTTCTGTTCTGCCCTAGTTCGTTACGAGGTGTGTCAGGGACTCGGCTTGGAGCTGCGGAATCTGTGCCGAGCCTTCATCAATAATAAACATTACCCAGCATGCGTCTGTGGCACGGGGTCACTACGACGGCGCCCTCTGGTGGACAGCACAGACAATAGTGGCCACGCCCAGAGTAGCTGGTTCCCCGTATACATGTTTCTGTTGTAGTGATGTTCTTTTTCTTTCTCAACAGCCGGGTACAGGCCAAGTTCGCCGACTGACGCATCCAATTCTAGCTCACCGCCTCTGGCCAACCTTAGGTGAACGTAACAATGTGAAATGACGGGGCAGGAGAGTGGACATCTGGGTCGGTTGGCTGGTGCCTTACTAACTAACTAACATCAATACATGTCGGGTGTGGGTGCATGTAGACCATAAATCCTAGCGTATAGTCGGGTATTTTGGAAATCTCCGAGGAATTCTTATGGTAGGAAAATCAGAAACCTACTGTACTAAATTTAGTTATTAAGATGGATAAAAATGAATCATTTAGGAGAAAAACATCTGAGTATTAATTAGATAGCAGGTTCGAGCTTTTCTCTAAACGAAAATCTCACTCTCATGGCATTTTGGTCTTTAAGTCTAGATCTGGTTAAGTGTATCTAGGTGGGGTGGGGTGAAAGTATACCCTGTCGATCACGCAACTTTGTATATGAGGTACGTAATCATCAGGCTTATGCTCACAAGAAAGGCAAATTCCACTGCAAGCTTCCTTGTGAATATCATATTATCGATTCGAAAAAGATAGAAGATACGCATTCAATTACATGTATCAGTAAAACAATGTTAATATGTCTATAAGTCGGATGGAGAGAAGGGAGACAGCCCCCTTGATTATTGAAGCGCGTGCTTGCGAAGTTCTATGAAGCAACTTGGGCCTTTTACAAAGATCTACAGAACTGATGAACCTTGTGCGAAGTTGCCCCAGCTATCTGGAACTGGAATCTCTGCTGTCGGACACACACTATCATCTTTTTAATTGACGTTATCTATTCTGAAGAAACTTACACTGTCGACAGGCACGCTTGACAAACCAACAGAAAAGACCTACATGGACCAAAGCACAGATGTAAAGATATAATGGTACCCTAGGGAGTGATATTTTTGCACACTGTATTACTAAAGTTTATTCCATTAAAATCGAATCAAATCCACCAAACAAGACGTCACACGCTCGAAATTGTGTTTTATAAGACAAGGAGATATAAACTTGTGCCCACGTATCTCTATGACTGACACTAGAAAACGGGGTGATGATAATGGAGTGAGATACAAGTCTCATAAATACACTAGCAAATAGTAATCATGTCCCCAGTTAACTGCAGAAGAATCGGCCTCGCCTTTATATAGCATTGTATACCCAAAGGAATTAGATTCAGGCTTAGATGGGTATAGAAACCTGTGCGGTCAGTTAGACAGAATATCATTTGAATGCTTCAGAGCATTGGGTTCATCACATATACAAGGAAGAGGTACACCCAATCGGTCGTTGCCCTATAAATGCACTATTCAAAAAGTGACCTAATCTATTAGTAGCTGATAATCTAGTATTCTTTTTTTGTACTTTCCCTGCCTCGTGTGACCTGGTGAAGTGGGAGCTACAAATAATCCTGATGGATGTGGATATGGATACGCCCTGATCCATCATCTACCGCGAACACTTACAGGCGTGACCGCAGTACAATGAAGATTTATGGACCGTCAGTGTGAGAGGGTATTGTGCGTGAACCACCTAAATCAGCCAGCTCAGGTGACAGATCCACCACCACCATCACTCCTACCGCAGGTAGATACTGTGCGCAAAGCATGCCTCACTGATAAGATATGGAGTGGCATTCTAGTGGGCTTTTTTTCTTTCGTCAGTGTGATAGCGCCTAGAGTGCTTCCTGTCCATAATCCGGGGAAATAATGTAAAGCCGTGGTATCACAATTAGAGTGGTATTCATAAGGTAATCTTTCTTTTCAAATTCCTAGAGATCTGTTGATATTAACGATACTAATGAGGTTGGGGTCCTAATACATCTGTGTATTCAATTTTGTATACAATATAGACATCCATGTATCATCGATACAAGTTATCTTTTTTCGTAGCCACAGTGACCTATGTAGGCTCTACCTCTAGTCTTATCAGATCACTTGAACTGAATTCCAAATTTTAGACCTAATCTTGTCAATTCCGTTCGTAAGGATTGTCTGAGGTATGGAATTAATATATAAAAGGCATTTAGAACTAAATCTTGTGAGATACAATAGCTAAGATTGTGATTGTGTGAGAAAGTAATATCGGCTGGGACACATGTCTATTGCTGTGTGTGATAAACAGTCTATTCATCTTGTGTGATATTGGGATTTTGAGAAGAGCTATGCCATTTTCTGTTATCAATACAATTTAGGTAAAGCCCCGGTAGGTGACAACTTCATTATGCTCACCATCTTTTCTTACAGTGGAGTCCAATATTTAACGATTATCTTTCCCTATTAATTGGACAACCTCGAAACGCAGTAGATTTACATCTAGATAGGCAGGTGGTCTGGATAGCAGGGTTCCACTGTATTGTGTACCCATCTGTGGAGATAACTTTTTTAGCACAGTCTATACATTATGAATGTAAAATGCAGAGGCTGATAAATAGCGCGAGTTCAGCACATTTCTAAAATAACGTGTTGATAACAAGTCTACTGGGTGTGGGCTGAGTATCACTGCGGGGAGGGGTGGGGTAGGTGGAGGGGTAAGCATAGGAGACGGGGATTGAAGCCAGTCGAGGTGTGTGTGCGTGCGTGTGTGTGTGTGTGTGTGAGGAGGGGGCGTATCCCTTTCTTGGGGAGGATGCCTCCGGCCAATACTAACAATCACCGTTTCCGCCAGGGAAAGAGTGGCTTCTGTTTTCACACTGTAACCACAGCATGATGCCTCCAGGTATTCCCGTGACTACAGCAACATGATGCCTCCAGGCATTATAGATGCATCAATGATAATAACATTAAAAAACCGATGAAAATACCTGTTTAAATTCTACTTGACAAAGTACAAAGGCCACATGGGACTTTGATTTAGTCCAAATATCATCAGTTACCATGGTGAAGTACTCAAATCACGTAATGAATCATGTGACATTGCTGTTTCCGAAATAAGGGGCCTGTGGTAGGAGGGGCGCCACTGCAGGCACTGCCTGTGGTGTAATGCTGTGAGGGGAAATTGGTGCCGCAAGGAAAGGGTTAAACAACGAATTATCCTGGTGAAAAAAAGAATTGGCCCTGTATTGTTTGGGATCATTATTGTAGCTATAATACTTGATATACATGTAAAGTGTACTCCATAGAGGTCCCTGATTTTGATGACTAGGTGTGTATGGAGATTGCTGAACAAGCAGTGTCTGTACTCAGTGCAGACGTACTTCAGGAAAGCTCTCCCTCGTGAACGGTTTTTAGGCAAGATCCAACATAATGATGTCCCTGGAGATATTTGAGGAATGAAAACATCATATTTTTTTCTGTATTTCAAAGGAAACTTGAGCCGGGACGGGTACATTGAGTGTAGGGGGTGTTGTAAAAGGGGTCAGAAGGGGAAGGGAGGGGCTGGGTAGGACATGATGGGGCGGAGCCGGGGTTCTTATGAGCGAAACAAAACATTTAGCTCTCATCCACAAAGGCAAGGTTCATATACACGTCCGTACAACCTATGGCCGACATGAGTTGTTAAGATATTTCTTAATCTTCCTAGATCAACATAAAGATTCAAGATCCCTTAACTGAATGAGGTCCCTTATCCAGAAAGGGGTTTTACACACTGACGTTGTTTTTTTTTATTTAATCCAGTATCGACCTTTTCCCAATGAAGGCCCTTACACAATGAGGGCTTTTACTTAAGTAGGGCCTTTACAAATCAAGGGCCTTTACGTAGTGATTACCTTTACACAGTTACGGCCTTTACTCGGGGGTATCTAGACAGTAAGGTCACCAGAGTAGATCATAGGGATTAACCAACTCTAAAATTGGACAATTATAAAAACCTGACCGAAAAACTGGACCAATTGGAAAAAACAACAATGATAAAATCTAAAACTGTAAGAAAATGGCCTAAACGGAAAGCACATACTCATCCAACACCTGGATGAGCGATCGGCCCTCCTGCAACCAATGTACCGAAATCTGCACATGAATGCATTCACGCTAAAAGGAAATTTATCCCAATAACAGTATATATTGTGTCTTCAGTCGTCCTACTTTTATTTAGCGAAGTTCACACTAGGTGAACCTAAAAAAGGAGAAAACAAAAAGCTGTCTCTCCTAAGTGCGTCGCTAGTATAATAGCGACAACAATGGGACGATCTGACAGCACACTGTCGGTGGTGGGGCGGAGATGAAGAGAGGAGGGGAGGCGGGTGAATAGGCATGGACCCGCTTGGATGCCTGGAGGGGCGATGATATGTGAGGTGAGAAAGTAGACCTCTGTCGGCACTCACTTCCAGATGGGAGTATCATGAAGGCCCGACATTTGTGGTGTTTCAGAGATTGAGATAAATAGCATCGGGCATATAGTTTGTGTCTTCGGAAGGGTAAACAGGAGGAGGAGGAGAGAGCACGATTCTGTAGTCTGTGTTAGCCACCAGATGCTCTTGTCATAGTAGATGTTAATAGCAAAAGACTGTGATGGTGGTAATTAATGGTGATTTCACAAATACAAGTCCCAGGCTTGTTTACATCACTCTTCCCTCTCTGCCCACCTCCCCGCCAAGAAAATAACATAGCAGGTTGTTTATGTTTTCAAAACTCTGTTTAGTGCGTTTTGAGGTGCGGGGTCAGTGTGATAAAACGAAGGGCCGGTTTATCTCTAGCCGGAAGATGTTATCTGTCAGTATTGTCACACACACAGTAAAGTACGTACATGATATCGTCACTACAATCGGTCGTGATGTAAACAAAACATAACCCCTGTTTTCATACATGTCATATAAACAAGTCATACATACATATACAATGTACATGTAGCCATACACAGTATAAGGCTGTGTCCCCCACAAATGGACTCGCATGTATCTAGAGGTAAGGAACGAATAGATTCGCACCACGTCTGACTGTACATGGTACATGTGTGTTTACCCCTATCAATCGTGATAAAATAAATACTAATTTTGATAAGACATAATTCATATAGGTTCATGGTTCTTTCAAATTTTATTTTTTTTCAAATCAGCTGTCCAATTAACTGTGGATCGGAATACAATAGCCAAGGAAACCCTGGGTACCCTGGTGATATTTGCCATGTGTATTTTATAGAGGAAACCTACGAAAGTTAATGGTCAGAACTCATATGCCATTGAGTCCGAATAGCGTCGTAACTAACAAGGCAAAGTCGCACGAATTACGTAGGGATTCAAATGAGATGGGACCAAGCTCTGGCCGTAAACTTGAATAGGTTTCTGAACTTATCTCATCCCTCATATTGACTAATTAGCTAACATTTGTGACATACTCCCCTATTGATTTTTGTTTCTAAATATTCCATGGGCATTGGGATATGAGTACCCAATGTCTATGAGGGAGAAATACCAGGGGTGAGATAAAGCATCATATGGTGGTATGCATATACAATGTAGGTGCAAGCTTCTAGCAGGTCGCTTCAAAACTATACTCAGGACTTGTGCATGACACAACCGCTAATGTACCGGACTGATTGTATCAATATGCAATACTATTCACTATATGGTAAAAACAAGATATGTATTAAAGGCGCATTGCTCATATTCTCAGGCTACCCCGTTATGGGGAAAACCACATGAGGAAGAGAAGTTGATTTACAACTTTTGTGGATTCCTTGAGGTACAATGGATAACAATCTCTCCTGTTTGTTGTTAGAACAGAGTATCTTTACCCCTACCCCCAACCTACTCCTCCTTCCCAACCCAGAATCCTTACATATGTTGCCTGTGCTTGGAACGTGTTTGTTTTCATTCCATTTCGCCCCCTGTTTACTCTCCAAGCACGTCACCGGCAGTGGCGCCATCTCCCGGACGCCATCCAGTCAGCAACGCGCTGTGGCGGGACAAGGAAATAATAAACGTAGTTCCCCACTTAATATCGAGTCTGTGCGTCTGTGATGAGGCAAGCCCTGTAACCGCCGCCTTTTGTGTCGTTCCGCTGAGCACACCACACGGCAATGTTTATGGATGCTGCCGACAGAAGGAGGTGTCTTACTGTCTTGATGGTGATGTGGAAATACTAATCAGAAATATGTGTATTATTATTGATCGTCTATCTTGTTTTCAGTGACCTGTAATGTCACCGTTGTTGTCAGAGTCAACGTCACCATCTATATGGCAATACAATACCTCCAAAGTAATATCTCATTTGAAAAGCAGGGGCCTGTATTTATTTATCATTTCTTTGGTCATATCTCAACACCCTAGTGACCTGTCGGCAGTCCAAATTACAACGACGACCCAACTGGAAATGTAATCGTTGTATGATGTTGTAGTTGCAACGTACTATATCTAAAAAACTATTCTGGTAGAATCTGCTTGGAGTGTCTCCCGTACATAAAGACAAAGTGAACCAGACCTAGGCATGGAGACTGAAGGCCCACGAGAGTGAGATTCTCGTGCAGTACTCATCTGAATCCTGCTACTCTTTTTTGTGTTTCTCCACATAGATCTAGTTCCATTGTAGTTGCAAAGAAACGAAGGTATATTATTATGCAATGTGCGATTGAACCTCAGAAAGTAGAAGTGATGTGACAGCCTTTTTTTTCTTTTTTTTTATCTAACAAAAGCCTTCCCGCAGTATGCAGCGACCTAAAGCACATTTTCCCTCCTTGTAGTTGACTGGGCTTGTACATGTACAGTGCATTGAAAAACAGACAACTCTTTCTTGTCATATATCCATTGACTTTTATTAACACAAATGGGGTTTGTTACTCACGACGACAATGGAAATCGACGCCTGGCGTGTTTTTACGACATGGGCGAAAAAAGGGCTCCACCTTCCCACAGCTGCCGCTTCGCTGGTCCCTGGACGGCGGCGCCCTTTATCACAGTCTTTGATCTTTTCCAAAAAGATCAACCGACTTGGTCCAAGCTCAATGTAGCTTAATAACGTCCTAATTTCTGTGTGGGGAATTCGCCCCGTCGCCATGCAAACATTCCTTTAGTATGCGGGCGTGCCGCAACAATACCCCCTTCTATTCACACCGCCCCCACCCGGCCACAAGGGCAGTAGCCAAAACAATATGACGACAGAGCAGTGGTGGAAGAACACCACCCCCACAAAAAAAACCCCAAAGAAACTCGCCTTTTCTAGCTAGTCACGTGATCCTTGCCTCGTGATGTATGACGGGGTTTCATGATTGCATGTTAGTGGTAAAAATAGGCTTTTGTTTGCTGAATGCACCCCTAAAAATAAAATAACACAAAAAGAAATGTGCTCGGCCCTTTTTATGAGAACTACAGGAGGTAATCACTGTTGGTTTGGTAGTATTTGCGTAAAGTGGAGTTATTTTCCCTTGAACCATTTGGCTTGGGGTTACTTATCCGCCATTTTATGTTGGCTCGCTCAGCAATGACATTTCATTGAGCAAACGTGGTCCTTTACAGTCTTAAGCAGTCGATCGTCGGTGAAAATGGCACGACTTCTGCGTTTAGCGTGGTATGAAATATACTGTACCACTAAGTACATGGATTCAACAGTGGTGAACCTGTATACAATCACACTAATGTTCCCTAGTTGTGTGTGCTGGTGTATGTGTGTATGTATATGTATATGCAAGGTGAATATCATCAGACATTTTTGGGTTTTTTTGTAAAATTTCTTTATCAAGACTTTCAGTCACAATCAGTCAAAGTGCCACATAGTTCGGAGACAAGGTTCTCAATAAAGGGGCTGAGACCTCAGCCTTTTCATAAGGCTGGTTGGTGCTCAAGTATCAATGACTGGCTGAGAACCGCCATGTACATACATGTATACATACATATAGACCCGGTTAAAAAAATACAGGTATGGGATGTATCTTTTTTATATGCCGCAGATCATGATCTTAAGATACGAACAGATGCTGTCACCCTTTATTAGGTAAATGTAAATCTATCTGTAAGGACTGATTGACTGGTTGCTTTGCTATGTGGATATACGTGCATTCATACAATTAGCAGACTGTTGGTTCATTGGGGCGCTGAAGTGAGTCCATTCTTCTTGCTCATGGCGGCAGCCCGATGGCATGTTCCCCATGTTTCACGTGTCGACACAGCAATGTTTGCCCCACCCCCCGACCACGGCGGGTCATTATGTACAATTAGGAGCAGCCAATTTACGGCGTACTGTCACCTGTCCTCCTGCGCCAACAGAGAGCGCCCCGTCAACCACTTCCGCCCATTTACACTCTTTTCCCTGCGCTGAAAGCGAATCATTCCGCGGTTGAAGCGATGCTGGGGTTTGACAAAGTTGGCCTGCTGTAGGAAAATCTACCCACCCACTGCACGCACATGCCAAGGCGAAATGCATCACCTGGGCCCCACCCCGACCCCCCCCCCCCCCCCCAATACACACCAGGGACCAGGAAGGGTAGCGTGGCGCCCCCAGGAACGACCGAGCGCAAAGTCCATGTTTCTCTCGCACCTCACATCAATTATACTCCTTGCTCACATGTACAGTTCTACGTGGATGGTAAGGATAATCGGAGACTGGAGCAGTTGAATACAAACATGACTATAATAGCCTTCTGTCGCAGTGTTGGGTCTCAGGGTGGCGAATAAGATCATCATTCCTGAGATTTCTAGAACGGTTAATTTGTTATCAGAAACAATATATATCCTCGTATATGTTCTGCATCTGCATATATCACGTCGTACAATGGTCCACCCAGTGAAACCTCAAGTAAGGGCAGGTTTAGACTGTGCGGGGGCGGGGGGGGGGGGGGGGGGGGTAGGTGGGGGTAGGCTCCAATGGCGCATAAAGAATTTATTTCCAAAAAGATGTGTGTGTAGTGGAGAGGGCGCTATTGAAGGGTGAGTGGGCGCTGTTGGACTGAAGGGGGCGGATGGTCAGACAGTAAACTCCTGTACGGCACCATGTGCAGTACACTCTTAATACTCAATGACCAACTGGTAGAAGTACGTACACGGGTGTATAATAAAAACCTACACTCGGAGCCCAAGGTGCGAGCGCCCTCTCTTACGCCTTCAAAATCCACCAGAGCACACAGAGGGAACCTCCTTGACACTCGTACCCATCTGTGTTCGATGCATCCTCCTCCAAACCTGCCTTGAAAGGACTCCTCACAGAACCCTAGCTGAGAAACCCGAGATGAAGTCCCGGATGGAAAACGGACCCGCTTCCTTGTCGTCCAACCCGAATCCGACACCCGGACTCGGTGGACAACAAAGCCACACAAAGACTCGCTCCTGTTCTCTGTGTGAGTGGTAGACGAACGAGAACAAAGAAATACCCCGAATTTCCTGCGGGACAACTCCACTGATTTTGATTCGAACCCATATTCGATAATTTGATCACGTGATATGACACGTCATCCCGATCTCTATTTTTCATTGTGTCTGATAATACTGAATTTTATAAGTACATTCTCTTGCACGTTTATTGATCAATAATTTCTTGATAAAAATGAAAATATTCGTAAAAATCGTAGGTCTAAAGTATGGGCGAACACATAATGTATTTAAACCGTGTCACTCAGATGGTACCTTGTTGATAATGTACGTCTGATACACCATAATGGCATCTCTAGGAACCAGAAAGCGTGCTAAACACGCCTGCTGCCTATGGGCAACTCCAACAGGTTCGAATCTCGCTTTGAACTTTTTAAAAATACACCAAAAGACCACGATCAAGGACAACAAGCGTTAGACAGCGGTACAAAAATACTTAAGCCGACTGGCAAAGCGCCAAACATGGCATACAAAACAGCAAATCTAAAGACAAGCTTGTTTAAATGTGTGGGAATTTTTTTCTAGTCCGTTTCACACGGTCCCCCGACCAAGAAGTATGTTAGCAGTGCCCAGATTTTCCACCCCAGGGACTGAGCACACTGCACAGCTTAACCACCTGCGAAAGTCGTCACTACCACACACAGCCTCCTCCTGGTGGGAACTGGCTAATTCTAGGTCGTTGAGCACATCTGCAACCAGAAAGAAATGACATCACTTACCTACATTTGTGTGCTTATCCCCCTCCCGAGAAACGCATTTTTGACATATGCATTTCTGACATGGGTTTGATTCCCAGAAATGTGATTTCGATGTTTCTCTACATCAGTTCACAAGCCAATGGCTTCCAGAACAATGCACAACACTTTTGTGGCGTAGTAACCCAGATGTTTTAGTGCAGTTGTTCTGCCTTTGGTATGGGTTGTGAGAGCAGATGCCACCATCAGTGTCGCGTCTTTAAGTTTGCTTCATTTAAATCCATTCAGCCTTCCCACCAAATATCACACACAGTATAACCCTGATAGCAATGTTGCCCAGTATAGCGAACATCCCCAGTAAACAGACCACCCTAGCTCAAACTGCATTATTCTACTGTATCAGTACACACATGATGAATTTAGGTAGAAATGTCTCTCCTACACATTTACCAAGGTATGGGTTCTTTTACGGCCCACACCACATAGACATGGTATGAGAATGGCTGGCAGTAAATGTACCACTGGTGTGGATTAAGGAGGAAGGTGGCTCCAATGGGACTCAAAACTAAGTCCCATAACCTTGAGTTTACAAGGGCAGTGCTACTAGCCACTGGACTAACTCCCCAACCTCTTGCTACTCAGAGTGCATCATTTTTAGGAGTGAGAGTATGCCGATAAGCAAGTTTTAACAACTCTGCGAGAATTTCTTACTGCCCTGAGCGTAGGGCGAATGACGTCACGCAGCGTTTTTAACCCGTACTCATTTTCAATGTCTGACATGTGTGGTAGGTTTTGCTGTTTTTCACCCAGAATCCAGGAACTATTCCGGGGTCTTGTCTATGTAAGGTATGTTCGTTAAAGGGAAGGCACACCCAGACCGTGTTATGCCGAATACAGGAGAATAGACTCTGCACCAGGTGACACGTATGTACTCGCGCTACGGTAAAAAAACATGACCGTTATTCTCATAGCTTGCAGGTTTCTCATGGCATACCGTCATTGAACAAGAATTATTTACTCAGATCTACATTGGTCATATCAGGTCTGTAGAATATACTCTGTCTAAGGAATTTGCCCCTTGCGAAAACTTCCAGTGCTGGCTTTACCGGTTTTGGGGTATGGGTAGAATAATAACGTTAATGATTTCTTATTAAAAGCCCGCTTCCTTCTGATAACTATACTTCTCTGGTTCACAAAGGGAAAATAAAGGGTTGGGTCACTTGGCAAAGAGACAAATTTAACTAACAGCTAAAATCAATTTATTTTTAGTCCAGACCCTAGTATAATCAGGAATTCCTCTTTATCATTATTCTACCACCAACATGTATTTATTAATGTATTCTCTCATCATCTTTTAGCACTATGAATACTCAACATGTTCTTAGGCATTTGATCTCTAACGGCGGAAACCTAAGCCGATCGTCAACGATTAATGACTGAGGTACACGGAGTGCACGTTGAGCTATCGTTAAATGTACACATTTCTAGAATGGCGCCTGTTGCATGTATCGAAAGATCGGAGGTATCTACATCATTTCCACATATATTAGACGTGTAACTAGCTTTGAGCTTTGTATAGGAATTTTCCATATATCAAAAGAAATAATGCAATTAGGCATATGCACATCACACACCAATCAATAGTGTTAAAACGAACTCATCGAACTTGTCCCATCGTCAGATAGATTCTGGGTACTGGCGCAGGACTATGCCAACCCGCCATCTGGCGGTAAATCCTGTCGGGACGGGCCTATAACATCACGTGTAGAAACGTGCAGTCTGGGAACCTACGATCAGCAGCACAGTGTGTCATCCACGTGCAAATATTGCCCCAGCCGACCTCAACCCCACCCTCGTCTCTTATTGGTACACCCCAATGCAGCCCACTTCTGGAGCATTCGTACACCATTGGCAAGTTCTCGTTCCTGAAAACAGTCCCGGAAATGTCTCCCAATTAATATTAAGAGTGCTGGTAAGAGCAATAGACTAACATGAGCATAAACACAAGAACACTTAAACCTATGAGCAAGATCAAATAGCATGATGCGTTTGGCACGCAATTGGGACATGTCCGAGAATAAGTACCAAGAATTGACTCCACCTGATTGAAGGTGTCTGAACATTAATACATTGCATATGGTAGAACTTAGATAGCAGGCCACCCTGCTAAGCAGACCACCTTCGCTGGGAACGGAATTCCTTTTATCATGTTTATTCCGAGGCGGAAGGCGAACCACGGGTTTCTATTGTATTGCAAAATGGTAGATCTCTAGAATTCTGATCGATAATTATGTCAATTGATGCTAGCCGCCTGGAGTGTGAGCATCTGAACTGTGAATCTGGGAATAGACTGGGAACAATAGATACTCCGACATTTCCCAAGGCTGATTTTATGAAGCAACCTCCTGCTCCACTCTGGCTGTGGGGAGGTCCCGCGACCGCCCCGCCTAACAGCGGACAAAGCCCATAATATTTGAAATGTGTCATGAAGAAATAGCGGTCGGAGGTGTGTGCATGTACACACGGGCTTTGGGGCAGTCGCGAGCAGGGGCACAATGCCTCAACCTCCCCCACCCTTTCCACCTTTTTCCCAGCACCACGTTTATCACTACAACTCCTGTCTGGCCTCAAAGAACCCAACTATAGCCTCACACTGTGCTGCTCTACTTCTAGCACTTCTACTTAGTAATCATTACTCGGTGTTAAATCCTAGTGGACCATAGATACAGTATTAGTTATCAAAGTGCATATTGTACGGAGTAATCGGATTAATTGAATACGCTAAACACTAAACGCTAAAGAGTAGTCTTATTTAGAGAGGAAAATTTTCATAAACCAATATCATGAACATTATTTTACATGAGGTTTCATGGCTACATAACTCCTGTGCATATAGTTGTAGAAATATATATATATATATTCCCCTTGACGTTTAGTTACTACTGGCTTTGAAAAATATCCAGAGCAGTTCATGTTTTTAGAAGTATTCATGGCAAACACTGTAAAACATTTCAAGAATGGCTCAGTAGCTTTGAAGATAAAATATTCGACGCAGAATAATTTCTTAAATTCTGTAAACACGTGTACATGATACATGAATGACGATACTTCATAAAAGACACCAACTAGATTATAATAAATGGATTTATGTCAGACTTTCAATGCACTGGATCACGCCGAGATCCAAAGTGAGAAGCATCTCCCTATCAGTACTTCCGGTACTCCGGTTTCTGTAACCAAGGCAACCACAATTCGCCGAGCCAACACCCATATATTGAGGACAGTGAACTGCTCATGCCACTGGGCGAGTTCCGGTGCATGACCTATGTACATGTACACTACCACTCCATATTGCAGCTACAGCCTGCACGTCCCATTATCACTGTTGATAAAGGAGATCTGGGTAAAACACGAGTTCATCTTCTGGACCGCCCAATACTCCCCTAGCGGATAGGAGGTCTGGAATCGCTGCTGTTTTTCTAAAATCAATCTTGAAACCCCCAAACTATTCCAAAATGACGTGTCATTGCCCAGAACACAGAATCCTCTTTGAATCACATCATTAGCTGTTTATTGGAATGCTCTGCCACGCAAATGATATATTATAGCGAGCCTGTACCGTCATGTATAGGACAAATCAGAAACTGAAAACTGAGAAATACCATTACGAAATTTAGGAAACGGCCATTGGTAAGGTCATATCAATATTTGAAAAAGAGGGGAAAACGTTATGTATTTCACCAAGAGTTAGAGTTAACGTGATATTGAGTGTTGCATTACCTCACCCAGTCCTATAATAGTGACGGAGCCACCTCCAGCGTGAGCTGCTCGGAACTGAATCAGAGGAAGCCACGAGCCACTTCTGAATTGTCTATTTATCACTGAAGAGGTCAAAGAGCACCCTATGTAAGCTTCCTGGTGAGGCTGCTTAAAATGTAGAAGTCAGCTTAAGTCCTCATCTTGGCTGGCTGCTTATCACACCACCCCTCACCCCGTACATTGCGACTGGGCCAGGTACACACTACTGGACTTCCAACAGAACAGCCACTGCATTAATTTTATTCTCACAATCTTTTTTTAAACATCCCATTGTTTTATACCCCGTTTTACCCTGACAGTTACTACAGCGCAAAACACCATCAACCAACCCATAAGGGCTACAGACATTTTTCAGTGTTAAAATGATCTAAATTATATAACTGTCCCTGGAGGATAACTTCGTCCACCAGATTGGGCGACGAGACTGCAAGCTCGGTAATTCCTGACAGACCAGGAGTGGCCGATCAAAGTGTGGATTTCACAGAATCGGGTTCGGAGAATGAAATTCAGACCAGATATTTGAGCAAAATCTAGTCTATATTAATCAGAAACCTATGTCTCATGGGGTTTATTGGATATATATATACATATATATATATATATATATATATATATATATATATATATATATATATATATATATATATATATAATATGGTCTGAATTGCGTTGACGTGAATATAGACTGCATTTACAAAGGAAGTTAGGAAAACCTTCCAAATAGCTCCAGCTCATGCTGCATGTACGGTTGTTTTGTCTCCAGAGTTTGTGATATGCGACACGAAAAAGATTATTCATCCTGCCAAGGGTTGACAAACGTTGGCTGGACCGTAACTTGGCAGAGAATAATATATGCTGAATAGAGTTCTATCTTTCCAATCCTCACCAGGCCGTCCTCCGTCACCAGTGATCCGGTTGGCACAGGGCCCGGTCCTGTATATGTGTGTGGAGGGGACGGAGGAGGGGGAGGTGAAGGTTACTGGGTGCTGATACTTGATGTACTGACGCGTGCAACAACAATAGTCACTCAGGGCAGTTTGGTTTAATATTAGCCACTTTTTAGGGTTTTACGTCGCGACGACTTCTGTCACAGACACATGATGGGGGCAGGCCAAACCGGATCTGAATTTGGTCCTGTTGTGATTTTCCACATGGATCCAAAACCATCGCATACATGTAAAATCATACATGAATGGTCGCTTCTCCTTCCCTCATGAATTCTCACCCGATTTCTCTTTAAAATAGGGAAGTCAGCAGGGGGGGGGGGGGGGTCATGAAAAGCAAAGAAGAACTATTTTTGTATTGGAACATCTGCCACAGAAAGATGTAGAAAACATGGAAAACACATCATTGTTGGCCAAGGAATGGTGCTTGGGTGTGTGTGGAGGCCTGGACCACTGTTTGTTGATGTGAATG
This sequence comes from Alentia gelatinosa, assembly GCA_950022655.1. NCBI lineage: Eukaryota > Metazoa > Annelida > Polychaeta > Phyllodocida > Polynoidae > Alentia > Alentia gelatinosa. The sequence goes on along the minus strand of OX465585.1, from coordinate 47,107,242 downwards.
AGACCCAAGTTATTCTCTCTTTGTTTTATACAGGAAAAAGAAATCATAAACTGAAAATGTAAACAAGGATTTCTTTGAAAAAGAGGAAAACTGCCATCTCTATTAAAAGAAATACTTGAGGAATAAGTGGTCACATGGTCACTGCGATAGCTACGTTCACCAGCCTCGTTTCCGCCTCGCTGGTGCAGACACCTGGTGAGCGGGTCTGGCGTTAGTCGGGGGCAAACTGGATCCCTTCCAAGTTCTTTATTTCTTGGTCACTAGCTCCAGAAACCATAAAGATATTTCATGTGTGATCAGCTACAGATATATGGAACATGAAAATAGTACGCCTTACACACACATATATATATATATATATATATATATATATGTGTGTCTGTGTAAAAAATTACAAAAAAAATGTATCCAAAACTTTAGGTCGGTCTCTACTTACATTGTGCCTGTGCGTTGGAGTGATGTAACCGATTGCAAAACCATCGTAATTGTATAGTGATACCTGAAATAAGGGTCAGTGGGTGCAGATCACTATCTTCACCTTCACTAAGGCCTCATAAGCTGTGTCTATATAGGTGCTAAGCGGGAGGATCCATTCTCACGACTGAAAGGCCGCTAAGAAAAGGAGAGGCTGTAGATCTAGGTCTGGATCTATCTACTCTATCTGCCAACCTTCATCCCGTATTCTCACCTAAACACGACCTGTTATCTGAATCCTGACAGAAAGGAAACCCCTATGAATCTGTCTTTCAGACGCTATTATCACAACTTACAGGTACATGTTCATATATAGTGCCTGATACAAAAGAGATTCCAGAGTGTATGTAGGGAATGTTGGCGCTATCTGGTGTTACAAGTAAACGTATGGACTAGGTAAAGTTTTGCATTAAGTTACCAACACTGTTGATATCTTTTTACATTAACATTCTTTTTCCGTTCTGAATTGCAAAACTGAGAATGGTATTTACACAATCTACAATATCACAGGATTGAAATAAAGATACCAATGTGTAATATGACTATTCCTCGTAGGCCATACTTTCTTCAATACATGAGTGGCATGGCATACTCTGTTATAACCATATATTCCTAAAAATTCGCAAATTTGCATTTCATGCTTGTGATATAGGCCTTTGCAAACAGGAAGATCAACATCAAAGATGCCCTCAATAAAACATGGATAATATCAAGAACTGGGGCATTTATGTCGGCAATTCCTTCCCAGAACGTATTAGGCAACATTGTTTTGTGATCGCACCGACCTTTAGCGATACGTACAAACTCTGTGTAACCTTGAGGCCACCTTAAGTCACTGCCTGGCAGCTATAGACCATTGTTATACCTGACATTTCGTGACCAATCAGCTTCACCTATGAGGGGTCGCGTGGTCACGTGGTCACGTGGTATTGATGCCGGGGGACATGGACGAAGACGCTGACCCTGTGTGGACGGTCAGACGACGCCGCGTCTCACACCTGCTCAGGTGAGAACGTCTAATGACGGTCATCTAACACAGAGAGTACAGGTGAGGCGGAAACAAGTGGGAGAGCCCCAGCCTCACATATGACACCCGGTACACCCCTCACCCCCGTATAAGCTTCTCTGGCAGGTGCACGCCCCACTATAATGCATCTAGTAGGAGCTGGTATCACGAGAATAAGTGCATCTCATTGTAGTCCATTCAGCGTGGGGCGATCAAAACGAAACAATAAAGAATATGAACATCCTAAGCGATGAATCTTTTCCACTATGATTCATCTAGCTCTAACTGGTAAATAATTCAAAGACTGTATTACAATTGTTATTGCGAGGTCACCAGAAGATCAACCCTTTCTTTGTAGGGGAATGACCATTTGGGGGTTCCTTATCCTTTCTTTGTATCTGAATGACCATTAAGGGTTCCCTATATAAACATATATACATTCCTTTAAAACGTTGTGTAGTCCTACACACATTTTATTTGTTAAATTGAGGAAGTTACTGGACACTACTTTGGAACAATCGGCTGATAACAAACTTGTCAGAGGATACGATAAGCTAATAACATATTCACAAAACTCAGCTTACAAACATGTCACACGGAACGCGTTCGACAGCTCACTCTATGTGGACTCTCAGAGGAAGGGACATTACCTGGATCTATAAAAGTGAGCAATTGTCTGGTTTCTGGGTAATTGTAAGCTGATCTCGATGTCATAAAGTGCAAGCGTCAAGTCATTACGCCTTGAGCTTCCATTTCAACTGCGTCCAGTATCAACATGATGTAGCCTCGTCTTAAATTGATCGAATATAGCGGAAAATGACTGGTTCATAAACCTAGATAACTCTCCACTCTTTATTAACCTTGACTTGCCTCTGATATAAAAGGCCAGCCTATTCTGCAGTCTAAACACCAGATTAAAGTGAAAAGGGTAGTCTGGAGTCGATGTTGAAGCATCATTGTGCGGCGTGAAACACTGAATAGTGTGTGGGAGTATGTAGAATGGGCGCTTTCGGCAAGTATCTCAGACATGGGCAGTAGGACCCCCCCCCCCCCCCCCCCCGTTATTCTGATCCTTTAGGCTCCCGGACACCACGTTGGAGCTGTGTGAGAAACTTAAATAAGCGGACACAAAAGGATACTCCATTATCGCCCAGTTCCCCTCCCCACACTGACCAGGAAGCTCCTACGGCTAATGGGAAGGCGTCAGCAAGTTCGTGTAAACATTATGAGACCTCCCTTTCCGGAGTTATTCCCGGTCCGGTTCCTATCTGCGGCGACAAATAATAAACAAACATGGCCTTCCCTAACCAACTAATTGCGGACCTATTCTTTTTTTTCCCATCGTTTCAGTTGTAAGCTAACGTTACCAATCCCTAAAATATCCCAGAGTCACGCTTCGGTCAACAGTCCGGACGGACACGCCACTTCGGAAGTTCGTTGTAGCATGTCTCAGTCTCAATACTGCTGAAGCAGATATATTCGTATCCGGGCACACAGTTTCTAAACAGCTCAGTCAACTTATCAAAGTCAATGATATGTATGTGTGAATAATTTCTTTATTGCCTTTTAAAAAGAATAGATCAGGTCCCATATCGTGAGCTCCTTTGGCTGGTTTTCATCTACGGCCATCATAATTCTTGTTTTAACCTTAATGCGGATTAAATACCGGTTGATCACAACTGTACGGATTTTCGCAGGTCTGCTACTTTTCAAAGTTTATATCTTCTTTCCAGACATGAAAGTTCTAGGCCACCGAAATTGTTTGCCTTAAGATACTGGTTAAGAAAATATCTAGGAAAAACTTTGTTAACCATTTCCACTGAAATATCAACTTGGGATGCACCATGACATCAGGATAATATGGCCACCTGGTGCCCAGTGGCTGAATCATCTTCTCAGGGACACGGTATAGTCAAAGCAAACATAAACAGAGGAAATAGGAGGAGCTGCGGCTACCGGATCCCGCGTGAAGAGATGGTACCTCTGATCCCAGCGTTTTCACATCACGACCGCCTCCATCAACACCACCTTTTGTTTAAAATGGGATGACACCGGGAACCCCATTCCCACCCCTTCCCCCCTCACACATACACACCTCCAAAATCCCGATCCCCAAATCCTCAGTACACACAGCACCGTCACAGGGAGCCACTGTACGAGCCGGCAAACAGCGAGGCTGGGTCACGTGAGAACCCGCGAGACATGGCGAGATGATCCGGCGTTCAGCTCGGACGTACACCTTTCTAGCACGAAGCGGCGTTCAGGGTGGAGGGTGGAGGAGGGTGGAGGGTTTAGGAGTTGTGAGACGAGGGAGGGGGCTAGGATCTAGGATACCCCCTTGAGGGGGTAACAATGCTTCGCCTTGTGGTGTCGGTTGGAGATGCGCCCACTATGACCATAGGTGCACCGTATGCCCTGCTCTTAAGACTATCCACTGTTTACTGTTATTTTCTCCCCACACAAAACCCTATTGACAGTCACGGCTTACCACTGGCCTACCCATATTCCACCCCAACGCTGCGCACGGTGACCACAAGATTCACACCCATACCAATCCTTACCCAACCTCTCAACCTACGCCATTCTCACTACCCTTTCAAATCAGCCATTTATTTTAAGATGTTGGGCATGGTACATAAATATTGTAAGATGTTGGGCATGGTACATACAGAGATGAAAACCCCTAAAATAGCATACTCGAAACGAACCGAAATCCGTTCGTAATGATGATAATGATGATAATTCATTAACCAAAAAACTAGTTTCTAGTTCCCTAACAAATATCTTTCGTTTTTTCCTGGAAACACATTTTCTACAAAACTCTGATCCTTCCACACTACCACTCACAAATAATAGGAACTGGATCAGGTAGTTTTTATGTAGAAAATAAAAAATGGGGATGGAACGCTCTCCTACCCCGCCTATAAACTCAGGGATGAGTCGGTGATGGAAGGAGGGCAGTAAAAACTGACGATAAAATACATAAGTAGTACGAGGAACTCTGCTAAAATAACACTGAGGAGTTTCCTTTCATGCCAGGTCCGGTGTTCCTCTCGTGAGAACCGTTTGATTTTTCTTCCCTTTCCCAGGATTACAACAGGCGAGGATGTGGTAGTCCTGAACCAAGTGATAATATCATGGGAAAAACAGGTCTGATAATCTGCATTTGTGCAGGATGTTAACCGTGCTATACGGAATACACAACATTAATGGGTGTGGTAATGTTTGGGGGGTAGTCCTTGTTGAAACACTACAATACTGCAGTGCACATTGATATTTACTATTCATATCAAATAGCTTTGGCGACATTTTGGTTGTAGAGCATATCCCAGTACCGGCCAGTCTCATTAAACAGACCACCCCGTTAAACTGACCAACTTTGCTTGGAACAAATCCCCCACAGTTCACGTCTAGTTTACCATCTTCAGTAGAAAACCTAAGTCTGGTACATTTTCACCAGATACAACTACCAGATCTGTTTACTTGCTATCAAATATCTGAGTTTTACCAAGGGGTACTGAATTCAGCCAACCTAATTTAAACATCCACAATAGTTGCGTGTTTAAGCATCGGAGATCAACTGCACATCCATACCACAATCCTGGCACAAGGTGCATGGTTCCTGGCAGTCTCCCCTTCTTCTAGGCATCTATTCTAGGAAGGAGGCGACTATTTTTAGACACCGAGGGCCAAAAACACAAGCGGTGCTTGCGCAGATAAATAGCTTCTGTTGGGTGGAATATGTAGGCCATGGGTCAGGAGGGACTTGGGAACGTAGTCGGTAAGTATGAGGACCGGCCCGGAACGTAGATTATGTGAAGCCCCACGGGAATCATTGCGCGATTACGCGTTGTTTTGACGTCCTACGCCGAAGTCTCAATCACAGACGTGCTAGGATGATATCGGAATCAATTACGCACTCTCTGAAGGGTGAAGGTGCATTAAAGCCAGACAAAATGGGGATGAGCGGTGAGCAGATTAAATTAAATATACGTCCAGCCGTCTCGCCTGACTGAAAGTGATGTCCAGATACGGTTTATTAAAACCTTCCCTTATATCTGAGCTAGATCAGATTATTTCACCCTGTACAACTCCTAAGGTGATAGTAGCAGACAAGTAACCCTTCAGAGTCCGACTAGAAGACTATGGACGAACTATAGTGCCGTCGCTGGAATAGCATGGGATATGTGTGCTATGTAGAATTATGAACGTAAGTGATGAGGATATGGGTAAAGCAGAGCATCCGGTGGGCGAACGTAGTACTGGAGGCACTCCTCGGGTTGAGTGACCAGTCATGTGACTGCAATCAGAAGCGCTATTCTGGTGAATGGAAGAAGTTCTATATATTTCTAAGCACTTATTAAGAGACAATTTTTGATAAAATGAAAGAACTGGAGACCAATATTTCGTTTAATTTCTGAATTACTGCCAACGAAAAATGCATCGATATCTCATCGGGAACAGGAAGTCAGGAGGTTGTGCTCCCCGAGAAAATATCCATACCGATAATCGGTGACACTGCATGTCATTGGGGCATTTACACCTCACGACCGATTATTGGCTATATGAAAATCCATGAGAATCGATGTGTACATGGAGAAAAAAACCTGAATATCAATCCTCTTTATGCTATAGCTGGATATATACATTTCCCATTACAAAATTCCAAGGTTCCTCTATGTAAACAAGGGTTATAACAAAAATCGTAGTCATTGATGTACAGATGTTCTTACCGACGGAGTCTTTTGGAAAATCCACGTTCTATCACCAACGATTCCAAAGTGCTTTGAAATCGTCGGCGGCCTCAGAAGTCGATCAGTGGTGTCATGTCACGCAATTTTGTGGCTGTGAAATCGTTGAGCGGGGTTAATCTTTGCTGATTACAATCACCGATATTTCATCAGGAACGTGTAATAATCGGTCGGCGGTGCCAGATTCTATAATCGGAGGTCATAATCGGTAGGTGTAAACTGGGCCTCAGGTGTAGGAGACCGCACTAGTCTTATCAGGCCTGGAGGAGCTGCTCATTAGTACGTCTGTTGGTCACTAGGGGACGTGGCGATTGTTGTGCGGTGAGCTGTAGGATGGGGAAGGGGAGGGTGTAGAGTGGCGAACCCGCTGCTCAAATGGGGAAGTTACCGTGTATTTTGTGGGGCTCAAATATACTGTCTTACACCAGTCGTGGGATGTCTAGATGACATGCAACTTTTCAGTCCTTAACATGATAAATAGTAAACCGGATAAGATCCCCCTCCGAATTTATCTTAGAACTGATTCTCTGTATTAAACCACACACACGGGTTCTCTTTGTATTACGCCATGGGTAGATTCCCACGCCACACATTGTGTGGTCATCATATGACACATACATCTCCTGCATCCCCCGGCCACACATAATGTATATATCATATGGGCGTGTATATACACCGAGTACTGCTGGCGTGTGGGGTTTCCCCCCGTCAATCAGCTGTGACGTAGCCTCAGTATTGGACGCTGGGAATCCCCGCTCGTAGTACTGTAAATGACACAAGTACATACTGTCACTATACCACGTCTCTGACCTTCTGGCAAGGCTATATATCGAGTGACTTTCTCCCTGAGCCAAACGCAATAAGTTTCCCCACACAGCAAGCTGTGTTTTTTTTGTGTCAGTGCCTCCTGACCTTTGTTTGTTTCACTTTTATTCGGAACTCCGTTTCACGTTCGTTGCCATAACGTGACGCGGTCATCGCGAATTTAGCGGGCGGTGGTCGGTCTGGTACTTCACCACTCTCCTGACGGGGTTTCCATGGAACTAGGGTACCATCAGTGCCGTATACATATAGTGGGCTTTAGGAGAGAGTTGGTTTGGACGAAGATTCACTTGTTGCACGTTGTTTGGATAGGTTAACGTTCAATAGGTTCTATAAGACTTACTTGTCACACCTGTTACTCTGCACATATGCCCTCCAGGTAGACATACCTGAGAAGAGGCCAAGTAAACCCCCCTCAGAATAACGGACACTTTCGCCTTGCACCAACACCAGGGCATGTCGTATCTTTTTGGGGTTTGTTTGTTTAACACATGCGCTATGAGGTTGTCGGGATATATTACACATGAATCAGGGGGATTATGTTCCCAGCAATGGTTATTCCACATTATGAGGTGTTCCGCTACCGTCTTGAGATAATTCTCCAACGATACCTATCTGACTGGGGATTCTTAGTTACTCGTTATGCAGGCTTTTGAAAGGATGAACTATGTTTCTATGCCACTGGCCGTGGGACTTGATTAGTAGAGATTGCTAATAGTTTATAGCTGAGATCGCTAATTCTTACAAGAAGTCCTCTTCTTTATTTGCCTCAGATGTGAATACACCCAACGCATTCGTTGTATAACAAACAAATCACGATAAAAACGCTCGGATAATCCCGCAAACGTTTCATTCCTGTCTAAAATGAATGTATATATGCCGTAATGTCAAGTCCCGGCCTGGCCCCAAAAGAGGCACATTGGCTGCTGAGTAACCGGTGGTTTATGTTTCGACAGTGTAGGTGTTTTTCCCCCATAGTCTCTGTTTTTTCGCTGAGTCATTCTGCTTGTTACTTGCACTTGCAGTAACTGGCCCCCGGTAAAATACAGCATACACAGACGATCTTCATATATCAATAGTTCGTTGCTCTCCAGTCAGCCCTATGAAGATGAGACCTAACATTAGTATTTTAAAGAAGTATTTCTAATTCAAGAATCTTCCTGTCCGAAGAAAAGGTAGTTCCGGTATTCTCCGCATTTCGTAACAGCGTAAATATTGTTGATACAAAAAAACGTATTTAACGTAACATAACACGTGCTTTTTACTTAAAATAGCACACCTTTGAGCTATCATTCTAGCGGAGACGAAATCGCTCTCAGGTAAGATCTGAAACTATTTACTAAAGGAAAGACGACGTACTCATCTTCTCAATTCTATGTATAGGAGAGTTGCTAAAGGTATAAATGTTTCCCAGGGATTGACGCAGACTAGACTTCATGCTGTCCCCGTATCTATTGTAAGACCCAATTATTATGCCTATATAACATCTATCCACGACAAAGGAGGTTCCCTCTGGAACCAACCACTGCCTATTGTCAGGGTAACTCCGGACTATAAAACTTTTAAATCCCTAACAGAATAGATCTTGTATGAAACACCTATGTAGGACATTTGGATAGTAATATAAAACTCGTCATTTAGAAATATTCAATTATTTTCTATCGCTGGCATAATGGATATTGTATTGGACTCACTGTATTGTCCTGTTCTGTTCTGTTTATATAAAATCCCGGCTCAACGTGTAGTGGTTACTGTTAAACGTATATGGCCGGATCATTAAAACCAGTCCAATTAGGACTGAGATCCTTAGCCACTTTGTTGGTCTTCCACTTATGAGTGTATGGATCAAAACAGATGTATGACTCCGTAAGATGACAAGATGATCAATAAAGAAATTTGAAAAAAAACCACATTAATCTTTGTTTATACCGATTGATTAATATGAGTTATTAATTTCTTACTATCTACCCTTCACTATAACATCTTCCTTTCCATACTTTAATGAACAATACTGAGCAACCTTGGCATTGTAAGCCCGACGAGCTGGCTCGCCGACAATACAAGATTACAGCATTTATCTCCCACGGTCTGTCGGTTATATTTTTAAAACCACGAAGCATGCAAAGGGGTCACGAGCATTGTTCAGTACCTACTTCTTGGGGTGTGCATGTATGTGGGGAGTAGGGGAACACTGCTAGAAGAGACAGGTTGTTACAAAGATAATGCACAATATACAACATGTACAAAGAACTGTAGACATCGAATCACAAAGGTGTGGCACTTGAGCCGCTCCACATTGGTTGTTATTATAATGATGACTATAAGTCTAATACACTCTTGCATAGATACTATAGTACCGGCCTAAAACTTTGTCAAAAAACACTAGGTCTACCACTGTTTCGGTTTTGTGTAATGTGGGCAAATAGATATCTCTGTCCCAGTCCAATACCCTATTACCCTGTAATGCCCTATCATCCTCTGTCCATCCGGAAAGCTTCCCCCAAGCGCAGGTGTGATCATTTCACCTCATCATCTTATAAGATATGTGTTTTCCTTAAAGTATAGGATATATATAGTGACCAAATTCCCCCAATACACACTTCATGTTATCCTTTTCAATCATATATACAATATAAGTATAATTGCATTATGCATGTACAAGTATCCAGATACATGTATATAAATACACGCACAATCCCCAAGCTGTGTGATTTAAGTCCATGTTCCAAGTCCCTATTCAGAACGGTAGAAGTATTCACCTACACTCTGTGCCAGTGTGTATAATATACTCTACAGAGAAGTGCCCTATTTCGGACTAATGGGAACCAGATTGAGGTCTCGACGGGAGTGACACATGGGCCTCCTCCCAGCCACCCTCCTGCCATCTCATGGGGACTCCTAGTTATCTTATCCCCAATATAGTTTTTGACCAGTGGAACATGAACTGGTTCCACTCCTAATGTCAACAAGCAGAATCCATACCGGGAACATGTGCCCGGGCTGGTTTCCTGCCCGGTGTGTTATGCTGCCCCTAATTTTAAAAGAAAAACTAAGCTTAACATTGAGCGACTGTATTCGATGGGGCGTGGAATAAAATGTTTTTATGCAATTATTATTCATTCGATCTAAGTTCGTGGAGATGGGGTAGGATACATACTAAAGGACCCTCTGTGAGCATCAGTTTGACTATATAGCAACTTTGCCTGTACTGCTGCTGTATTCACTCGACTACCTCCACAAAAAGATCACTACGCACACGGGCCGTGTTGTAAATGTACATTGTATTTATATAGAACGTCCTGACCATGCTGTACAATTCACAGAACGAGATGGTAATTTACGGTAAATTAGAATCGAGTTCTGTGACTTGTACAAGCATGGTTGGACGTTATATATTTACTATATACTCGAAATTAAAAAAAATAATTATTTGGCTTAACAACCAATTTTTTAATAAACGTGTATGGCAAGGTGGACCGTATTTTAGTGTACGGACCAGCGGTCTGTACAGTATTTTTTACGTCATATGCCGAAACGGTGCGTATTTACAGTATATACGGCATGGGTATATAGTAAAAATCAAAATTTACTCTCACTTAGACCCGTTTCTACTAATTATCATTAATGCCCGCAACGATCTACTGTGATTTTTTTATATATCTTGGATTATATCCGTTAGAGATGTGATAAATTCCATCACTATTGCCATTTATGTGTATTTCTTTAGGTTTTCGCTCGCACTAGTTTCTATGGATTTACATTTCTTATATTGACATCTAGATAGCTTGGTATCACTTGGGGGATTCCAAAGAACAAACTAGTTACATCAAAGTAAAGGGTCACACGAAACAACTAAACTACTTCAAAACAGTAATCGTAACGAGGAACTCCATCTTGCTTCTAATCAAACATTGCTTATTTTTAATTAATTAGGTTGTAAGCAACTATATCCCAATAAACATAATGCTGCAATGGTGACGTTACGAATTTTGAGGCGAGAAGCTATTTAAACTCTCCATTTGCATATCGACAAAAATGGCCCCAAAGTCCACTGTGAGACAACGCTGCCTCTATCGGGCAATACTGCAGTCATATGGAGTCAAGCAATGGCGGAAACAGGTTTGCTGATGGTTAGAGGTGGGAGGAGGCGAGTGACAGGTGAATGTTTCCCAGTCACGTTCTCTTAGAAGAGTTATTAATCTAATCGATACCGGAGCATGGAAAAACAGCCCAAGACTGATTTTGTAATTAGGAGTCACTGGTCTCGGAAATGACCCCACCTCCACTGCCACCTGCCATTTACACCCATCTCTTTACACTACATCAGACATGTGTGATTGGGTGATAGATCGGCAGACTATGGTTAACTGCAGTCTCCTGCATAATTGCTTTACACTTTTCCACGTATTTACCCTGTATCTAAATAGAAGAATCATTGATTAAAGCCTAGACTCAGTGATTTAACGCAATCTCAGTAACATAGATTATATTCACGGAGTAAAGATAGTGCAATAGACAGAATACAAAATGTCTTCTGCACCACGATCCGAGAAATATAACTTGGATACCTGGAAATATAATGGTGACCTTCAACAACAAACAAGTATTCTATAAAGTCTTTCTTTTCAAATGCTACTCGCGTCCGGAAGCGTCAGCGTTTGAGGGAACATGTTGAAAGCTCTCTAGACATAAGGAGTATCTCAAGATAAAATGCATAATCCCTAAAGGTTAGACTGCTGCTTGAGGTGTGAGCTTTTCTATTCCACACTATTTAATACGCATCCCTAACCTGAGATAATTAGCGGAAATAAAAGGGAATCACATGAAATGGTTTCAGTTACGAGACTACATATACTAAAAAGCTATCACAGACATCAGTATCTTTAAACAGAAAATGGCATCTAATTGTAAAAACGCGTTGGCCTGTTGCCATCTGATTAATAAAAACAGTCGCCTGAGGCCTCGTGAGGGATGAATAGGGCGATTGCGCTAGTCTCCGAGTTGTATTATTTTTCTAGTTTACACAAGCAATTATGTGGATATAACTAGCGTCTGTGTGTGCACCATGGGCAGAGGTCGAACGCATTATTAACAATTTCGCTAATTTCGTTGGCTGCCAATTGCATGTGTGGGTTGGTGAGGAGGAGTTGTGACGGGGGAGGGGTTAGGGGGGTGGATGATGTTACTCGTCACGTTACCTCACACCCGTCATGCTTCATGGTCTGGTGACCACATTAACCGTCGACCTCTGAGTACTACATGTTGCTGACGTACGCACTGGCTCAATATTGTACTATAGCCTGGTGGTAGCATATTCTCGCCTTGACAGTCACACTCATGTCATATCCATCTTATCACCATTATGCTATATTCGATATTCTGTTGATATACAGAGGGACATCACTTTATGCTATAGCCTTTTAACATCCTAACATTGACAGCTATACCAACAGAAGCGATGTCATATCCAGCTTGTCATTATTCTATTTTTATACTCTGGTAATATCCTGAGTGATACAATACTATAGCCTGGTGGTATATGCTGCCATTGACAGTAACATGCATATAGGGAATGCCACACCGATGTACACTCATTACACTATTCTCGATACTCCGGTAGTATACTGAATGATGCTATGCTAATGGCAGAGGTTGCCATACTTGTTGCCATTACGCTGTCTGTAACACTCTAATAATATACAGAGCGATTGACAGTGACCCAAATAGGGACATTTCATATTCATATTGTCATTGTGTTGTCTTCAATATTCTAGTAAAAACAGGGTCAATAACATACACAGGACGTTACTTTACAGGTTTTTCTTAATAATGTGGTGCATTTACACTACATTTAAGATATGGTCTAGTAGCATGTGTATCAAGTGAGAGAGTAATTCTAAAGACACCAAACTATATCCATTTAGTTGTTATCCTATACCGTATACATTATTAGCAAAAAGAGGGTGAAATTATGATTACATCGAAAAGCACTGCTACTGGGTATACATATATCATACCAATATGGTTTGTTGCGATAGAGCATAGTAACAAATACCACTGACGATTTGACAAATAGGTGACAGGTTACATACCGGCCTGACAATGCTAAGATAAGCCATCGTAATATACCATTGCCACGGTGCACCATGATGACTTACATATTTAGTGAGATAATGGTAACATGCATGTTGTCAGTACATATACTGGCATGACTGGTGGCATGCCCATATTGATTCGCTTTAGTTAGGTACTATTCTTTCGCAACCCAGCGCATAAACATACCATTATGCGCTCGTACAGAGTTCATATAGCTTTATTATGGACACTTTGTAGTAGGTGGTTGATAAACAAGTACACTGACACAATAAATGCCATCAGACATCGACCGCTTACATTCCGATAATCTGAGAGGGTTGGCCTGAAACTTATGTCACTGGTGGTGTGATACCCTCGGCCTGCAGTATATAGAGTCCGTCCAACTTGTGATGTTCGCCTGTCCCATTCGTCCTCTTGGCCAAAATGTGAGCAAGTTTTACTACGATCGGACAGAGCCAGTGTATTAAATTAGATTTAAATTAGTTAAACATGAGAGGTAGAAATGACCGATCAGCATTAGAGAAAGTAAATTGTAGCTGTAGAGTGTGTTCCAGTGACTAGAATTAAGCAGCTCAAAGGAAACAGTCTAGCACAATTCGATTGTTGTCGATTGGTCATGGCAATGTCACACAGCTTTTAGTGCACCATGACTACATGCCTATACATACATAAAGCATCGTAATGACGCCCACACCACATTAACCAACAAACCGAGTTATAAACCATACTAACTACGCACGGGCAGACCCAAGTATGAGATTCCAACTTTTGTTGGCGTGGTTTTTAACTCTTTTCAGCACTTTAACCATCTGGTGCCTGGTCTTTTTTAAACACCCCAATTTCACCCGCCATATTCCCCTGTGGATATACACACAGTTGGCCACCTATCCTATGCCGTCTGTGGGGTGAGGAGGAGGGTTTATTGACAGTGAAAATATAGCCCCGCGAAGTTGTGGCCCTGATCTAGCTGGCTGAGTGAGATGATTGGGCGGAACATGAGGTATGCACCCCTCCTGCTCGACACAGCCCGCCCTACATCTGTGTGCTTAATCACAGGGCCATCTTGTCACCCTGATCAGCTAATTACTCTTAATTAGCCTTTTGTTTGACAGGTCGGCATTGGCTTGGTTAGAGGCGGTCAGGTGACCCATAATACCCATGTATACAGGTTAAGTTAGTCGCATATATCACTTTATAGTTACCCCTACAGCCCACTAGCATATCATAGGGTCCCAGGTTCGAGGCTTGTCTGAATCATATACCTTAGCTTTCATCCTTATCCCACAGATTTTATATTACTCAGACAGACGCCTGGCTGGTGTTGTGCTTAATAGCACCCCATGCCCCAGCACGTACGTTTTTCAAAGACATACTTTAATAGTTGTCTGTTATAATGTCATATTCAAATGTGATCATGCTAATCATTTGCAAATATTTCTCATATAATGGCAATGTTTTACAACTTGAAGTCACACTTGTAAAACACCATAGATATGATGATGAATAGCAATGTTTGCAAAACAAAGAAACAATAAATGGCTGCTTTCCAGCATCATTGGGAACCATTATAATGCTTTAACCAAGATTTACCTCAGAATGATTTTAGGCGCTGGTGCAGTTCGCATATTCCCTTGGTGGAAATCTATTTTGGGTTTCCTCTTGAGAAAGCAGCAATTATTCTTTCCAGCATAGGTAACTGGGGCTGACGTCAGTGGTGAAAGGGACATGCGTGTGGTGTGACTTGAACACGCACCTCATAAGGTAGTCTGTGGTTATCAGGGTGTAATCTTGGGTTTAATTGTACACGCAAAGACGATTGTGGAGTGATGGTCGTGTTTCTAGATGTCGATACAATGCCCTGAGGCCTCTTTCCAAGTCTCCTTTAACATTAAACATTAAAACTGGTCTACAACATTACATGTGTGTATTTGTTATTGGTTGATCCAGCGAATTTCCGCAGCTGATGTAAATTTCCAACAGTAAATCACTATGAAGATATCCGAATAATAATTAAAAAAAAACACCCTATCGAAAGTAGCGGCAGTATGAGGGTTCGTAACAGACTGTTCGAGGTATACTCTAACAACTAGCGGGTTTACTAGCCTTTTCGTCAAGGTGGCTGCGATTACGACATTCCTTCGACCTTTCAGATCTCCCTCTCCCCGCAAAATTGGCGAATCTACAAGGGTAAGGAGAATGCCAACTACCTCAAACCACAAAAAGTGTTCTGGGCGCTAAGACAAAGGTCTAGTTACCGTCGTCTTCAGGGGTACTACCACGCGGTCGTTTATCCACTTCCTGCCTCGCTTTTCAATGTGATTGCCCCTCCTCCTATAGTCTACCATACTTTTTTTTAGAGCGTGCTCGCACATATTATTCATTGCCTGGAGGTTAGAGTGGTCACATATAGACTTCCAGCGTGATGCAAATAACACGTGTATCGGAAGCAATGGATGCCAAGCTCTACCAGTTTGATGCATCTTACTGAATATGATAGATAGTAATCTTAATGAATTAAGGCTAAGCCCACATTCCTGTTACATGCTTTATTGATGATGTTACTGCAATGGTAGCTAGCTGCAGACGAGTTGCTAATACATGAGTTGACAACTAGGCCTATATATTTAATTCTGTTAAGAGTGGCACTCTATTTACATATCTATTGTGACTTACTTGTACATGTATATATATATCTTCATGCTTACATTTCTGTATCTGTATATTTGCCCTACATTCGCTGATGGCGACCGTCCTCCTTCCCTGGCTAACCCCCTTGCCTGTTCTCCCCTTTCTCCCTTCTCTCGCCACACCCCCTCTCCTGCTTCCGCGTGCTTTATTGCACTTGCAGAAAATGTGGTAGTCCGAATCGTGCAGTAACCATGGCGGGTTCACTTTACCATGGTAACAGGCGGTTTCCCTAACAACAGGAGCTGTTGCCACTGTCAGTGGAGCGGAAAATGGGGGGTGCTCAGCGACGAGGGGATTGTCTTCGTGGCCCGAGGGCTCTCGTTAAAGATAGACTCGGGAACCCCTGTTTCTCACCGGGACAAAGTGGCAGAGGGAGGGGTGCACTGCTGGCTCGGTAAAAACTGTATCTTCCGTGCAAAGGTTACCACTCTCTGTGAACTAATTGTTTTATCTTTTTGTCCCCACAAATACAAGGAATGAATAAAGGAGTCTAACATCCAAATCGCCGTCTCAGAATAGCATGATGTTGAGCCTTTTAGACGAGTGGTGTACCTCAGTATGGCAGTCCACAAGTCAGAAATCTCTGTGGTGTATGTATATTGACGATACGTAGTATGTGCCGCTTTGCGATCAAGACCGGGCTAATGCGCTGCTTGGTGTGAATTGGGTTAGAGTGATCAATCAGTGAAACTGTGATATAATGTAGCCAATCAGATAGCAACGTTGATATTTCCACAACCCGCTAAGACTACTCATGCAGCAAACACACCATACCGTATTTAAAGTGAATATACATGTATATAACTTAAATACCATGAACCCAATCCCCTCATGAGAGCGCCACTGACTGACAGATTTAGGTATTATTTCATATGCATTTGCCAAATGGTGCTATCAATGGTAGAGAGAAATAGGCTATAAGATATAAAATATAAGATACTGGAAGTATGAATGGAATTCGCATGTTTGATATGAATACCTTTCTACTAGATGCACACATATATATCAAAGAGTTGATCACCACCCGACCCACAAGTATACACTCAAGGTATGATTTAGGGCATATCACGATATAATGGCGAATCATGACGCCTGCCTTGGACTGTAGCCAGTTAGGCTGCTTCTCCCTTGGGAGCGTAGCGGGCACAATGAGATGTTCGTGCTGGGGCGCGTCATCGCTGAATATGTCAGCTGAGATCTAAAAGTTAGAAAATCAGTGGACATCAGGAGTTAGGTCTGTGTTGGAATAGTGTAGCGGAGTAGCAGGGCCCAAAATGGGATTTGTGTGAAGGGGGCGGGGGTGGGGGTATAAAGTTTGACATTGAGTAAAAGCCTACGATTCGTGCAGACCTGGAAGCGGGGATTTGAACACTAAAGGCCGATATCTTAATTGGATTGAAGATCATTTGTATTATCTCCTATGGAGAATTGCCAAATGGAGGTGATAAGTATTGCCCTCTGGTTGGGAAACAGCAGATACCCATCCACAAAACACTACTTCCGGAGACAAGTAAACGAACCTTGAGTGCCCATGTAATTTGGTTTTGTCTCAACTGCTACCGCTTAAGTGTACTGTACCATGATTATCTCTTACGAAATATGAAAGTCAATTACGATAAGGCTCTTCGAGGGTATTCAAAACATGTATTAATTTTAAGGATTTGGGGAAGAGGCTCATGTTCTCAATACACACATAGCCGAAGGATCGGGCGTCTCTCTCTCTGTCTCCGGAAGTGCTGTTTTGTGAGTGGTATCTGCCGTTTGAGTTAGTCAGTTCTCGTTCTTTATCCTTTCTTATATTCTAATCTCCAACCTTCAAAGATTTCATTTAACTTTAGTTATGGAGATGATATGAAGACTGGATGGGTTTATAAAGGGTAGCATTCATTCGCCTGAGTAGCCTGAGCCTTCTTCCATAGACAAGTCCAAGAAGAAGGTACTATATGTAAAGATCGACAATGGACCTGTACACAATCAATTTTGAGAAATGATTGAAGGCAGTGTCCTGAGTAATTTAGAACCCCACATTTCCATTGAACAAAGCATATTGCGTAAAGCTGAACTGGCTTGAACCTTCTGACGCTATATGTGTAGTGGCCGCCATCTATGGCCAGACCAGCACGAGGATATGCACTGAAGGCTTCCATTGTAAACTCCATTCCCTTTACATACACATATATTATGTGAAAAGGTGGATACTATTGGGGCTGAGACCAACTGTCTACCATAGTGTATTGTACACTTCAGACAACTATACTGTGTATTGGAATTTACACATATCTAATGCATAAGCATTATTGCATTAGTTGTCCTACAATATACAAGGTGGCAGTCCCAAACACTTCGTCAATTCTGCCAGATATTGTCAGGATTGGTTTATACCTTGCATTGGCGATTTTTGTGATTTATGTGACCTTCCGGTTTAGGAGTATGACTTAGCACCATCTCCACACAAGGGGATCATAATATTATCACCGCCACACAGGTGCATTGATTAGATGAACCTAAATTAGGCCCCAGCTGGTTGTATTGGTAATTAGATCACTCGTTGCTATTTGCGGAATGTAGTGGCGCGGATATATAATATATGTCTGGAGAGGAACAACTGATTGCTTTTGTAGCCTTTCCAGATGTTGGGTGCGAGGCAAGGTGTTTCTGATCTCAATGCAAGAGACTCACAAATCAATTGAAGTTTTTAGGCCTTCGTGGCAAAATCTGAGAGGTATAACTCCTAAATCACAAACACCTTCCGAGAGACTCGCAATTCAACTGATCTTTGAATCCCTTCATGGGAAACGTGAGGAAATAGTTCACAGTGGATATGGACTACATGTAAATATAGTAGCAGTGATTTTATGTATTTACATAATGCCAAGGTCAAGGTCAGACAACCTTAATCATTGAGCAAATAGGAGTTAACTTCAGATGGCGCCACAATTGACGGCTTTGAGGGAAAGGTTAAATCCCTATTATTTTTTAGCTATCAATCTATACTAACTTGGCAGCGTTACTCAAGATGCAATACTGCTTAAATACACACATCACGTGATTATTCAGCTTTTTTTAAATTAAAGTATATGTTGTGGTATTTTGTGTAATGAGAGAGATTCAACTAGATATACGTCAAATATCCATGCTTTCTATCGGCGTTTATCACTTTTCTGATGCCGTATAAATCGTGTACATATGTGGTACACACAACGGAAGTTCAGACACACAGTCACAGGTGGGCATTCGGTGGTGAAATGCGCACGCATATTTCTGACGAGAAACTACCCTGGAGGCATGTATCCAGCGTGGATCAGACAATAAAACCAAATTTGGAGAACCACCAACAATGCCGAATAGAGCCGTCTGTCACTGGGCGGAGACAATGCCTTTACAGTCCTGCCCGGTTCCCTTAACAGATCCTATCCGCTGGTATGTGGCGATCCAGACGACCCGGCTACATACCTGCTGGATAAATTGGCGTCCCGGAGAGAAACAGAGGAGGGAGGATGGTTGGGGGGTAATACAAGAGGTGGTCAGATGGCTTGACATGCAGCCTGTTCCCCCTTACCATACCCTCATGTCCTTATTTTATTTAATGCCCGGTGGAAGAAGGTAGTGTTCGCATGCAGGTACAATTACATACTGGGGTAGGGGTGCGAGGGGCGCTCACCTTCACCCTCCACCTCCTCGGGTGCCCCTCTACCTGCAGCACCCCAGTTGGAGTAAGACGGCTGTCTCATGTCGCCGTGCAGATAATTTCGCTAGGCTGAACAAAAGGCTTTAGAGCGGTACGATGCTGTCCAGGCGGCAAAGGTAACACTTAGGGGTAGGAGAAGGGGGCGCGATCTGTGTCCGTCATGCCCCCCCACCTCCCCACAACCCCAACCTCCACCCACCCCAAATCTTGGATCTTACCTCAACTGTAACCACACCCAGATACGGGTATATATATCACATTGTGTTTTAGACGCCCTGTTGCTAATACGGTCAGTTTCCATTGTGCCCCCACCCCCTGCGCGTTCCAGATTTACCCTGGAGGATTGCAGGACACCCTCGTTTGGTTCTTGTGTGAATAGCGTGGGCAGCTTTTATGCAGGTGGGAGTAGGGTAGGATGGTGGAGTTTTGTGGAGGGTCGGACGGCAGGGTAGGGGAGGGAGAATGGTAACAAAGGGCTTGTAAAACTGGACAGGCCTGGTTTAACAGTGTAAAGAGAGTCCATTTTGGTCCCATATGTTCAGCTTTATGGTCCTGGAGATTTTACAGAGTAAACGTAGTGTGCAGCGCAACCATAAGACCGGCGGGCACAATAAGACCAGTCATATCAAAATATGAACTAGACTAACGAGAATCGTTTCTCAGCTGTACTTCACAAGCTGAACTAGTAGAGCGTTATCACTAAAATGTGTTTTTCCTACGCAAGCCATAGTGAAAGAAAAAAATATTTTCTAAAATATTGTACGATCTTCATTTTGCTCCTGTTATCAATGCATCTTCCTTATATTTTCTTGATTTCGCCATATCTTATTATTATCAGCTCCTTTCTATGTCCACTGTCACTCTGCATATCTATGGCACATAATCTGTAAATGTAAAGATACTCAAAACGGTTTGCACAGTCGGGACAGGAACTTACTTTAGCGTACTGGAATGCCTTATATGTGAATCGGTCAGTTTATCTTCATATAAGGAGCGGAGCCATAGACATACATCACTCTCTACTTTGACTCCACAAAATGCCTTTCATCCATCCCTTCACCTACGACGATCGAGCGCTGCATTGTGGAGAACATCATACACCTGGTATAATAGTCAAAGCTGTTATAGTCCCCCACCGCGGTACACCAAACACTTAGACAAACATCCACAATGCTCGCCATTGTTTCGCACAAATTATTGCCATTGGCCAAGCAAACCAACGATTGTACAATTGCTGAAAACAATTCCCCCCTCAGCCCCATATCTACAAGGATTACATATTAAGCTTCGTCCAAATTGCCTGCAGGAGATTGCGGGGAAATGTCACGTAGTTAACTGTCTCTAGAATTATGAACAGCTTTATGACGAAACAGGATAGTGATGAAGTTACTGGGATTGGGGGATGGTAAAAGTGGTAATTCATAAAAACAATGGCAAAATCTTACTTCACCATAGTTATTCCCCTGAAGCAGACTTTATTGAGGAATATCAATAAATAATATATAAATATAAGCAATAGATATAAGCAATCCCACAGAACTTTGTTGAAGTATTTATAATTACCGGAAGGAAAATCACCTAAACCAAACCAAATATAAGTAATTCTGCATCATCTATCCATTCGAGTCATGATTTCATTTTTTGCTGCACATGATCATCAAAGACGCTTCTTCTTCTGGCAGCCAAACATTATACTATAACATAATATGAACATGAACCCAAACTCCCCAAGACTCATTTGAGGCCTGCCTGCATCCTAGATAAAATGCATGTGTCGACTGTGCAAGCCACACTTCCCACAATAAGGTTTTTCCATATAACGCTTCTTGCTTAACAGCTTTTTGTTTTAATAATCCAATTTTCAACCGTAAAAGGGATGTACTTGTGGTCTCGTGAATTGTATTTAACCTTTCTTGGCGCACTCCTATTTCAAGACCAGTTGCTTGCATTCTATTCTCAGAAACTGTTACAGCATATACATATAATCTTTGATAAGAGAGAAGGTCACACTTCTGATATAAGTACAAGTGAGGGTGAACCAAAACGCGTACGAGTAAACTGGCAGACAGAAGCCCAAAATAGAGCAGACTATGGCCATGAGTAATATGATGTTATCATCATCGCCTGTTTAATCCTAGCGGAGAGAAGCTCAGTAGGGAATAGGACGGTGCCGTGTTAACATGATCTCATCATTGTCACTGTGTTTTAATTCTTCCCTCTTTGTTCGCGGCTGACCTTATATGTATATGTTACATCCGTTCTGCCAAATGTTGCTTTCCACGAACTGCCAAGTGACAAGAGGACATCCTGTCTCTAACACTCATACTATATATATATATATATATATATATATATATATATATATATATATATATATATATATATATATATATATATAGTATGAGTGTTAGAGACAGGTGAGGGTGAACCAAATATATATATATATATATATATATATATATATATATATATATACATTTACACCCCAGTAGCGGTGGACCCCTTCATGTGGATCACCCCGCGAAGCAGACCCGTCTCAGAGTTGAATTCCCTATCAGTAGGGAGAAACATCCCACAG
Organism: Alentia gelatinosa; assembly: GCA_950022655.1. NCBI lineage: Eukaryota > Metazoa > Annelida > Polychaeta > Phyllodocida > Polynoidae > Alentia > Alentia gelatinosa. The sequence goes on along the minus strand of OX465585.1, from coordinate 47,085,139 downwards.
CACCGTCTAAATTAGTCTCTCATCTAACCATAAAAGTTTGCGCTGATCCGTAAAATACATAGCAGATTACTGAACAACGCTTTTGTCCCCATTCGTTAAAAACGTACAAAAATGTGAGTCTGTAGAGGACCCATGCCAATTTTTCTGAAGATATACACGAGACTGTAGCAGTAACGTATGAAGTATGTTAGCACTAGCAATAATGTGTGGGGTACCTGTAACGACCACGTCATAGTTGCCGTGCATACATATGACGCCCATAGCAGCGGTGTGTGTTGTGTGAGTATACTCGTTGGTTGCACCGAGAAATAAAAGTGAGCAGCTATAAGCACTGAGCTGAAAGAGCCCGATGAACAACGTCCGGCCGCCGGGCCACGCCTGGCACCGAGTGGGCGTGATCCCCGGATTCCGCGTAACTTCGTCCCGCGAGATGCAGCAGCCCCCCACCGCCCTGCCGCGCCTTTCCCTGTCCGGACCAACCCACCACACCACCCAACACTGTTTCCCACTAACCACCAGCGTTTCCATCTATGCCAGGCCGTTTTACTATTTGATTTTCATATTTATCCCAAATAAGCCCTCAAGTTGAATCGCAGATCTTTTTTAACATCACAGCATTAGATCCGAGAGATTGTGCTGATGGGAAAAGTAATTGAAAAAAATCAAATTCATTTAGATTTCAGTAGTTTAAACTATCGTAATTTCCAATTTCCAATATATAATATATTTTAACAGTCACTAGAATTTAATCAATGATATCAGGAGTTCAATTGATGACATACTGCTAGGTACAATCTCACATATCTCAAAATCAATTCTGTATGCCTAATGTTCATTCCAAATAATTGTTATTTGTTATAGAATATTTATATTCCCAATCTAAATCCTGAAAATAGCTTGCCATAAAACAGTTTGTCGTCATTTCATAACCACAAACTGACTCGACTCATTCATTTCCGTATGACCCTTTACTATATACCTATTGGCGTAAGTGTTGCAATGTTCAGAGTTGTAATTCTCCAATGCTAAATGCGAGAGTGAATAAATACAATTTTTTCTAGTAGAATACACTGATAACTTATCGGTATGATATTGAAAATCTATCGCGATAACCTATAGAAATAAATATCCCATCTTCTCCGGTATTTCAAGGCAATTAAAATGACACCTATATTGCCCAGCTCTGATAGATATTTCCTGAAGAACAGGAGCATTATAACAGATCACCATGGCGACATTAAGACCACAATTGACACTTGACTGCGAAATTCATGTTACGCGATGAGCGTTGTGTGCCCAAATTCAATAGATTTGAAATGGCCCCTATGTCGTAAATAATGTACACATATTGATGCCTTTGTGGTATATAGTAAAATCAAATCGTGTACCTGTGAACGTAATATTTTGGAACCTGCACTGTCCCCAGACGTTTAAAACTCGTTCTGCAGAACTGTTTTAAAACGTCCGGGGTCACGTGATCGGAACCGGAAAACTACGTTTGCCGGAGCATCATTTTATCATACAATGTGTTGCCCGTTACGGTACATCCGTAGCACCGTGTCATTCTCCTTCTATTTCACTGTCCCACATTATGGTTTTTAACTAAACATAGAGCGAGTTGATATAGGCAGTGTATCCTGCTAAATGAGCAAGACTGTAAAAAGTGGGACAACTTTCTAAAACTGGCTCCCCAGTGTAGCTCCATGTTATAAACAGCACCGGACATGTAGAATGATAATGAATGTTTACAGTTTTCAATTCAATCATGGTTTGAATACAAAATCTAAACACAACTCTTATCAAATGAAAAAAATCTTAGTGCATAGTGTCTCCCCGATTCGGAAAGTATAAGTGAATGGCGAGGATATACACTTTAAATATGAGTTTTTCACTGTCAGACATCAACAATGACATGGTTGTGTGTATACGGCTGTAAAAAGACAAATCCAGTAATTTCAATGTTTCAACGGTGTTTTCGGTGGATTATAGATTAGGAGACTATATGGGGATGTGAGGAATTATATTTATGACAATTGACATAAACAAGTACCAGAACATGAACCTGTGGTAAGGTTTACATGACGGGAATAAACATTGTGTTCTATTGTAATAGTTTTTAGTGTACAAAAATAGGTCATCATCATCAAAATACTGGTTTTATCAATGCAGTCTTTGTGGTTTACACCACTGATGCAGCCAATATCACATATTGTTGATTTTCAAGTATTGACATCCAAACAGACATGTCACTAAATTCTAAAAAAAATTATTCAAATAAGAAAGGAAACAAAAGTCATCATCTTAACTGGTATTCCCTTCAGTTATGAGGAGCCTCATTGAGCAGACGACATTAAGACGAAGACACCAACATCATTCTCTCAGGAAAGAGAACGTTATCTGCGATCGATTTACCCTAGTTCTATTTGCTTTCACAAGGTGGGACAATGTTAGCATTTTCCTCCACAGAAACCCCGTTTCACATTGAAGAACATGGGTTTGAGTAAAGAGTATATCAAGTTGTAAAGCTTGGAGTGGTCTCGTTGTGAGCAAGAGGGCCTAGCCGAGTCCGTGGACAATAGGCTGAGGCCGAGCCCACGACAGTAATGGTGCATTGGGACATGCCTGTGGCTAGCACCCACGTTGGGGGCTCTCTACTGGGGCGTCTCAACCATTACCATATTTTTTTAATCAAATCATATATAGGAACGACTAAAAATAACTACCATGAAAAAAAAACTGACTATAAAGTTGGGGAAAGGTCGACCTTTTCTAAATGACTTAGAAAGGATATTATTATCTTTTTATTCAGTTAAAATGGGATTCTAGCGTAATTGATATTGGACACGATCCCCCCACGTCCAGAGCATCTGTTGGATCACATGTGGATGTCTATTATACTCGCTCCTCTCCCATCTTGTCCAATCTTGTCCCTACACAACGTGCCCCTGCAAGAAGACATGATTAATGTCTCAACTTTCGTACCATCAATGATCTTCGACACGCCATGATAAGAAAAACCTTTAAAATGAAACCAGGAAGTCCCACAAAGAGCGTGTTTGTGTGAGAATCGCTCAGTCTGTTTACCGGTTTTAACTCCGAGGAAAGAGGAAAGCTCCTCACAGCCAGAGAGAAATAACAGGGTTGGCAGCGTCTGTGTGACCTAGATAACTGTCCTAGTTTCAGTACCCTAAGGGTGAAGGTGGCGACCCCTGGGGGAGGGCACGTCGGCAGGCAGTACAATGACATGTGAAGCGTCCGTCACAGACGCCATCCCCCTCTCACCCCGCTCCCCCTCCCCATCCTATCTCCCTCCTCCAGCAACCTTAGCCCAGACCCAGACCTCCAACTATAAACACAAAAACAGACAGGCGTGCCTCGCACGTCCACTGTGTTATCACAATGTTGGCTGGTTTCCCTACTACATGCACCCTTCTCTCTCCCAACCTCCTCCCTTCAAACACTTTGTGGTGGTCTTCTATGTTTCCTAATGTTCTATTATAACCTTCTCATAACACCATGGTTATGTATATGGCCATAGCCCCACTCTTTATCATCACACTGATAATTGTACCATTTTACAATATAATAGAATCTCAAACTATAGAACCTTGGGCTGAAGCGTAGTAATTCATCTTTAATTATGGAACTTTTTGCTGCCTACACATTTGATCAACTTTTCACACATATTTTCATCATTTCAACTCATGTTGTATGATATTGTCAGTAGTTCAGATTTGGGCAGTTTGATATAATCGATAGCATGAGTAGTGCTCGCCTGACATCCTCAGCGCATACATTCAATCTCTCTACGATGTGGCCCTGTTCAAAGAGCACAAAATCCCAACAAATCTATATTTGGGCTGAGGATCTTTAGGGAGGTTACAACTACTCTTCTATTGCAGTGAATGAGGATGAATTTATATTTTCTTATTTTTTGTAAAACAACAACAAAAATATGCACTGAAAATGAAAAAGTCGAATCCCTTGGAAAAGTGGATTGCTGACACCTCTGGGAATCTATAGGTCTGTGGCGGAGTGAGGATTTTGACACCACTCTCTGGACCTTCCTCTCAATTTGTAATACTCCGATTGAGCAGTGACGGGACGGGGTGAGCAGTTGACAGCTGAGGTCAGGTCTCCCAGTGACAAGTTCCCGGCAGTTACAACTGTCACCACTACACTGGTACTGTTAACACCTCTTAAGATAGCGGAGACCACAGAGAGGTTATCTGTGTGGACTCCTAACGACTCACAGTGCTGATAAAAGACCCAGCAGTGAACGGTGGTAACGCTCAAGTAGTGCCGCTTATTCTTTGTTCTCTACTTCATCCCAATCTGCTCCCATTTTTCTGTACTTTGACACATTCTAACTAGCTAGAACCTGGTAATAACCCATTTATTCTAACTCCACCGACATAGTGATCACCATCGATGAATGCGCCAGCACAAGGATTGGATTTAAGTAGTTGCTCATGTGTAGGTATTACCATAATAATTATTAGTCAATTGTACGAAAGAGGTTGCTTTGGGTTGGTAGAATAAATATGGACACGCTTTTATAGCGGTGCAACACCAAGGAGTTCATATCACAACGAGTTCAAATTTCTAAGATGAAGCCGACGGGGGGAGAGTGAATCTGACCAAAGACCGCTCTTCAAATTTCAATTAAAAAACAATCTATATATCAGTATTGAAAGATCAACAGCATCCCACAACATATACACTTCAACAACACAACTCTCCATACTTCATCAACAAAAGATAATCTCCAACGTATCTACATAGAAAGAACAAGAAAATTCTCCATACCAAATTGATGAATAGTTCTTCTCAAAACAATAATCTCATTCGACATTAACTGATTAAGTTATGTATATTTTTACCAGGAAAGATTCTACATAACACATCAGAGCTGATCATTTATTTTGAAAGTTGATCATTCACTGTAATCCAACTGGAGTAGATTTGTCCTGAATTATGCTGACATTTACCTGTACATCTTTCACGTGTGATTAATCGCAAATTAAAGGCTCTACTAGACTAGCTCAAGTCTGTGATTATGAACATTTATTAAACAAAATGATCATGAGGTAAATGTACTGTGCAAACAATGTGTAGTGTTCGTGTTGCAAGGCCAACCACCACCAGACAAAGGTAGAGGAGAGTGGGATGGGTAGGACTAAAGGACGAAGGTCAGTCTAATGCTTTGCTTGACTTTAAATCATGTGGCCGTGTAGTTGTGGCCTTCACATTCGTGTATTTTGTTTGTTTGGGTAGTTTAATGTCCAATTTGTTCAATTAGACTTACATTCGTGTATGAATTCTATGGGTATTCTATGGGTGTACAACTATGGAGAAGACTATAAGGCTGTGTACACTTACAGAATGATCTTGGCCCCGATACACGTGTACAGAATAGAATAGTATTTTGGGGGATCTATCCATGACCGGAAGTAAATACCGGATATGGTACAAGCTCGTGAGGTGCAACAAGCGAGGTGTGTAGAGAAAGGACAGAAACATGGTCGACATTCCTCTGTTAAGTGACCAAGAAACAAAAATACATCTAATACCTCTTTCCACCCGACAGTTACATATAACTAACCGTGTGCGAAGAGACACAGCTTGTACCTAAAAAGAGAGTGGTGTGTCCCTAAATGGTGCCCCTGACGTCGTTCATAACATGTCCTCTCGGGTCCCGTGCTTTGCTCCGGGCGCAAAATCAACAGCGCCGCCAAGTGTGTCCTTACGGAACCAGGCGTGGCTCAGGTAAAAGCTGAGCTGCTCTGAGCTGGAGTCACCAGTGTGACGGGTGGGGTGAAGGTGGGAGCCGCGCGGGGGACGGGGGTCGGACAGCCGGTGGAATAGGGGCACTGCTAGCCGGCACACCTGGTCACAGGGCTGCCAGGGGCGATGGGCAGCGAGCCAGGTATGTCCTACCTGTCTGGCACGCCGCTGGATGAGGAGAAGTGCCTCACAAAGGGAACCAGATCACGTCTTAACAGGGTGGGTCGGCCGTGGCCCGGTCGCCTCATACATTAAGCATTCATCGACATCTCCACACCACGCACACAGCATCATGTTCAGGCGTATATTGCTACACTGCACACATTAGAGTGTGCTTCTGCTTCACCAGTAGGGCGAATCAATCTGTGGTCTATTATATATATATATATATATGCACTGTTTTGTGCTGTATTCTATCATTGATACTATACAGATTGTACACATTCTTTGTTACTCAAACAATTAATCTTAGAGTGCCGTAAGAACCTTGTTGTTTGACATGGATGCCATTAACCAGTGTACATGTATACGTACCTCCACTGATGTTTGTGATTCCTTTATCCGTAGAAGTTCTATCTATGACAAGAACATTTCAGACATTCTTTCCGGCAAAAAATCTTTTTTCAATGGAATTCCTACCTGGGAGAGATACATTTCTGAAATTCTTTATCATAAATTATATTTGAGAGACCCGTTACATGAACGTGTACTTCGATGTATTATAGATTTCTTCCTTCCGTACATCAGACTTAGATTTTCTTGTTGTCAAAGTACTCGATTACATACATACACAAAAATACAAATGAATCATGAGAATAAAGGTACATAGAGATATTAAAAAAATTAATCTCATTCTCGTGTCATGATATTCTTCAACCCGAGGTCTGGTTAAGTAGGTCTTTCTTTGTGTTGGGAAGAAACTCCAAGCAGATACTGTTGGAATCGTGCCTTTTTATATTTGTTAAATAATAAGAGGAATTTGTCCCAAGGAAATGTAGTTGTTATGGTGTTCTAGCCGCCTCAATGAGTTGGTCATTAAGTGGAATGTTGTATTAGATACAAAGGAGAATGTTGGTCTGTTTATGGAATTCTACTGTATTTCCATTGATGGGAAGGCCAGTTTCTACTTCTTGTTGTCGACACAGAAACTCTCAACATTCTAGCGTGTTGCACGGAACATATCCTAAATAAAAACCTTCCCAACTACCTGCCACTGGACTTTTAGTTCTTTGTCAGACAAAAAAAAAACCACTCAGAACAACGTATATACACATATTATACCGGTCGACCACATTGCATGATTTTTCACTCTAGTTGAGAACTGAACATATACATATATATTCTTTGCCAGAATTATCAGTAAACAAGTGAATAATACCTCCCTACTAACTCCACTTTACTCCCCCACTACGGAGCCTGTGGAGTTGGACCAGTACCTAAATAAGTACGTTAACAGGTAGAACCCGGTGTAGGCCAGCTTCAGGTAGCAGGGCCGTGTCGTTGATGTATCGATTCTCACCTGACGCACCTGGAAGTTGTCTACCTGTACAAGTCCCTTGCTACCCCCTTCCCCTGCATCCGCATCACCCTGCATCCAAGTGCCTAGATACACCCCTTTTATGGCTATTTCCGGAGACCCAGGCACTGTACTTTACTTACTTCACAAGTGCTTTACGTAATATGTTAGCGATTCCCACGTACATGTATGATACAAACATGTATGTAAACATGTAAAATGATTTAGTATTAGCTATAGCTTACTGTGATCATTTCCATGCCATCAAACATCGATCTCTAGATTTTTACCAACCCTGACAAGTCGTGTTGCGATTAACCCACAAGGTGGCGTTATGATTTACAAAAGGCTAGTGCAGACAGCTTTGGGAGGAAGATGGACCCTACTGCTGTTTGATTACTACTGCCATGGTTATCGTTTTCTCCCCCTTTCTAACCCTCTTCACTTACGAGCATTTGATAAAAGGAGTCCTCTAAAAGTGTATCTTGTTGACATAAGTGTAGGTTTTCACCCACCCAAACTTACTACGCTGATTTAGCACCATTGGTAACCATAGAAAATATGTTGACACGAGTGGACCGTATTCTGAAGTAATTTGCATAACGGACTAAACTAAAGTATTGTGAGCCGAATGGTGACTATTGTAATGTGGTGCCCCACAACGGGGATTTTACTGTGTGAAGAACCTCAATTAGACCTTTTTTAAATTCTTCAAATAACAATCGAGAATGGTTTCTTAGATCTTAAGGCATAACGTACAATTTACCCATGTCAGTTTCCCGGAAATTGAGAACAATGACCTCCAAGTGTTGTGGAACACATTTCTAGCTCGAAAATCAATAGTCACCATGCTAGTTTTTGATTTAGAAATCTATATAGTGATATTAAAATAGAATACAGAATTTTAAAATGTTGTATTTCATATATTAAAACCCATTTCATTTCCCCCAAACTTTCACAGAATATAGTACATGTATAGTGCTACACATTTAGGTTTTAAAAATTATCGGTCACCGTCCTTGTTTTTTTGAAAGAATTTTAGAAAACTATATTTTTCAGTACATTTCCTATGTAAATCAGTCAAATACAAATTGGCCTAATTTACCAATTGGGCTAGGTTGAACTCGATAATATGTTATAAATCACTCATCTGGTATCAGAATAAGTTAAAGGAACTGGGTTGAATTGCTAATTGTCAGTATTTGCAATTCACCAGAGGCGCCAATTTATATTTTAGGACATGCCTCTAAAGACAACTGAATCTTTAACTTCCTTCCTTCAGGTTCCACCGTTTCCTCTCACCATAGAAATTCACAAGCTCGGTTTAAGTGTTTTTTCTAAATATGAAAATACAATGTATATCCGTTTTACAATGAATTTCTACTTTCACAACCCGAACGTCATTTACGTATGTTGACTTCGCGCAGATCATATCAGCCAATAAAGTGAGATAATAATGGACCAAAAACGGAAGAGTGCAGAGAGATGGTCTCCAAGGGCAGATAGAGAATTTCAAGTGGGAAGGTTTGAATTTTGGTTGGAGTGGACTTCATATGGAAGGGCCATATTTCAGCAATGATGTCAGTTGGGGTCATGAAAAATATAAGAAATATATTTCAAGCCAAGCTTATTGACTCAGAGAAACTGAGAACAAATAGAAAGCACATTGTCATTAGCCATGGAATGGGGCTGGGGTGTATTAGGAACTTTGAACCACTATTTAGTGGTGTGAATGAGACCCAATTTATTCTCTTTGTTGTTCACTAGACAAAAATAGAATATATAAACTGAAAATGAAAACACCCCCGGAACGCCTCGGATCCACTACTGTACTGCACATTATCAAACCTAAGGTGTGTATGCGTCAGAGTAATGTACCTGTATGCAGACGACCTACTCTGTGGCCGTCGTAACACCGCACTATGCACATACCTGTAGGGTTGTCCACCTGTCCACCACCACTACTTCATCTAGCTGGAGCTGGTGTTGTAGCCAGGTGTGATTTCACGTGTAAAGACTCCCCTGACAACAGCGTATAGCCAACATACACTCTGTAATGTGTGCTTGCGGTAAGCCGATCACAAATCTGACATCATGATCATTTTGTGTAAAAGGAATTATAATGGAATTTATCAGTTTAAATTCATCAGAACATGGTAAAGTGGTGTCCTTTTTGTGAATATTCTTCTTAGATTTAAGGTCTCTATCGTGGAAGATGACAAGGATGAATTTTCTGGACAATAAACCCTTTTGAATCAAAAACTAAAAACCTTGTAGATTATATCTATAGATATGTGTAAGTCCAATACTGTTTAACCTATCGTTCTATACTTAAGGTTTACCTCAATTCTTAAAAGTAGCATGCTGTAACACCTACGTGCACACTCTTTACTCATATAAAACGTGGGTTGTACATAAGCTTTTCTACAGAAACCACCCTTTAAATATTTGGGCATGTGGGAATACGAGCTCAGTTACTATCTGATGTGAGAATCCCCTAAAAAGGCCTTTGCAGGAGCAGTGATATAATTGAGCTGTTCTTTGTCCAGTTAATACTGCTGCAAGAGGTATGGCACAATTAGACTGAACATACACTCAAGTTCCATCATTAGATAGGCACGTGAAATATACATTTATTTTATCACCACCATCAATAGAATATGAGTGTGCGTGTTGAGACTAGGAGAGAGGTAGAAAGGTATGGGGCTGGGGGCTTATTGGTGTTGCCTGGGACCAAAGAAAGTAACGTTTAATGCATCTATCATATTCTATCCATGATTCTGACCAACATAAAATATATATGCACGTATATGTATTTACATGCATATGAAGGGTGGGTCGATAGAGTAGGTAGATATAAATATATCATGTTGGCTGAATATGCTTGGTTGCTAAACAGTCAGACTTAATTCTACCAAAACGTTATTAAAGCTCCTTCCACAATGATCGATGCAGTACAGTGACCAGTGCGTCATACTATCGTAAAACTGGATGAGGTTTAATCTTGTCCACCGTATTCCACGACTGGAGTTTGGCAAAGTGACTTCATGAGGCAAAGCCGAGTGAAGTCCGGAGCCAAAACTTCAGGAGTGGAATGCGTTGGCCAAGATTAAAACGAATCAGGTTTTGATTTTATCCTACCCTATCTCCTCGATTTTGGAATATTACGTGATAACAATGCTGTATGCCACTAGTGGCATATAAAACTCCGTATGCCAGTCAGCGTGGCATACGGAAACCCAATGTTAAGCCTATGGGATTTTATATTAGGGGTAGGATAAAGAGGTAGGTGCCTGGTGGGCGGTGAATAACGGCAACGGTTTAAGCCATGACTCCCCAACAATGGATCCAGGTGCTAGAGATCCGTGACTGTGGCCGGGAGTAGACATTGTTGGCCTTGTTTGGCAGTCTGCTCGTGAAATCCTTAGTCCGACTGGGGAAAGATCACCACTAGCTTCTGCCACCGCCGAGTTCACCTCCACGGATCAACTTATGGGTCGCGCCGGGAGCCGGGGTTGGCGGTAGCAGCGGCGGCGCTAGGCAAATAAGCGGCGAGAGAACGAGTATGCAACACAGCCAACTTGGCATATATAGAAGCTATTGTGTGGTGGGAGGTTACACCTCAACCCCTCCCCAAAACTACTCACCAGTGCTACTGAAAGACCAGTAGCAAACCAGTTCAGTTTGTATGTACATGAATAATGACTAAGAAATATAATGACTTCCATGGATGTAACTCGTAAATGCAGTACTTCATATGGGTGGAACACGTGTGTAGAGTGCCTTGTACAAAATATATATTGTAATTTCTATGTACGGAAAGTTGCGTCATAATCATACCTCATTTCACGTTATCAACTCAAACTGGAGCTTTAAGTACAACAGCTAGTTGATCACATACGACCTCCCTAGAGAGCAGTATTGTTCATCCTAATTGTAAAAACGTGTGATAATAATGGTGTCAATAATCAACTATTTACTGCATATCCCAATTCTTGCTTTATGATGAAAACAAATATTTTCAAATGTTTTCATCTTGGTATCCGGTCCTAGTGGAAGTAGCTCGCCAACTTTTTAATTTTTTGATGGGCCTGGAGGTTCAGCGAGTACCGAGGGTAGAAGCTTGTTGTGATAATAACGGGTGCGCCGCACGGACTCTCCTCCCTCCCTACCTACAGATTTGAATAACATTTGCGGGGATCAGGTTTCAACACTCGAGCATTATGGAAAACCTGGTATTTGCTAATGTGTCATTCATGAGATTAGGCACAGAGACCCTGCCACATACCGGAATGGAGCTGGGGAGATGGCACTGCATAATACAGCAGTACAAAACCACAACACAGAGACTCGGCGCGGCCTATTCTTATTCTGCCCCACGTACGTGGACTATTACATCGCCTGTCTGGGAAACAAGGCGGTTCTTGTGTCTGTGTAACGTAACATGGAGGCGTCAACATGGCGGGACGTTTGTGGTGCGGCTGGGCATGCATTTAGTTAGTATCAGGACTTTTGTGGCGTGGCCAGGCATGCATATATATACAGTGGAACTCTACCAAGCAGGCCACACTCCGTTCCAAGCAAATGTGGTCCGTCTTGAGGATCGGTCTATTCCATGGGGTGTCCTGCAACTGGGGTTTGATTCTAGTTAGAACTGAAGTATAATTTGGATTATGACTTCTATGGGATCACTGCACATGCCTGTACTGAATATTGGAGCATTTCTGCTGCAGCTGGTCATATATGTACTTAGAATTGGGATTGTTTAGTACAGTTGGACATGCATTTGCATTTACATATTCATGAGATGTTCCTATTGTGACTTTCTTGCATCTGCTTTTCTCATGCTATTTGCTGCTTAATTGCATAGGCGGGTACAAAGGTAGTTTCCATCCAGTAATATAACAACTTAGAGTTTATCATACATATAATCCATACCTGGACGTCTGTAACATAGCTGAATGTACTGTATTTAGTAATTTGTACTGGACCGCAGATAGAACAGGGGTGCATGTGCTACTATCGGATTATCTTTGTGGCTGAGAGTATATGGCCAGAAATATAAGTACACGCGTATTGACTCGGGACAATTGTGGTGTTGCATGTTTTATACCTATCTAATATAACATTTCTGGTATAGCCGTCATTTTCTGACTCTTAGATCCTGCAAATATGTCTTTAAAAATTAGATTAATTCATGCTAACCATAAAACACAACCTGTGAAACCACAAAGAAAAACAAGGTATGAGAATAACCAAAACCTTAAGAACGAAGAACAATCACACAATATAAATCGAAAATACACAATAGTGAGGAAAAAGTAAAACTTGTCAGCTTTTGCTCAAGGGTATGATGTAGACGGATGAAGCTGGTGCTCGCTGTAATCCTTCGGGAGGTTGGTAATCCATTGCTAGATAATCCAATGCGTGACTTGAATCCATGAACCACCCAAACAAAAGAGCAGACAAGCTGGCAACCTACCTGTCATTTGTAAAACACAATCCTGAAAATAACAATTAATAAAATACCACCTTCTCATGCGTCATTCTCATTTCGTGAAATGCATTTAATGGGTGTTATATGGATACCCAAATATGTAGCTAAACCTGTAGCAGAGTGCTGCATAATTCCCATATTCCATGCCTGTGAAGAGTGCCGTATAGCGATTAGGTGATCGATATAAATTCCAAAACAGCACGTCTTGTCAGAGCATTACTTACTGCAGGATATGCTGTATCAGCATGGAATATAAAACGATACAGCACACCCCTGAGGCAATAGATAGGGAAGAATCACACAGGAGGGCACACACAACGTACTAAGGGGTCATGATAACAGTGGTAGTAGATTATTATTATTATGAAGTGGGCTGATACGTACTTCACCGGTGTAACTGTATTTAGCCTTCAGTATTAGCCGATATAGTCTTGTTCTGTTCTCGTCGTCAAAGGGCATGGTGCCCGACAAGAGAATGTACGTGATGACCCCTACGGCCCAAAGGTCCACCTGGTTGGTGTAGGGCTTGCGGGCCAGTATTTCTGGGGCGATATACTCGGGCGTGCCGCATGTCGTTTTCATCATGTTCTCGTGCATGTTCTTCCGACACGCGGACAGCCCGAAGTCCGTGATGAGGATGTGCGAGTCGTGACCCGGGTGATAATACAGCAGATTCTCCGGCTTCAGATCCCTGTGAGTGATCCCGACAGAGTGTAGGTACTTCAAACCGTCCAACACCATTTGCAACACTCTGGTTGCGTCTCGCTCTGTGAACGAGCCCTTGGCGATGATGCGATCGAAGAGTTCGCCTCCCGTGGCCAGCTCCATCACCATGTAAACTTTGTCTCTGGACTCGAACACCTCGATAAGTTGTATGATGTACTTGTGGCGCACCCGCCGCAGCACGTTCAACTCACTCTCAAACACTTCCTTGCCTTGTACGCGGTCAATCATCTTGATGGCATACGGTTGCCTTGTGATGCGGTGCTCCACCCTCACCACCCGGCTGAAGCTACCACGGCCGATCAGGGCCTTGATATCATATTTGGCCGTCACCCGTGGGTCAAATTTGGCCTTGTATTTACCCTGTTTACCCCGCGGCCGCGGCGGTTGGTCCCCGTCGTGCCCACCCTGAGAGCGAGTACCGTCCCGGGACTGACCCCGACCGCCGGCCGCCGGCTTCCCCCGGTGTTTATCGGTCTCATGGCCGGGTGGGTACACGGTCTCTACTACATCCCCACCGCCTTTGACAGGAGCCTCGGGCATCAACTTAGTATTAACGCATCCCATCGTAAGGTTCCAGTGCACACATTCCTACATATCATCCCCTCACGTTGAGGGGATGATGTCTGAGGTCCTGTGAGGCAGTCACAATCCTATCCTGTGTGTAATCCAACCGAGTTTCACCATTCCTGACACGGTATCTTTTATGCGAGTTGTCTCGACCGACAACTCTGATCCACTGTCAGTAGGCGACCAGCCGCACTGCGAACACTAGTTGCGCCTATTCACACCTTCCGCAGCTAAGCATAGTCCCAACCACAACTCCATTCATTGCTGTTGTTAAGCGTTTCAAAGTCACTTTAATTCTTGCATCAAATAGCGTAAGTATGATATTATTATTTCAAAGTCAATAAGTATATTATACACTGAAGATATATTTCGTTTTACAAAGATCTTGGTCTTACCTGGCGTAAGGATACTGATCAAGATAAAGTAGGTCACTTATAGTTCGTGACGTCAGCTCCTGAAACAACACAACTTTTCCCGTTCTCCGATGGCCGCGGAGTGCTAGTGTTCTCAAAGTCAGCCTTCGATGGACATATCCATGACTTCTCAGCCATAATCATGTTTGAGGAGCAGGCTGGAGTTTAAACTTTGACGTTCCCTTCTGATACGAGGCGGGACGGGGAACCAGCATTGGGTCAGCCTGGTAACGCTTGAGCTTCTGCTGGCTAGGCGGGCGGATGGTAGCCATCGGCGAGTTTATGTTGGCAGGGTGAGAGTGATGTCACATGTACACACGGGTCTACCGATCCACGCATGTACTATGATGACTATTGATGTAGAGATGGTTGCGTGTCCGTGAATAGAGTGGATAGAAACTACACGGTAGTGTTTGGTCCAGTTTTGACGACAGCATTTGTCAAGGCACTGGTACCGGTAAATGAATGATCTTACACAGGCCTTTTATCTGGTCATTCTTAGTGCTTCCTTCTCCAGTGCGCCCTGTCCCTGATATTTAACACATCCTCGTATTGTATATTCAAGTAGGTATGTGAGGTTCATGCATTGGTGCCCCTCGCCACCTCATATGTCATCCAATGAACCTTAGACTACAGAATAAGTTGATTGTGGCAGGGGTATATAATCTGTCTGAATGCTGTATTAAATTAATGTGCCTTTTGAATTTGGTTCTATCATTTATAGTTTAAAGGTTAAATGTCGACATTAACCACTGTAACCAGCCCTGTCTATAACAATGGAGATGAGAGGATGAATATTTTACCTATGCTGATATATGCAACAATAGGACATCTTCATAATGGAAAAAAGAACCCTATACCCTCAAAACCCTATTCCTACATGTACATCATTCACATCAAGTTACAGTTGTCAAGAAAACCTGTAAAACCAAAGTGCTTCCAGGGACTTCGCCACCTCCACCTGCAGAAAGGACATTGCCTCTGCATCCATCCAGGGGGCCTTCGCAGCGATCTACCCAAGTAGCCTAGTTCTTGTTGTAGGCCTATTACCACCCAACCCTACCCCACCCAGAAACATATCCTGGATATGGCCTTGTAAAGGGATCCTATAAGCTATTATAATATCCAACCTTTAACCCCTCAGCTTGGGCATTCAACCATGGGACCTTCGTTGTCCCCTGGTCCCACTACGATTTTCGAAGTAGTCGTTATGGATGTGCAGCCTCACCCCACATGCCTGAAACAAAATCTTAGAACCGCCCCTGCCTCTAGTCCGCTTCACTTCTTTTCAATCGATGCCTCATATTTTTCTTTGAATATTTTTTTGGTGAACACTAACGACAATACACACTCCTCCACTGACCTGTGTTTTGGCTAGTGCATGAAGATCGATCTGTGGTCTACGATTTATTACATCTCTACCTTTTTATAAGTTACCTCTTCGATTAGATTATCTATACAGTAGAACATCGGTAAGGAGAACACGCTGCAATTCAGACCAAAATTGATTGGAACGGAATCATTTTTTCTAGCTCATTGTACATGGTTTAAAAATGAACATTAATAATTCGACCGGTTCTCAGAGGTGTAACATAAAGGGAATGACGCGTCCCGTCCAACCTGTCTTATTTTGACGTGTAGATAAGGCGGTAGACTTATGTAGCCTCGGGTAAAATACATGCACGGTAGCATGTTCAAAAGTTAGAGCGTGTATTTTTTGTGAACTCCAGGCAACTATTCGTCTCTACTTCAGCAACTGCCAAAGCCATCGGAAGCGATTCGTCACTGCCAACAATTGGTTAATCTTCCCAGGTCTCTCAATGGAGAAATGAGGATAAGAAAAAATATGCATAAATGAATATCGCCATGCAACAATTTTTATACGCATGTCTACACTCTCCAGGCTTCTGTACACAGCTGTGGGACCCAAATAGAGTACATAACAGTCTAATAGTGTGCTCTGAGAGTGAGGAGGTTCATAAAGACAGGCTACACTGATCAATCTACGTCAAGCGATCACGTGACATCGTCAATCACACCGAATCTCGTTACCAACGTGAACTCAAGAGAAAGCGGCATTCCTAACTTTATAACACACATTTAGACGGAAATAGCGCGCTCAAGCCTGTAGCTCCACTATAACAGATGCTTTATCTTCCAGGACTGATTACATGAATTAGGGATAAATTGTCACGTCTTCTAACTTAATAAAACACCGGGCTGCTTGCAGTCATTATCGGATGATTACAAAGATTTTGATCTCCTATAAATATGTCCTGTATGTTAGTGAAAGAAGGACCTGCCCACACACGACATGACACTATTATTAAAGGGGCTGTTCCATCTGGCCGAATTCTCAGCCGAAAGATGGGGTTCCGTTCATATTTTATAATTAGGCTTCTGGTACCATTCTAACAATTTCTGGACAATACATTATATGTGTGTCATCGGCATTATGGAAGACCCACCACATATATATCAGTGTAAAACGGGTGTCCCCGGGCACACTCGGATGACGCTGCTCCTCTACGGTTTTGGGTCAGGTATTAGCCTAGTGCACCCATTTTCAGCTAGATGTCTCTAATGGTAAGGAACTAGTGCAACCTTGACCTTGGCCTGTTTTCTCCAAGCAAAGTAAGACTAATTGAACAAATTGGACGTTAAACTAAACTAAACAAACAAACAAACAAGCTTAAACTTTTTTGGGGACAGGATAATTCAATTGTGGTATAGGCAAATTATAGAAGCGATGAGAGGTGTCCCCTCCCGTAGGAAGTTCCTTTATCATTCCATATGCTTCAAGGATGGTACTTCTGGATTTTCAAGTCTGTATTTAATATATAATCACAAATTTTGGAGAGGGCTTCGTAAAGATAAGACAACACCATTAAGAGACAGGAGAATAAGCAGCATCAAAACTACCCGGACATACAATAATCGTAAAAGAAAATACACCTATATTCAGGCACAATACAAAGAAAGACGTCACATTAACAACTCGAATACGTTAAAATTCTATCAGCCTGATGGAAAACAGCCTTCACCGATCTGATGGTCTATGAATCGGTTGATGTACAAGTCCTAGTCCCATCGATCTACCAGAATATAATTTGAAGGTCCTGTCATGTGCCGAACCAGAACTGGTTGAATGGCCGGTGCCACATGACTAGTCTGACAAAACTAATTTTCTATACAGAAAGTATAGGGAAATGCATTCGTCCGTAGGTGGATTTTACTTATCTTGTCAAAAACCTTAATGCTTTGTGTTCCCTTCATATGAGAAATCGGCCGTTTCTTTATAGTCGGTACCTTATGGATGGCTCTGATAATTGATAGTATGTTTCTATTCACCAACTTCCTTCCTACCGTCCGATTTTTGCAACTGTTTTGGTCAAAGTCTTCATTCTCCATGAGTTTTACACAGAGCGATATGAACAAGTCAAAGCCAAGTGAATATCACATGACGCTCATAAAAGTTGGGGAACGATGACTATGCCCAAAACAAGTCGCTTTCTGTATTCATTTCACCCCTGTACACACTAAAAGAACGGACGACTCACTGGATATATGATGTCATAGACCATAGAAAACGGACTGTAATACTCATAGGGGCATGGAGAACGAGTTACCAATCTCACCCCTGTTATTTTCCCCCCACACAGAACTCGTACACTATGTTCATGGAGTATTGTAAAGAATACTCAATGGGCTATAATGTCACAAACTTAAGTCGATTAGTCAGTGATAGGGGTGAGATTAAATCTGAACCCCACTCGATCCATAGCCACTGAAAATATGCCATTTGTTTTGGCATGCTACGTAATCTTACTTGCTTTGCCTCGCGATATTACTCCGCAACCAAAACCCATGGGGTATTTTCAGTGGTTATTGATCTCTATGCAGTTCCTTCTTAATACATGAAAGAGAAGGTAGGCATCAACCGGGAACAGAGCAGGTTTTCATGGCCCCAACCACCTGTTGATTCTGTCGAAGACTGGAAGCTTCCGGTAGCCCTCGGTGTCATTCCGCTTTAACCTAGTCACCTATGTTTCACACTGGCTGATCTTTTTTTCAAACAGAGTTTATTGACCATGAATTACTCATCGAGATATCTCGACGATCTCCCATATCACGGGTCCCTCATGGGGCTGATGATTACCTTTCCAAGCTGCAACCTTTCCTTTATCTTTTTTCTCCACGGATATATCTTCCCCTCAATATAGTTTCAATATAAAACTGTTTCTATTTTCATTATCATATAGATAGCCTAATTTGCGCAGTTATCATTATTCAACAATGTCGTTGTTCGTGGTCAAGCAAGTTTGGGGGGGGGGGGGGGGGGTTGTTGTTGGCACCCAAACTTACCATATGTTTTTATTGGACCAGGTGTATGTGGGGAGTCACTGAAAATTAAACCTAGGCTATATACATTTTTCTTTTTTTTCTAAATTATAAACATCCGTCTAGTAATAGATGTGAACTTCTCTACATGTGACTATCCATCGCTATGTATCTAAACTTTGATTACATTCGATAACAGTATTTCATAACCAATTTGTTAAAGTTTCTTCAACAGAGCAATATTTTTTCTTACAGCACAATTTTATGGTCCGATATTTATGTGGATAAACTTTCAATCTAACCAATTTTCCCATTTTCCGAGGCTATGTATCTATATATGCATAACTATACATATATACATACATACATTTATACATCCATGTATACATGAACATCTACATAGATGTTCATAGCGCTGTGATGGACAGACGGCAGATAAGGTTCGCTGAGGTAAACTATTCGACGCATGTGAGACTAGTATCTGCGTTCTGATAAGAGGAGAGGAGGAGAGAAAGGATTCATATTCAGGTCAAGGGTACCTGTGTGATAACTTTGCTTTCACTTGATTGTTTGGAGAGATATCGGGACAGAGAACCCGGACACGAAGAAGGCCCAGTCAGAACGCGTGTGGGCGATCCATATCAATACACGCAGGGTGATAGTGAGATCGGGGCTCATCAATACCGAAAGCTAGGACGAGGTCATAACCAAGGTGGATGGAATCCTATTGATTTGTTACTTTCTAACTTTAAATTCCAAACCCGTCTACTTCCGGTTTGATGAAGGAATTATTGAAATTTGACCTGCGTAATTTGGTATGGGATCGTTAGGAAAGGTGGAGTTTCATTTATATTGACATGTGCATAATGCTATTTCGATTAATACCACTGTGCCTCTACAGTATGAAGTAGGAAAGATATTTTTCGGTAGGTTTCCACCTATCATTGCTGTCTGTGAAAGATCAACTTAAAAAAACAACTGTTTAGGCCTATCTTAAAATTGATGGAGTAGACTTTGATTTTATACTTCCTTTTCTCTTATGTTAATTCACAGGAATATTTAGAAGTTGTAAAAGTTTTATACATCTAGTAGAACAATGGGATTGTACCATTGGGTTCTTATGCATATGAAATACCAATTGAATTTCGAATTGGTAGAGTATCGTGCTCAGATCGTCCCTATTCAATGTTCATTTGTTTGGAAGTTACTTGAATATTGCGAAAATACAATTGACATAAGAATGCCAACTAACCCTCTAAGAATGATATCATGAATACCATGCATAGGGCTACCTATTCCATAGTCAATGTTGCATGTTCAGACCAGTGACCATATATGAGTCTAAGGCAATGGAAAAGCTTTTAAACTACCTATAGAAAAAGGTATAGAAATGATGCCAATTTCCTCCAACCTGGCCATTCACAGAAAGCCTCCGATATTCTTTGATACAGCTTATTTTCATCGTGTCTTTAGGATTAAAATGTAACATTGTTTGGGTCAGTGGCAAACCATGGCTAGCAGCCAGTAGGACACAAATAATTTTCTTTGTACTCGATCCCAGAATTATGATAGTACTGCCAAATACTTTGAAAGCACAAGGACCCTCCCCCCCCGCGACCTCCCAAGATGATTAACCCTTTCCTTACCAATGATGCCCCAAGGCACTCCCGTGGCTAGTGCAAATGATGCCTCAGGGCAATCTCGTGGCTAGTGCAAACGATGCCTCAGACATTCCCGTAGCTAGTGCAAATGATGCATCAAGGCATCATTTTCAACTTTTCGTTGAATGTCATTTATCTCAGCTGATTCAACGTGGATCTTTATAATTTTTTCAGAGATTATGTAAAATGCCCTAATAGTGATAATCAATAAATAATATTATAGTTATCACCATGGTAACATTGACAGACAACTTTAGATTTGGTTGGAAAGATCAATTTTCTCAACAAATTGTAATAAAGGCTTTCCCTCCAGATGATGACCTGTTTCAGGCAAGCTGCATCTAAAGATGTGCACCTGCGACCAGGTCCGGTAAGGAAAGAGTTAAAACGCTGCCACTATAGAAGAACGCTGCCAGTCAGAATAAGAACCACACGTCGTCATTCAATGAGTTTCATTGATCATTGCCAAATCTTTTATACATTATTGTTTGCAACATATATACATATATATATATACAAGTACATGGATAATACATATTTTATGGATTCGGGTAAAGTGTGTTGCATTACCGGAATTCTTTATGTGTTCATGTACACTGCAGTTCCAAAATTCCTCTTGGTGCGAGGCGGAAGAATGCAGGGAGAATACGAGTAAGCCAAGTTTAGTCCTCCTCGATCATAAGGAAGCAAAATACAACATTAAAAAACGACAAAAGTACTATACCAGTATTTGCTACCTCTCACTCGTCTATGTTGAATTCATTTGCTAAAGTATTTACATATTTTTTGTTTAATGCTGTCCTAGCCGTCCGTCAAATATGATCAACATCGGGTCTTTTTTCAGAAGTAAATTTTACGACGGTGCAAATTCAGACATGACATTTTCCCTATTTTCCACCAATAGACAATGGCTCAAACCTCCCCACACACCCAGCCTCATTCCATGATGAATACCAATGAGTTTTCTCAGTCTCCCTGATGCAGCAAAGTAACGTTATATCATGGAATGCAAATGAAAATTTGCCATTATAATGAATTTCCATGTGCTCCACCAGTTGCTTGAAGTACTCTTTTTCCCAGGAGAATTTGGAAAGCAAGAAAATAATCTTTTTTCATAAAATATTCTCAGATTTTCATGAAGGTCTTCTGTTCTCACGTATGAGTAATTCAAAATGAAATACACTGATAAAGGCATTATGGATATTTTGGGATGGTTGCATAAATCTTTGCACATTTTATGATAAAATGGGAGAGGATAAGAAATATAAGACGCCGCTAGATTGCTCTATGACGAGGAATATCCAGCACTTACCTGCAATGAATGCGATTTATATCAGACTTTTATGATAAAAACCAGACATATAGATGGTCTATGTAAATACGTACAATCGGAAATCGTGATAAATCTACTATCAATATTCAATGTCTGGCAGTTGGTCTATGTATTGAACTCACTTTTTTTTTCTGACCCAGGATTTTTTTCTGAGATTGTGAGTCGGCCTAAATATGGGAACTTTTATTTACCCACTGATGTATATCGTGAAGGTGCATTAGGTTCACGTATCGTCCTCTGAACCCGTGTCCATCAACCAAACGATCACATCTTAAAATAGAAACTTGTGACCCGCTCTGATAAATGGTCCGCCCCGGTCAAAAACTTTTGATAAGACCAGACACAGAGTAGTATTGTTCAGATCAGATTAGATCGTCAGTATCTAAAAATTGGTAAGTCTAATTTATATCATCTATGATAGATTAAAGTGTTATAGGCGAGAATAGATACATGTGTTTTAATGGCGATTTTGGATTGGACTATCAAGATTTATCTGTTTTTAGTATCAATTTTAGATTCGATTATTTATAACTTTCTTGAATGGTTAGATCCGCTATCACCTATTTGAATGGGCGAATCTGGGGGGGGGGGGGGGGAATCTTTCCCACTCTCGAATCCAATGCGAAATACTGGGATAAAACTTATGAGTTGGACTTCAATGTCTCAAGAGAAACAGAGATACAATCTCTACAGTTTACGATCTTACATAGGACCATTACATGTAATGAGTGTTTAAGAAAAGGGAAAATAGTAACTACAAATGAACGTAACTTTTGTAACAAGACTGATGGTAATGTCCGTTTCTTCACAGGATGCCCAGATGTTAAGGCCTTCTGGCTAACGTTGGGTAAATGTTTCTTATACCTGACAGACGAGTATGTATTTCCTCTACAACCAGAGAAGATAATCTTTGGTTTACAGGACTTTTCTTTCAATAGTGATGTGGCAAAACTAATCAATTTTGTTCTCTTGAATGGACAGGCATTCATACATAGATGAAGATTTTTTTTATATTAATTGACTGTACTCTAGACATGATGTGCTGGTTTTTGAAACGACACACTTATGTGTACTAAAAGGAATTGTGAGAAAATTGTAAAACTGAACACTTTATTTGAAAAATGTGAGTGAAATTTGCTCTCCAGAAAAAAACACTATCACTTCCTGCCCACCCTACATGGACTATTATCATATCTTGTAGTGTTTTATATTTGATAGATAAGTGTAGTGGACCTGTGGCCAGCCGGCCGCTCCGTGAAGTGCTGACTGCACTATTTTCACCACAGCCCTAGAACCAGTCCAACCTGGTTATCTGGCCATCCGGCAAGTGCCCAGAGTATAGGCTGCTTCTTGGTAGTGGGGAAGGTCCCAGCAAAGCTGATTGGTCAGCTGGGTAGGAGACTCTCCCCGCAGATCTTCTGCGGCGCTAGCGTTTGCTGCCCCGACCAAAAGATGGTTCCCCAGGTATCCACTAAAGACAGGAAGGACCAGCTAAAACTTCAGATTCAAAACAAGGCAACTGTCAAAAGTTATAAAAGTCAAACAACTCATATGTCATGAATTGGGAATTATAGGAATTGGTAAATGAGCTTCATAGACAATCCAGCTGTTTCCTTTTCAGCTTTAAACTACTTTATGATGTTTAAATCCACAGTTGATTAGTCTGCCCCTTCAAGTGAGCACATGTGTCATGTTGACAAACAAACCCTGCAGCACATGACATGCTTCCCACTGAAGGAAGTAATCCCTATTACTGTGTCTGATTTGACATATAACAAATAACAGAAATGAGGCTTCAGCTGTGTAATAGATTTGTATACTTCAATACGGACTCTGACTATCAAAGTTGTTATTCACAGTGGATGATACCACTGTCGAATAGGTCGACTGATCTGAGGACTGTAATGCAAAGTTTAATATCAAGATATTGCAAAATAGTTTTCAGATCATCTATCGCGTTTATGACTTCTTCAATCGAGTATGTACACATATAATGATTCCTTATGAGAGTATGTGGAAGCATTTAAGTTAATGGAAGGGCTACAACGTCGGCTACATTCGGCTTTACTGCGTCAATCAACATGATTGCAATCTGGCAGGGTTAGTCATTTCCGACAAACTTTAGACAGATTACGTCTCCCTCTCTACTGACTTTTGTAAAATCTATGCTTCGATAACAAACTACAGGTATTAGGAATCTAATATATGACGATTGAAAGCGCTTCCTTTACCTTTACTCTTTAAGTTAAAGCAATAGATGGTCAAGTGTGGAACACTACGCATGCAAAAATACAGGAGCATTTCTTTGGCCTTCAAAGCCTAAGTTTAACAAAACTATGCGTTGTCCTGGCATTTGTGTCGTGTATCACGCAACATAGCCTGTCATGGTTCCCTTTTAACTGCTGCTCCACTGAACATCAAAAAGTAAGCAGGCAGAAAAAGAGACCAATCTGGCTTTGCTAAATAATTCTTCATGAAGAATTGACTCGCCAATGGCGCAGACAATGGAGATTCTTGTGGTATGAATACTAAAGGCCTTGGTGACATACAGGCTGAGACATTCTCCCGTCTAACTCGTGGGAGTGAAGGTGCTTAAATCGCCCTGTTTCACCGACAGGTGTGCGACGCGTAACCAAGGTGACCAGCTACCCGGATGCACAATGAACACAGAGGGCGTATTGTGTGGACCTGCCTTCCCGTCATCCTCTTGGACTGAGGCGTCTGGCTCATGAGCAACAATGACGTCACATAAACAGCCTGCTGACATAATTTCCTTGGGACACAATCATAAAAAGATCGAAATGAGTACTACCAAACAAACAAATTTACACTACGCAACACGCACCATGTGCTCTTGTAAGTTGTAGGAGCTCACGAACCACAAAATCATCAATGATACTTACCTACAATAGCAATCAAACTTTGACCACGAGAGGTAATTTCCTTCGTTTACCCCCCCCCCCCCCCCCGGTAATATGGTTAGGGCTGGATATATTCCAAGACACTGCCCCTTTGAGGTATTCTTGGGTGAATTAAACCATAATGATCACGAGGGTACACCATAATTCGACTTTCTCAAATTGCATCTACAGATTAATTGAATGGTTTATGAATCATTCACTGCTATCATAGCTACCTATATCATACATTTGAATTGATCATTCTATAGACATATCAAACTCAGTCAAGGATTTAAGGATCAATGACTTAGGTAAAGATACTAATCTCTTTCTGTAGCATCATGTGGAAAGTAAAAGGATCTTTCATCTAGTGCAGAAATCACGCAGTTCAAGAAAATATTTTAGAAAAATCTCTTTATTTAATGTTAATCATTAAATATGACACAGCAGGAGTCGGTCTGGATCAATGTCAAGAGTATTCATTTAATGAATAGCAAACTACATATGCATGTACATCTGAGGTGGCAGATGATCAGGTAATTATAAAGATGATATTTATATCAATATAGGTGTAATTTTCTCATTGAATATAATTTCCTAGTTTCTCATGGCTATAAAATTCTTATCATTTATGTCAGGGATGTCGGTGGGGTCAGGAAAAAAGATTTCATGTAATATATTGCCTTAGATACAATAAAAACATGTAGAAAAAATTGTTATTGGCCTTGGAATGGTGCTTGGGTGTGTAGGGAGGGTTGGACCTCTGGATATTGGTATGAACGAAGCTCAATTCAATCTCTTTGTTCCACACAATACAAAATCACAGACTGAAAATAAAAACAAGGATTTCCTTGGAAAAGAGGAAAACAACCATCTCTGTTTTGTATTAAAAAAGCATTCCATTTACTTGTTTCCTAAAGCTGGGATAATTAAAACACGATCGGAAAACTAAGCAACCTGCACATGTATGTCCTCGATGAATATCATTTGCTAGTTGATTTATATCCACTTTCTAGATGGTATGGATCTTCTAAAATTGCGTGTATAACATTCTATGGTACATATATTTAATTCCTAATGCAGAGATAAAAATCATAGCTAGAAGAGAACATGGAAAGGAACCCTATGGAGGTCAAACTGATTGGACAGTGCCAGGACCGAGTAGTAAAATATACTCCTAGCTGTATATATGTATATTTTTATGTATCATCGTTTGTTAAAAAAACAAAAAAGTTTTTGACATAGTTTCGTTGTTCTCCCAAAATTGTAGTGACTGCATTGCCAATATCTATGGCGTATACCTACCAGTCGGAGGGCTGGTTTTCATAGGTAAGCAGTGTAATTCCATAATTCCAGTGTTTATATGAAAAGCAACCAACATATTTCTTACATATCAACTAGATTGTATAGATAATCACAGATCTACATCAAGGTATGAATTATGTACCACTTGCTCAGACAGCCTTCAAAATGTAGAGGTATCGGTGCCTTTTGGGAGAAACGGTTCAGTAAATGATTTTTAAGACAATTTATTTAGGGTTTTCTGTAGCTTCTCCAGCATGTATCCTGCACCTTCCATATGAAGTATGTCGCTATATTAGCTAAAAGGAGATTTACTTACTCCCAAAGTCGACTTTGGCTAGGTGTTGCCGAGGTATACGGCTGGGAGGCTGTGCTTAGCGTATAGCCAGGATCTTTAGATATATCGGGGTTTTAGTCATTTTAACGAAAATCCACGATACAGAAGAATTGTATGAATACTTACATTTACATCCATGATAGAGAGAAATACAGGCAAATAATTAAAATCTCGTCAATATTGAGAAGACATTCTCGCATTGATTATACCTTTAGGGTAAGTGTGATAAATGTCTTTAATGAGATGTTGAGTGTTGCACAGTTAGCTGAAATATCCATGACGATGACTTGAAGCATGATTTGGCCTTGGCTGATGATCTTATTCAGTATGGTCAGAAAGGTTTGGTGTCCTTCTTCAACTTTGACTTCGTCTGTGAAAACATAAAAAAGAGGAACATTAGCATATGAACACACAAATTTGCATCAATTGGAAATTATCTTGTCATATTTCCTTTTCAGCATTCCAAATATAATGGACATGAATTCTGCGGCATACCGATATAGCAGTGATATATTTCAGGGAATGGTAGATGTGAACTGAATCCGAGTAAACCCGATAACGCTTGAAAGAGTAAGTTTGTACTGAGATTTCTGTTTATAAACATGTCAAGAAGATACTTTTATCATATAAATCATACATTGATTTGCCACGGTCATATCTTATATATATTATATCGAAATCGCAGAGAGGGATTTTCTTTATTCCATTTGGAAGTATATCCATCACCCAATAAAAACGAATCATGGGTAATTATACAAGAAAATATCAATATATGCAATTGGAAAGAAAAAATGAAATATTTAAAACAAAGCTACAAGAGCAAAAGTTAATGTAACATGTAACAAAACTATTGCATGAGCAAAGGTTATATGCATTATCCCACATCATATCACCTTTAATGAAATACATATACTTGTATGTACATGTATCTCATTAAAAAACCCAAGGTATTTGAAGCCTATTACACACGGCCCAATGAATACCCCCTCCCCCACTCCTGGTTCTATCGCTGGTGCTCGGATCTGGTACTTTGATCAGATCAACATTGAGAACTACACCTACTTTTACTAATCCCTTCACGTTAAGATGAACAATGTAGATCGCCTGTAAATCAATGCCAAGAAGCATGCAAGACTATCGAAACAAAATCGCTCTATACTTCTTCCAGGACAACACATTGCATTGCCGGCATATAAACGCATTGTAAAGTCTAGATGCCCAGATTAACTAGGTGGAGACATCAAGTATATAAAGGAGTCAGAACTCGGACAAAATACAGGGTACAACTATGAGTCAAGAGATGACTGATTTTATTGACAATTGGAGAGTTTTTATACAATCCACATGGTGCAGCTTGCTACAGGTTTACTCAGTACGAGGATTGGGTGTTGGTTCAAGAGCCAATGGGGTATGACCAGTTTCGTCCCAGTCTGCCGCATAAGCCAGTGAGGATGCTCATGAGACTAAAGTCTCAGAGTGTTACTGGTAGAGCACTCCATGTGGGCAAGTTAGGAACTAGAGGGAGCAAAAATAAGGGTAAAAGTGCTATTCACTACATGGCGGCCATACTGTAAACGTCAGAGTAATAGGGAGCAAATTCCAAAATGGCGTCTGTTCCAATTCAGTCATTTTGTTAACTAATAGATACAGACAATTTAGATTATTAATCTCTTCGCATAGAAACCAATATAATTTGTCACGATAGGGATGTATAGATGAAAACTCTACAGCATGTTTGTAACTTCCATAAATTCACCTCACAACCAATCAAACTGCGTTACTTGATCACGTGTGGAACCAGGCATCTTGTAACGCATGGAAATAACTCTCCTCTAATGAAAATATTCACAGTCCTTGGCGTTTTGACCAGCAGGTCCTGGACCGACTCTAATCCTGGACACGAGCATGACCCCTCTATATATTGGGACAAGGTGCCAGGCCACGGGGGTCAGCGTGTGGTCAACGCCGGACGCCCAACGGCGCCCTCTGCTGGAGCTCGTCCTCCAGCGGGTCCCCTGCCTACCACAAGTCTTACCTCATACTGACCAACGATGAGGCGGGTCCCTTGCTTGTCTCTGATCAGATTATGAAAACAAATTCTATAATCCTTGACGCCCGCTGTGAAGATGAGTGTGTCTATTGGGAGGTGGGGACGGGCGAGCGACCCACTGCCACATGTGATAGTTCTGAGGAACCAGGGGCCCGTTTAATAATCTAGGATCGTACATGAAGACCCTTTTCTGTACCTCGTACAAGGGTTATCCTTTATCAATATTCAAGTCTGTTTGCTAAGACAGTCCTAGCCGTCCATAAGGTCTTCCATAAGTGTTGAATAAAATCGACCCACATCGTCCCCGGGTCTCCATGGCATAGAGAAAATGATCTACGATCCTAGATTATTAAACGGGCCCCTGTACGATGTTGTTGGTGTTTGGCAGGGGGGTGCAGGATGTAGGCCTAGGTATGACAGCTGTGGTTACCTGACACAACTTCATAACCGTTTAATCATCATAGTGTTGTATATATATACTTATCTAACATTGGATGAACCACCCTGATGTTATATCTGTCATCATACCATATTGGTTGAATTTTTTTGATATTTCATCTCTCATGACACCATACTGGTACGCTAGTTCCCCGGTCATCCGCTAGGAGGAACGGCGGAATACATCCATGTTCCAAATCATTTAGTGGGACTTGGACCTCCAATTCCTACTAATGATTTCGGAACATGGATGCCAAACACAGATGCGTGGTCAGGGCCGGTCGCTCACCGATTGGTTCCCCCGGAGACTAAGTTGGTGGATCAACGACTTGGGAGAGTGTTCTTGATTCCCAAATCAAATAGTTATCGCTGAACTTGTCACAGGCAAACCCAAATGGGCGGTATTATCGTACAAATGGTTCACATACCAATCAACTTCAATATCCAGGAATTGGGAGAACGTACTAAACTGACCCTCATCAAATATGTGTGCCAAATACCACATTATTATATACCTGGACAACTGGAACGGGATACATTCAGGCACACTCATCCTGTAGTCATATCGTGCGCTATGAATATATTATACATGTAAAAATGTATCTTTATTAACAGAAGGACGTAACAATAGTCAGGTTCTACAAATTAAGAAGGAATTCTAATTAGCGTCCACTTTCTCTACACTGTAGACAACAGGCTTTTTTCCAAATGATAAGAGCACTAATCTTAGTAGAATGGAACTGAGCACCTTGGCTCGCCTTATGTCTCTTGCGATACATATTCATAATAGAGAGATGTTTATTAACTGACCAGTGGCACTACTGCCATCCAAATGAAAGGGGCAGTGGGCTA
This sequence comes from Alentia gelatinosa, assembly GCA_950022655.1. Taxonomy (NCBI): domain Eukaryota; kingdom Metazoa; phylum Annelida; class Polychaeta; order Phyllodocida; family Polynoidae; genus Alentia; species Alentia gelatinosa. The sequence continues at coordinate 47,055,419 of OX465585.1, read as the reverse complement.
CTGGTGGGAGCCATTTAGGTAGTATATGTATATCATATCTTTATCTATGTATATCATAGTATATAATCATATATGCGGTATACATGGGGCATTATAAAAGGCTCGACCTGACTATATAATCATTTACGCTCGTTTATGGCGTGGCCATTGGCAACCGCTAAGCTCTAACCTGAGGCTGGTTCAGTCTCCAAACGTAGTGTTTTCAATGGCCTATACTTGGCTTGAGTGGAGTGTGTTGCATGGAAGGCATTAAACAGGGCTGGGTATGAATGAATTAGTTCAAGTTGCTCGCGTGGCATTATGTAAGTACATGTATACGTATTTATGTTATACATAGTACGTTCAACCCCAAGAGCTGAATTTTATGGTTTGATGATTGTAGATGTGAGACGTTGATCGGGTTGGAACAACAATTTTACTTATTCAACCATTCCGTATTCGCGGCCCAGCTCTCTTTGATATTAATCGGTTCACTTTACGTGGTCATAAAGGGAGTAAAATTATGAGTAAAACTGTGAGTTATTTGTTTTGTATTATTTTCTAAATCTGATTCCCAATCATACGAGCTTAATCCACTGTATTTGTGTATTGTTTTTCGTTGTCCAGTGTTGGCATTTTACTCAGCCTTGTGGGGCTGGCTATTAAGTAAATAGGGGTGGGTCATATATATTTCTGTATATATTTTGCGGTTCCCGCCCTCCACATGCTCATCTTCGTGGTTTCGTTAGTAATATATCTCGTCAGGCCTGTTAGTCGAACATTTATATCTATTTATCGTGGTGGGGAAACCTATCGGTTGCCTTTCTTGTGGTGGTCCCAGTTCCCCGTCTGCCAAGTGCAGCTGTTTTTAATATTTTATTTTGTAAAACGACCTTTATCATAATGGAACAATGTGTTTGGATAACACTACCCCAATCTTTAATTCTGCGATGATCGGGTTGGAACAACCTTCTATCTTATTCAACCATTCCGTATTCGACACTCAGAAATAAGCATGACGCACATATCTTTTCTAGCAATGGGTCTACCTCTCCTCATCTGGCACCGCCCCAGATTCATCCATGGATGTGGCGCCAGTGAAGGGGTCAAAATACCAGATAGCACTCACTGGTACCACTGGCACCGTCATAGAGAAACATAGGTTCAGATCTACTCGTGTTTTCTATAAGGGTCGGGTATTATAGATCGCATTATACATACATTTCTACACCAACATCACAAAGCAAAGAGAGCTCTAATTATGTGTGACGTAAGCGATGTTGATATAATCCATATACACATGTATATGTGCAAGGCCAGAACTCCATGCAGGTAATGACCAGTAGGCCTAATGTTATAAAATGTCAGTGATTTAATGTGGTTAATAGACCCCATTGCTGTTTCATGCTGTCATGGGTTCTCTAATCCGGTCGTGTCTGATCTTTATACAATACCGTTCTAAATTCACTCATCTGTAATTATGCATATATTAATTCAGGTTAACCTTCATCCATCTTTCATCACATCAGATCCATTTTTGTATCGGATATCATTGTTCTTTGTTATTCTGCTATAAAACCACCTTACATATGTCTGGGACACTAAATGGTATTATGAGTTTATTCATTCCTGTGCAACACTTATATAGAACGTCCTGAATATGCTGTAAAAGCCATAAAACGAGATGATAATTTTCAGTTCATACGGAACGAGGCGTTTAGGCCGAATTCCGTACGAACCGTAAATTATCATCGAATTTTGTGGCTTGTACAAGCATGATTGGGCGTTATATATTTACTATATACCCGAAATTAAGAAAAATCATTAATTCATTCTGGCCTAACAACTAATATTTTAGTCAACGTGTATGGGAAGGTATTCCGTATTTTCCGGTACGGAACACTGTACCGTACAGCATTTTATGTTATGTGGCGAAACAGTGCGTATTTACAGTAAATACGGCAATGGCATAGGTACATAGTAATAGCTATTACTTTCGGTATGGTAACCGAAAATTGCTTCATTTTATACAATTTGTATAGAATTCCATCACACAACATGTTTGTATAACACACACTGGCTTCAACAATTTAGAAGTTGTACACCATATTATCATGCACATAAATAAAAAAAAATACAAACACACTCACAACCGCATTTACATAAATGTACAAGAAATATTGTAAAGACATGTCTTGTGGGCGCCTAAAAGCAGAGGGCAATTTAACAGATGCCAACGCGGCAGGTGACAACTGGGTGTGATGTCGCTAAGTGATCAGTGGCGAAAATATATGCAAATCTCACGGCAGGGTGGTAAGCCAAGCTACTGCTGCATAATTTTTTTTTTTTTAACATCTGAGCAGTGCTCTTTCTTTATTCATCATCATAAGTCCGTTACATGTATATTTTCTCTGTTTAACACTGGTATAGACCCATACATAAAGACATGTGCGCGCTCCCACGATGAACAATGGTATATCCTTCTGGCCACATGTGTACTATCCCACGTAGGCTATTTATCCCTGAAAAGAAGAAACCTCAGCACACAGTCATAAACAGTCATATAACCTTACAAATATTTACAGAATACATTTTTCCTTTAGAACTCAATTCTTGTTAAATCTGCCTGCTCAGAGAATTTTTGTGGGGAAACCCTGGTTCCCTTCTGGTATTTTCTACATAAACTGATATTGAAGAACAAGGACATATGACAGGACACAGGTACACAAAGAAACAATAAAAGAGACATCACAGTATCATCCGTAGCATGGTAATGTGGGGGGTCCGAAAACATCCAGTCCAGTCTCAGCACTCCTCACGCGAAACCCTCCCAACCCAGTGTCAAAATTACGAGAAAGAAGCAGGGTTTCCTCTGGCATCACCATACAAGAAGCCTTACTTCGCTTACATCATAGCCTCCAACAAAGATTCCCATTTTTTAAACCGTTCTTTTCTACCCAAGAGTCCACAAATATACTTTTCTATGCCTAGACGGTTACGGAGTTCTCTGCTCCAGTCATACACCAATAGCTTGTTGTTTTGTTGTTTTTTTTTTTCTTCTCCATTTTCTCCCTCCATTTTCTTGCTTGGTACAGGTACACTTAAACATCACAAAAGCATCTAGAGATGTCACACGACAAGCAATACAGTATAGTGCGAGGGAATCAGGCACTGTACATATCTAAACGTAACATAGACATAACTACATATAACTACATATGGCACACAGAGACATAAAAAGACGAAGACATCAAGTTTAACAATCATAACAGGTTACAAAAAATAAAAATCAGTGTGTGAATGGAGAGAAATCTCCAGAGTTGAACCTCCCCCCCCCCCCCCCCCCGCCCACATCATTGCTCCATTCGCCATGTGTTGTTGACATTGAGTTTTAGAACCAAACAGGACTGCCTCCCAGCGCGTCCACTCCGCGTTGTACCGTGTTTTTTACATCTTTACATCATAGCCTCCATTAGGTTGTTCCATTTCGCAAAGCTTTCCTTCTTACCTAATAAATCACAAACATATTTCTCCACACACAAACTGTTACGGAGTTCTCTGCTCCAATCATATACCGACAGCTTGTTATTGTGAAACAATTTCTGGCGGTAAATATAAAACTTAGCATGGAGACATATAAAGTGAAAAATCTCTGCCTGTTTACCTCTGTTCTTGGTTCCAATAGTTATATCAATTGGGTTTAGATTTAAATCATAACCAGCACATATTCTCAACCAATTCCTTATCTGCTTCCAGAATTCCAATACTTGAGGACATTGCACAAAAAAGTGAATTATAGAATCAACTTCCTCGCAGTAGGAGCATTTAGGTGATGATAACAGTCTAATCTTGGAAAGGAATAGATTCGTAGGAATCACGTTGTGGATGATTCTGAAGAAGAAAGATTGTAGTTTTGTTTCCCTTGTGATGCAGTGCATATTTTTGTACAACCCCGCCCAATCCTTATCTGAGAAATCCCTATGTTCCATTATCTTCTTCCAATATTTCATCCCCGGAGAAGTGGTTTTCTCTCTTGCCAATAATAAATTATATATCTTTTTATTATTGCATGAAAGTGCATTGAAAGAGCCTCCCCCGCTGTCCCTTATCATAAGACACATGGAGTCCGTTTTAAAATTCTCAAAAGACATGGTTGTCACCCAAGGGATACTATTATACAATTTTTCCCACATTGAATCAGTACATTTGACTTTGTATTCCCTTGCAATTTCCTCCTTTGACATAAAGTGTTTATCCCTTATCAGGTCCTGGACCTGAACAACTCCCGCAGCTCTCCAGGAACGGATCAATGTCACTTCCACCTCCCAAGCCATTTTAATGAACTTGTTGTTCAAGATAGGGTCATTTTGTTTCTCTCTCTCGCTACTAGGGCGTACTACATACAAAACTTTCCACTGTTCTATAATCTGTTTGTAAAATTTCGGCATATTGAGGGGAACCTTGTACTCCACCTTCTCCAGAAAGAATTCCCATAAGGAGGTCTTAACATTAGAAAACACTCTGAAGAAGAGAGTCCACGGTAAGAAATCTTCCCTACAGAGGCGAGAAACCCATTTTATCCTGGCAACTTCATACATTATTTTGATGTCCAGAAGTTTCAATCCCCCCAACTCCAGCGGCTGCCTAAGCACCTTAAATGAAACCTTGCTTGTCTTACTTCCCCATATAAAAGACGCTACTATTTTTCGAAATTCTGTAAAAACTGCTGCATAATTATGGCAAAACTAACAGTGCTGGCCCTTGTGAGGGCGGTGAAGGCATGTAGGACCATGTCCAGCTTCTATATAAGCCGTAGAGTCAACAGGCACCTGTCATGAGACATTGAATTAGGCGTTATGGGTAATAGAAAATTTAAATTTTTAAACACCTCCGTGAAAATATTCAATTGCTTGAATTAATGTTTTGATGGCAACGGATAATTCGATATGTGGACTTGTGAAATCACATCCTACATATTAAAACACTTCATGCATGAAGGTGTGCTAATAATGCTCAACGGAGAACACTATATAAATTGCATATTTAAAGAAGCGGCAATGCTTTCAAATTTGGGAAATCGTCAGGATTATTCGGAAAATTAAAAAAAATATCTGTATGAGTATACATGGAGAGTAAGATGAACTCGACTTCAAAGATAAATTATCAGAACGAGTATTTCATATAAAGTTTCTAAACTAATTATATGATTTTTAGACACGTTTCCTTGAACAAGGATTCAGTGGGATGATAATGATTGGTATGAAGGTATTGCAATTGAAAGTGTTCTAAAATTTAATAACGTTCATGCCCTGATGGTAATTTTTACTAACAAAGCCAACAGAAGAAGGGAAACAATGGTATGCTATGACTTGGCTGGACGACATGATATATCATAAGTTGATAACTATATAAATCTTATCCCTGCCGTGAACAATAAGTACCAGTGGTACCAGCGTACTTGGCATTAGATGAGGATAGGCGATGTGCCTGAGAATTAATGCCTTCACGGATCAGTACCTTTAACATTCATCTGGCCTTTGATTGGTCAGTAGTCACTCTGTTCTCTAGACCGGAACGGTTTTGTAATAAGTTTGTAAACAAAGTTTACAAAGTATTTTCTAATAAGATTTGAGGAAATTCGATGTTCTTACGTCCTGTAATTAAACCACCAAAAGGAATTAACTATTCATAAAGCAGTATGGGGTCACGATGCAATAGAATATACTAAGTATATTTCGTTAATTGCATATCCTGTTGGTACATTTAATAAGTATCTAAAATGGCGTTTTTTTATATTTAGGTATGTAATAATAAGAAAACTTAGTGACTGAGCCCGTAGGGATGCCATTCTTGTCCTTTTTATGTCATAAATGCGGCGTCGGGACGTATTTATGGCATTAAAAGACCTCGACCTGCCATCCCTTCGGGCTCAGTAACCACGTTTTCTCTTAAAACTGCGACTTGTGTTCCACAGATTCAAACATGGAATGACGTTCGAGTAAAAAAACAAACCACCCGATTTAAACTTCCATCTGTTCATACCAGTTCTATAACTAAAGGTATCTTATTCAGAAAGTGTAGACAGACTACGTCCCTCTGGAGGGCTGCAAAACACTTTAGACTTTGTATCCATCATGATGTTCTCTCTGCGATTTGCCAACCCGAGCTAAATTTGTCGGCAGCGAATGTACCCCTCACCCCAGCTGTATCTTGAGGTATTCATGACTGAAAAAAAAGTACATTTGTCCCACAGAAAAATATCGTTAGGTGTGCACTGGGCTTATGCTAGTTACAAGATCTTCAGTCCGATAGGCTTTGTATTATTTCAAATCTACAACAGTCAATATCTATATTGGTTACGATCAAGAATTCCTAATTAAAATCATTTTTCTGCATAGGATCTGGGGGATTATCTGCAGAGATTTAACAGGCGGAGACATAGGATTTGCTCGTGATCCGTTTAGAGCAAGAAGAGCCAAGCCTTTAAGGATGACATAAGCATTGATAAACAGGCATGTTTATGACTACGGCCATCTGGTCAGATCAGCGTAGATGTATAGTTTATATACACAGATATATGATCCTCTTAAGGCTCCAAATTTCAGTTTCTCTTGAAACAAATCGCCCCGATTCATTGTTGTATATCTTTCTAAGGTGTGTTATGAAAATACAACAGAAGGGAAAACATTTTGCTGTTGCCAGGATACAGACAAAAATGGAACAAACCTAATCCGCTATACAAAAAAAGACAAAGAGAGAAGAGCAAATCAAACAGTAGAAGAAATGTAAGGTGAATGTATCGTTCCAGGCGGAAATCGTGAAATGTCATTTAAAGTAAATGCATCCAAAACTAATAAAGCCTGGACAATATTTGTCAGTGATGCGAAGTACGCGTAGTTTCGTGAACTCACCATAAAACCATAGACCAACAATACTTTTTGATAAGTAAAATGAGACATTGTTCTATTTGCACCGTCGTGACACAGCTGATTATTATAAAGATGTTGGTTGAAATCAAACCTTTAATCTTTCATGCTTTGTTGTCTTATATGAAGACATGTGCGTCAAGCTTTCTTTATGCGTCAAATTTGACAATTCTAAAGTATTTTTTCCATATCACTACAGAACCTCCTCATTAATTTGTGTACGGTAACATGTGTGTACGTTAATCCCATCTCACCTCGTTTGAACTCTCTATTGTTATATGCCTACATTTTCAATAAGGACTCACGCTCTCAGACCACTCAACAAATTAGCACTAACTATAGATCCTCTGCACAACAAATGAAATAAAGAGAAGAACAACGAACCAACAAAAACCCAAAGAAAAGACCAAAGAGAAAGTAGTAGAGATGATGATTCAGCGCCTTGGATGTGAGTGGGGGATGTAGAGGGCGCCACATGTAAGGAATACTTCTCTTTGTGACTCTCCGCTCCTCCTCCAAATACAATTTCTCAGAATGTGCCGATCGCCACATACGCCACGCCATCCTTGTACACCTGTTACTTCATGTTCGATAATTTTTGGGGACTCCAGAGGACAAAATGACTCAGATGGTGCAACGTTTTGTTTCATTTGTAACGGATGACCCCCGAAGGTCAGAATGTGACCTTGTGGTGACATTCGCTGCTCGTCTCAGCGTCTGTCGACAAGAAGACGTTTCCGTGGGTTTGGTTTCTATGTCTGCCACTAGGTGGTGTCAGGCGGGGATGGTACGGCGGAAACCGGAAACCACGTGACATCTAAAGCTGCGACCGCCCAAAGGAAAAACAACAGGCAGAAGTAACAAAAAAATAATAAAAATGAAACTGTCTTGAGAAGAGCATTACATAAATATTAGACAATGCGTGTTATAACAACACATGATCACTCATCCAATGACCTGTGATGGAGATGGCACGAACAGTCAACAACCTGTGTGTGAAAGTGCCCAGGGAGTTTTCAAAGGTTTCTTTTCCGTCATATCCTCTGCCTTGTCATGTTTATTTTTCTCTTTGGCACTTCAGCATTACGTCTACGACGTTATCATCATGGCCAATAGGCTACGGAGTGCCTCTTCGGATTTGGTTACTTTTATATTCGAGTAATACCATTTTCCCTGATATGTTACCATTGCACTCTCGTATTCCAACGTCATACAGCATGTTACGATGGTGTACAGTACATTTCCTGTTTTATGTACATTCTGTGAATCTTGTTACTGTGTTGTTTGCGATATCATATACACTGTCTTATTAGATTATTTTATGTCTATTCAATTATGCCTATCACATTAAAATTATGTATATTATAATTAAATCTTACCATCACGTTATCATTGTGTCTACATTGTGTACACCAGATTAACATTATGCTCTTACTTCTATCTGTTAAGCTATCATTATACGTGCCACGCTATCGTTCCCATAATCCTTTATTAAAGTGATTTTTGGAAAGCCTTGTTAAGCTACATGTACATAGGACTAAACACAAGTACTAGTGAGCTAACTTGCAACCATAAGGAGATGTTTATCGTTAACAATTCTAAGGCAACTGTAAATCCTATGAGTTTAGTGAGTCCTTGACCATGTGGCAATCGCCAATGGGAGGTCTCCTGTTTGTAGAAATCGTACAGGTGGGTCACTGGAGCTGTATTACAACAAAATAGTTTGGACTGGTAATTATTGATATTCAAAAATCATCAGGTGGCGCCAGAGTGAATTGTAGAATATGCCTTTAAGCACTACTTTTCTCGGGAGCACATGAGAACCCGTCACATTAGGGGCTGTCCATAGATGACCAATGGGAGGTCTCCTGTTTGTAGAAATCGTACAGGTGGGTCACTGGAGCTGTATTACAACAAAATAGTTTGGACTGGTAATTATTGATATTCAAAAATCATCAGGTGGCGCCAGAGTGAATTGTAGAATATGCCTTTAAGCACTACTTTTCTCGGGAGCACATGAGAACCCGTCACATTAGGGGCTGTCCATAGATGACCAATGGGAGGTCTCCTGTTTGTAGAAATCGTACAGGTGGGTCACTGGAGCTGTATTACAACAAAATAGTTTGGACTGGTAATTATTGATATTCAAAAATCATCAGGTGGCGCCAGAGTGAATGGTATAATATGCCTTTAAGCACTACTTTTCTCGGGAGCACATGAGAACCCGTCACATTAGGGGCTGTCCATAGATGACCAATGGGAGGTCTCCTGTTTGTAGAAATCGTACAGGTGGGTCACTGGAGCTGTATTACAACAAAATAGTTTGGACTTGTTATTATTGATATTCAAAAATCATCAGGTGGCGCCAGAGTGAATGGTAGAATATGCCTTTAAGCACTACTTTTCTCGGGAGCACATGAGAACCGGTCACATTAGGGGCTGTCCATAGATGACCAATGGGAGGTCTCCTGTTTGTAGAAATCGTACAGGTGGGTCACTGGAGCTGTATTACAACAAAATAGTTTGGACTGGTAATTATTGATATTCAAAAATCATCAGGTGGCGCCAGAGTGAATGGTATAATATGCCTTTAAGCACTACTTTTCTCGGGAGCATATGAGAACCCGTCACATTAGGGGCTGTCCATAGATGACCAATGGGAGGTCTCCTGTTTGTAGAAATCGTACAGGTGGGTCACTGGAGCTGTATTACAACAAAATAGTTTGGACTTGTTATTATTGATATTCAAAAATCATCAGGTGGCGCCAGAGTGAATGGTAGAATATGCCTTTAAGCACTACTTTTCTCGGGAGCACATGAGAACCCGTCACATTAGGGGCTGTCCATAGATGATGTCATGCTATTTTTGTCAAATTGTTACCCCACCCCCTCCCTTGCCCTGTTTTGCATACAAACCCTGTCGCTCCGAGTTAACTCCAGACTCCCGGTTATCCTGAGAAAATACACAAAGTTCAACAACATCTGATCTAGTAAAATAAGTTGGGAAAAGGCACTCAAATCTGTTCTCATCTTTCACTACACTTAAAAGTATATACGACAGACATACGAGAGCAAATTGTGCTGATGAAATTGTGACGTGTGCATATCTCGACTCCGCTTTGCGTATTACCACTGAGTGTGGCAGGGTAGTACAATGAGCAGCTCAATGGGTAAATAGCTGGTACGCGAGCCCAGACAGCAATTACCATAGGTCTAGATTTTATTCTTATTCATTGTAGTTTAATGACATAAGCAATCGCCATAATTGGCGTTATTTCTTACTAGAGCCAAAGGCTATACAAAGAGAAAACATATCAGTTACACAACAGTCGAACATAATTTGATTCTGATGAAAGACATCTCTATATATTAACTGAAAAATTATCTTATAATCATGCTATAGCGCACATACTACTCACATGGCAAATTACATATGATCTTGCGATCATTAATCTCAGATGATATTATTTGCCATTTACTCTTATTTGACCCCTAATTTGAATAGATCCCCTCTCGGCAACAATTGCCTGACTTAACTAAATAAGTTCCTGTAATGGGTTTATTCGTATAGATGTTTACTTCTCAATTGAACAGTTTATATTTGCCTCCCAGAGAAGGGAGATTCTACCCTATCAGTTCTAAATGTTTACCCCTCTTTCGAACAGTCTATATTTCCATGCCAGATAAGGGAGTCTTTACTGTCTAGACGTTTACCCCAAACAATGTATAATTCCTTTATTTTAGAGTCATTCCAGGTGGTTCTGTACTTTCTTCACGAATTCACAAACTTCCTTTGTCATTTTTAGTTGTTTGCGTCAAGCTGGACACTCTACTTCTGTTTTCTAACAACATCAAAGCTCTGTTTGGCGTTTTCTGTGATTCGTCAAGTTTTTCCCCGCTTCAATTCCACCCACATCCACCAATTTGTCTTCCCTCTACTTTCACGTGAAAACAGGACAGTAGATCGGACATGAAAGGGTCGTCGTTTAAAACAATCCCCAAACTCATGTCTGAATCTACTTTCAGTGCGTATGTAAACAAACTCTCTGATGGGTTTTTACGACGCAGAAAATAGAGGAATTGCTATGACACCGGGTTTTCAGATCTCGTGAATGGTGGGTAAAAACGCTGTGACAACGCTTTCATTGGTCAGACGACATTTGTTGGACAATAGAGTCCATGGTAATTCAAAACAACGAGGCTTCCGCCATCCCGGAACGCACAGGAGCTGGCTTCTTCTCGTTCGCTATTTTCACAAGGAAATTCATCAGATACTTATGTCTTCTCTGTTAATTCGACACTTATTTCTATCGTCTTCACAATTTCATGAAAGAATAACGGGAGCATACCACATGCATGTATGTATAGTAGAACCTCCCTAAGAAGACCACCCTCCGTACCAGGCGTTCGTGGTCCGCACTATAGGATGGTCTTCTCAACAAGATAAAATCCATTCCTGACAAAGATATACTGAGTTCTGGGGTTTACCCCTCCCTATACCTCTCTCTACTTTAGTTTATTCTTTAGCTGTTTTATGATCAATGGCGATGTAAAGAACACAAATTGACATGGAGAATTGAAGTGAAATAAGTAGACAGTAATCTAGGCTATTGTAGTAGTCTCCACATATCGAGCGCACAATACTCATTGCACGTCATCCAGTATACAGGTTTTTTTCAAAGGATACCAGACCAAATCTCCAATAGCATGCATTTGTTCCTACAAACAACCCACACTGCGTATTGTTAATTTCCAATAGTGTTATCATTCCAGTCCCCTCCAATAATGTAGCCTGCACATCAATTTTGGTCTCCCAAATAGCACATCCTACATCTCGGTACCTTCAAAAAAGGTACCCGTCCCCATCTCTCTGGAACCCTTCGATTCACCCATGGCTAGCACGCACCACAGAATAAACTTAGGTCAATCCCATGAGTACGATGGTGGGGATACCTCCAGCAAAGGCTCAACCAGTCAGTGGAATTGACGAGATTACGATGAGACCAGACAACTGAGGTTATGTGGAGCGTCACAGAATGTGATAACGATGCATACTTCTGCACATGACGTCACCAGATAGTACCTATGGCGTTGTGCATCTGTCATCTAATGGTTCAGTGAAGTATCTAACGAATCGATATACATCCTAGCATTAATCAGCGATAATCGTGATACGTAAATACCGACCCGTTGGTTTCTGGGTCAGGATGGTGTTATATCAATGATAATATGAAATGAAGTAGTATAGTCTATCCATGGTCTGGCAGTCAGCCATTGTCTTTCTCTGGTAAACATTGTTATATATTCACTATAAATCTATACAGTTGGGGCGTAGATTGAAAAATCTCACGATTGAAATGAAAGGCACGCATCACTAATATTATATATACACATGTACTGAACGAATAGAATCAAAACAACTTACTTCCTCACCCATACTCTAACAGAAATGTGTAAACACTGGTTATTTAATGTCAATATTAATGATGAGTCATATTTCAATTCGAATATTATAAAAGGTAGGTTTTAGATATGTCTGAAGCAGATTGCTTGCGGCATTTTTAGTTTTCGTCCACCTGAAGAAGATAGACTATAGCTGTAAGTCATCGTCGTGTTGTTTATTTATGTCAGTGATTCACCATCAATGTGTCATATGCACAGTGACTCTGTAACGGCGTATCATCCTCTGATAGGATAAAAAAAACCATCAAGACAGCAGAGATTACAAATACAGTAGAACCCCAGTTGTCGACCATGCAGTTAATCGGTCCACCGCCTATTTGAACAACCTTTGGTTGGAACAGGATCACTTATTTTAGATTAATTGTATCCTGTTCAGCAGAGCACTCCGCAACGCGTACCTCAATAGCGGGTGGTCTGATTACAGGCATGGGACTGGGGGAGCATTAAAAAATTGATCCGAAAAACGTCCCAGGGGGACTGGGGGCTGCCTAGGGGTCCAGGGAGAATACGCCGGAGGAGACGGGGGCAAATCCCCCAAGAGCTCCTGTGTATTCCTCTAGTATTCCTGGCCTCGGCTCATATCTACAATAGCAAAAATTGCAAAGATATCGCTAAAAATCTTTAAAGCATTTCATACCTCTTGCAGATATGCGAGATTCAAGGAAATTTAGAGAAAAATGTATTCATAATTCTCTTTTTGAGATGAAGTGTTGCATGGATTTAGGGGATACCTCTATCTTTAAATATTGCAAATAGAAACTATTTCTAGTCAATCACAAGTTATCCCATCAACAAATTTCATAACCCACATTCAGGGAGCAATTAACCAGCTAAATATAGTTAATACTGTCATCAATTAGGTGCTGCCTCTAAATCTGCACCCACTGATTATCTCGAAATCTTGTGACGTTTATGGCACAAAGAGTATACGTCATTTATATTGTGGTTTATGCTAATACAAACGAGGATAATAGAAAAGACGACAGTCACTCTCATTACAGAACCAAACCTCTGTATCAAGAGCAGTCGCTCCCCCTCCCTTCCCCATCGACATTACCAATACCACACCTCGTCATATCTCCGGATGTTCCTTTTTTCTCATGACCCGTATTACCAGCGATGCATTGTGGCTAGTCAGTGGCGGCCCCTGGCGACAGGAGACCGGCCACAGGTGATATTCAACCACAGGGTTTGTCATCACCACCACAATATGCACTATGCCCGCAAGGCAACCAAAGACTCAATAATATGATTCATAGCGATATACAAAGGAGGGCCAGAATCAGGCCATGTTATGTAGATAAACAGTCCTTGAGCCATGTTCTTATATGTAACTCGGGTTTTGGTTTTCTATTCTATCTCACCCCTGGGACAAGCAGAGCCATAGTAATAACAATAAAGAAGTACTCAAGGATCACCCACGTAAAGGGACAATACTATACTATGGTCATGGTGAAGTGATGTGAGATGATGTCGTATGAGATTGACCAATCGGCGACCAGGATTGCCGAGAGAAGAGAAGACATGATCATGGAGATATAAACGTTCCTAACTGGATTTGTGAAGTAACTTGAATTATTCTGATATTGCAATCCTATTCCATTGTCCATGCAAGGGGTGAGATAAATTGCACTGGAATCGTAAAATAAAAAATACTCGACTCATTTGGATGCACCGTAATTATGACTCGACTTTGCCTCGATGATGATTGTGGAGCATCCAATCTTGTGGAGTAGTGTCTATTTTTGTTTCTCGATGCAGTTCTATATAATAGTCACACCTCTGCCATATATCTTCTACCTGTTTGTTTTGGTTTTGTTTGTTTTGGTAGTTTAACGTCCAATTTGTTCAATTAGACTTACTTTGGGTTTGATTGAATCTATGATATGAATGTAGGTAGAAATCCCACCCCTACACATTTACCGAGGTGAGAGTTCGTTTACTTCCCACACCACACAGATATGGTATGAGAAGGATTGGCCTTTGATATAGCAGTAAATCTACCACTGCTGGGGGGTGAAGGATAAAAGTGGCTGCAGTGGGACCCGAATCAACAAAGTACCGTGCTCCTTACTACTGAGCTAACTCCCCATCCACCCTGGTCGCTTTAGTTATCCTTGCGTGCAACCATATCCGGTCTGCACCACGAGGAGGCGAGGCGACCAAGAGGGTGAACAGATTGGTAATTGCTGTCCACCTATCTTCTACCTACTCTTGTAGAGAATGACTTCACAATAATCGATGGTTCTATAGACAGTAGCTGTAAACCATGAATAGTTGATGCATAGTAATACACAAGTGTAAGCGAGTGTATTACCACATCAACATTGAGTGATAATACAAAGCTGCTTGGCAGCAAATCCCTCGTTTCTTGTATTTATATTCATTTTAAAACTCTAATAAATTAAACCCAGCAATTGCTATATCAAATGGTATAACAATATGGACTATTTTTTGCTCTATAGCACAAAGGGACTTTTGTCCCGTCTACCATGGATTTGAATCTGTATACCATAGTTATGGTATTTGACAGGTTTTATCATATGGGTCGCGGTTTACTGAATCCCCATACATTTTCAATGCAGACTTTGTATACCATGGATAATAAGCTTGATGCTATTGCCAATGTAACGAGGCCCTTATGGTATAAGACAATATACCGTACGCAGTGTGTTCATATTGCAACTGTATAGAATAAACAATAGCGGATTTAGGAGATATATCATGGAAAAACATAAATATACGCATAAGACCTAAGATATATGAGGATTGATCGCATCAAAATCGATTTTATTCCATTCAATATAGTTCGAATTTTCTGCGAAATGGTGGCGGAGGTGATGAAATGACTTTTATAAACAACTGAGGTTTTACCATTTAAACTATTATTCCCCAGGCGCATTTCAATTCAATTCATACAAACTGCTTAGAATTGTCACCCTCCTTCCATGTCACTCATCCTTAGCAGACAATGAGAAGCTAGATATACTAAATCGTTCATAGCAATTTTCCAATTGGACTTGTATCTATATTATGTATATAGTCTCTTCACCTTCTCCAAATACAATTTATCCACCGAAGTTATTATCATTATTCTGCTGGGTTGTTTTGAAAACAGCCATTGCACTTCCATATACATATTCAGGCTGCAGTCTCCCCGGACCAATACATTTCATTCGAAGACCTTTAGGTGGTGCAGAAATTTGATCAGAAAAAAAAATTGATGATATTAACTGATAAGATGCACAATGTACATGTGATTGTACACAGATACAACACGAAGGTAGAAAACAGGCGCTGAACACACAGGAAAGGTTCCGTCTGAGAATATTCAATCTCGACACCTCGAGGGTAAGGTACAGACCATACCCCAACTGAACTTGCCTATTGGAGCAAGATAACACAATAATTGAGCGACCATGTATAACAGCAGCCCTAAAGCCCATGAGCGCTTGTGGTATGGGAAAAAGAAAACATTCGACGAAAGCAGACGACAATTCTGAGACGCGACCATTTTGATGGTCCCGAACGTTGTTCAGACGCTGTTGAGACGCCGGCGGCGGCAGCAGACGACAAGGGAGAGATCAGGCAGAAACAGTTGGGATTTCTTGTTGTCAAAGAAATGTCTGTATACCGTGGAGCTTAAAAAACATAGATTGACGGGGGAGGCACAATAAATGAACAAACGACGCTTGTCTTACATTTAAAACCTGCGTCTGTGTAGGGCAGGATGTAAAGAGTCAAGATGGCGACAGCCGAAGTCTCGTCAAGGAGTCTACCTAAATCTCTAGCAGAGGAAGAAGCTTTGTTCCTTTATCGTCATAAACCCAGGCAACTCTATGTCTAAACAGGTGACTGAGGAAGTCCGCACTTGTATGATCTCTGGCTCAACAACTTCCTGCTTTTCCTACCTTTGGGGTCGCGCGAAAGAAATATTTCTATGGAAGTGAAATACAGTAGATCCCCCTTATCGGCCACCCCATCGAACTGACTACTGACAAATTACAGTGTTAACTTTTATAAAGTTGAGACACTATTCTTCATCATAATTACAATTCAACATATCTGATCGGTCTTAACACACCTAAGATTACTAATATTCATTGCCCTTTATAGTTGTCCTCTAGACATCTCTCATTCACATTGTATAAAATATCATCCCTGCATTCAATGTCTATTGTGGTCAGACGTAGATTATACATACCACATATATACAGGGTCCGCAGGAGAGTAATCCCTCATGTATTCATACTCAGCTATTTCGGTTTCTCTGAGTATTCAGCCTTTTCAATTTCATTGTTTACCAGATAACAGAACTGAGTATTTCCTTTGAAATAGAGCCTCTACCTATGATTATTGTTGGGTGAATTTTACCATACTCGGAGGCACGAGACTCAAAAACATTTCTGTGTGGTGTAAAGGAATAACGACTAGAAAGATAGTTGTCCCTAATTATTCAGCTGCTAGTCACACATAAGAAGACGTAAGTATACACAAGAGTGAAGGGATTTATTATATCATAAATATTCTATTGCTAATATCATATAGCTGAAAATATGTCAGCCGTTTTGGTATAGGTACAAGGCTGATAGGATAACCCACTGAGGGCATTCACGTACAGCGATGCAGGTGCCGCCCACTCCGTCTGCAGCAAGACACAACACAGTTCGATTAGACACAAGCCGATTAGACAGTGATAAATGAAACACAGGAAATCTTGGGAACGTCACAAAGCTGATCCTCCTATGAAAAATGGATGTCTCAATAGGACACATTCTCTGATAACTGAGAATACAAGTAGAACATTATCACATGACATCAGATGTATATTTAAGAGATGTGCAACAGATTGTACCACAAGGATCAACTAACCGGACACAGTCTGTGTGGCTTTGCTGTTTTTGTCACAGTGCTAACTTTTCTTATAAGATTGAGGTGTCCCAATGTAATGCTACTAAAACGATAGCCATAATTAACTTAGTCAAATTAATCGAGTTTAAACATGTAAATTCGATTTTATCTTACATTGAACATGTATAATAATATACGTAAATGGTAGTTGTAACGAGTGCGATAAGCTGTCCTTCCGTCAGTTTTCTGAAAACAATAAGAAGTAGGAGTTGACAATCTGCAAAGCCAATGAGTGGAGATTTGACTTTCAATACCAATGAGGTCTAAAAAGGAGTGGGTAAATTATCGAATCTTGCTTATCTTCTCTCGACGCCCTTTACACATAAGATGAAGAACATTAATTACATTATAATAAAACGGAGAACAGGACAACTAGCATCTCTGGTATGGACGATTATAGCATATATAATTATGCTGACAGGTATCGTTGTGCATGTTGAATATTGAGTAAAATCAATATGAATGTACTAAGAAGGAACTGTATCGAGATCCATAGCCGCTGAAAATATCCCATGAGTTTTGGTTGTGGAATAATCTCACGAGGTATGGAGATAGTGCAGTTCAGATGTTAACCCACCCCTATCACTGACTAATTGGCTCACATTTATGATGTCATCACCCATTGAGTCTCTTTTCTTTTTACAATACGCCATGGGAATTGAGTACGAATGTCAAGTCTATGGAGAGAAACTACTAGGGGTCAGTTAAAAGTTCAGTACCACTCAAAAGACGTCAAATTCACCTAAATTTACTTTTTTTTTAAAGTGGCTAGAGCAAAACACCCAGATACATACTTTGTTACTTTTTGCCTTCGGGTTTATCCGTTTTTATCTCAATCAGTCAGATTAACCAGACTCCTCTCAGACCTGAGGCGCTGAATCTGGCGACGTACGAGTTCCTTCTTCAGCTCGATAAGCTCTAGCTTGCTCTGACTCACTGCAATCTCAAAGGCAACTGCAGCTTCCCGTTCTGAGACTGAGAAATGGATTCAAATATCAAATGATTTTTTTTTATTCAAAAATATTTACCGACGGTACAACACGTTCACTGGTTGCCAGGCGATCCTGCACGCGGATGGTATAAATGAGGACAACAATATTCGCTATTTGTTTACACAAGGAAAAATAATCTTATAAATTGAAAATGAAAACAAGGACTTCATCGGGAAAGACCATAACTGCCATCAATGTACTTATAATGGGCTCCCCTATATCATATATTTTTACCCTGGTAG
Organism: Alentia gelatinosa; assembly: GCA_950022655.1. NCBI lineage: Eukaryota > Metazoa > Annelida > Polychaeta > Phyllodocida > Polynoidae > Alentia > Alentia gelatinosa. The sequence continues at coordinate 47,036,906 of OX465585.1, read as the reverse complement.
GCTAACCACCTCACAATAGAGACCACTTTATTTCTTGATGAAGTTTAGAATATGAGGCAAGAACACTTCGAGTCACAACCGATGCTACCGTCATGAAAAATAGAAAAAATATAGATAGATAAGAGTGCGGTCTCCTAAACTCAATCCTTACGGAAGATTATAGTGCTGCATCGTGTAGATGGCGGCCCCACGTGACATGTCTGGACCGTCAGGGCGACCACCAACTTTGAAATGTGCTGTAACGTGACATTTATGACATGCATTACTATGGCAATATTTGCGATTTTTCTTTTCAAAAGATTTTATTGGCTACATCTAGATACAAATTGTGTGTAAAAATTGTGCCATTCTAACGAGTATTTCACAGATTATGAACAAAATTATATTACTTATCTATTGGGCGGTTCTTTTATCTAGAAAAGTTTGAGACATAAAGTATAACACAAACAGCACAGATCAGTTTGTCTCTGAATCAATGTAGGTCTGCTTGGTGGGGTTCTACTGTACATGTACTTGTTTTATTTACAGCCAAATGTATTACATGGTACGACTATTTCTCTCCTTCTGCAGTTCTCTCTTCACCCCAGAGGCGAGTCCTCTGTTAGGTCTATAACAGAGATATCTTCTGTAGATGTGATCTTGAATTTTCTGCTATTGGCTGTGGAGAAATATATTCATTTCACATTGTTTATTTGATCATTATATTCACGGACTTTGATAACCAAGTCCGTGATATATGTTTACCTTTCTCACTTACCAATCATGCCCCAGTCACACTGGCATAGAATTCGGCGTTTTCCGTTTACACATATTTACGTTCAGTTATAAATACGTTGTAATGCGCGACAAAACACGGAGTTAGGTAAACGTAGGTCAGAATGCGTTACAAAAGACAGTTGGTAAAGTGCGGTGTCAGAATTTGTTTAAATTTTAAAAATCTTAGCTCAACGCTTTTTTAAGTGTACCGAACGTTTAGATATGTTAAGATATGTAATGAAACTTTAGGAGACGTAATAGAGCCACAAAAATCGTAATAGGATGTGAACCTTATTAAACAGAAACTCAAATTCATAATCCACAGCTATCAGGTAGTGTCCATACTTTTGTGATGCGTGGGAAATGAATCAAAATCTGACTTCAGTGTCATTGGATTATGTAAACATATTGAATTATGCCGTTTTCATGCGAGCCCCTCGTTTTTTGATATGTAGAAGAAAGGCCAAAATTTTACACCAGTGTAACTTTAGCATTATAAGACTGGTATTCACGGAGTGATAACACTTAGTGGAAACTCTAGTGCTAATAATCCACAACAGTTTCCATTGTATGTAATCTAATTGTCAAGATACAAAAGAATATTTTCAGATCTTTGATTCTCACACAACCTCCTATTTGGGGGAAAATAATTAACTTTATAACAATTAAATAGAATTTATCGCAACAGCTTAATAACATATATCTACTATCTCTCAAACTTGTTTTCTTAAATATGACAACCAAACTCTTAACTGAAGCGAGCCTATCACAGCATGCCGTACAATTAAATCGTCAGTGAGTTAACACTCAGTATTATATACCATTCAGTAATAGTGTTTATGAATATGTAGGTTAAAGATTGATGCCACTTACTGCTTTGCTCTGAAGGTTCAGGTTTAGGCGTCTGTAACATCAAATACAAATAACTCAATCACAGTACGTTTCACAATTCATATTTCACTAATTACAACGAAGTGAAATGATGGACTGCGGTGGCCACTTCGGACAGCCCATTAATGCTACATTTTACAATCATAATTTCACAGTACATTATCTAGTCATATTTCTAACTAGATTCTCTTAAGATACATCGATAAAGGCTTATACTCACTTACCCGCGACGTCGAGCTACTGTTGGTAGTACCTCAGGTATTGCCTAATCCACATCCAAACTAAAATCTTCTCCAATCATCGATCACTCTCACTAGCAACAGGCGAAACTTATCGCGTCTTCCTGTCGCATGGTTCTCCCACACTGTCCGTCGTGGGCTCGTGCTGACCATAGCAACTCACAGGGGCTTATGACACTGAGCTTCTCATTAGATGCTTGCGGTTTCCTTCGGAACCATTGTTCTAACCTCAGCATCATCTCATACTTACCGTAAGCAAACACTCGAGTTCAAGCTCAATATAATTGGTCCTGGTAACGGCGCCACTCAACCAGATCTAGACTGAAGGTGCTTCAGCAAAGAACTCGGGGCTCTTGGTGGCTATACAAAGACGACCAGGAATGATAGTCCAACCGGACATGGACAGTGTATTATGTCCACGAACCGGAGAATGAGTGATTGCCCTAGTTTCTTTTTATATCTATTCAAGAAAAGCATTTCATTTTCATTTCTGTTGTTGGAGTATTCATTTATGGAATGCGATAGATGGATTCATGTATGGTAGGATCCTGATGCAACGCTCGGTGGCGTTATGGCCTGTGTGCAAGGCAGTCAGGAATTACCGACCTGTAAAGAGGTGCTAAGTGTATGCAATTACGTACCTTAACCTTAAGAGATGTCTTGCGTTCGGTCGTACATTGGTTGGCGGCGGGTTGGGGCGACCAAAGGCAGAGCATCGCGTCTTCTCCACCCGTCACAAGGGTACGCGTCTGAAAAATAATTTACATCTTACTCAAAAACAAATATCATTAACAAAACCACTGTTCATTATCACGTGAGATGAAGAAAGAAATGTCAATCTCATCATTAGGTCATTTATCATTATAAAAACCATTGAAAGAATTCTCAGCTGTTAAATGTCCGTCTCAACAATCACATGAGAGATGACATAAAACACAATTCTCAACTATTAAGAGAAATAAATGTTGATGCAAAGTGGAATTCACACGTAAAGTACATAAGACAATTCTTCTGTGGTACAAAAATCTCATAGCGAGGTGCCATTTGTTGCTTTCCAAGTCTCGAGAAAAAATGGCCGATTAGATTCACATGGAAGGACACACCTGATACATAGTCTTAAACAAAAGCAGGGCAGATTGTTGCTGAAGTTGGGACAAACTTGCAACCATTGTATACGGATTTCAAATCCTGTGTATACAGTCCTAGTAAAGCCATGGATTACGGGAAACTAGTCCGTTTGTGATGCAGAGAAAAAACATAGTGCCTATAATATGGCAATTCCTGGATTTAATGTGCCCTCTCGTGGTGTGCGGCCACCTGTCCACATAACAATCGATTATCGTCTATGTCTTCCCATAATACACAGATTTTAAGAGTGTAAGTGATGACCAGTTCTTTAAGCATAAATCTGGAAGTTTTATTTTTCCCTGACAAGAATCTAATTTCCTTAAACTTTCTTTCCCTTCAAAATTCCCAATTTCCCGAATTCTCCGACAGATCACAGACCATGCAAAAAATAAAAGTTTTCATGATTCTTCCCTACGTCCATCTTTGGGAGACTCATCAGATGCTATACAAATACTATTCTGGATACTTTCCGATGGAAAGTAACTTAAAGACTAATTTCCTGTGCATTTGGCGGCAAAGGTAATGCGCCAACAGACTATGGTTACGTGACAATGACGTTCCTCTTGGCCCTCCCACCTCTGTGATTCAAGCTGATTCATGCCATGATCCACGGATGTTTGACTTTTTCCCTCTGAGCAAATATTTTGTCACCCACAGAATGGCTGTCAACATTGATAGATAAACCACAATTCAAATAAGCCTTGTAATTGAATCCCCCATAGAAAGTAACAACCATAGAGTTAGTATCATGGAGAAATTCGAACTCCATTATCATCGTGAGAAAAAAGTGAAGACCAGCTGAAAATGCGGCTTCACCACAAACGATCAAGGACATACCAGACATGTATAAGTATTTAAACAATAATAGTGTGAACTAAGGAAGAAACGATGGAAGAAACAAGGGAATTAGATTTCCACTATCTTTATGAGTTCTCTTTACCGGAAGAAATATATAAAAGCAGGTAATTAAAGTTTCTGCTGTATCGTATGTAAAACCCGACACTTAGTCTTCATTTGATCAAGAGAGCATTGGCGGATAATGTCGTTTAATTCAGTCCGGGTGGTGGTGATGGTAGCGGTTGGGGTAGTTCTAGCTGGGAGGCTGCACTCAGCCTTGTGAACTCAGCTGAGGAATGTCAGGTAGACAGGCTGGCTGTAACAGGCACGGCAAACAATACCACACCTGAATAAAGTCTTTGTAGCCACCCAGTCACATGATCACAGTCTGCACACGCAACATGCCATGAGGATTGCGCGCAAACCCCCTACCGCATGTCGAGATGAGACGAGCCTGAGAGCAAGGAGATCAAAATAAAAATACATAGCTGTAGACAATGTGGTATTGTCACCTGGTTTATCTTGATACCTTTACAGGTTGCCCCGCTCACAAAGGTTCCATATTTACACAGGTATTGTATTTAGTCTGTGTGTGTCTATTGGCATCTCACGCCTCCCATCCTCTTTCACTGGGCAGGGATCAGACCTGAGAGGGTGCTGCCCCTGTACCGGGCGAGCGGACAAAAACCGGATATAGCCTTAACACTTTAATGGCTGATGTCGTGCTGATACAACAGACCAGTCCCAGCAGTGTTCAAAATGGGCCCAGAAAATAGGCAAACCTCAGAAATCTTAAGTTAATCTATTAATGGGGGTATGTCTTTTTGTCTACTTTTGAACATTATAGATTTACGATTGCATCACACCTTATTTTTAAGTTGAAAGAAAAAAAGGCCGAGGAATTGCTTTATTGATACACATATTTTAGAAAGAAAATGTGAATATGTTATGATTGAGTTTGTATGCGGCGAAACTTGTTCTTGAACCGTCATGATTCTATGAGTACGAAAAGTCTACTTGATCTGGGAATCACATGCCACATTTACAGAACACCACACGTGTGTCTGTCCTATGTGTCCATGTAAAGAAATGAGTGCTGTCAATTTGAACAATTACCATAAATATATGCTGTTAACAATCATGGAAGAGGGCTCACCTGACTGATGAATCTCTGTTGAGATGGGATCAGTCTAGGTTTAGACTGCAGGGTGTAATGTTATTGCCTTTGGTCAAGTTGAGCCTCTGGCATTGCAGCTAAATCGATTTCATATGCAACTCGGTGTCAGGTAAAAATCGTATCTACCAGCGGGCTAATGTGTACCACAGTATTGAGACTTATCTTGGACGTCCTCTTTATTGATTGTGACCAAGGTGCTATAAGATTTTAATAATTTCCTTCCTTTGTCCTGCCTTGCCAGAGATATCTGATGGCTATTCCAGCTAGGTATTCTAGTGGAAGCAACACCTAAGTGTGAAATAAACTGGCCGGTAACCCCCATCCCGGCATGGGGTGCTATAAAGCATTTTTTACAGAAACAAGAACCTCTTTGGAAATTGGAAAACACTAAATTAGATTTTTAGATATTGAACATACATATCACATTATAGTTTAAAACATGGCAAAAACGCCTCAAGCTGAGCCAAATGCTACCCGAAAGTGACTATTCCCAGCCAGATCATTCGAAAAGGTATTGTTTGTCACCATGATCACGGACTTTGATGACCATGATATAGGCATTGGTATGTTCACATGTCACTTTGCCAGAGATTGACAGTTGTTAATATGTTACCCCTTCTCATTCTTTCAGGGAAGTCAATGGAGTCATGAAAAATACAAGAGTGGAAATATTCGTCACGTGGAATTTACTGCATCAGAGAAACTGAGAAAACATGGAAAGCACATCGTCATATGTGATGGAGTGAGGCTGGTACACGTGTGTGTGTATGTGGAGATTTAACCACTGTTTATTTGTGTTAATGAGGACTAATTTATTCTCTCTTTGTTTTACACAAGAAAAACTAAATTATAAACTGAAAATGAAAATGATTTCATTGGAAAATAGGAAAACTGCCATCATTCAAAATAAAAATCGTGTATTTTCTCATTTTAGTATCTGAATACTTCCACCCCTACTTAAGCGACATTAGGTGTCATCTCAAAAGGGTTAACAGCTTTATTTCCACCCTCAATCCCTGCTACTCCACGAGGGGGTGCCATCGACGTGGACATCGATGGAAGCTCCTCCTATTGTGCATGAGCATTAGAAATGAGAGTGTCTGTTTCCATTTTTCTTGGTTCGGTAATCATGTGGCAAACACCTCGAGTAGTGTCGGTGAAGGGGAAGCCCCGGGTAAAACGCAAACACACTCTTCAAGCAGTCGGCAAACTTTACTCATTTCACTGTTTCAAAGCGGACTTTTTTCCTGCGTGGAGGGCGGCGTTCCATTGTGCGTCTCACGGACTACACTCAGGGCACTGCGCATGTCGTGATTCTTTAAGTGATGTTGGTCCAACATGAATAGTAGTAAATGATTACCTGCACAAAAGCCAGAGCTTCGAGTAACAAACAAGACTATCCAACCTCCCCGCGGGCTACCTCCAAAACAACTCTCATCTTGCTGCTCCACAGGAATGCTAACATTTCTTATGGTACGTTTCGTGGTAATCGCCATTGCGAACTGGATTTATTCCATGAACACAATGGACGTTTCAAGTCAGGCCCTACTTTAGGCCGGAGGTTAGGCTTCAAGGTACCAAAGGACTTTATCCGAGAAGTAATTTCCAAGTGAGAAACACTTGAGAATATAGCATTACTCTCGCATCCAATGAAAAACAAACAAACAAAATCTTTTAACATCTCCCTTATCGACAAATATTGCCCTGTCTACATAATCTTGATTTGTGAATTGACAGAAACTGAAGCCTTAGATTATGATGACAGTATCCACATTGTAATTTCTAACGATGAAATTTCGGAGATTTCTTTAAGTATCATGAAATTTTGGTGAGTGGGGTCTTTTGATATACTGGGGCTTTTTTGGAAGACAGACTAGATATTATGTTGGTTCCCTGGTTATCCAATTGTCTGAGGCAGGAGTACCAGATTCCTAGATTTTCCTTCAATCCCAGCCAATCATATTTTTGTAAATGAAAAGCTGACATGCTGAGCTGCTGTCTACCGAGGGTCAACAACCCACAGTCTAAACGAATGGATATTCTAAGGTGAACTATAAAGGTTCATGAAATATTTGGGTAAGAGAAGCTTCATTCTTGCCTTATTATATAGATTTTCTAATTTGATGAAAATGTTGAGGGTATGGCAGTAACCATACTGTTTATTTGACCCGACTTTTTCATTTCTAATTTGCGTTCGACAAAATGAATCGTCGCTCTTCCGCACAAACGAGCGTTGTAGAATATAACAGTTGCAACAGTTTCGATGATACATACAGTGGTTTCATGTCGGAAAGATTTTGATCTCGTTATAGTTGTTAATTGCGCCGGTTTAGGTTATGTGTTCCATATCGAGACACCGATATAAAATGGTGACATTGAGAATTTATCCTTTTTGGGACGTATCAATTTAATATCGGCTTTATTTGATATTCATCATTGATGAAATAGCATGAGATCAACAATTAAACGGAGAATAACAATTAAAAGGATATCAGCTGGGGGTCATGAAAAAATTAGGAAGTACTTTTCATGTGGAATTTACTGCCTCAGAGAGACTGAAAAAATATGGAAAACAGATGGTTATTGGCCATGGAATGGAGTTCGGGTGTGTTGTGTAAGTTTGAACCACTGTTCATTGGTGTAGAGGAGGCCCAGTTTATTCTCTCTTTGTTTTACACAAGAATTTCTTTTTTATAAACTGAAAATGAAAACATCGTTTATTGTCTATTCATTCTACTCTCAGCGTAATCAAGTATAGATAAAAGAATTATAAAAAAGGTTTGGTTTTATTCAGTCTGTTGGTCCTTGGCTGTAACCCACTTGGCAACCATCCACTTTTTCAACTGCCTAAAATGTCAAGCACCAGTGGGTCAGTGAGGTACCTAAGTCTATAGTGATTGGTCATGGTCAACTGAGACATTTAGGATATTGGGTCTCTGCACCTTGACAATGTCACAGAGTTGGCACGCAGATAGTAAAGGGTTAGTTTCCTGCTATCAAAAAGGCATAGATCGGTAATTACTCACTTTTGCATCATAGTTTAGGCAGCGGACTATATCTTTGTGCGCAGTGTCTAGCGTAAGGCAGTGATTCAGCTCGTTCCCAGCCACGGCGGCAATGTGAAGGGTGCCTCTGAAACGATAACAGCAAGACTTTATTTGTCGTCATAAGATTTGATTTCACCCGACTAACGTCAATGATCACTGAGTACCGGTTAAAGTTAAACACGCAAAATAGGAACAGGGATGAAAGCTGGGACTGAGGAAAAATCGGACATTTAAAAACGTTTATAAAAAAGAATCATTTATAACATTATTTTGTACAGAATGGCTATGAATCGATATACATGTATGTATGCTTTAATGTGTAGTACATGTGAAATCTTGGAATCCCGCATTTGTCCGAAAAGCTGCATCCTAGAGAAAGTAAACAGGCCCTAAATCAGCAGATGAGTGATGTATAAGGTGGCAGCATGGCTCAATCCAACGTACGTAGGGTGATTCATTATGTAAAAACTAGCACAAAATTAAGTACGGGAGGGCTAATGAAAGCTGACAAGAGTAAATAACGTCGTGGGGGGTCGACCTGCAGATTATTCTTCGTCGGTAGGGGGCGCTAGGTGCTAGCAGCATGCAATTGATGACCTCGTCAAGCAGCTAGGCGTCCGCTTACCTTTACTAATCATTACCAGTGCGTTGATAAATTACGATAATCAGTATACTTCACGAAGTGTTTTACTGAGGCGTTGGAGGATCAAAAAAGCCATCTAGAGCTTCACACTGAGTAGCCTTTACTCAAAAATAGTGAAGGGTATTGGCCTATTCGCCATTGTGAATATATTTTGGGAAGAACACTTTCGTTTGGTGGTAGAGAAAGTGCTTCATCCATATTCATTTTTCAGATTCAGCTCGATATTACAAGGGAATCACTACAAAACCTGAGCCTGATTCCTGAACCGAAAATGGACAGCCAATAATATCCGTTCGCAAGAATTCTGAAAAATTGACGTTCTTTCTTTCTCTGTCTCTCTCTTTCTCTCCATCTCTCTATTTATCTCTCCCTCCCTCCCTCTCCCGCTCTCTCTCTCTTTCTCTCCCTTCCATTCTATCTCTCTCCCACTCTCTCCATCTTGCGCGCGATAGATTATAAAGGGATGTCCGCAATACTTACTATATGTTTTTAACTCACCCCCTCACTGCGTAGTAGTCTATGGAGAGCTCCAACTACTCCAAATTGGAAATAGATTATATAACTATTGTTGGGATAAGTGGAGGGAAATCTCATCGCATCGTTTACAATCAGAGATCAATATTCTACCAGGAATATTACTATTGAGAGGAGGCTGACCTAAGAAAAGGAATTTGTCTATTTTGGATGTCCGCTATAGTAGGAAGTTTAAACATAATACCTACTATCGAGAATGGGTTCACGAAAGGGTCCCAGATCTCACTGAGTATAAGGACACATATTCAGGATGATATCAATATTAACAATATGTAATTGAAAATATAGAAAATTTCGAATCTTCTTGAACTTCAGTATAATAACTTAAATAGGATATGGAATACCTGCAACACATCACACTAGAACATACACCCGGGACATATGATTGTGTATTCCATTCAAGATATCATAAATATATTCTAAACACATAGGTCCCCCAGACGATGGGGTAAAATTCCATCTGCCTATACACCACCTGAATGGTTTCCCTATTTACTACTTCAACATGACTTGAAACGTGTGCTCTCTCCTCAGCCCCGTATATATGAATTATATATGAGAACGATGAATATATTGCCTCCAGATTCCACATCATAGGAAGCCTGCAACATAACACTAAATGTACAACCGAGCATGTCAGGAAATCAGTTTTCTACCAGTTGCAATATATTTTTGTTCTAGTTTTAAAAAGTTGGTAACAGCATTTTGGCTGCTCTAAAATTTGAATGTGTCAAATCAGACTTAACCCTTTATTAGCAGGGCAATACCATATGTAATTCCCGTAGATACGGTCGGAGAATACCATATGACATTCCCGTAAATACGACTGGAGAATGCCATATGGCATTCCCCTGGGCTTGGCAGGACAGTGCTGTTATTTGTTCCTTCGCAATTTTTCGAAAAATCCTGGCAGAATCATGAGAATTACGTGACATATTCTGCTGAGTGCTGCCAGAAATTCTGTATAATATCAGAAAGTTAAGGTAATATTTATGAATTGCAAAATAGACCAAAGAGGCCTGCAATACAAATGTTAGAATTAGTTACGCTGCCTGCCGTAATATTAGGAAACGTCCTTACTGTGGACAAAACGGTTCCTGTTCGAAGTCAGTCTTTGATTTCATACTGCCTGACGCCATAGGCGGAAGGCAATATGAAATCAAAGACTGACCGAGAACGAGAAACGTTTCGCCCACAGTGAGGACGCTTACTTATTATTATATACCTTAAATAGATGAAAAAACAACATTTTGATAACTTATCAAGCCACACTCACAGCGGACACGAACATTATTATTACTGTACCCCTAGCAGCGGGCAGTATTTAATAGACATTCGAACACAGGTATATAATAATATATATATATATAAATGTGCACGGTGAATGATGTGCGGCTGTTAATCAGTGTAGGTAATGTGTCAGACAACAGAATGCACTGATAAGCGAATAAAATAATGTATAATCATTTTAAAATGTAATAGCAGTACTAAACTCAGATAACAACCGTACAAGCATAAAGGGAGAATATATCCATGCCCGTCCATACCTGACAATTTTTAGAAATGTCTGGGTGCACATTTGACACTGAAATCAGTGGACAATATTTACGCATGTGCGGTGGTTCAGTCCGATCCGTGGCAGAGTTTTAGAGCATGAAAGACCTCGGGAAGATGCACGGCTGACTGTTGCTGCTGCACCCGGCCGAATGTAAATACGGAAGTGGATGGTTGTAACCCGTGTATTATTACCAGGTGCTTTTCAGATGTTCTGTTGCCTGAGAAATCGGCTTGGACGAATGAGCACTTTATACCTTCACTTGTTGAAATCTACTTTGACTGAAACATCTTTATTCTTGGTACTATGTTTGAGTGATGGTTCAAGGTAATGGGCTGAACACAAGGTAGTTTATATGGCTGAGTGGTGGTTCAATGTAGTATATATGGCTAGGTGGTGGTTCAAGGTATTTTATTTTGCTAGTTTATGTTTGGTAGTAGTAGACATGATTCAGTGGAAGTTGGAGCTAGTTAATATGATTGATTCTTGCATATCATATATTATCTACTTGGCTGACTAGAGACTCTGACTCTGTGGAGGTTGGTGGCGGTGCTGGTCGATATGGTGGCGATATCAATTGATATGGCAGGTTGTGGTTGGTGTCAGTTGATAAGGCTGAGCAGTGGTTGTTGATAGTCCATACATGGTTGACATCGGTGGATATGGCTGAATATCGGTTGGCGGTAGTTGAAAAGGCTGAGTATCAATTTCTCAGGAGCTATGCGGTAGTTGTTGGCAGTTCACATGGATGAGGAGTAGTTGTTGTCAGTCGATACGGCAGTGAGGTAGTTAGTGGCAGCTTATATGGCTGGCAGTGAATCGATATGGCTGAGTAATGGTTGACAGTAGTTGATATGGCTGAGAGGAGGTTGGTGGCAGTCGATATACCTGAGCAGTAGTTGCTGGCTGAAGATATGGATGAGAGGTGGTTGGCAGCAGTCAATATGGCTGACCAATGGTTGACAGCAGTCAATATGGCTGAGCTGTGGTTGGGCCACAGATGTATTTGACTGTAGTCGATGTGGCCAAATGATTGTTGGTGGGTGGGGTTTACTACGGCTTTCCCAGGTAAAAAGCAGGATGCGGGGGAGCTGGATCAGCTCTTCAAGGGCAAGGGTTGATATGGGCGTGGGGGCAGATATTCAGAGGCCCCCTGGTGGTAGCAGCATACGTGAGTTGTGTTGACAGTACGCTCATCTCGTGTATACATACACTATACCGCTGTAGCCCTTAGTGCACACCTTAACAAAAACAACTCACTCGAAACCTGGCCTTGATCAAACACGCAGCCCCGAACAATATTTGATCTTCTATTCCTAGCTTGGTCTATTTCAAACATGCCAGGCATCCTAATTTCAACTTGGTGATGATTTTGTGGGCGGTATTTGTCAAAATTTGTGAGAATATACCCTGGGATGTCACCTGTGGGTGCAAAACAGGAACTGACTTTTAATTTGGGTATCGTTTTGCGGCGATTGTACATTCAGAGTCTGATATCACTTTCCTACTGCAGCCTACTCAGTGGCACTTGCTACAGTTCTTCTGTCAAAGGCTTTGCTTAGAGTGACACTCAAAGCTTCGAGGAGTCTGTTTGGCTCTCCTTGGTATCCACCTTTTTGCAGCCTCTTGTATTGTTAACTGCTACTAGTTGCTTCTCTGTAAAAGTTTTAAATGAAATCCGTCCGTGTTTAACATCTACCTGCAGGTCTTTGATTCGTTTAACGTATTTTTGTTTATGCCATATTTTATTTTATCTTACAAAGATTTGTGCAGTGCTATGGAAGAAATTTCATCCAAATGACTACCTTTACTAAGTAGCCTAAATACTCAAATTAAAAAAACTTAAAAAAAGCTTTAATTAAAAAAGCCACCATGAGGTTAACTGATTTGCACAATTTATGGTAGGTTTTGGTGGGATTAAACCAAGAGTACCCCTACCCACAAAAGGTTCAGCTGGAGGGTAATCAAACATCAGGGGTGTCAATTGGGCTCAGAAAAAAAAATTGAAATATTTTTCGCGTAGAATTTGCTGCCTCAGGATGACTGAGAAAACATGGAAAACATGTTGTTGCTGGCAATGGTGTTGGGCTGAGGATCTGTGGAGAGGTTCATACCACTTTTGGAGTGAATGAGGCTCAATTGGTATCATCTTTGTTTCACACAAAGCATACAAATGCTATTTACTGAAAATGAAAACATGGATTTCCATGGAAAGGTGGAAAGCTGCCAGCTCTGGATAGGTGTTCCCACATCGCACTCAGTCACACGCCCTCACTCATGGGAAGATGGTATTATCACACACATACACACCACGTCAACAGTATTAGCTCTTACTACACAACATCCTTTTATTTCAGACGGTAATGTACACTTATGGGTGTGGTCCGTTTGCGCGAAATCAGTCAGGAGATAGAAGCAGTCAGAGATGCAAGTCATGGCTACATAAAAAGATTGGTTTTTATCGGAGGTGGTAGTAAATTCCGTCACTGTACCAACTGAAATAATGCTGTCGCCAAGAGCATATGTATAAAGGGCTACCTTGAACCCCATGCCCTTATACTTTTTCTATTTGGGTATTATTTGCACATACATATTGGGGTGGACGTTCGCACTCAGTAATCACCAAATCCTCCACAGGGATCGGGATTTTCGAGGAAAAGATATTTTCTAAACTACCCCTGCAGTTTTGTATCACAATAAAGACTACAACACCAGGTGCTAGACCAGTGTCTTCTTTTAAAAGTCATTATATAAAACAGTAAACAGAACTTAACAAAGTATAAAGATATACAAATAAAGATGAAACATGGATGAATGATTTACATTCAGTGATCATATTGGGGCCTGTAAGGGGGTTTACTTTTTCAAGAATTCATATTGATTTTAAATTTAATATGTGGTAGTATCTAAGATAGCTATATTTGCAAATTACGCAAGCCTTTCATTTGAAGTGTCCTTCGTTCAGAGCTCTTTTCAAACCATCCTTCGTCTTAATAGCTTTAAATCTTTCGGGAAAATGTCCGGATCGTGCTCCATCATCTGCAGTTTCCAATCTCTAATAGGATGATTATCTAGTTTACGAAAAAATAAACACGGAGAACCAGCTATAACCAGACAGGTGGCGTCCCTAAATAAAAGAGGACGGAAAGTGCCTTGGGTAGCTACGGATTCAATATAATCACAATCCTTCCCATTGTTTACTACTTCATGTGTCTATCTGTAGGTTTACTTTCTATATAAAAAAAAAGTCTATGTTTTTGGAAGGCATGTCCTCTCATTCAAGTCAATCTGACTGTTTCCTCCTACAATCCTAGATTCGTGATAGAAATGGCATCTACATTTATGGGATTTGGGCATGTTATAATCATTGAAGACACATTTTGTCCTCAACTATCTTTCTCTGCGAATAGGAATAATGAATGTTAGACGTTTAATATACATGTAGAACATCAATATATTAAGATTTATGAATCCCCTCTTTGCTCAGTGAACGCTTTCTGAGAGGATAAGACTACATGTGACTGATGGAATGAATTCCCATCACCTTTTCCTGCCCACCCCTTCATGGCTGTTTGACATCCCTTCCCCCTGGTCTCCCCCTCAGCCTACTGCTACCGGCGACTCTCCCGACGTGAAAATGGACACTTTACGCAAACACCCACCTGGGGAACAATGGTGGCTGGGCGGCGTATTAATATCCTGTTGTATGGTTCATCCTGCTTCACAAAAGGATATGTTTGCTGTTAAAGAGAATGGGCTGACACATGCTGCACAGCAAAAAAACCCTCTTTTTTCCTTAAGAAAAACTGGAATATACTGGTTGGGTTCAAATTGGATGGCAGCGAAAGAGCCCTGGCTTTAGGAGAAGTATGCAGTACGTGCGCTGGTAACTATGTTGCCTCTTTGCGGAAACACAAGACACCCACTCGGTACAACAACAGGCAGATTCAGGGAGGGCTTTGAGATGAGCGCTGCACAAAGGAACGCCCTTGTAGGAGGAGCTCTCAGGGTGGTGACGGGTCAAGACCTGATCAAACACACCGCTTGTTTTCTATAGATCGGACGTCGACACCGACAGAACCATGGGATTTACACCCACCATGCTCTGCATTGCCACCTTACACCTGGCTTAAAAACGGGAAGACTCGGTATAAGCTCGCCATGTCTGAGTGTATAAGCCAGCACACCACTCGGTGGGTGTGAAGGAGGCTGTTGGTGGACGTTACATTGTAGCCGCCACGTTTTTAGGATTCTCTTATCCCCATCCCCATCACGTGTCGCAGGAGCAATCCTTGGGAAATCTTGCCACAAGCATCTTATTCTGATTAGTTGGTGCGCGTAGGGAAACGTTTTCTCAGAAACGTTACCCTGTGTGCATCTATAGGGAAAATATCAAAGAAAACCGCCAGAATGAACTGCAATGCCTATATAGTGATATAAATCGCAACAATTCTTGATGACCTGTAATATGCCTAATATATAAGTCTTGAAGGGATGTCAGTTAGGTTCAGGGAAATATTTTATGTGGATTTTTCTGCCTCAGAGAGATCTGGAAAACTTGGATAACATGTCCTTGTCGGCCAACGCATGAGACTGGGGGTCTGTTGGGAGGTTCAAACCAATTTATTATTGGCGTAAATGAGGCTAAAGCATTATTACCTCTGTTTGATATGAGGAAAAGAAATTAGAGAATACTGGCTTAGGCTTCGTGGACGTTGTTTTGTACGTGGTCCTTGGCCTGATTTTATGGCCTTCGCTCTTCGAGCTCAGGCCATAAAATCAGGCCAAAGACCAAGTACAAAACAACGTCCATCGAAGCCTAGACTGTATTCTTTTTATTATATACCCTCAAATCGTTAGAATTAGTTAAATATTTACCTAAACGCCATTTTCAAAGTCGCCGGACACAGCATCATGTACTCGAACCTTGGTTTTCGCGACAACGTCGCTTTTGTGATCACAAGGCTGGAGTTTGTGACATTATCAACTTGTCGATCTCCATACACATTCTTTGTCTTATTTTATTAAGGGCAAAGCATATGCTAGGCGAGTGAGCCGTATTTAGCTTGTTGCTGACTGTTCTTGTATGAGAAAGATTGAGATCTGTCCATAACCAGCGCATTGTTATCACTCTGCCTGGCTCGATTGACTAACTGAATATTTGCGGACAAGCCGGAGTGGTGCAGTGTCTCCCGTTGTCGCTAGGGCAATGGTTTGTTTTCATTTTGTGATAGAAGCGGCATTGACACGTTGTAGTAACTGGTAACTAACGTCATAGCGATGTATACCTTGATTAAAGTATATATTAAGCATGGCTCTATGGCATGCCTACATTGTTTCATTTACATTCTTAACCTCGTATCTTGATGTTTTATATTCATCAACGTATTTATCTACCACTTTCAGGGGTTTTAATCATGTATACTTATAATCGATACTTAAATGTTGCCTTCCATTTTTTTCGCTTGTTTGTTTGTGAGATATACGATCGGGAACAAGTTAACTGCTTCCTGTTTCGCGCACCCGGTGCCCGTACACTGAATTTCGTGCACATAGATATAGTATCCAAACATTACTTACATATAGTATAGGCATTAGTTTCGTGCATGGGTATATAATAATTACATATACTGAATAGGAAAAAGTGGATTTCTTTGAAAAAATGGAAAACTGATATTTCTGAATTAAGGATTAAGTTTGGTGGAATTGTATACATGCTTCAATGTATAAGTAACCGAGCATGAATTGTCGCATATATTGGTGATATATGAGGTGGTCATATGTTTGTTTGATTTTACGGCTTCTTTGCGTAAATCTTTATAAATTTATCACTGAGGATTAACATCACTAGGGATGGCAGATTATTCCACACCAAACGTGCTATTAAGACCAGGGTGTCAATCCCCAGGTACCTTGAATCTAGGTCTAAATAAAATTTCATGTTGGATCTGGTGATGCCTTTTTGTTTTAGCTTTTTATCATTCCTGATGAGCCTTTACTGGCGAAACTATGACTAGATTCAAAACTGAAAAGATTCCGTGTGGATGAGCAGGAAATCACTGCTATTCTGTGCAGGATTCTAATCAATGTAGGATTTCCCCATTCTAGCCATTCATATGGCTGGAAATATTCAGTGCAAAGAGTGAACCTGCTGAGATGTGAACAGTCTCAACCTATTAGTCTCCACAACCCAGTCTGTGCAGATTTGTGAATAATCAAGGTGATATATGAATATTTATGGTACATTTGGAATTCCGTCATTTGTCGGCGAAGCTTGTATCCCTACAAGTTAATTATATAATATTTTTTAAGTTGTTCAAAAAGTTGAGGACATGGACTTGTCAATGCTGAAAGGTTGAGAACTGAGTAGTGAAGTCTGTAAATCCTGCAACAGTTTCCTACAGTCTTTCTACAGAGGTTCGGTTCCTGTCATTATCTCACCCCTGGAATAAATGTCCATAGGCTTAACATTGGGAACTCGCTCTCCTACAAGTATTGCAGTCCGTTATTCATGTTCTTTATCCTGTGTGTTGTCCATTCTTTTAGTGTGTACAGCGGTGAGATAAATACAGAAAGCAACTCGTTTTGGTCAAAGTAGTCATTCTCCAACTGATTTGAATGCTATGTGATATTGACTCGGCTGTCGCCTCGTTCATATCACACCGCATCAAACTCGTGGAGAACGACAACTTTGATCAAAACTTGTTGGTTTCTTCTTTAGTCCTTTTTTCATACTGGATCTGCTTGGAGAGTGAGTCGTCGACTAATAATATGTGTGTGTCATGTATTTTCTGGCTACTTTCTTTCGATGTATCTCGATTGCATCTCTCATTGGCACGAATGATTCTGACACAACTAACAATGTGTGTTATAACTGTCTCTAATACAAGTGATTAATAATTAAGAAAAGAAGAAAGAGTAGCAAAAAGACTGAAAATTACATTTTAAAGGAATGGAAACAGGTGTTGATACATGATACATACATCGACCTGTCATTGGCCTCACAGTCCATCAAACCTCCTACGAGAGTCAGAATGAGACTAAACATTGACCATGAGGTGATTTCTGCACATGCCTGTTATTGAGTTTCCTCTTTAGAGTAGAAGGTGAGTGACGCTACACGTATGACGTCACACTTTCCCCTTGAGAGTGTGGCACTGGGCGATACTGAAATAGTTACCACACTCATGTGCCTGGATTCCAACCTGGACGACCATCATATTTCTATGTAACAAACAGAAATCCTCATCTCCTATGTAGTCATATTTCCTACTTCAGAGTGTCGTGCTGGGGTCATTGAAACGGTCTTCGTTGCCACACACAGTCGACAAGTGCCTGGATTCAAACCTGGACGACAACATTTTCTCTACGCACTCGTGTAGTTCTCTTATTACAGACATGACCCCTCACCCCTGTCGTCATGTTTCCTACTTGAGAGTGTCGCGCAGGAGCACTGGCGATGGCGTCACTTCAGTCTAACAGGTACCTTCTTCTGTATTTACAGGAAAATTCGGTGATGTTCGGCATAATACATAGATAAGAAGATCCTCGCTTTCATAACGCTTCTGAAATATTTAAAATGTTTACCTACCATTAAATGTGTCAAATTGGGATGTGGTTTCTTTTCGCCTTTTTAATTATAGGCAACACTTTTGGGATTGAAGGCTTTCATTTGATCCTTGCCCATGTTTCAATGCCCCTTGGCACCCTTGTCATAGATGGTCAAGATCATAATCCTCTGAAATACATTCCTTCGATGAACAGCCTAATAAACTGACCTGCTATTATGAGAGAGAAGCCTCTTTTATATCACATTTATATCATTCATTCTTAAAGAGCTCCTCACTCTCCACATCTTTATGTAACACTCATATTATCCTTTATTAATTAGATGCACAGTTTTAATTTGGTTCATGCTGTATCAGCAGTAGAAGTACTCTGAGTACATGAGTACATATTTACATGGACCATGACAGTCATACGTCCTATAGCATCTCATATCGTTATATGCAGTCAATGAGTCATTCAACCAACTCGCCCGACAGCAAACCAAGTAGCGAGCCAGCTAACTTGCCAGTTAGTCAGCCAAGATATTCAGATTTATTACATATGCATCTAAGTACAAGTTCTTTTTAAACAACAGAAGCAATCTATAATGATCCATAAAAGAGAAAGTTAGGACTTGATAATCATTCTAATTTTCTTTTCGCTTCTTTTCCCTATTTGATACACCACTAGCTGTAAGCATTTACATATCGCCCTAGAGACCAATCAGAGTTTTGCGAATCTGCTGATTCAGATCATCCATACCAGAATTGTATCCTGCTGCCTTATAAGGAATTCCTCTTATAGCAAACAAGTGACTTTCAAGGCGGACAACAGGGGAACACCCTTACTTTTATTTTCCCACTCAAGCCCCTTTTCTCTTCCAGGGACTGACGAGGTGTCACTTCTCCAAGAGGTGCCTGGAGAGGGTGGGTGAGGTAAAGTGGGGGTGAGGATGGGGTAAGTGGGGGTGGGCTGGCACACCCTCTCATCAAACATGGCGGGCCTAGTGAACACAGCGTCCCTCGGCTGCTGAACAAACGGCAACAAGGCACTTTCTTCGAGTGGCGTCCGATTCAACGCTATCAGCAAACGTTGAAACGGGTCCACTCCCCGAGGACGGCGCGTCCTGTTGACATGGCAACCCGAGCCTCCGTGTATTACCTCCCTCCCAATGAGGAGAGTTCCACTTGCCGGCCGTCTCTGTGTGGCATGACTCTTTTCAAGTTGATGATACTAAGTGGGCTTTCTTGACTGGTGAGTTTTTGATGGGGGAAGGGGAAGACCCACGAAGAAGGCAGTGACTTTGTCTAGGGTGAAGATATAATACACTGAGGGTGGAGAGGGGGCTGAGGCATAGCATTTCTTCCGATTAAGTCTAGCTGCTTTTGTGTAGTCAGTCCTTGAATGCCCAGAGCCTATCACTTTCACCTTACTGTATATTTGAGAAACTTTCAAACAAATTTCGATATCATAGCACCGTTTTCATAGGTAATACTTGACATTTGTGCAAATATACTGGTTATATAAACCGTGTGTTTCTGTCAATTTGTATACACAAACGCTTCTATATTTGCAAATTATCAACAGGCATACTGATACTTTCCCTTTTCCGCATTTATTCTACCGCATTCACGCGGTTTTGGTTTGGTTGATTTAACGTCCGATATCATAATTAACTGTTATCAGACTGTTATGGTTAAAATTAACGCGGTAGCTGCTACTCAAAAAACACATATGCCACGCCCTATCTAAGCATACAGATAATTTGAGCATGTTTTACACAATCCCACTCGTAGCTATTGAGGCCTGTTATGAGAAAATGTACACATTATCATTAATTCTCTGCAGTAATGTACAGTGAAATGTGTTATGTGAATCAGTGGTAATTTGCATTCTATAGGAATATGTGGTAATGCACAATAGAATCCTCTACGAGAGTTGGCGGGGATGAACGTTATAATCTCATAAAGGAGTCTGTGGTAAAGAACACTACAGTCGTCTATATGAGTCTGCAGTTGTTTCCACCAAAATCTTCTATATGAGTAAAACTCACTTCTGTGGTAATTTTACCTAATATATATTTAGCTCAAATAAATATAAATTGTACTCAATGCATGCAAACGAGGTAATGAATATAATGCATAGATTACGATACATCTATGTAATTTGCAAATATATGTAACTCACTTTTTATTGCCCAGAAGTACCATCGGGAGATCTGAGTCGTCTGGTGTGAAGCAGTCAACCATGTAGTCAACGTCGGCGCCCTGTAAAAATAGATCTAATCTATCATCTCCGATAAAGAACAAAGTCACAGGCGCATGGAAGAAAACACAATGCTAATTCTGTCTGTTTTTGTGTGGTCAAAATCGCAGTCTAATGAGTTGAATGGAAGCAAACAAGGGACAGGAAATACCCTTGCCTGATATTGGTCACCGGCCAAGCTATCCATCACCCCAAGGTATCGACTGTGTCTAACCATCTCCGTAAAACGGTTATACCAGAACAATAAGTTGCCGAACCTGGTAGTGCTGTGAGGGACTGTGGGGTAGAAGGTGGTGTACGGTCAGGGCGGTGAAGGGATAGGTTTCTAACAGAGATCTACAATAGAAGGCCGGGAAATTGTCGGACACTTCTTATCTCCACTCTTTATCCTACCCATAATTAAAAAAGAACGCCGTAGGCTTAACTGAATACAATAGGCCATGGCATAAAAGGTTTTTAATGCAACTTTTCAGTTAATCTAAAATCGTGGATACTAAACAACCCTCGGTGAGGATCAATTTGGCTTTAAGTAACTCGGCCTGTACTGCTACTGACTTGACGTCACGCCCAAGCCTTGTTGCATGGATCCAAATTGACTTTCACGTAGGACGTTTCTACTAAGTATCTCTATTACTAGATAATTAAAGAGGAAACCCAGGAAATTGACACTTCTAATTCTAGAGATGTATGTTCAAGATTAGTAGTGCACACCGGTTTATGTGTATGTGTAACATAAACAACAGGAGACCTCATTATAAACCTCCTAACTAGCATGGACGATCTTAACCTGTCAGGTGACATTAAGGTTCTGCCTTAATCTTTTTTCTTTTCATCACATACCTTTCACTATGGTAAGATGTACAAAGAAATGCACCAGAACACAGATCTGATCTGTTGGCGATTGGAATGATTGCCGATTCTTTGAGTTAACTCTTCATGTGATGAAATGGTACAAATACTCATGGCAGTAGAACCTTGGTTGTAGGACAGCCTGATCAGCGCAATATGTGGTAGTAGTGGTAGTCTGCGGTGCACATACTTTGCTGCCATGAATCCGACTTCGCATCTACCAAATATGCTTAGGGGCCACACATAAAGTGCGTACGCACTATTGGGGGGGGGGGGGGGGGGGGGGTAAAAATGTCCGAAATTTTGTGCATGCTCTTTCTTTGATCTATTACCTACAGAATTGAAAGGGGGGGGGGGGCAGAATTTCAGAAATTCTGCATACGTACTCTATGGATGGCCCTTATAGTGTACAAACCCACTGGCCTGGTCACCACCAGTGGTACCCGTGCTGCCGGCGGCGGATAACCGACAAAAGCTAATTCATTATGTTTTACTGACTAATCGCCGTGTGGCCGCTGCCAGTGTCTGTGTGACCTGCTCCATGGCACCAGTCTCAATACTCAAGCACCGCGTGGTCACCACACGGACATTATGTAGGGGTCACCTGGCGCTCTTTTAATGCCATATTGCCGGCTCTATGGACACGCCCTTGAGAATTGCGTATTGAAGAGTCAGAATTAAGTGTGAAAAAGTTTAAGTAGGTTCAGACGCCAGGTGCGAGGGTTCCAGGTGTGAAGTTTGTTTGTTTAACGTCCTCTGTTTTATCATAAGCAGTCATCTAGGTCCATGCAGTATTATAACCGAGAGTTGCTTGTAGGCTCTACTTTTGTTTCTTGGGTCCAGTGGGACGGTGAAGATCCGGTATATCAGGCCCTGTAATCTGTAGTGTCTACTCATTGTTAGAAGAAAATAATGTAAACAGTCCATGACTTCACATTTATCTGCTTTTAACTATCCATACAACTAAGAGAACCCAAGAATACAGTGCCTTTTAGGAAATGCTTCAATATTTTCATAAAAGAAAACTATAGACTTTGTATCTGAGAGACTTTACAGTGACGATTGATAACTCCCTGGCCCCACAACGCAGCATCAGAGAAAGTAACAATACACGGAATTACAGATAATTACTAGGTTCACTAACGTGGACGTCATACGCGGTGCTTAGTTCTAAAGAGTACCCGGTGTGAAAGGCCTGGCCGGCGCCCCGAGGGTATAACCCCAACATATATAATTAACCAGAAATTAATTGTACTTTATGCTGGCTGCGCCTGTAATGATGAGGTCGCCCCCTGGTGTCGTCCCGGCTAGACGCCGCTGCCTGCTGCCCTAGGGGCATATCCCACTCATATCTCCCCGCCCTTTCCTGTGCACACCTCCCATCTCTCTCCGTCACGCCAAATTTGCCCGCCGTGCCCCGCGGTCCTGAGAGTTATTAACCAATCAGGACGCGCGTTACAGGACTCAGCCTTTATAGGAAACGCCACCTTCTGGAGTATGTAAAACGCCATTTTGTTGTAGTAGGAGAGGAGGAATAGTGTTAACTTTCCTATGATCCCCCTGCATGATCTAGGGTCTGCTAAATATTTAACAAATGATCTCAATACAGGTCCTATGGCGCTCGTTTGGCAGAGCTCGTTTATCATTGCAAAGGTCTCGTCCAGCCACGACCAATGTAGGATACAATAGAAAAAATATGGGGTTTGTCTGATATCAGACCAATGATAATACCAGAGCTTGTACAGGGGCCCTAGGGCAGGTCTCGTTTGATAAAGCTAGGAATCCTTCGTTCAAGGCCTCTGGACGATACAAGAATAAGTGGAAGCCTATGTATCGTTTAATAAAGGCCAAGTCACCCGTTGGTGGGTTCGTAACACATTAACAAGTGTCTTAACAGGCGACATCCCGAGAGTAGTTTTTTTATTGATCTATGAATAAAAACGTATCAACCCTGTTGGAATCACATTGAATTATGAAAATGACAGTGTGTGAAGTACTGAAACGAATTTCAGGACTTTACCCAGAATCGATTCCTAGAGAGAGTATGATATAAGACTCGTACTATAACGAAGGAACGATGATAAATCCTAGACAACTTTTGAATGGTGGCGCCACATATGGTATCTATGAACATTAAGTTTCATTGTGGAGACAATGTGGAGACCAGTATCAATTGTACGACTATCTGAACGAACGATCTGATAGGCCCCCCACGACCAGCGTTATTAAACGAGGTTTACATTGAATCGTCCCCTTCATGGATCGTATCGTCCAGCCTGATTATCGTTCGTTTAATATCAAACGGACCCATGGCTCGGTCTCATTTAATAAAAGCTTAAGTCACGTCGTCCCTAGCCTCATACTCGTTAGAAAGTCTCTTATCAGGCGACACCCGAAGGGAGTGTCATGGATGTAGTCTTTGAAAAGCCAATGAATATAAACATATCAATCCTGTTGGAATCATATCGAATTATGAAAATGACAGTATTTGATGCACTTTCACGATGTTCAGGTATTGATTTTATCCACAATCGATTCCTTGAAAGAGTATGACACAGGGCTTATCTAATAATGAAGGAACGATACTTATTTGTTGGCACCTGTAGCATATGTTGCTACTATTCTCTCCACCTTTCCCTGTATAAAAGCCTATAAGACAGCGACACGACCATTGTGCCTGATCACACCTTTGCCCGACGAATCCGTCGGGCCCGTCAAAATTGTGTCGCTGTAACTACTTCACAGACCCTATTATAATCGGGTCGACCATAACTAGCATGGGGGTAATGACCGATTCTGCCCGACCTTAATCGTGTTGCTGTAGCGCTTCACCGACTGTTCCCGACTCTGAGAAGTACGTTTAAATAGAGATTGTTTGTATCCACACGTCATACATCCAAGTATTATTCACCTATTTGTAAGGGAGACAGAGGCGATGATAAATCTGAAAACCGTTTCCTACTAACTTAAGGGGATCCAAAGTGATTAAACTTTGAATTATTTTCTATGATTTCACACCAGCGGTCCATGGCACACCCCGGCTCGGCTTTCGGCGGCTCTCTTTGATCTCAATCGGGTCTCTATACAAGGTCATAAAATGGAGAGGTGTGAGCGGGAAGAATTGTTAAGAGTATAAGACAGCGACATTCTTGTTCCCGAATATAATCGGTGATCGGATCGGTAGGAATCTGTGGAAGATGTCGCTGTCCTATGGGCTGTACCAGTCACGACCTATCGTGACAAACAATGTTTGTCAAATGTACGACCCTTTTCACGAACGATGTGATAGCAAACCAACGATCAGCTTTAATAAGAGATATGAATTGTGGATCGCCCCTGAGGTCCCTCACGGCTGGAGAGATCTTATCATCCAGCCTAAATTCGTTCTTAAATATCTAACAGACCCCTAAGAGGGCATATCACCCGGCCTGGCACCAGTCTCCCTACGGACGTTTAGTGTCCAGGCATGTCAAGCTGAAATATTTTCCATGTGGAATTTACTGCCATTTGGAGAAATTGGACATCTTGTCTTGGCCATAGAATGGGTCTGGGGAGAGTGGGGGGGGGGGGGGGGGGTGAACCACTGTTTATCAATGTGAATGAGGCCCAATTCGTACTATCTTGTTTTACACAAACTAAAAATGAAAAAAAGGATTTCCTTAGAAAAGAGGAAAACTGCCATCTGAGTTTCGGTCATTGCTTCATCTACACGTACGTCATGTAGCCGAGATCCTTAATGGAAGGAGGCTTTGTATGTGAGTAATGTATACTCACCTGGAGACTGAAAATGAACAATTACATGTATTTCAACTTGATAACAGGTTGTTTGTGTGTGGGTTTTTTTTGTCATTTTTTCTCGTAAAATTTATTTCCATCCATCGGTCCATTTGCTATAAAACATCAGCCATACTGTAAGCAGTGATATCGGACAGAAACATAAATATTCGGGATAAAAAGGACTCTTCAGCTCCCGCATCGGTTATTATTGAAAAGAAATCAGAAAAAGCGTTGTTTTTTAAGAGCAGGAACCTCTGACAAATACCGCTCACTGACTGATTGGATAACGTTCGTCACTGCATCGCCCATTGAGTATCGTTTTTACAATACTCCATGAGCATTGAGTATAGTTTTCCAATATTAAGTTTATGGGAGAAAACTATCAGGGGTGAGATAATATCAAGAGACGTCACGAGTTTGAGTCTGAGTTTATTTATGCCACGCATTTTGTTGGCTCCATAATTTCACTAGTCGAAGACGAGTGACATTATGGAGCGAACAAAATGAGTGGCATAAATAAGCTCAAACTCAAACGAGTGGCGTCTAGATTTTATCCTACACCGTTTCCATATTTTTTCAGTATCAGAAAGTATTGGCATAAACAACACTTTATGTCACTACCCTTGACATAAACAAATCCCATGTTAAGCCTATGGCGTTTTTTTATTAGGGGTAGGATAAAGAGTAACACAGGATTTAGAAGTAGGAGAGTAGCGACATGAGATGCAGTCATAGACGTGAAGACGTGACAGATGTGCGATGTGCACGCCGTCTGACCTCCGGGTGCGCCTGGTGGATGGGGAGCTGTGGGGTGGGGCAGTGTTCAGTGTGAGGTGGTGGGTACGAGGCGCGTATTATAGCTCTCAACCAGGCGTATCTTACCAGGGGGTGTTGAGGTCCTAACATGATAGATAGCATGCTACCCCTAGCAGCTTCATACATCCCCACGTGACCACACACAAACCACTGGCGACACCCTACTCCACTTTTTAATCCAATCACAGACGTGAAACACCAAAGCCATGCCACCAGGTGGCAGCACAACAACTTCGTGAGGTCTCGAGAGGTCTCGAGATCTGTTATGGACTACAAACATCATGTGAGCTGGTTACCAAAGAAGAGAGAGGTTATCTGCGAAGATCGGAGTGAAACTAGTATGATTGATGAAGCCAGTGGTAATATCCATGCATTCACGCTGTATGGTATTACATGCAAGATGACACATACCTGCAAACAATCCCCAACCTTATATGAATTATGGGAGCCCTCTTTATGAGAATCAAAATCTTGATCATGATCAACGTGTTCAACACAAGTATCGCATTCTTCAAGTCGGCTGGGGACTTCTGGTCCAAAAGAACTTCCAAAACAACCTTAAGTGTTGATTCCACCGAGAAACAAGATGTAGTGAGATTGGTCACGATTTGGTTGTCTGGCTACATCGGGCTAGGTTTGTGACAGAGCAACTCCCACATGACACACTCCTTAAAATGGTATTGTGTGGCGCTATGCTGATTAGGATTGTGCTGGCAATAATCATCAAAATAGTTGTGACAACATTGGGACACAATTGAATCATATTGTGACAAGATGGTAAATCTCCAAGGTGGCTTAACAGGCATCTTTTTATTGCTAATGCCAAGTAACCAGATAAATCTAAGTTTTTTTCTTGTTATCAGAGTTTTACAACAATGGTTTGTAATTCAATTTGATAATTCTAATTATAGAGTTACAGGAATTCTCTGATGAGAAATCTTATCTTAATTCGATAGGTTATAAACGGTGGTTGGACTGGCAATTCTTAGTAAAGGTTTGGGACAAAATCATACAATCACATACATGTAACGGGCGACGGACCATAAAACCTAATGAAATAGCTCTTGTTGGATGCTCAAAAATGCAGCCCGCTTGGCTGCTGTACGACGTCAGCCTGTGTACGCTATACGTATATCTGGCAGAAGCCTGATGCCATCAGATCTACCAACATCCTATTGGAACATTCCCCTCTGTTCCAACCCCACTAGATAGTAAAGAGGATTTCGATGCGAATAAATTGGTCCAAGTTGCAGTATAGTGCCCTTAAGGAGGTGTCGCAACCTGGATACACTGACCAAGCAAATTACTAATAGATCCCATGATAAAAATGTATGAATTCCACCAATAGGGCGTAATGAAATAATCTCACAATATGGCTGCATTAGATTGTGAGATCCAGTTGGGATAAGCTCGAATTGGGATAACTTCTGGAAAATGGAAAATGTGGAATCAACATGGGAAGAAATGTATAACATATTTAAAACTAATCTGGATAAACAATGTCCTATTAAAAAATTCAAAATTCAAAACACGAAAGAACCGTGGGTAACGAATGAGGTATTGGAACTGATCAAAGATAAGGACTTGGCATTGAAAAGGGCTAAAAGAACAGATGATGCAGCAGATTGGATGAGGGCTAGGCACTTAAGGAACAACTGTAAAAGGACGATTGAAAATGTAAAGGCGGAATTTATAAAAGATCATCTTAAACAGGCCAAGGGTGATAGTAAAAAATTTTGGGGACATATCCAATCACTGCTACCTAACAAGAAAAGTGACACCAAAGTGAAGCTTAGAGACGATGACACAGGTGGAGATATTGATGAATCCAACCTTCCTGACTTTATAAATTCCTAGTTTACAAACATAGGTCCTACACTTGCATCGAAATTAAACGAAACATGGAAGTTTTATGGTGATTTACCTGAGTCACAACTTAGTGAAATTACTACCAGTCAAGATGAGATTGTTAAAAACATAGATATATGGAAATCATCGGGAATTCCTCTCATATCGTCAAGATATATGAAAATTGCACTCTTATCTGTACCTACCCATGTTACCGCATTGTTAAATCTATCCCTGAAAACCTGTAAACTACCTATGAGTTGGAAACAAGCCACAGTTATTCCATTGGTGAAACAGAAAGGAGGGAGATCCGTCTCTAACTTGAGACCGGTGTCCCTCCTTCCGATTATGAGTAAAATTATTGAGAGAGTGATACACAATTATCAAAATATTGTGATGACCACCAAATAATTACGGATTTACAAGGTGGCTTTCGAGCAAAGCACTCCACAACGGACACGGCGTTAAGATTAACTGAAGACATTTACCAAAGTATGAACAAGGGTGAGAGAACTATAGCAACGTTTATCGATTTGTCAAAAGCGTTTGACAAGGTAAACCATAATATACTACTTACAAAATTAAGGTTGATGGGGATTAAAGGGGAACTCTTATCTTGGATTAAAAACTATCTGGAGGGAAGGGCGCAAAAACTTTTGTAAATGGAATCATGTCTGAAGTTGAACCAATTGTTTGTGGAGTGCCCCAAGGCTCAATTTTAGGCCCTTTTTTTTCCTTATATACGTAAACGATATGGTTAAAGTTGTTAAGAATTCCAAGATACGATTATATGCAGACCATACAGTCCTTTACTTGCATGGTAAATCAATGAAAATGTTGGAAAGGGATATGCAAAATGACCTAACAAATATTGACTTATGGTGTCAGCAGAATAAACTAACGGTGAACAAAAGTAAAACTAAATACATGATCTTTGGAACGCACCAAAAAACTAAGGAATTAGGAAATTTTGAAATCCGGATGGCAAATTTAATAATAGACAGGATCTTCCATTTCAAATATCTTGGTTTAACACTTGATCCACAGCTAAATTTTAACAATCATGTAGATAATAGTATTAAGATGGCATCGCACAAAATTTATCTTCTGGCAAAAATATGTAAATTTTTAGACATAAATACTACTTTACTCCTCTATAAAACAATGGTTACTCTGTACCTTGATTATGGCGATGTTTTTATAGGAAACTCATCAGCAAGAAAACTTCAGCAACTCCAAAATTTACAACTAAAGGCACTCAGAATTATTTACAAAGTAAATAAGGATGTGAGTGGTCTTGAGTTGCACAAAAAAGCGAAGATGCCATTTTTAGTAAATAGGAGAAATTGTCATCTTCTAAATTATATGTTTAATAGAAAGAACGATCCGAGTTTATCCAAGATCAATGCAAGAAACACCAGAGGCTCAACTGGAAAGCTTTTCAATGTCACTAAACCTAATATCGAACGATACAAATCTAGCACAATCTATAGAGGTGCTCTACTATGGAATGACTTAAACTATAAGGACAGAGAAATTGCAACGCTCAAGGAATTCAAAAGTAAAATTAAGAAGGACACGATAAGTAGAGTTATGTACCAAGTATAGTGCTGACCTTGAATGAGCTCCTGAATGATGGTTTTGCCGAATTTACTGGCTTATTTGTCAGTTATAACTATGTTGTATATAATTTATTTTGTGTTTGTAAGTTGGTCAAAAAGAGACATGAAGTCAAATGATGTGTATATTGGATGTTACTCAGTAACTGAACCTGAGTTGAATCAAGACTCAACTGCTAGATGTAATGGTGAAGCGACCATGAGACTATTTATTTAATTTTCAGTATGGACTACAGTCAAAGACTGTTATGAACTTAATGTACATGATGTATATTCTACCAAAGGGAGCTAAAGCCAAGTATAATTATGATCTGTTTATTTCATAATGGACTATATTATGAATCAAATGGCAACACCATGGATCTACCTCATAGTTGTAAGAACAATGGAGAAAATCTATCAAGATCTTAAGAAACATGTTCTACTGGACTTTTATTGCATTTTTTTTCCAATCTGTTATATTTTGGACAATCATAGCTAAGTCTGATTAATTTGTTATTAGAAGTGCTACAAAAATGAGTTATATGAGTGTACCAGAAAACTGTGAGGGCACTCATACCGGCAAAAGCTGAAGCCTTTGCAGTCTAAAGACACAAATAAAAAAATATAAAAAAAATACAAAGTCTGGAGGCTACCATCGGATTTGTCTTTTGCTGCTCAATCTATGCATACCATAGACAGACCTGGATAAATTTAAATCAATAAAATGGTCGATCTCTCATCTATGTACAAGTCTTTCATACCACCCTGACTCTTTAATTACAGTGTCCTTTACATTTATCTAACAAACCAAGATACACACCTACCCATCACTAATAAAATAAGCCCTTTATCTACCACACTGAGGCCATATAAGCAAAGCAAAACGTGAGTAGGAAAATCAAAGAACTTCTATCAAATATAAAAAAACCCACAAATTCAGCTTAAAATTCAAGTCAGGATACACCGATAAACATTTTCCTATCCTATAACCTGTTTTCCCACCTCGACTGTCTCTCAACTCGCCGCCCGAACACTTGCACTAAAGGCCATAAAACATCTACCGATTGTTAGCGATCCGATGATCGATGTGGGAAACCCTCAACTAGCGACCTGGTTCCAGACTGCATTCTGTGCCATGTACGGGGCCGAGAAAACTCCACAGAAATTTAATTAAGATATTGAGGCACTATTTCAAAATCTATTACATGTACTACCTTTGTGTCCATTTAAATTCAGTGTATAGAGCATGCGTATTATCCATAAGGATACGCGCCAATACTGAGTAAGTAGTCCGATTATGATCGGATACATTCGGAAATATGGTATCCATTGTCAAGATCCACAAGCAAGTAATGACCGATTGTAGGGGTAATACACTCGGGTTTGTAAAGAGCATACATCGAACTGATATAGCTAGATCCGACGAAATGGTCGAGAAGGAACGATGTATTGTAGACTTAAAACACCCGCCAACGTCAGCACCACCTTACTGTGAAACTCGTCCCGGGTGAAAACAATGTACATACAGACCGACAGAGAAATAAATCTACTGGTAATGCGCCGCAGTGTGTTTTTGAGACAGTTCGTCTTTCTTATTCCCGTTTTTATGGCCTCTTCTCACGTTGTTGGCGAGAAGTCATCGAAATGTACTTTTTCCTTTTAATGGAGAACAATTGCGCATCGCTCGGCTGTACTACAGTTTCCATAAGTCGTGGAGTTTTTAACCAGTACTTTTTGTCGCGAACAATTGACTCGGTAGGTTTACACCTTTGTGCGTCTGGTGTCTTCTCGGCTGTCTCTGACTGTTTGATGTGTATCGTCCATTATTAACTTCCCCAGGCACCGGGGACGAGTCAAAGACGGGGGCAAACAGTGCTGACCCCATGCGGGAGTACAGTCAGATACCACTGGTAGGTACATTTACAATGAGGAAAATAGGTATAGTAGAACCCCGAAAGGCAGACCAACTTCCGTCAAGGGACCACTTCGGACTATGTTGAAACCTCTTAGATGTACGGCAACAAGTGTGTAATATCTTAAACCGGTTTGATATTGTCCGAATGGATACGACACACCCACAAGAAACTGCCATTATCGTGCGTACCTCATGGGTGTGTGAAGATGATGGCACCACCATGACACTCCGCGGGGCCGCGACACAAGGGACAGTCTTTGAGCGTGGAAAAACAAGCTCAGATACGCTGCCGAGAGGTTGAAGGTTGGAGAGGTTACTCAGACTTGAGCTTGCTGCATAACCTCACCCTTCACTATCTGCGTGCCAACTCTGTGGCATTGGTATGATGCAGAGAGTTAGTACCTCAGAGTCTAAGAAGAGCGCCCAGCTGACCATGTCCAATCACTCCAGACCCAAGTACCTAGGACTGGCTGGGTGCAAAGTGTGTTACAGCATATGACCCACAGGCTAGATAAACCCCAAAGCACATATTATTGTTTGGATAAAAAAAATTCCACGCTCATTCATCAATGATGAACGTACTATTTGTTCCTTGTTGTATTGGGAGCGGGTCGTAAGCATTATAGTATAGCATGTCGTTCTAGGTGAGTTTAAGTCATATCATGTGAATCTTTGTTCTTGTTTTGTTTGTTTGCTTACCTCTCAGGTGGTATATAAAGACAATCTCAGGCTATGAGACTATCTAAGGCTATGATATCATTTCAGGCAATATAGTAATGGGGTTTAGTAAAACGACTAGAACTCGAGACCTTGAAATAGACTTTGCCGTGCGTTACCCATTATGTGAGGGTTTACTGACATGTAGATCGTTATAATGAAAACTCCATGCAGTGACAGGTAACTGTAGTGTGGGCATGGTCTACTGAGAGTTTTAGTGCAAACGTGAGGGCCACATCTTTATCTTAGCCTGGTATAAATGCCCATAGGGTTAACATTAGGATTTCATACTCAATAGGCTTGCGAGTACGGTAACTCATACTCAATGGGCAGTAAACAGATTTATAAATATTTCCAGGCTAAGGTAAAATCAGAAACATATTTCGTGTTTGGGCTGAGTTTGGTTGGAGTGCTTCGGAATATTCACTCGGCTATCGCCCCGTTCATATTACTGCGCGCTCCAAACTCTATGGTAAACAGGGACACAGACCAAACACTCATCAATTTCGTTCTCATTCCTCATCGATAAATCATAAACAACAACCTGGTTATGTACTCTAACAAACCAAGGCTCTCCTTTAAACAACCACAAACAACCTATCAGTAACATAGTATTGTATATAGACGAGGGTGAAAGTCGCAATTTACGAAAAAGTCGCAGATTTAAAACCATTTATAATCATAAAAGAAGCATTATATATATATTTATTCTAATTTCCCTTGATGATAAGATAAACAGTTGTTACATCAACATTGCGGTGCTGTCGGTGTGTAGGAAATGTCTGAATTCCGTCAACAGTCAGCAAACTTGCATCCTTGCTATATATAGGCCTACGATATTATTTTCCAGTGAATAATCATTACTGATTCCCATTTCACGATTATTCCAACGATAACTTCCGAAATACAAATCAAATCAAGGCTTTTATGAGGCACGTGGTCACCAGAGGAAAACATGTCCACAATGAAAATAACATACTCCTCTCAGCCCAGAGTAGCGCATTTAGCATATTATTTTCCTCTTCCGTGGACTCACAAATAGTAGTTGTTTATTGGACGCGCATGGCCACTTGAGTTTAGAGCGTCCGCGCTAAAAGGGCAGCAGTGGAGACTAATGGCTGCTGTTGTAACGGGTCGGCTGCCATTTTAACCCATTTGCTGTAACGTCTGTTCCTATGATAGAGATACAATGATGAGAATATCCTCATGGTATAGTATTTGTCGCGGTAATCACAGATGGACTCTCTTTACTCTCCTGTACATATGACTGGATTTATTTGTGATTGTCATCATAGTATCGATTGTATCAGGACAGGGGCGTGGTTTCACAAAGACAATGAGTCATATGGAACCATGCAGAGTATATAAGGTTCTACCCATGCACCGGCTTCATTCTGTGTGGCTTCGTTCGGCATACATTCGCTTTTGCTCTATTGATCTGCGTTCTAGGGAACACGCAGTACTCTACATGATATGATACTTATGGGCAGATAATAACATGTCTCAAATAAATTGAAAGGAAGTGAATTGTTAGATCTACTTATGAACGTAACAGGCATGAAAATTAATATACATATTTCAAAAATTCTCATCTTCAGTTTTATTCGCAGGTAGCCCTTTATCCATTTTACAGGTCGTAAACCACTACTGGAACAGTAATTCAAGTAAGTTATATAATTGATTGAGTAGGAGCACCGATTTCAAATCTTGCAATTCAATTTATGACAATGCAGGGTTCATACCAGGGCCTTATGACAGATACAATGTGGGCGAGATTAGAAGCACCCCTCTCATATTGTTTGTTTGTTTGTTTGTTTGTTTGGGTAGTTTAACGTCCAATTTGTTCAATTAGACTTCCCCTCTCATAAGATCTGACACTCTCTAAATGGTATTCTGTACTCTCACTACGCCCTATGGGAGAGGAATTCTTAACGAACTAGGCTTAGAGCCTTGAGAACCCAATGATGCCACCTAGCGGGAGTATTGTGTGCCAGTGGATTCTCAAGGCTCTAAGTCTTGTTCGTAAACAATTATTCTCCCATAGAGCGTAGTGAGAACCTTGTACAGAATACCACTTAAAGAATGTGAGATCTTATGAGAGAGGTGCACTGAAGGCAGTGACAGCAAAATGAAGAAGGAAAAAGACAGGAAAATCGTTCCTCGATACCTTTAATCGTAAATAAATTCTAGAGGGAAAATTAACAGGCCATTGTTAGTTCCACTACCTTTCTTTGGCCTGCCATTTGCCTGGTGATAGGTACCGATGTTCGTGGTGCTACCGGGGTTCGACCGGGACTAGTCAGGGTATTGCCAAGTGCAGCCGACCAACAGATAATGTGCAATTTTTGTAATCACAAATGATCATCGAGAAATTTCTAAAATCTATCGGAATACTTGTAAAACCATGTGTGAGACTAAAGCTACCTGGTCTACCAGGTCATTGTACATGCCTCCCAGTGTTAAATTGATCAATTAACTTGTCGGCTGTTGTGTACAGCGCTAAATCGGCGCTGGGTTGATGAAGTATGCAGTGGGAACGGTGACTAGTTGGCCATAACAAAATACGGTGGGAATTTCCATGGAGAGAGAAAGAGAGACATTGACACAGCCCACCCTCCTGTGACTCAACAATCCTCTACAGTCGCTCTAACCTTAACAGCTTTGTGTTTGGGAAGCAATGCAAGGAAAATTGCCGCAATGTGTCATCTTTTGTCAAAAGCTAAAATGGCCGGTCGCAGAGGGTTGGTAAAGCATGGAAAGAGGGGAATTGCTGGGCAGTTAACGCTAACTCTATAGCCATTAAACATAATCTAGACTCTCCTTAAGGCACCACCGTGTTCTCCACAATACTTTGCTGTAAGTACATAGCTGCACAAGATTGTGTCTGATGCATTTCTTTCCCGTTTAACTGGGCCAGGTCTAGAAAATATTCTTTTGTTTGGTTTTTATTATCCACCTATTACAGAGTCTTTACACTAAACATATGGAGCCTACAGACCGCTACTGAGTAGGATACGGAAAAAAGTGCATGAAAATATCGGCTGCGATTTGGCGTTTCCTCTAATAACTTATATTTGGAATGCTGAACAATAAATGCAACATTACCATGATTTTGATCTGTATGGCCGTATTCTCTTTGTACAGTAAAACCCCTCCTCCGGGACACCCCGCTTAAGGGGACACCCCGCTTAAGGGGACAATTTGCTCGGAACGGAAATTTTTCCCACTATTAAGAGTTTATTTTAACCCCGCTTAAAGGGACACCCCGCTTAAGGGGACACCCCGCTTTAGGGGACAGTTTTTCGGCACAGAAATGCTTAAAAACCCCGCTTAAGGGGACAGTTTGGAAGGACATCATATCAAAAACACTGAAAATCCAAGTTTATGGTGCCCGTTTGTACGGGACAGACAGAACAATATGAAGGTGGATATACCTTCCTTGTGAAATTCGCTCCTTTTTATACCCCCGGTCAATGCCCCCACCCCACCCCACCACCCCCCCCCCCCCCGCCCCCCGCCCCAGTAACTTCTGAGAGAAATCAGCAGCCCTAAAAGGACTCATCGTGAGCCGCCCAGAGCCGCGACGGCTCACTGAATACCGCACCTTCAAAGCCCCAGGCCTCCCTGTGTCGCCCACAGCTAACCTGTAAGCGGGCCTCTTACCTGGCACCTTCAGCAGGCGCGAAAATCACTGGTACTAATACCCACTCACTGTGGCCCGCCCAGAGCCTCTAGAGATGTGGTTATTACCATGAAAAAACACACTCTGGCCGCCCGGGCCCGCTCGGGAATGCTCAGTCTATTAACCTCTATTATCTATTTTTTATTTTTTTGTATATTTATATTCATTTATTTTATATAATTTATATTTATCTACTTAATTATGTGTTACTGATAAACATTTTAACCTAATAACCAACGTTTCTTTCATTTATGTAGATCTGTATTCTCTATTGTATAACCATTGACAGACTGAAAACCCCGCTTAAGGGGACACCCCGCTTAAGGGGACAGTTGGCCCGGAACGGAGGGTGTCCCCTTAAGAGGGGTTTTACTGTACTTGATACTGTACAATATCCTTACATTTGTTGGGATAAGACTATACATCAACTATGCATAGAATACGACCGTGCAGACCATACTGATCTGACATTACATATCGACCTATTCCGCCTTTATGGCTAAAGACCCAAAAATGTCGGAAATAAAAGATTGCAGATTATATCATGCAATATAGGTTTCAACGCCACTACTCTCCAAGCATTTGTGTCATTACTTTAGCCCTATCTTCACAAATTCTATTCCCTTTTGGTTAACAGTGCTCAGATTGCCTACATGATGATTTTGTTATGCAGGTACATTATATCAAATCAACTGGTCAGACTGAACAACCACAAGTTTTGGATGAACTTTTCATACTTTAGTAACGATTAAAATCACATAATACTCGGACATGGGAGAGTGGGTTAGATAGACGTTCACTCTTCATATTTTATAATAGATACGAGTGAGATTTTGTAAGTTGTAAAATAAAAAAAGATAATATTCTAACCCTTCACAGCCGTGCAGATAACATATCAAATGGGTTATTGGTGTGTTGATTGAGAAAAGAGAGTCCGGATAGAATTTTGGTAAAAGTGGGAGGGTTGTCAACTTCCATGGGGACCAGTAATAAGCACATTTGTCTAAAGAGATTTGCATATAAATATTTGGTAATCAATTAACTGCCCGCAATATCACTTCTGTCTCACCACTGGGACGCCAGCTGGAGGGAGTAGATACATGAAATGTAAAGGAGCAATTGTATAAAAAAATACTAAAACGACGTGCGTGCAGGAAATGGGAGGTTCCATATTCACCTGGGCTATCGGTAAAGAAAATGAAGAGAAAAAAGCCAAACTCACCGAATTGCCCCCATCACGCTGAGGTAGGTGTAAGACTGCAGACAGGGAAATAGTAGCTCTCACAAAAAGCTATTCCTGATATTACCCCATTGACGAGGGCACCGCCCTACCTTTACTACAACCCCTCATTCTTTTCTATTGCCATGCTGGGACCTTTTGTGTACTATGCTGAAATTATTTCGTAATTCCTCCCTGAGTTATGATGGGGGAGTTAAGGAAGTGTGAACTTGGGGAACACTATATTTGACACAGTTTCTGCTTCAGTTGATGTTTCACGTGATAATTTATTGCAGATCATAAAGTTGTATAAGGTTTTACAAAGAGAGGAAGATGGAAAGGTGTCATTTACAGACACTACTTATTTTAAGAAATCAAAATGAATACGTTCAATGCAAAACGGTAAAACCATATCCAAGGTGGCGATACTGACAGTTATTAAGAATAGTCAGTCAGAAAGATGGAGAGACTAGCAGTTTTATGCCAAAAATTACAAAATAAAAGGATAAAAATAAAACGGCCACAAAGATTCATCATGTCATATAAAGTCATTCATTGAGAAATGCTACTATTTATGGATATGGTTTACTGGAACTGAATAAACACTGCTCTTATAAAAAAAATGAAAAATGAAAATGATGCAACTGGCTACAGGTATTTTTCCCAAGTCTATATTTCATAATGAAACCACAATCAAACTGCTGGATTAGAGCAATAACATATATTATTATCCCATCCGAGGGGCCCTAGATGGGGCTAGGGATGTTAGTTCTACATATTTTGTTGATCCATTAATGATTTGATTATGGGTTATGAAAGGATTCTCTTTGCTGTAATTTTGCAGGCGTGACTTCCTTGATTAATTGGTAGGTGCCATCTTTGTTTATCTTAAATATGCACCATCACATGACACAGAACCTACACATTATATGACTGAGGGATTAACATTATCTCCTATGATGTATCCCGGATTGTCCATTAACTCTGCTTGTCGGTAAGCCCTCTTTTTGTCAGCATGGTTTTCTTAAAAGCAATCCATTTTAAGGCTAACTCTCAGGCTAGAGGTGAATAAACATTCTGATTGACCGTATTCAGCTGCAAAGCTATTCGGGGAAATGTGATTTTTCGAGACCATTACTTTCCTCAGGAATGTCCCGAGAAAGGTTTCAGAAATTTAGCATAGATATCATACCTCACCAAACTAGGACGCATGAAGGTGGGAAATATATATAATTGAATCCTATGACTGAAACAACCTGTTGCGCAGACCTCTCCATTAGGCCTAAGCGATGCGCCTTAGCTTAAATTGAATTCACGTAGTTCTTGCTTATTTTATCAAACCAGGGATACCAGTTGGGGTCATGAGAAAAAGGGGAAATATTTTTCATGTGGAATTTATTGCCTCAGAGAGATTGAGAAAACATGAAAAACACATAGTCATTGGCTATGTAATGCGACTGGAGTGTGAGTAGAGGTTTGAACCACTGTTTATATGTGTGGATGAGGCCCAAGTTATTCTCTTTTTGTTTTATACCTGAAAGAATCTATAAACTGAAATTGAAAACAAGGATCTCCTTGGAAAATAGGAAAATGGGTATGACAAGAGGGTCCGTGCATGATCCTAGGGGTGGGGTCGATTATCCTCTTGACTCATTTGATCGATTCATCACGGGATATGATATGTCATCCTTAATACTGCTATTCATTTTGCGTGGTACCGGCAATGAACTCTCCCTAGTTCATGCAGGGTGCAGACAGAGGGAAATCCACCACCCGAAGGTGTCTTTTATTTGGCTTTCGGCCTTTTCTAACTCCTCTATCACTGCTTACTTGCTTACACTAATCACATCATCAATAGAATGTATTCCACATACTGCTCCAAATCTAATGCGGCAGCATCCCCCACCCAACCATGTACAAATGAAATAGAAGGCAGAGAAGTGAGCTTATGTCAGCCAGTGCATATTACCTAAGGCGATGTGTGCGCATTCTTGGATGGTTGCACTGCTTAATAGAAGAAGTTCCGGTCACAGGTGCAGGTGGCTGCCATGTCATTGTCAAAGTTCCATACCTTCATCACAAAAATAAAAATCACTCACCTCATCCTCCAGTTTGGGAAGTAGTAAAAGGAACAATTTGAACCAGTGGTAAATAATTACTAGCTAATATATCTCCGATTCGTTAAGGTTTGTATTCCACTACCATTCATATTTGAATCGTAGATGCCAGTGGGGTCGAGGGAAATCACCGGTGCAACTTCAGAATCACAATTCTCTATCTCTCACCTAATGCAAATTTAGTGAACCATAATAACAACGGAACATTGAGGAAATAAAGGGAACACTGGCATCTCTGCTAATGGACACAAATATAGTGAATACTCAAACCACACTCCAGCAACAATGCCATTATCAGTTAGTGGCAGCCATGAACACTTTGCTCAGACACTTTAATAATGGAAATTTAAGGTCAATACAATAACCGAGCACACTACAGCTGTAAAAAAAATCCTCAAGAATAATTTTGGGAACCAGACCCTGATGATCACATTACGACAGGCCAACATCGCAAATAAGCCCGCATAAACGTCACCTTTCAACGCCCAACTCTGACGTATTTTTATAACCACACCATTCCATCTTGTCAATGCGCTAATATCCCACCGCCACATTCCCATACCACACGTATCTCTACGTACAACCAAATCTCAGGGTTTCCCACAGCTGCAGCCAAAACGTCACACCACACAAGTTTCCCGGCACCCCTCACACACCTGCCAAGTCGTCCCACAGGCATGCGCGCCGAGGCCCGTCCCACAATGCCGTGCGGCGTCTTTATTGCCGTGATTACTGTCTAGTGTCTCCACCAGACGGCATTGTCTACCTGTCTGCCAACGCGCTTTGCTAGACTCCTTTGTTTCTAGCTATACAGTAATTGTCTTTTTCCCCCTTAATATACTGTCATTATTTTTGTTAGCAAGAACTGATTTTTTTTCTCCTCTTCTTATATTTAATTGTTTATATTTCCCCCTTTCTTTTAAAAGGACACGCCGACCACCCAACCAGGGACCAGCTGGGCGTGGTAACATGACTAGCGGGCGGAGCATTTTCCCAGACTTTTCTTTTCTCCTGAAGCAATTATCAGAAGGGCTTTTGGCCCGTTTCATCCAAAAGAACTTGGCGAAACTACCAAAAGTCAATCTCATATCATAGTTCTGGAAGTGCATATTAGATTAAAAAAAGCGATAAAATCAATATGAAGCGACCATGTACATATCAACATCCGGCACCAGTTGGGGGTAAATGTATTGCCACTTTGAGGGTCATAGCGTAGGTTATTGAAGACGTAACCAAAGAGCTTTGTTAGAGTAATGCACAATCAAACAGACATCACCTGCCCTGCCGCATTAATAGACTTTGAGATGGCCTACGAATCGCGGGGATCTGGGATTCGATGCTCAGTGATGATACCGTGTTTCCTATTTACAAACTTTGTGGGATTAAGTCATTTTAAAAAGTTTATCAGTCTCTCTATGGGATCAACCAGGTGCCAGACTCTCATTTTACCCGTCAGCTTAGTCAGGGATGTAAGAGAAAAATGTTTAAATGTGGATTTTCCTTGCCTCAGACAGCGCGAGAAAATGTAGAAAATATGTCGGTCTCGCCCATGACATGGGGCTGGGGTCTATGGGGAGTTTCAAACCATTCTGAATGCGCCTCACTTACCATTATCTTTGATTTACACAAGGAAAAGGAATTTTATAAACGCAAAAAAGTGGATTTCCATGAAAAAGTGGAAATCTGCCATCCCTGGGCTAGTAGAGCCCATTGCAAAACAACTAACACCTGCATATTTCAGATGCCAACTCCCATGTAAGAATGTGAATATGAAGATATTCTGACACTAAATGACCCTAAAAATTCATCAATAAGTAGATATGCGTGATAAGTACCTTATAAATAACTCCCTGTAGTAGGAATATGTCTCAGTTGCTGCAAGCAAAATGAGTCACTAAACGTATATGTATGCCTCTTGATTACCTCATTGTAGTCGCAACGCAGGACAGAGAAGACACTCTATCTTTTTTCTCGATATACCAAGTAGGATCCTTTTCTGAGGTTGTTCACTGCACTTTCTTCTGGAATATAATTAATGAGCGTCGGCTTTATGATCATATGCCTTATATATTATCACTATATACCTATGCACGAACTTCTATAAAATACTTCCCACCGATAGGGGCACAGTATAAATAATTCGAGCCCACTGTGAAGCTGAGCATAAAATGGCGGGTTTTTTTCAACGTGATTTCCTGGTATATAATATGAAAGAAACATAACTACTTAGCCCGTAGTAATGACAGTTCTCTTTCATCAGATAAATACAGACCTTGGCCAACGGCGTCGGGCCGTAGTTACGGGACGCAAGACCTGTAACAGCCATCAGCAATCACTACGGGCTGAGTAACTACGTTTCCTCATGTTACTGGAGTGAAGAGCAACACAGCAAATAACTCAAAACAGCAGTGGGTACCAGTCTCACATCTAATTTTCTTAAGGCAAAGAATCACAGGTCAGGATTTGTCTGAAGCGTGTTGTCCATCATACACAGCAGATCTTTGATGATATCAGAATTCTACTCAAGTCGCAACTCATGCTCAGATGGAAACTGGTTACAGCGCTGTCCTGGTTATCATTTTTTACAAAGACCTAGACTGGAATACCCTTACTCACCTCAGCTTCGGGGTTAATACCAGGGACTAAACAATTTCACTAATTACCATAAATTAATGAAGCGATAATTACGGACGTGTTAATTCAGTAATGCTCATCATGGAGACGCAGTAATCACGTCACGTGACGCGTACGTCACAGGTTTGCCAGAGGCGACATCTGGTGTCACGGTTGGTTGCCCTGAAAACCAGTCAACCATGTCGGCATCGTTCCTTCAGGGCACGCGCTCAATTTTACCTACTTATCTTATCTACCATGAATTCCATGCTGATCTTGAATCTTACTACATGATGCTTCTAAAATGAAAGTTTCATATAACTCCTAACTTACATGTAGGATTTACCTTATATCTGGCTAGAATCGTACTTTACTATAGGTGTTAGCCAGATAAAAAAAAACTCATGCAATTACTGCATAAGCGAAAAATAACCCCAATGGACATACTCCGACCACTCTTAGCATACCTTTTTACAGATGTTTGAGTTTCCAAAGACGAGTGTACAGGTAAAGGGATGTTCCTTTCCTATATTCAACACCCCACACATAGTTACCGCTCTGTTGACCACAGCCGTCACATGCCTGCCTTAACCACATAGTTTACTATCACCCACTTAACAATAATCTGTTTGTCTTTTTGATTACAAACCCCCCGTCATCTTTCCTTTCTACCACCCCCATCTGTTTCTTTTTTTCTTTCTAACCACTTGTTGCCCCTCTCATGTGCGTGCTAAATCCGATAGATGGCTCTCCTTGTGAAACCTTCTCCTCAGGTCCAGATTTCTTGCTCTTATTACTTCCCCCAAAGTGATGGTGGTGTGCCAGGGGGTAATTAGAATGGATCTTACACAATGCCTTCTCACAGCCCCCATCGCCAACTTGCAGGCCGATTTTCCACGCTATAATTTGGGCCTAATTGAAATATTTCTGCCTAATTACGCAGGCCCTCGCCAGGAGGGGAGTCTGTATACAGGAAACAATCTGCTCAAGATGGCCGCCCGATAAAGTCAGACGACAATGCCTTCATCTAGCGAGATCACGCGAGACTTCGTGATGAGGGTCACGTGGTCAGGTTTTGTTCGCAGGTGAAGTGAAGTGATGTATTGTATGAGATTGTATGAGGTACAAACACGGCAGCGCCCCCGCCCCTCCTTCCCCTACACACACCTACCTTTTCTCGGTACGTTATTTAACTGGAGACCTAGAGAAAACTGTACACCCATGATGCGATGATATTGTGTTGTATAGTTGAGTGGGTATTAAACAGTCATACTTAAGCTATTGTAGCCTATTTCAAATCTAATAGGAAAACAACTTCCTTTTCACTACCAATCCTTTAATTTTAAACACTCTTAATGTTCATGCGATCAAACTTCGAATTCTAATGCTAAATCCCAAATGTTTGTAATAAGGACACCAACGAAAATAGGAAATCTGACAGTTTCGACTATATATCCGTTCTTTTCATCCGATGTTCTATGGTGAAGCTGAGATCTAACAATATGACTAGGATCTGGTAAAAAAAATCCCACCCACGGAGGCTGTGCATACAACTCCATTGGAAAGAAAAAATACACAAGGATCTGGTAAAAGACTTCAGGTCTGACACTAGATTTAAGTCATCGTTGGTTCTGATTCAGCAGTCTAACAAGACAATCTGTTTCGATGATAATCAAATCTTTTAGAGAGATCAAAATACACTATTACCACAGCCGATGCTAACTTGAGTTTCCAGTTAGATCCAACCCAGTTGCTATGTGGTCTCCGGGTAACCAGAGGTTCAAAGAAATAGAATATAGCGACCGCCTGTTACAATCATGATACTGCATTATTGTTACACTGTCCACCATTGGTATATCAGTGGGAAAATGGAAAAAATCCAAGCAGATTTCTGATATGTAAATTAATCAAATATAGATTTGGGCGGGGGTTCAAAATTTCATCCGATTCAAGATTCTTCATGCATGTTAATGTTTGGCTATATCAAGGCATATGATATTGTAAATT
This sequence comes from Alentia gelatinosa, assembly GCA_950022655.1. NCBI lineage: Eukaryota > Metazoa > Annelida > Polychaeta > Phyllodocida > Polynoidae > Alentia > Alentia gelatinosa. The sequence continues at coordinate 46,993,125 of OX465585.1, read as the reverse complement.
TAAGGAAGGGTGAAATTACGAGTCCCATAAGTTGTGTTATCTATAAAACCACGGACCTCCATACACATCCAAGTCCGTGATAAAACCAATATGAGAGACTATGTGACTGCCCACCAAGTGGGTAATAAAGCGAACGGTGGGTGTGGGGCCGTAAGTCATTTGTGAATGTTATTTCCCAATTAAACAATTATTTAGTTAACATCCGGTAAAGGACAGACGGCGCTCTCTAGCGTCCAGAAAACGCGCAATCTGAGCGTCGCAGATGAGTATGGGATAGGAGTGGTGTCTGGGAAGTGCGTTGTGGGAAGGCTGACTGCCAGGGCCACTAGAGGACACGCTATATTTGCATTTAGCTTTCCTGGTTGTCTAGATATCACTGTCTGAGAATTTCTCAGCGCCAACTTCATTGTTTCCCTCCTATTGGCCCTTCACACCATACTATGTACAGCCAAATAACTGATGAGTCCGCATAGGTAGGAACTCACGGGAACATCCTCAACTGCTATTGATTCCTTTAAAACCTTAGCATGTGATAAGCATTATTTTTCCTGTGTGTTTGAAAAACATATTCTGATGCCCAATTTGTAATCATCATTCCTGCTTTCAAATATCATTATGTCTTCTGTAAAAGGATTATATATCCCACTAAACTTTATTCTAGAGGTACTGCTTGAACCACGGGTGTCGTTCTACTGAAGTACCAGATAATCTGCTAAACTAATTAAGATTAGTGATTGGTAATGGCAGATTAATATAATACAGAACGGGAATAGTTTCGGTTCCAGGCTCTACCCCTAAAACCAAGCCGTCACTGCACAGAAGCTTGTTCGGAGGGTTTTATCTTAAAACTTCACCTACACCCAGACGTTCTTAGTGTCATGTCTCACCGAAGTGACCCCTAACGCAGACTCTCTCTATCTCTCTGGGGCGGTTTCAGTTCACCACGTGGGCGCCGCCCATACCCTTTAAGAAGAGGGGATAATAACCTCAGTGTGGACGTTGTTAGAGCTCCACACACCGTGTCAGGACGCCGCCAAGGTCAGGCCAAGGTCACCTGCGGCCACGTAGGAAGTGAGGAACGCGCGAGGACAATAGAAGGGCGTACGCCGCCTGGCGGGACGCTTTGTCAGGTATCACGTGACGTATGATGTCACATCACAGGCTACATGACGATGTTGTGTCGCACCTTCGTCACATGACATGTCAAACCTTATTGCAAATCACGTCGCGTTTCAAATCTCTACCAGACCACTTGGCGCACTGAATCTCATCTCCAGTTATAGTTCATATCTCATATTGCCTCAAATCAGGTCCCAGTTAAAGACATATCCTATAATCTACAGTGGCACCACCTAGTGATTTTTGACTATTGGTATTCATCCATTCAAATGTGTTCCTTGTTCCGTATTCTAGTACCAATTGAAGAAAATTACGTTATGCCTAGTTTTACCAAATTGATAAGAATGAATATTTACATTGCATGATTTACATAGGAAAGGTACTGAAAATAGTTGTCTTCAATTCTTTTAAAAATACAGATGGTGACCTATAGATTTGATGTTCTAGTGTAGTACACATTTACTATAATTTGTGAGTTTCAAGACAATGACATGGGGTTGACTATGTAAAAATCAACCTTTTGAATTTATATTCTTTTATGACATTATCATAATATCTATTTCTAAATCAATATCTAGAATGATGTCCCCCGATTTGTAAGTTATATTTGCTCCACAACATTGTGAGATGGTATTACATTTTCAGGATATTGATATAGGTTTTAATTTTCAAGGCAAATTGTCCGATGATATGCCTTTAAAATCTAGTTTGAATCACGTCAAATCTCAGCTTGGGTCAAACATCAGACACAGCGATGTCAGTTGGGGTCAGAAAAAAAGATTGGAAATATCTATTCATGCGGAATTAGCTGCCTCAGCGAGACTGAGAAAACATGCAAAACACATCAGGGTCGGCTACGGCGTGGATCTATGGGACTTTTGGGAGGTTCAAACTAGTTTCACTGCTGTGAATGAATTTTGGAGAGACAAAAATAGAATTTTGATTTCCATTTATACGTTGAAGGCTGTCATCTCTGCAGAGCAATTCTCAAAAGACGATGAGTATAAGAAAGGGAGGCCTAACTTTGACCATGGAATTTTATAAAAACTTTTCCTATCCTATCTCTCTCTGGAGATGTAGAGAAATAAATGAAAATTGGCCAAACCAATGGGGCATTTGGGCCTCATTTCGCTTGGAAATGTTTTTTGCTCGTTAGTCGCGAAGCCGCCTTGTTTCACACATAACTATGACTACGGACTTGTATCCAAGTCCGCAGTATGACCGAGTTGCACTAGTACCTGGTGTTTTGATAGTAACCGCCTGCGGTACGGAAGAAGGTCAGAGGTCTGACATATTTACATGAGATAATTTATTTATAACAAAAGAACGTCTCCTATGGAGGCACCACGTGACAATAGGGCGGGGCCGGAAGTAGCCTATTGTCTCTGGTATCCCTGAGGGGAGAGGAGGGGTGTGTGTGGGAGGGAAGCACATCCCTCATTGTACGCCTGCGGTTGACAGCTTGACCACTGTCCCGAAATGGTCAGCACCTATTCGTCTACATAACCTATTGTTGGTCCATCCTTTACTGGACAGAAGTGACCAGCCCATATCACTGCTTTAATTATAGTCAGTTCAGGCTGTTAATAGTTAGAAGTAGTCAGTACATACCACTATGCACTACTTATATTTCGTTCAGGTGTTACTGGTCAGAAGTGGCCGGTATATATACATCAGACTGCAAAACAGTAAGTAACTCACAAACTGTTAACTCTACTCTATAGGGCACTGAAATCCATTTTTAGGTTACGAACTATTCTCTATAGCAAAACAAGCGTTCAGGACCACAAGTATGTCTCTCCATGGTACATATCAATTCAATCAGTTCCTTATGTTCTTGAAAACCAAAACACAATGAAAAAACGAGGTAAATAAACTGTTCCCCAAAATCCTTGATACAGAACGTACTGATCATGATGTACATGCTACAAAACTCGATGATAATTCATGGATCATACGGAATGAGGCGTTTATGCCAAGTTCCACACGAACTATAAATTATCATAGAGATTTTTTAGGTTGTACAAGAATGGTAGGTCGTTATAGATTTATCATATATACCTAAAATTGTTGAAATATTACCATAATTTGCCATAATTCAGCCAATTTACCCACTCTGGCGGTCTATCCAAGTCGTATGTACAGCGAGATACATGTTTGATATGTTAGGTCACTTAGCCAATCAGATTGCGTTCTTTGTTCAAAGTATGCTGAAGTGTTCTGTACCGTGAAATAAGGAATACTGTTTCGTAAGGCTATAACATGGTATACAGCCAAACGGTGTGTATTAACAGTAAATATGTCATGGGTTTATATGATAAATTGGACAATGCTATACCAAGATGCATTGACACCTGCCCTAAAAAAAGGTATACCATCTAAAAATCCTCATATCACTAATGTACTGTCTTTTCTTCAGCACTAAATGTCCCCAAACTGTACGTTTTCTAACCGAGATTTATCTGCAGACACTTCGGCCCATAACTAGGTGTCTCTATAAAACACTGGACTGATTAAAAAAATTCGAGTGAATTGGAACCGAGAAACAGTGTCGCAACTACTGAAGAGCTAGGAACAATCATCAGCTTAGGACATAGGTATATAAATGTCTATACATTTGAAAACCCTTAAAAAAATCATGCTAGCAAGTTAAAAGACCACATATGGAGAATGGGAATAAATAGAGACTTTTTTACAATTGCATTTTCAATCATCGTAAAGTTATGGAATTATGGATCTAAATAAACCCTGCTCTTAAAAAAGAATAAAAACACACAAACTTCCAAGTGGATTACTTTGAAATCGCGAGTAAAAGAAGAATTATTACATATAGATACATCTAAGGTAATTAAGTTGAGAAAATCGAAAGTATATCTATATCAATGTACTTGCTCGAAGCAGAGTATATCACCTATCTTGAACTTTATGTATTTAAATTCATTGATAAGAAAATTGATAATATTTGAAGATATAATCCATGTCTAGTTTTATATAATTTGAAGAAAAAGGCAAAAGTGGAAATTATTTATATCATTTAGAAGGATCATACGATCAATGATTTTATACTGCAGAATGACCATAAGATTAATGATTATTATTAATAGAACATGAAGATCTAATATCATGAATGTTGTCTTTTGTAGGTGTGTTAGTTTATAATGTGATTTGTTGTGTTTCGTGTTCCATATGACTAATGTATGGAGGAACACCAATAAACACCAAAAAAGGTTCTTACATTCACAAGAAACCTTTAATAAAACAACGCTGGGGATTAAAGAATTCTGTTATCTCTGAGATGGCGATATCTTATTGGCCTTGGTTATAGTATAACACCACAAAACCCGGGCCAGCTAGTCACGGATAGACTCTATTGGACAGCCATCCTTTGACATCATGAACTGGGTGTGTCGCATTAACTTGCTCAAGACCTCAGTATTAGTGCGCCTCTTGTATGGTTATAACACGAGGAGATATTTTAAGTAACTATAATAGGGTCATATCAACTATGAAGATATGTGGTATTTCATAATGAATCAATTATTCATGAATCTCAAAATGGGATATTACAATGTATGTTCTGGCATAACCGAACGTTGTTCTGTGATTTGATAATTGACATTTTGTCAATGTACATTTTTCCTGGTTGAAGCAAAGCGAAATAAACTGTTTGTTCATTGAAAATTGTCATTTCTAATAATTAATCAAAAATCTGTCTGCGAAATTCTATGGTTGCTTCATCCTGAAATATTGTCTTTTTCTCAGAGAAGTAACGGATGCGAGTGAGATGGCTAAGCCCTGGAGAAAATCTAGTCCTCTGTCATGGGCGTGGTTGCCTCGCAGGGCAGACCCCCGCATGATCCTCATCTGACATATGAGGTCACTCAAGGAAAAGTGGCGCCACCTATATGTCTCGCATGGGAGGTCAGATAAAGATCCGGGATCTCACGAGACTTGTAACGCTACCACAATGGTTGTGGTTTTAGATTTTTCTCTATTCTGATTTGTCAGTTTCCATGAGAAAGTATAAGGTTTACTCTCTGTGGTTAAAGCTACAGAGGCAGTGATAAAAATAACAAACCATTTGAACCATACATGTAGATGTACATGCATCATGAAAAAATGTCTTCAGACTATAGCCTGTTCAAGGCCTAAAATGGTGTGGTACATCTGGTTCTGAATGAAAGCGATTGTGCTCCAGGTGCAGAATAAAATGTGTTGTATTTTTTAATTAGTGCATATATAATGGTGAGGTTGGTGGGTTGACTTAATGGGATTTTGTTATCAACAGAAATACAATGTAATGTATTTCATTGCATTGATAATTCCTTTGTCACTGTTAAATCAACGACATTCTAAGACTGAATTTTCAATTGTGCTTTAGTCTTATATTGGAGGTGATTTTTGTTCTCCACCCATACTCCACCCATTCTTCACCTGAGTTTTTCTTACTCTAATCGGTGGTGCTGCTCCATTAGCGCTCCACTCCTGCAAGAATATTTTTAAGGTCAATCTCACCTCAGTCAGTGCTCGAACGGAGGTCTTGCTCCACTGGGCATCATCGATACTATCGGGAGCTGACTATCACGCTATCTAGTGGACGTTGGCCAAATTACGTGTTCTAGGCAAGTTCCTTGCTCAGTCGAGAGAGAGTGTCATGTTGGATTTCAACGGGAAGGTGAATGTTGATGGCGTCTAGTGGTACAGTATTGGCGGCATACTGTCAACGTGGGTGCCGACAAAGCTCACGGAGGCATTGCTTGTCAATTTTCCTGTGAATATTGCGTTCAATTGAATAATGCAGGTAAATAAAGAGAAGCCTTATTATTATGAATGTGTATAGCACACTCTAGTCCTAAAATTCTCCCCAAACTACCACAACTATTAGCATATTCGGTCTCTACTCGTGGGATAGCGCATCACAGATTTCGACCATTCATGTTGCCAGCATCCATTGTCGTATTGGCGGCATGCTGTCAATGCTGATGCCACTAAAGCTCATTTGAGGGGGCAGCACATCTCAAACTTCTAATAAAGTCTCAAGTAATTCTTCCCTGCATCCTGAGCGATAAAATCAAGCCGAATGGGGCGATGGTAGCGCGACCAGTGAAAGAACTAGTCAAGAACTAGTCAAAAATCAGTGGAGATCCTACTGTGATTGGGTGGTGATGGTCGCTGCCGTAGCTCCACTGCAGCTCCACTACTGGCAATTGAGCACCTATCAACTTGCGACCAAATGATCGGCCCTTAGTTGCCATCCAATAGCCACATGGGGGGCTGCCATGGAGCACCGCCTTAAGGGGGTGTTCCATTGGGATGGATGTGAATCGAACACCATCGGGCATCTGCCACACATGCTTATAGTTTACAAACCTACAGGTCAGTTCAAAGGCGGTTGTTGTACTGGGGTTTTGCAGGCTAGGTATGCAGGCATCCAAAAAAAAGCTAATTTATTACGCTTTATGACATGTTGCCCATTACACCGCCGTGCAGTGGCCCCCGTTGAACATGTGACCTAATCCACTGCAGCAATTACTAAAACCGACTGACACACGTCAGCCATGCAAGATGCTCTATTTTTAGTTGTGCAGTCATCCCAATGTAACAACCCCTTAAGTTGGTCGCACTCTATAGCCTCAGTTTGGTTGATCGGCCACAGAGATCTGTCATTACTGGCTTGTCCGAATTGACCAAGCTTGCTCGATGTAGTCCTATCTGTATAGGCACGCCACCTCGTCTGTCGACAAGTTCAGAGGCTCCCTTCTCCACTCGACAGGAGGCCTGTCGACGAGGTATCGCCCAGCTTCGATTTGTTCACATCATCTGGACAATATGAAATCATGAACAGTGGTCGATGTCAACAATCCTTAAAGATATTCATGAAAACGCACTTCTATCCACTGCAATCCACATTCTGTTCATACTGTTAAATATGACTCCTGTAGAAAGGAACCCTTATTAAGGCACTTCCATGTCCATTCTCTGATGCATGACGTTTTGCTAGTTTTACTACCGACATATGTACACAAGTTCGTGGTTTTACATTGTACCGACATCTTGGCTCAAAACACAACGAGATAAAATTTGATGACATGATGTCTTGGAAAGACACTCGTTATTACTTTTCTGAGAAACTGCAAAATGGCAGTAACAAAGAACAGGGATGGGGGTTATTGTATTCTTATGCAACCAAGGAAGTGTAAAAAGATTAGATATGAAACCAAGCTATTATTAAAAAATGATTTCTGGAGACACGACAGGCTTGCCCTAGAAAGTCCATAGAAAATAATTATCAGTACGATAACTTTTGATATAATAAGATGTGGGGAAGCAATTTTGATACGTACTCTCGCGTGCTATTATCAATTTAGGACATTAAGCCTATAAGATATCTTAATGCAGATTATCATCAATCCAAATCTTTTGACAAATCTATCGATCGGTAATAATCAGTGAGTTCACTGACCAAATATCATTACCTTCCAAACGGCCGTTGAACAGAGTGCTCACGGCTTTGGCCCTGTAGGCCGTAGTATGGCATGATTACAGTTACATTCGTTACTCAAATAATCATATTACACGATGTTAATTCGCCCTAGACCTATGAGAAATGCATGTACCAGGCTATCTACGGATCGGACACTGTCAGGTACTTCAAGCGTGGCTAGAGACGCCCGACCTCAAATGGATGATATCTGGTGGTTGGGGGGAGGGGGGGGGGGGGGGGGGAGAGAGAGGCGGTGATTTTCTATCATGCCAATAACACCAGTTATCAGATACTGTCGGAATGGTAGCAAAAATGTGACGCACCTTGAAAGTTATGGTTGTCAATACAGAAATGGTTTAAGAGTTTATGCAATTATCACCTGGACATCACCGATAAATATGTATTACTAGATGCGCAGGAAACAGATTGGGAATTACAAATGTACAATTACATATGTATTACCGTGAAATTCTATAAATATCAGTGGGGACTGTTCCACCAAAACCAGTAAAGCCTTTATGAATGGAGTCTAGAGTTCAAAATGATTCTTAATACAGACAAATTCGTATTTAAGAAATGGGAAAGATTTACACCAATTGCTGATATACACCTTGCGAAAAGAGCGCAGGTATTGGTCTAGATGGTAAGTGCTAAGGAAAACCCTGATTTTCTTAAATAACTCCTCGTTTTGTTCCCCTTTTTCCATATATTGTGAGGTAAGTTTTAGGTTTTTCAACAATCTTTATACAGAATGATCATGAACAACAGTGGCGAAAGATCAGTCACATGAGGGTGGAGAAAACAAAAAGGGGGAAATTTGGCTGTCAAAATATGTCCATAAAGGTAGAAGGCTGTGAACGAGATTAACATGTGCAGTGGTTTTTGAATTGTAAATTGGGCTTGAAATGTGTGTGTTCGAAATATGTGTCCTTTCAATGTATCGTCGAATTAATCATCCTTCTTTTTCTTTGAATGCTAATGCAGCATATGTTTGTCGGTGTCAAAACAAAGAAAAAGAAAAGAAAAAAACAACAACCCCAAAACAGCATATTTGATAGAGAAAACTCGATGTTAGAAGGACTAAGCTTGGATATGAGATCAAAAATGGAACTGAAAGCAAGGAGTCCCGATGTATAAATTTCTACATGAATAAACTGTTTATAAATATAACAAAAAAGGCAGCTGTGGCCTAGAATACGATCGGAATCCAAGTTTTGGCTGAGATTTCCGCCACAAGGTACATGACCTTTGTTTAGATAATAAGTTATGAAACGTTGCATTATTTCCCATTGAGGCCCGCCACCGGACCCATAGCCCAACTCGGCCGATCCCCTGACATTCCTCTTTGATCTCCATAGGGTCGCTGTATGAGTGTAATGCACACATATCTGCCGATTACCTATTCTTTCTGACCATCGGGTCAGTAAGAATCGGTGACAGATGTCAATGTCTCAAAGTATAGGTTTTATTCAGAAAATAAAAGGTTAAATATTGGAACCATATCCAGAAACCCAAAGGAGCCCCTGGCGTGGTTCTTTTTCGCAGCACCCTTGGCAGCATCGGTTGCCGTAACCCCTGTATCATTCTGACAGGGATATCAGTTGGGGTCAAGAAGAAATGAGGAAATATCTTTCATCTAGAATTTACTGCCTCAGAGGGACTAAGAAAACAGGGAGTGGACATCATTTATGGGCATGGAATGAGGCTGGAGTGTGTGAGTGGAGGTTTGAACCACTGTTTATTGGTGTGAATTAGGTTCAATTTATTCGCTCTTTGTTTTACACAAAAACAAAACATTATAAACCTAAAATGACAACAAGGATTTTTTTTGGGAAAAGACCAAAACTACCATCTTTGCGTATATAACCTTGTCTTCTTTTTCCACGGACCACTCCTAACTTGTCAATCCATCTCACTCCATAGGTGAACAGACACATATCACGGCTAACAAGGTGACTAGTCTCTGGCCCTTATGAGGGCCCAGCCTTGTAGACCGACCATAGCAAGGCGCGCCCCGCCGACATGCCAGCCTGTCAACCACCACCTGTGTACTGTCACAGAGCCGCAGACCTCAGACAATGAGCATTGTCAACTACCTCCTTAATGAGCCTAATCAGCGACCAGAAACTCCACCAGCTAGGCGTGAGAGCCACCCCAACCACCCACACGGGACAGACAAGTCAAACACCGAGTAAAAATATTCTATGATATTTCACATACAAAAAGCTAAGCACAAAGAGACTGAGAATGTGGGAACAAGAAATAAATGGATGACGAAACGTGTCAGTCCATTGTTTTGGTGTGAGATTTTTTTTTTTCTCATTTTTTTTGGTGGGGGGGAGGGGAGGTTAACAATGACAGGACCTTTAATAGCTGCAGTATAATTGTGTGTATTCACATATGTGAGTTTTTTTACATTCCTAATATAGAGGTATATGAGAACATATCAACAGCTGACGAAAATCTGTCTCGGGAACACAAATCCCTGTTCAAACTTTTCAACGCTACAATAGGGTGGCATTCTTTGAGGCTATCAGGTTTGTGAGGGGTAGAAGTTGGTTTTGTGCTAACTATAGAGCGACATACCAGCCGGCTCATTCCGGCTTAAGTCACTGCACAATGCAGAACGACACTATGTAATCCATACAATGCAAAAATATATCCTCAACGACAATTTACTCGTTTTCCTTTATATGTAGCGTTAAAAAAGACACCTTACATCCAAAGAATTTTACGACGTAAATGTTTGACCTGAAAAGTAGGGTAATTGTTGACCCAAAATCAAACTAAACACATTTGTGTTTCTTCCACCATAAATGACAATACCACGAGGTTTTATAAGGGTGTGTGTTTGTCTGTAGGGAGCAGGGTGGGGGGTGGAATCCATCTTTCCTATTTATGTTGGCTGCTCACTACGAATCTTTGATCCCCCTCGAGGCACACCCTTTACTATTTGTGGACGTTGGACCGTCGTCTCAGTAATCTGCCTTTCGGTCAAACAGACAACAGACATATATATATATGATCTACATTCCGGAACACAATACTTCTTAATCACCTGAAAACTCTAGTAGCTGCAACAGAAGTACAATTCAGGTATGTATAAACTAGCGTTCCAAGCGGCCCCAGCCTCCCAGCAGGTCAACGATACTGCCCTCTGATGTGAAAAAGGCAGAAGTCTTCTCTAAATTCCCGTCTATATGTCACAGACCTGCACACATCATGGTCTGTGATATGTGGCATGTTCAAGGCGAGATCTCTGAATGTTCCCAGAGAAGGCATATTACATTCCTGACAACTCTACAAAGCATCCATTGACAGAACCATCTTATTTTTCTTGCTTAGAAATTGTCCTTTCAATATGAATTTCTTAGGGTAAAAATCCAGACAAACCTATCTAAATTACAAAGACAGGTATGTTGATATTACCCACATCGGGCAAAACGCCTGAGGAATTTGACGGCTAAAATGATATTGTCATAAACGTGACGCCTTGTTATACACGACTGTCGTTCTCCACAATACCCATACAAAAATGAAGGTAGAAGGGGAGAGTTTTAATAAAACGTTTTACTGTCACTAACACTAGCCCCCTATATGGACATAAGAAAGCCACTGTGACCCTGTACAATTCTTATTATATTAGTTATACACACCAGGTACATGTTCACCGGCTGAGTCGCCCCATCTAGTGGGCGCGCTGGTGGGCGTATGTCTACTTCCGCTTCCGGTTAACAATCCCATTTACACAATACACCTACGCTATGCAATTGTGAGTTTATAAGGGTGAGGATAGACTTGCTCAAGTCTTTGATTATGGACATAATTAAAAAAGAGAACTACTTGGCAACATTTGGAATCCCCCTAACGTCTAGAAGGACCAGTAGGAGGGGTGGGGTAGGTGGAGGGGTAGGCATAGGAGACGGGGACTGAAGCCATTCTAGCGTGGGGAGTGTGCTGTGTACCTTTATCTGATACTATTCGACTGTGAACTCCAACCCTGACTGGTGCTAACCTCACGGATAACAAGCTTTATTCTTCTATAGCTGAATAATCCTCATCATCACTTCTATACAAGTATCCAAGAAGCTACCTACGCTCGATGAAGAAGTAGCATAGACCCGCTCAATACACAAAACAGAGACAGGGAATGGGCAGAGTACCGCCTATTCGGGCGCATCAATTCACCAGTGTGCAATACCCAACAATGTAATCTACAATCTGCACATATTCTGTCTCATCCTAAAGAGGCATTCGTCACATGAATACATTTCAAAATCATACTCCGGTATCTCAATCAAAACAAAAGAGTTCTGAATGGTCTGAAGAGTTCCCAGAAAGAACAATATACACAGAGTATAATATTTTCTTTTGGTGTAAAAATTGTGGCCAATTCTCCTGATATTTGCTGGCCTATTGAAAACGTATTGACCATAGTGTGGTAATACTTCTCAGTCGCCCTGAAGAGGGACCCGAAAAGGTTCGAAACATTGACCGTTGCTGAATGTATGTATCTGTCTCCAGGTCATTAAAGGTTTTACTATTCCAGAAAAAGACTTGGAATCATGTATTGTAGGTTTGCGCCATGAAAGTATATGCCGCCCACACTGCACTTGACAAACAGAAACCCTGCCCCGAGACACACACCTGAACACAGATGTTTGCGCTGACTGCGATACGTATTATAACATTATATTACCGTTATGAAAACATTAAATCGCTGCTGTAATAATTACACACACACACGCGATGCTCGCGTCTGAACAGAGTAACCCCGTGTTTACACTAAAAGATTATGGGTGGTGATTCTTGAATTTGGATGCTAAAGTTTAGAAAATGGCACTATGGCACCACCATGGCGACGATTTTACGCAGACGACTATTTCAAAACGGTTTGAATTAACCGTCGAGGAACATTACGACTGTATAAAAACTCAGTCGCATTTTGGCGAGAGTATATAGTAGTTCTTACAACATGAAAGGTTGCACAGTCGATAATGGTATATATATATATATATATATATATGATTAAATAACAACGATAATAACGATGTTCTGTGTTGAAGATCATAATGTTTTTACATTTATTCAACCCTTTTTCACCTGCTACTAGGTCGAATAAGTACATTCAGCTGGAGTTTAAACCGGGTTAACCGGTACATTTAGATATTGAATGAACGGGACTCATTTAGAGGATAATAAATCGTCTAGTGTAAATGCTTGAAACACTTCTTGGGTCGAAGATTCCATGTAACGATTTAGAATCGTCCACCAATACCGAAGACCTTTCGGTAGCCGATCTACAGTCGTCACTTTTCTAATCGTCTAGTGTTAACGCCAGGAAAAGTGTTCTGTTCCAACTTTGCCTCAGTCGAGTTACAGTAGGGCGGCTAACGTACGAACCGTTGGCCTTTGGTGGCAGATCATGGCTCTATTTTCTTTCCGGATTAGTATAATGTCGTTGCCTTTGACATACGCTATATTTTGGGAAATGTTATGTATATCATATTCCTTTAACGGGTACAAAAAAAATAATACCCACCCACGCCAGATGGGGGACTGTATATTTGTATGGGCAAGGGTGTTTGATGTGTTCAACAGTTTGCGAGGTTTTCTTGAATGTATGATTAACAGGTAAATACTGAGGCACCGGCACGGCCAAGATTGGAACCTGAAGGGCAGGTACGTGGCGCAATACTGTGGGTGATTCAGGAAATCTCTGCTGTTATAACCTCATCGCTACGAAGGACATCTTGCAAGCGTAGTGTTTTTGTAAAAGTTGATTGATATGAAATAAACACTGCCAACAAAAAATATAATGCATCATTTTTATGGTTATTATAAAGATGTAGAAACAAATATTTGCTAATTCCCTCAAAAATGGAGATTGGCAACGAGCAACCTGTGCGGTTCCATGGATGAAGCAATTTTCTTGCTGCTTTATTTTGGATTGGTTATTTGCAAACAACTAGCAAACCAGTTTGCATTAATTTTTCTAATAAAAAATATTGAGGTGTAATGGTTACTTTCTGTTTTTTGAAGCAACTCAGAAGTTAAATGCTCCATAATACCGCCCCAGTCGAAAAGACTCCAAGTGTGACATGCTGCCACCTTACAACAGTAACGCAGCTGTGATAACGTTCTACATGGATGAAAATCGGGACTAAGGGGAATAATCGGATTTATTGTATCAGAATGGCTATGAATCACTATGTATATTCTAACCCTGTGAGTGTTGCTGGTGTATATGAAAAGTCGGAATTCTGTCATTTGTCCGAAAGCTTTCATCCCTGGTTCTATATTTATCTTATGAGGAAACTCTAAAAAATACTCAAGGATATCCGTTGGGGTAAGAAATAAGTGTGGCTATATTTTTCAGGTGAGATTTGCTGCCACAGAAAAGCGGAGAAAATACATTGGTATCGGTCATAGAATGAGGCTGAGGGTCCATGGGCGAGTTAAAACTACTGTTTTATTGGTGTGAATGAGGCTCAATTAACATCAATATTTCACCTAAAGAAAACAAATTTTATAAACTAAAATGAGAACATGGATTTTCATGTAAAGATAAAAAGCTGCCATCTCTGTATTCAGTATGACCCTGAAGAGGGCCCAATGCAATTATAACTATTACCATGCTTTTCCTTTCCTTTCCCGAATTCAATCATGTCTAATTGAGAACCATAAAACAATCTTAGACCACTTCCTGTCAGAAGGACTGTGTGTTAGTATGAAAAGTATCTCATATACTATAATCAATAATGCTTGGCAGGGATATATTTTGGCTGCGCACTCTTTCAAATATTAAACCTGCAAAAGTACTCCGGTAATATCAAGAGATCAGTAAATCTCAATTTGAAATTGTAATTGGTTTTCTGGAACTAGAGGTTGTATTCCCTGGCGAATATCCCAGACATGCTTATTTTAATGTTGGCACTTACCCAAAAAATACTTTGTATATAAAAGTGTCTGTATTCTCTGGCAAATGGTAGTGGGATTACAAAAGAGCCCAGTAAGATCTGAAACCTACTCCATACCTGTTTTGATATTTAAGTACCTGCAAATGTCTGCCAACAGATTAAAAGTTATCCAAATAGCAAAGAGTATTATATAGAACTGTTTGTGCATGGAGTTACAGTGAACATCCTCAACGACCAAACTGAACTTCCTGACCACAGCCAAATGAACTTGATATAACGGTCTGTAAACATGGAAGGTGAAGCTTTAGATACAACTACAAACTTAGAATACGTGGCCAATGCCAGTGAGTCCTTGTGGCACGCACAATAATCAAGTACCATTGACACAGTATTCTACACTTGACCATATTGCTAAGACAGTACAAATTAACGCTATAATCTGTTTTGTTTTTCATAACTTTCATCAGTGTCACCATATTTGATTTATTTCGTGATAGATTATAATAAAAAAACAAATCAGACACACACCCATGATGCCTTTGGTGATAGCCATGTCTTATCTACGTTTTAGATCATTTTGTATATCTTTCTACTGTGCTCAGCAGTGGTTCAATTATAATGAAATTACTCTGAGGAAACTAAATGTTCTGCAAAATGATATTTTCAGGCAGTGAGGTGCCGTTCGTAAGATGTGTGCTGTAATTATTCTTCCTCTATTTCAGATCAGATCTCGCCGAGACTCTGATTATTACAATTTTATATGTTTGCCACAGCATAAAAAGTAAAACCTAAACCCAAACATCTGCATATTTTCAAGTGAATATGTTTCTGCGTGCTTCCTTTTTACACCACCCCTGTGAGTCCAATATATTAGGTTTATATTTTATCGTATGAAAGTTATTATCTCATACATATAACTAAGCTCTGATCATGTCAAAGTTTTTACAGTTTTTCGAAGACAGAATGTAATATGCCTTGATTTATTTCTTTGCTGCATATTGCAAAAATAGTCAAAAGTGTTGGTTTAGTGAGAATACTGTCTAATGCCTAGTGGTGTACTTTAATACTAATCAAGTGTTCTCCAGATGGTGCGTCGTCCACTTTTTGCAGCCAGAGACATCTTGGTGACTTGTGCCACGCTGTAATAGTAAACTCAGTGCCGCCTCCTGTTGACTTAAAGTGAAAGTGTACGTACTAACACTTGAGGGCAGCACCAGTCATCCCGTTCATTATTTATAAAGAGGATATAAAGAGCAAGGCTTCCGTGTTTTGAGATGTATTCACAGTTTTAGAACTTCCAGGGTGATATCATGGCGGTGTTGTATGAACAAGGTAATCTGACTGGAATGTTGAATTGAATAGGAAAGGCGATTGGAACGGAACACGATCCGGGCGTTCAGTTGCGCTTCAACTGGCACTAGTGTCTGTAACGCTGGGTAACGGGTAATTCTAATGTATCTATAAATTTGTGTTAAAGTGGGACCCCGGTAACAAAACAGACACCTATGGAAAGCAGTCCAGCTCTCCTTGGGATGAAATCACATATCACGTATTGGGATTCCACTATAGCTCCACTATCGGCGGCTAAATCAATCTCCAGTGGATCGGCGCAATGGAGCACGGCCTTTAGGGTGTGTTCCATGAGAATGACTCCATGACTACAAAATGGGCACCATACAGTGGTTGCATGGTTCCAGCAATCAGTGTAGTGAAGGAGGCAAAACGCTTATCAGTAGCCGCCACACTGTGGTGGATGTGGCCAATAAATCCTAATAAAATAGCTTTTGTCGGATACACGACCACATGACTGCCATGCGACCTCAGCCTTCGAACTCTTCTGGGGTTTTGTATACTCATGAACATACAACTCATGCAGGAAATACACTGTCCATGGTACATTATAAGCAAGTTTAACAAATGCCTTCGAATCTACGGCCAGCCAAATGGAACAACTTCTTTAGAGAGATTCCACTGTAATTAGTCTTAGTAACATCTGACCTACCGTATAAGTGTCTCTGACATCCTTCATTTCTGCCAATGTCTCGAACTAAAAAGAAAGAAATACAATTATAAATGCATTGAAATATGATGCACTTTAAAAGATGAGATAGAGGACCAAGTGCCCATTCTGATGCCGCCTTGAATTAACAAAAGAGTAAAGCTTATTACAATTCTCACATAAGTTTTCCTGTTACTATCCAGTTCAGAGGCATTATTGAATACTCCATGGTAATTCTTCAATATATGACATGATGGGAAACTTATGATTAAACCGGATGTCACGAGCTTCGTGAGGAGTATGGACAATATGTGATGAGATATATCTTATTATTTACAAGCCTGAACCCTAACGGCACTTTTTGACGGCCTATCCTTGGTCCTATGGGACCAGGGTTTGGTTGGGGTATAGCCAGTTGTAGGCAACTTGTAGAAATTTCGGAATTTTGATCATCTTAGTTGAAAATTTTGAAATTTTGGATACCCATAATTCCTCGGAATACTTGCAATCCTTTAAGTCAAATCCCATCGCTAATTCTAAAAGACCTACCTCTTCTGTGCTGGTGTCCCAGATGTGTAGAGTCTCGATTGTTGTCATGCAGTAAACTCGTTGTCGGTTCTGGCCACACCATCCAATCTGAGCCTATTGTACGAAAAGGTTCCGTCTATATTGGACAAGGTGCAAGCACATATGTCTGTACTTGATAAGGGGCTGAAACATTAACCTATATTACACGGTACTTACACTTCAATCTATGTTAGACGAACAAGAACCTTAGTTGGCTGGAAAGTGTGGGATATTCTAAGTCATAGTTATGTACAATATTAGCTTGGTGGCTAAGTGGTAGGGATGTCCGCCTCGAGCATGGGAGGTCGTGGGTTCCGAGACAAAACAACACGGAGCAGATTCCATTCAGCTATACTAACTATATCTCCCTATATAACTACATGTGCATGTCATAATTCTTTATCAGTATCTTATGTAACTAAAGACATTCTATTTCTCTTAAATCCCTCACAGCTCACTACACATCAGGGTGTAAAACAGCGGGTAGATCTGACGGTAACTTACCACAGCACACTCGGCGTTCAATGACGTTAGCAGCGCGTCATCCTCTGACTCATTACTCACGTCAAAGAGGTTAACCAGGCCGTCCGTGGAGCTTGTGATGAGTTTGTCCGGCATGTCCGGGTGGAAGTGAACCTGGTGACAGCATACATTGTCCCTGATTATACAGCGTATCATTCATTGAAGCAGCTACTTGAGTTACTGTTTTATCCAAAGAAGAAGAATTTTGGATGCTAAATACGGAAAAAGTGAAATTCCAAAGAAAAGTGGAAAGCCGCCATCAATTTTTTTAAAGAGATCCTGAACGTTCTTGCAGTTGTTAGAAACCAAACCAGTCCCTATAATTTATAGGGCTGGCTGTGGTCACCATGCCCCCCCCCCCCCCCCCCAACACACACACACACTGGTCTTGTCTATCACAACATCAAGGGGTGCAAATAGAGCCTTCGTATCCCTCGCATTTTCAAATGAATTGATATGGGTTCAGACACAAATTTTCTGATACGTCACACGGCTTGCCCTAGCTAAACTTAAAAGAAGCCTGATAAGTCCGAATCATATGAAACCTTGTCTTTCCCAACCCCTCCTGTCTATTTCTTAACAGGATCCAGCCCGAGAATATACTTGGCACCACTCTCAAAAATCATCACAGTGTTTGGAGAGTGAGGATGGGTTCTAGGATTCATTCCCATTGTCTGCTCCAGAACAATGGTTTCATGGAGACTCTAAAAGCAATCTGAGTTTGAACTGACAGGAAGCTGTCATTAACAAGATAGCATCAGCTTAATTAAAAGGTGTTTTCGCCACATATCATCCGAAAATAAAAACAAGGATTTTCATGGAAAATTGGAAAGCTGTCATCTCTACGTAGACACAGCATATCAGATTTTTCTGGAAGAAAGGGGTTAATAATCCATAAAGACTAAAGATGTGACGTACCTGCGTGACATCATCCTGGTGACAGTCGGAGTAGACACCAAGTGGGTTTCCATTACGACAGTCCCTGAAACACGCATGCAGAGAGTATTACTGTTTTAATTACTTTTTATAGAACTTTATTCGTTAAGAAGAAACGTTTTATAATTTGAATGATTTCGGATTCTGTTAATTTTTGAACACCTTAATCTAGATATCAAAAGGGAAAGAATAAAATGCAAAAATGTCAAGAAAACTAACCAGAAGATCAAGTGGCAGTCACCATCTTTGTTGCCTTCTGTGCCTGAACATAATAGCCTGTCGTTGCTGCCGATATCAAATGCTGTAAATACGTTGTTAGTTTCCTTGTAACCTACAGAATCAAGGTAATCAATGGAAAATCAATATAAATATCAATTTTAAGCATGAATACCACAGCACAACCGAAATTGACAAAGACTGATATATCTTTAATGATATGGAACGCTCTGACGCCCATGCTTAGAAACACTGAAACTTTTGTGATGTCCAAGCCCCTTGCTAAGGCAAATATGAGAGCCAAAATTTGGCAAGTCTAGTCTAACTTCAGCAACCTCATTCTGTATTACCTGAGATTCTCATATATGGAAAGTGATATTCTCTTATCTGCTGTTGTTTTTCATGTATGCTAATATATACATTGTTTTCCTGGTTGACTTTTTTTCTTTTTCTTTTTCTGCAAAAAACATGATGTCAAATATCTAAGCTCGGAATTTTATGGCTTGGCCATTAAAACCAGCCTCATAATCAGGCTGAGGCATTCTGCCACTTTGTTGGGTTTAAATGCCAAAGCAAGTGAACTGGTGAAACGTGTGTATTACTTATTGACCCAATAAAGAAATTAAATTTTAAAAAAATCTTAAAGATTCGGAAAAATCGTAATAGTCGCGATGTTGGTGAAAGCGCACTGAAAAAATGTCGGAAAGTTTCTGAGCCAAGTTTCGGGCACTCAAACGATATCGCACAAAATTTCGTTTAACCCCCATCACGGACATGGATAGGCAACGCGTGCGAGCGCCGTGTTTGTTCTACGATATGATCGTCTCGGCTACGCTTGACCGATTCCGCGGGTAAATCGCCGATTCCGCGCAAAAACGATAGGGGGCATAGTAGGAGACTGTAGTTCCAGTTCTACCCACCAGGATTTATTTTTTGATTCAAGCAAAATCTTAAGATGATGACATAGAGTAGTGGAGTGTATTATCGGCACCTTAAGACTATATTTTCTATAAAATGTCTTGAAACCATTCTTTGCACATCATGATAGCAAAATATGGTTAACAAGACAATATTGTAGATCTATTTATAGGAGAATTCAGTGCAAAATCAACTGAATTGAAGGGAGCAGCCATAGCTTTACATTGCCATGTATAGGCGTGTATTATCGGCACCTGGCGTGTATTATCAGCACCCTTTCACTCTATTCTTTTAAACGGGGCTAGTAACATTAAAAAAATAGCTAGAGAGAGGAATTATTGATATTGACATGATGTTGATATGTGTTACACTCAATTAGATACAAATTGGCAAATTGCAGCACTTTTATTACAAGTTACACAAAGTTGCACAGGGAGTGTATCATAATTGATGCACATTCTGTCTCTACACTACATAGAAGGAGCAAAGATGCAGTATGTTATAAAATAATTTAAAATCTCTCATGATATACAGCCTACCAAGTTGTTTGAATGTATTGTATTCATTCAAAAAGGAGGACTTTCCACCTATTCATAGCAGTCAAATATTGTTTGATTCATATAATGTGGGATATACCTTTATAATGCATTTGAACATTTGTGGTTTTAAAATCAAAATAAAGTAATTATGGTCAGGTGCCGATAATACACGACTATATCAGGAAATTGAGTGTATTATCGGCACCCCATGTGACTAACTTAGGGTAAAAGGTACATTTTCAATATGGCACATTTCAGGAACAATCTCAGGCTGTGTACCCAATTTAAAACTGACTTTTGTTGATGATAGGAATTATAGTTCCTATACTTCCAATGATTACTATTTCAAGTATTTATTGAATAAACCGATATATTACACCAGAAGTGCCGATAATACACGCCTGCCGATAATACACACCACTACTCTATAAATATTCCATATCTCAGCAAATAATAGGTGTAGAAACATGATCTAAAATGCACATTAATCCCATTTATGATACCTATGTAATGTCTTTATAGTTCTGATCCTGACTTGAAGTGGGGTTTCGATATCAATAGAACCAAATACCTACACATTTATATACATTAAAACAAAAAATACCTGGGCCCTGTTTTTTTAGTGACGACCATCGTTACGGGCGACATGTTTTTGCTGTTAGTGTACTATAGTCACAATAGTTTAGGGGGTCGGGTAATTATCACTGCTCTAAGAGACTTAGGGTGGTCTGAGGTGTGCAGACTATTTCACCGACGATCTCAAGACACTTCCTAAATAGAATAGTTGAAATTATGGTCCTATTCATAATAGGCAGGGATGTCAGTTGGGGTCAGAAATAAAAGTGGAAATATTTTTATGTGGAATTTGCTGCCTCCGAGTAGACTGAAAAAAAGACATTGAAAATACATCACTATTGCCAAGGAATGGGCTGAGGGTCTGAGGAGAGGTTTAGACACTGTTGTATTGGCATGATTGAGGTGAAATTTACACTTTCCTCGATTTATACAAGGAAAATGAATTCTTAAACTGGTAATTAAAAAAGTGGATTTCCATGGAAAAGTGGAAAACTGTCACCCCTGAATAGGGTGTTCTAGACAATTGGCACATTTTGGGTCACTTTGGGAAGGGTCAGGACTCAGATTTGCCTCAATTTCAGGGTGTTGACATGGAAAATCGAGATTTCAAAAATATTTCCCCCTCAACAGGCCTTAATAGACTATTTCACCGACGATTTCAGATATGTACTTAACTGGGACAGTAAAGATTATGACTGTAAGTGTGCTTGGGGATTCCAGACAAGCGGCAGATTTTGTGTGACTTAGACTGGGGTCGGCAGGCACATCTCCCTCATTTTCAGATAATCAGGCACAGAAAATCAAGATTTCAAAAATATTCCCATCACGCCAACCCTTAATAGACTATTTCACCGACGATATCAAGACACTTGCTAAATAGAACAGTTGATATTATGGTCCTAAGCATAATAGGGGGTTCTAGACAAGTGGCACATTTTGGGTCACTTTGGGAAGGGTCAGGACTCAGAGTTGCCTCAGTTGCAGGGTGTTGACATGGAAAATCGAGATTTCAAAAATATTTCCTCCTCAACAGGCCTTAATAGACTATTTCACTGATGATTTCAGATATGTACCTAACTGGGACAGTAAAGATTATGACTGTAAGTGTGCTGGGGGATTCCAGACAATTGGCAGATTTTGTGTGACTTTGACTGGGGTCGGCAGGCAGATTTCAGCCATTTTCAGAAAATCCGACTTGGGAAACCAAGATTTTGAAAATATTCCCATCTCACCAAGCCTTAATGAACTATTTCATCAACGATTCCAACATAGTTCTGAGATAGAACAGCAAAGATTATGTCCCTAGGTGTGCTAGGGGGTTCCAAACAATTGGCAGATTTTGGGTCACTTTGGGTTGGGCTGGGACTCAGAATTGACTCATTTTCAGGGTGTTGACCTGGGAAATCAAGATTATAAAATTATTTCCACCTCACCAGGACTTAATGAACTATTTCATCAATGATTTTGGATATGTACCTAAATGAGACAGTAAAGATTATGACTGTGAGTGTGCTGGGGGGTTCCAGACAATTGGCAGATTTTGTCTGACTTTGCCTGGGGTCGGCAGGCAGATTTTCCTAATTTTCAGAAAATCCGGCAAGGAAAACCAAGATTTTGAAAATATTCCCATCTCAGCAAGCCTTAATAAAATATTTCATCAACGATTCCAACATAGTTCTGAGATGGAACAGTAAGGTTATGTCCCTAGGTGTGCTAGGGGGTTCCAAACAATTGGCAGATTTTGGGTCACTTTGGGTTGGGCTGGGACTCAGAATTGACTCATTTTCAGGGTGTTGACCTGGGAAATCAAGATTATAAAATTATTTCCACCTCACCAGGACTTAATGAACTATTTCATCAACGATTTCGGATATGTACCTAACTGGGACAGTAAAGATTATGACTGTAAGTGTGCTTGGGGATTCCAGACAAGCGGCAGATTTTGTGTGACTTAGACTGGGGTCGGCAGGCACATCTCCCTCATTTTCAGATAATCAGGCACAGAAAATCAAGATTTCAAAAATATTCCCATCACGCCAACCCTTAATAGACTATTTCACCGACGATTTCAAGACACTTGCTAAATAGAACAGTTGAAATTATGGTCCTAAGCATAATAGGGGGTTCTAGACAAGTGGCACATTTTGGGTCACTTTGGGAAGGGTCAGGACTCAGAGTTGCCTCAGTTGCAGGGTGTTGACATGGAAAATCGAGATTTCAAAAATATTTCCTCCTCAACAGGCCTTAATAGACTATTTCACCGATGATTTCTGATATGTACCTAACTGGGACAGTAAAGATTATGACTGTAAGTGTGCTGGGGGATTCCAGACAATTGACAGATTTTGTCTGACTTTGACTGGGGTCGGCAGGCAGATTTCAGCCATTTTCAGAAAATCTGACTTGGGAAACCAAGATTTTGAAAATATTCCCATCTCACCAAGCCTTAATGAACTATTTCATCAACGATTCCAACATAGTTCTGAGATAGAACAGCAAAGATTATGTCCCTAGGTATGTTAGGGGGTTCCAAACAATTGGCAGATTTTGGGTCACTTTGGGTTGGGCTGGGACTCAGAATTGACTCATTTTCAGGGTGTTGACCTGGGAAATCAAGATTATAAAATTATTTCCACCTCACCAGGACTTAATGAACTATTTCATCACCGATTTCGGATATGTACCTAAATGAGACGGTAAAGATTATGACTGTGAGTGTGCTGGGGGGTTCCAGACAATTGGCAGATTTTGTCTGACTTTGACTGGGGTCGGCAGGCAGATTTTCCTAATTTTCAGAAAATCCGGCAAGGAAAACCAAGATTTTGAAAATATTCCCATCTCACCAAGCCTTAATAAAATATTTCATCAACGATTCCAACATAGTTCTGAGATGGAACAGCAAAGATTATGTCCCTAGGTGTGCTAGGGGGTTCCAAACAATTGGCTGATTTTGGGTCACTTTGGGTTGGGCTGGGACTCAGAATTGACTCATTTTCAGGGTGTTGACCTGGGAAATCAAGATTATAAAATTATTTCCACCTCACCAGGACTTAATGAACTATTTCATCAACGATTTTGGATATGTACCTAACTGGGACAGTAAAGATTATGACTGTAAGTGTGCTTGGGGATTCCAGACAAGCGGCAGATTTTGTGTGACTTAGACTGGGGTCGGCAGGCACATCTCCCTCATTTTCAGATAATCAGGCACAGAAAATCAAGATTTCAAAAATATTCCCATCACGCCAACCCTTAATAGACTATTTCACCGACGATATCAAGACACTTGCTAAATAGAACAGTTGAAATTATGGTCCTAAGCATAATAGGGGGTTCTAGACAAGTGGCACATTTTGGGTCACTTTGGGAAGGGTCAGGACTCAGAGTTGCCTCAGTTGCAGGGTGTTGACATGGAAAATCGAGATTTCAAAAATATTTCCTCCTCAACAGGCCTTAATAGACTATTTCACCGATGATTTCTGATATGTACCTAACTGGGACAGTAAAGATTATGACTGTAAGTGTGCTGGGGGATTCCAGACAATTGGCAGATTTTGTGTGACTTTGACTGGGGTCGGCAGGCACATCTCCCTCATTTTCAGATAATCAGGCACAGAAAATCAAGATTTCAAAAATATTCCCATCACGCCAACCCTTAATAGACTATTTCACCGACGATTTCAAGACACTTGCTAAATAGAACAGTTGAAATTATGGTCCTAAGCATAATAGGGGGTTCTAGACAAGTGGCACATTTTGGGTCACTTTGGGAAGGGTCAGGACTCAGAGTTGCCTCAGTTGCAGGGTGTTGACATGGAAAATCGAGATTTCAAAAATATTTCCTCCTCAACAGGCCTTAATAGACTATTTCACCAATGATTTCAGATATGTACCTAACTGGGACAGTAAAGATTATGACTGTAAGTGTGCTGGGGGATTCCAGACAATTGACAGATTTTGTCTGACTTTGACTGGGGTCGGCAGGCAGATTTCAGCCATTTTCAGAAAATCCGACTTGGGAAACCAAGATTTTGAAAATATTCCCATCTCACCAAGCCTTAATGAACTATTTCATCAACGATTCCAACATAGTTCTGAGATAGAACAGCAAAGATTATGTCCCTAGGTGTGCTAGGGGGTTCCAAACAATTGGCAGATTTTGGGTCACTTTGGGTTGGGCTGGGACTCAGAATTGACTCATTTTCAGGGTGTTGACCTGGGAAATCAAGATTATAAAATTATTTCCACCTCACCAGGACTTAATGAACTATTTCATCAATGATTTTGGATATGTACCTAAATGAGACAGTAAAGATTATGACTGTGAGTGTGCTGGGGGGTTCCAGACAATTGGCAGATTTTGTCTGACTTTGCCTGGGGTCGGCAGGCAGATTTTCCTCATTTTCAGAAAATCCGGCAAGGAAAACCAAGATTTTGAAAATATTCCCATCTCACCAAGCCTTAATGAACTATTTCATCAACGATTCCAACATAGTTCTGAGATAGAACAGCAAAGATTATGTCCCTAGGTGTGCTGGGGGGCTCCAAACAATTGGCAGATTTTGGGTCACTTTGGGTTGGGCTGGGACTCAGAATTGACTCATTTTCAGGGTGTTGACCTGGGAAATCAAGATTATAAAATTATTTCCACCTCACCAGGACTTAATGAACTATTTCATCAACGATTTCGGATATGTACCTAAATGACACAGTAAAGATTATGACTGTGAGTGTGCTGGGGGGTTCCAGACAATTGGCAGATTTTGTCTGACTTTGACTGGGGTCGGCAGGCAGATTTTCCTCATTTTCAGAAAATTCGGCAAGGAAAACCAAGATTTTGAAAATATTCCCATCTTACCAAACCTTAATGAACTATTAACAGTTCCTCACCAGTCCCGCACTGTCCCTTACCAGTCCCTCACTACCCATCACTGTCCCTAACCAGTCCCTCACTGTCCCTAACCAGTCCCTCACCAGTCCCTCACCTGTCCCTCACCAGTCCCTCACCACTCCTCACTGTCCCTAACCAGTCCCTCACCAGTCCCTCACCTGTCCCTCCCAAGTCCCTCCCCAGTCCCTCACTGTCCCTCACCACTCCTCACTGTCCCTCACCAGTCCAGTCCCTCACCAGTCTTTCACCAGTCTTTCACCAGTCCCTCACTGTCCCTCAACAGTCCCTCACCGTGCGCTCATCTCACTCTAGCCGAGGTGCCGGCTGGTGATTTTTTATATGAACTATGTATGTGCGACGGTGGCGTTATAGCGGCCATTATCAGAACCCTAAAACAATGCCGAGACAATCATCAACACGCCAGGCACGGCCCGTTGCCAATCCAGGTCTTCCAAGTCCGTGCCCCCATATATGATGTCGGGAGATTTCGTATGATTTTGTACAATCTTATACAACCAAAAACAATTCTTGGAGACTGCGGACCGGATCTAAATATCAATGTAAAGTGGCCCCCACTGCCTCGATATTACCTAAGAAACTTTACAAATTTGCCTTAAAGTATAGAAAAATACTGTACATGATTTCACTGTCAACAGAAAGTGGCCGTTACTTCCCGACAAAGTTTAGATATTAAACTTTCCCGCCGATATTCAATGATTTTCGCCTTTTTGCTTCTCATAACAACTGACAGCTCAAGTTCAACCATCCGATAGAAATATAAATCTCAATATTCATTTTCACTTTTAACCAACGAATAACCTGTAATTTGCTTTATCAAATATCACAGTTTCGGGAAAACGGGACCCCACCCCACCCCACCCCCCCTCCCGTAACGTAAAAATATCGTAGAAATGTTGAGGCCCTTAATCTTTTCCTCTCACTTACCTTCAAATGTGATTGAGGACCTTTTCAAGTTAGTTCGGAGATCCCATGATCTGGAAATAAATAAAATCGTTTCAATCTCTGTCTTTAACTAATTGTCGTATGATCCATTTTGTAATGACGTGGTTTTAAACAGTCTTCCTTTATGTGAAATAAGTTGTCGATTATCATACCAATAGACTTATATGGGATGTTTGTTTGTTATATTAGCTTTAATCTCCTCAAAACACTTCGAATATGTTGACATGTTGCTCCAAGTGTACTATTCATCATAGAATCGTTAGTTGCGATAGTATTACGCTGTCCCGTTATACAGGTCGGTCTAGGGTAAAGGTGTTTTTGATTAAATACAATTTGTATTTTGTTTCTAACCTTCATTATGCTCTTATTGTAACCCTGTTCTTACATGAAATCTCCCTATAAGGCACTCCCATATCTAAAACATTACATAACAATATTTTGCTATTTGCTATTGAACCACTTGTCAGTCACAAGATTAAAGGATAAATTACAACCCTGCTAAGAGTACCCCCTTCGTTCAGGCCTCGTGTTCTGTGTAACGAATTGGTCTGCTCACAGGGGTCAAAATATACATGACATAGAAAAGACATTTCCGAGTAAAACTGGTTCACATAACAGGGCGATCTGTTTAACAGGGCGGTTGGATTCCCCGGTTCTACTGTATATAAATGTAATATATTATGTTTAATTAGTTCATAATTGCGGGTACCACTTGTCATACTGGTTCCCTTTATTAATTAAGGATAAACGTTAATTTCAATGTATTACTTACTTGAGAGTTTTATCTTGTGATGCTGTGTAGAGGATGTTGGGGTCGTGATGGGCGAAACGCACCCCAGAGATGACATTCTCATGACCTTAACACCAACATAAGAAAGAACAAAAATGTCAAGATTTCAAGGCAATATATAGGGATTTCAGTAACTGTAAGTTAATTTTTACATTAAAATGAAGCAGTAAGCATTAAGACTGCCTATTATCTAAACTTCTTTGCTGGGAAGGTTAGTGATGTGACCATGGTCCCAATAACAACTTGGGAATAAAAAAACGTTCCGTTAGATTCACTGGGTCCATCATGTTTGGAAGCATACTGAGAAGTTTCAGAACAACCACTTGAAAACATATCAGAAGTCTACGTCGATGGATATGGTGGCTATTAGTATTGATAGTCTAGACGTATCGCGACTGCTGATGCTCATAACATAGCCTTATTGACAGATATGGTGGTTAGGTTGGTTTGGCATTGCCATATATTGAGAATTGATGTCAGTTGGATCGGAAAATGGAAATATTTTCATGTGGAATTCGCTACTTCAGAGACTGGGAAAACATTGAATATATGTTGGCATTGGATCTGCTGGCAGGCTAAAAACAACTGTTTTATTGGCATAAATGAGGAACAATTGATATTACTTCGTTTTTTAAAAGAAAATGTAATTCTGTATACTGAAAATTAAAAAGGATATTTCAATAGAAAAATGGAAGGCTGTCTTCTCTGACTATGATAGATTCTAATGCATCATGTAGTATATGGGTATCAAGGCCTTGTTGTCGCTGTTGTCATACCTTAGCGCTCCATTAGTATTTAGTATTTGTCGCAAGAGTTCAGAGAGTTGTAAATCTATTGAATGATATGACGTGTAGTTGATTACATACATTTGACGGTTCCTACAGTGGCCAGGTTATATTGTGAGTGTTTGGACAATCACACATTGCATAGCTGTTGCTGATGACGTACCTTTGATGGTCCCTATTGTGGCCAGGTTGTGTCGTGAGTACAGCCGCACTGAGTAGTTGGAGCTGGTTGCCGCTAGACGGGCTTCAGCACCAAATTTATCACTACAACACAGAAATATGAATGGCCATGTAGTTCAGGAAAGACAAAGACTTTGTATGGGGCATATGTTATAAAATTTAGAGAAATTCTTGCAGACAGACCACAAACACCTAGCTAAGATGAACAGTGCATCATTACTCCTTTGAGCTGCTCATGGCCAACATAGAGCAGAATATATAACGAGAGTCTATCTCAGGTCCTAGCATATCAGTAGATAATGGACACTTGAACAAAAATGTTTTCTCTATAAGAGTATTACATATAAGGCCATTTCTAAGAACGAGACTTACAGATGGGGCACAAAGGTTGAAAGCTGATATGCCCCTTGTGGATGACCAGGAAACTACTGCTAGTCTAAAGCAGGCTACCAACCAACCTATGTTTCCGACCATTTTAGCCAATTATATTACTGCAAATATTCATAACGAAGAGCGACTTGCTGAGATATGCACATTCACAACCTATTAACAGAAGGTATAGTTTGAATAGAGCAGGTCTCTACTAAAGCTAAAGAACCGAGTCTATGTGAATTTACGGATATTTAAAGTGATATATTAATGTTTTTAAAATATTTTCGTATAAATTATATAAAGCATCTCTTAATACTCAAAGGCAGAATGATGAAAATCAACGGAAATGTGGAAGTCTGTATATTCTGAAGAAGAAAAGATTGTACTGTTAGCTGAAAAACACCGTATAAATTGAAATAATGCAGAATTGTAAAGCATGCAATGAGTGTCTATATGATATCAGCTCTTAACATGGTCCTTACCTTGATTGGGAATCCAAATGAAGAACATATTCAGGGTCTAGCTGTTCCAAGGATATAGCTGACTTTTCATGCAAATACAACTTTTGAAATGTATCTGCCATGGCGCCTAATTCCATCTAGACTGAAGTTTTCTGATGGCAAAAAGTGATTCAGCTGGAAATGTAATTTTACCGTAATATAACTTTCCTTTAATACATTAATGCCTAGAGAAGCACAGAATATGAAGAAATGGGGTAGCTTGTAAGTACCGGGTACTAGACTTGATATCCGTTCGAATTTCTCTTAATACAGAAGTCCTTTGGAATATAGAAATTGGTAAAGACAACTGCAGATTTATGACTTCTGACAAAGGAAGGCACCATCAGACTTTCAATGTTCATGAAACGATTGTTGGTTCTCCCTATTGTGTATAATACTCAGTACTAAAACTGTACAGTCAATCACATACATGTTCTGATTCATTATCAACTTTATGTGTTTATCCGAAGACGACAACCTTAGTTTTCTTTGAATTTATTGTTGATTTATTGCGCGAGCAGCAATTGTTAAGGCTGTCAAGATCTAATTTAGGTAAAGTATTCACCCCTGATCTCAATTCAGGGGTGAACAGCTATTCTATGTTATTAGGTGAGGCACTTTGCCGTTGGGGAACCAGCAAGGAAAACTGAACAAAATGGCAGGATTTAAGAACCAGCCAAGATCTAATGGAAAACTACCTCTAAAACACAGTTATAAAGTAAGCGACAGCTATTTTGAAGGTTGGCGAAGAGAAATGGGTATATATATTTATAGATTCAATTTTTTTTCCATATATGTCAGACTGTGGCCAGTCTTGAATGACAAGGCAGGGTTGGGGTGTATGGAGTCAGCACCCAGCCCTGTTTGGGGACAGGGCCGGGTATACTGGCTAGATCTAATTGTAATTTAGCTGTGATCTCAAATGTGGATTTACAGTGCCTGGAAAACAACCACGACGCCCGCGTACTGGTACAACAAGCATTTGCTTTTTCCATTTTTGTGATCCATCAATGAGCTTTCAAACATGGTACCAGTACGTTGAATCCGGTGACACACCACAGATCACGAATATACAAGCCTGTGTGATATTGCCCCCTCCCCCCCCCCCCCCGGAAATAACTTGAAATGAAATGTTCCCCCATCTTCAGACAAATACAAAAAAATGCGCCCCCCCCCCCTAAACCAAATACCTCAAAATAAAATCTCTCCACCCTCTAATAGCACCCCCCCCCCCCCCACCCGCCCACCCCCGTCGTAAATAGTGAACGCAGTCATATAAATCTTTTTCAAAGGTGAGCTAGGGGGTTTTAACCCTCAAAATCACGATCGACTATGGTTGGTGAAATATTCAAGCGCTTGCTATAAATACTGAAGAACAATTCCGAACACCACAACTAGATCTAGGTCGATGTATCACAACGTATGTCGTCTGTTACACAAAAGTAGAAGTTGTTGATCTGTTGATGTTGTGGTGTGAATGATTGAATGAATGTCGCAATGTGTATTACGGTACCGTATTCATACATGTGCACACCGAGGCTAGAGGCTAGATACCTACTGTCCATTCAAATGAAACAATACCTAAATCTCTTCTATTTAAAAATTCTATTCTAAAAAATCCAAGTGAGTATTCATATCGGTCTATCTGACTTTGTTATAGAAAGGGAAAGGGATAAAGCATGAAACAAAATACCTCGTCCTGAACTCAAACATGCACTGAAACAGGCCACATGTATTGCTGGGGAACCCCTTTGGTGTCCCACAAATGACGTCACCAGTAGGGATATCACGTACCAGTACGGTATCTAACCGATAGATGTCTCTACCGTCTAGAACCCACCAGTGAAATCCTGGTGACTAGGACTCGTACTACCGAGCTCATCAGCAGCTACACTGGCCACCCGAGCAACACTACGTTTGGAACGTAGACAGAGGTGGCGGCCAATCTAATCAGCAGCACACTTCTCACGCTGGAAGCCTGCGCATCTAACGCTCGCCTCGCGTCGCTACGATTACGCAATCGTAAGGGGTGACTGGAGATGTGCAGGCTACCAGCGTGGCTTCTCTCCCAGCAGACTTTCAATGCACATGGCTTACTAATCTCTGCTCCACCCCGGTCGCGTTATACTAGAGACATCACCACGCAGGTTCGAGTCTGGTCTGGTACGGTAATGTCTTGAGGTACCGGTACGTATCATTTTCCAAGATTTCCAAAAATATTGTTTTGGTAATAGAATCGGAGATAATTCATTAGTTTCATCAAACCTCTACAGAAAGTAGCTACCGGTACACCGGAATCATCATCTTTAACAGTGGCGGCAGAATAGGGGGGGGGGGGGGGGGGGCACTTTACCCAATCAAGTGGGGGAAAAAAACTGTTTTGAAAAATGTGACTTTTTACTGTGGAAAATATCAAAGTCTGACTTTTTAGTGTGCAATGATGGTTAAGCCCTGACTTTTCAACATGGACAAATGTCAAAGTCTGAGTTTTGGGCATGCAATGATGGCTAAAGGCCTTGACTTATCACTGTGGAAGAAATGTCAGTCTAACTTTTTAGCATGCAATGATACCGGTAGCTAAGCTACCTTTCACCATGGGAAAATGTCAAAGTCTGACTTTTTCACATGTTATGAAGGCTAAGACCTGACTTTTCACAAACATTTTGCAGATTTACGGTAAATCCAGTGGAACAGGCCAATGTAAAAGTCTGACTTCATACCAAGAAAAAAGTATTTTTCGTTACATTCAATACCGTATTCATTATAACTAGCGTAGAGAATGTAATTTTCTTCCATATGGCTGCCGTATTCGGAACGAAGCATACAAAGTCAACTCCAATTCTATAGAATGTTAATCGAGCATTACAATCATGGATTTCTTGTGGATACAAACAAAACTAATTTTGAATTATTAAATTTGATAACAATTAAATGAGAAGAATTTCTTTCATCATTGTCTACTTCATCTGCTTGTCTTTTCAAAATGTCACAACTCTTATCAGTTACAAGTGTCCCATGCTGCAGGGCGATTCGCTTGATGGAGTAAAAATAGAAATGGAATAAGGGATTCCTGCCAGGTCAAGGTCCTCCGATTTACAGGATGCCCCGCAACTACGGTTCATCTGTATAACATTTTTTGAACATTCATGAAATGAAGACACACGAACAAGGATTTTTTTACTATCACATAATTTATTCGCCATACAGGCTTTGATTTAGTACATGCAAGTAGTAGAGATTAGGACGGTTGATATGCAGAGAGCTACCGATAGGATGAGAAGGCACACTCACAGAGAATACAGGGACGTCTGCATATGAAAGAGGCTGTGAAAACTGTGATTTACACCCTTATACTCAAACAGAGTAACAGTTAAGTGATCTGTAAACTAGATTTTGCACCGGAATAGTCTCGGCAGGATAGTCTCCAAAATTGGAAGGATGGAGATATTGAGATACATACGAACTGTTTCTGCTTTTAATAATAGCCAAGTATTTCAGTTTCTAAAAAAGGTACATTTTTATCGAAATGTTTTGGAAATAGAAACCGCAATGGCCACTGAAGTGATAGTATTTTTATAACAATAAAACATATCGTGCACTGCTGTGCTGTCAATCATTTCCCTAGATTCTTAGTTTACTTTCTCAGGGCACAAAACACAATCAAATGGTACAACTAAACAACACACTTGAAAACCCACTTCACATATTTTTTTGCACAGGAGTCAGATCAAGTCTACTCATTTCATAAAATGCATTGAAGCTCGATGGGAAAAAATCTTCAAAAATAAATGGAACAGAAAAATATTTCAAGAATATGGAAAGAGTTCAGCTTTTTTTGTTTTTGTCTTTTGTCACTCTCGCAACACTAAAACAACACAAAATGGAGTCGAAAAACAATTTAGTCCATAGTAATCATATACCGAAGAAATTCTATCTCCTAGAACATAAGTGCCTAGAAAAAGGCTGAGATAACTGAATAGCGTATGTCATGTTCACATCTGTATGTGCTCTTAATAGAGACAATTTGGTCATATCAAAAGCCAAATTAGAAGAATTAGGAAGACCTGAGAAATGGCTCAGCCTTCCGACCGAAATACCCAAACAATAATCTAGTACGCACATGAGACTTTTATATTCTGAAAAACTACTATTGAAGAGAACCAAACATGTACAGTACAACTAGAGAATATGTTGCAGTGTGCCCTGGATGTATATTTTATCATTGTTAAATTTCGGAAGGATTCGTACAAATTCGTTCATTTCACACGGTGCAAACTGCGGCTAAGGCGACATAGTAAATGGAGGGTTGAGTTCAGTGTGAACAAGTCATAAAGTACTACAAGAATACACTGTTTACCGCGGGTGACAGTAGAAGATGAGTACCACACTGTTGAAAGGCTTGCGACTTAGCAGTCGTGATTTAACCCAGAGTGCCTACCATGGCAAATATCTTTATGCCACCCCTAGTGTACACATCCAGAATTGAGGCTGCTAACTACTCGGTTTCAATTTAAAAGACATCACAATTCCTTGTGCCTAATACACCTCTTTACAAAGGCTCAGAAAAGCTTTCAAACTGTCTTTACAAACCTTGTAAGTTAATTAAATATGCTCCTGACTAAAACCTACTAAATCAGAAGGTCCCCTGGGACAGTCTGATAGTGGTAAAGATAATAATAAATATGATAATATTGATAGTAAAAGTTGTACCCTTGCAATGATTCATCAAACCATTTAATGTGTTGTTTACATCACCAAGGTTTACGGGTGTGCTAAGGCCGGTGTGTGACTGGTAGAGAGACTGGAGTGAGAGGTGCCTAAGACCATCTTACATCTGGGATGACCTGATACAAAATAGGCATTGACCTATAACGGTAAGGAGACCAGCCTGGGAACAGACAGATCTGAGACCGGACACAGACCATCTTAACAAGGGCCTGACAGCAGTCTGACAACAGACAGAAACCAAGTGAAGACCATGTAGAGACCAGCTTGAAACATACCAAAGAGAGTCTCTCGACAGGCCAGAGAGTAGTCTGATACCAAATAGATACCAGGTTTTAACTGTGCCGAGCCCATCTTCCACAGACCATCTCGACTTGAGGCAGAGACTTGTCTGCCATCAGGTAGACACTAGTTATGACTGTCTGGAGACAGACAGAAGTCAGATACCAAGTTATAAAGGCCAATCTGAGACCTGCCACAGACCATCTCGCGATGAGGCCAAGATCTGTCTGCCACCAGGTTGAACATCTCAAGACAGACCTGAGAGCAGTATGATTCTAGGTTGACACCGTGTTATAACTGTACAGAAACCGGCCTCAGACCATCTTGAGATAGTCCAAAACTTGTCTTGCGACAGAGAGTATACTGATACCAGGCACACACCAGTTCATGGCATGAGACCATCTTGGGTCCTGGCGGGCGGGGGTTAGGAGAGGCGGTCAGTGCGGGAACGAGACACAAGCAGAACACAACACGACCACACGCACATATAGCTGATCACAGGTGCAGAAGGCAGGCCACACACGCGGCACACTAGACGGTACTACTCCATCACGCTGACCCGCGCCCTCACTGCGCAAA
Source organism: Alentia gelatinosa (assembly GCA_950022655.1). Lineage (NCBI taxonomy): Eukaryota > Metazoa > Annelida > Polychaeta > Phyllodocida > Polynoidae > Alentia > Alentia gelatinosa. Next base: position 46,958,262 of record OX465585.1, on the reverse strand, counting down.
ATTAAAAGAAACCTGGGCGAGATCATTGGTGACAGACCCTAACTCAATGGGTATAGCGCAGTCTTGACCGACCGCTCCTACGGTGGAAGAACGAACAACACCCATTCATGTCCATGTAGTGTTTGTCTGCTTTCCGACGAAACACTCACATATTTTTAACTCATGTCAAAAAATATAACAGTGGTAATATCATCCTTTCTCCCTCCTTTGAAGAAATGTTGCTGCTGCGTTTTTCTTTTTATCTTCATGAGCACAATCGGTGTGTTTACATTTTTAACGTGAACAAGCATTTATAAAGTTCTAGGCAACACGACCGTGACTTGCATTAGGAAAATGATCTATTATATAACCTACAATTTGGAGAATAAAAAGTAAAGTGCAAAGAATATAAAGATTTCTCAATACATAATGTCCAATCTACATAACAGAGAAATAAAATTCACAATTCATTCGGATCGTTGAAACAATACACTGTAATCCAGATCGAGTAAAACATGGTGGAATACATAAGGCTTCAGGAAATCTTCCTAAAACTCCATCAATTGTTCATTCTGAGAACGGATATCTTAGTTATTTCACCAGAAAAAGATAATATACAACGTTTGCTTACATTTCATAGGGTTTACCCCATCTACGAAGTTATATTAAATTGCACTTTGATATCAGTCTTTTGACGTTCCTACATGAAAAAGTTAGACTTTTCTTAAAATTCACATAGAAGATAAAACCAAGCTGTGGAATCATATCAGGGTAATGGAAACTGTGTGAGACACAGAATACAAAACTATATTCATTGTGTGGAGGTCAACAGACTGCCCACGTATCTTCTCAACAGATATAACGCATAGGTATCTGCCTCTAACAGCTCCGTGAATATATCTACAAAAAGTTCCCAGTGAATGTTGCATAATACACAACTTACAAGGCACCTAGATCTACTTGTAGCAGGTGCAACACTTTGTGCAAAGACAATAAATAACACTCTTTATACACAAATAGGACACACACGTAAAGCACTAGTGAGATACTATAGATCTTTTGTTTCTGACACACTCGTTCTACCTAGCAATAATCGGATGCACGACATAATCATTAAATACACAACTGCATGGAATAATAATAAAAACACGCATGGTATGGATAAATATCAATTAAAATTGCACTTTTTTCTTGCTTGTAAAAACACAGGCTAAAACGTGTGTTTTTAATAGGCTCAAAGACTACCCATGATGCATCATAGTCAGTCGACATGATCAGATGTGAATAAGTGGCATGCTGGCCTTACTTTCTGGCTTGAGATGCACACCGATTCAGGTCACTTAAACCATGTCTGGACAACACTGTAACCTTTATACACCATTGTGAAGTACATTTCAGTCATGTTTTTGATTTCGTTTGTCATAATAAATATATATATATATATAACGGATATTTATTTACAGGCATGTTGCATTTCCACCAAAAAAATATTCTACTTTTCTTAGGTCACTTTTAAGACCGGGTATTAAAAAAGAAAACCTCCCGGTCTTGTTTATTCCTAAACCTACAAATTCTGTCCCTCCTACGTAATTGTAACCGGAATTCGACAAATTCGTAACAAAATGTGTTGCGGTTCATAAATAATTACATTCTACTCCTTATTATTCGTCATAAAATGGCTGGAATAGTTCAGTTGAAACCATATCTAGACAGCATTTGAATACCAACAAATGTAAAGTCTTTGGGTTCGTCAGTGGCGACTGAATCATCTCTATAATATTTAATGTAAGTTTAGTTTTGACTTATATCTTCACCTGACTTCCATGAGAGGAATCAGTGACCTGTCAATAAATATTGAAATAAATATAAAATAATAATATATATGGCAGTAGTAAAATGACATAATTGTATAAAATAAATAAAATCAACTTGACTACACAAGCAAAAAAAACCAGGGACAGTCGACGGGATATATCACTGTAAAAATCGCATATAACATATTTTGATTAGCAAATGATTCTTGACGTTTGATGTACAAGATACAGTTTGCTTCGCCTGGGACTTTTTCAGTAGACATTAACAATGTCTTTGCTACATGCATAATTCTGTTTTCGTTTCTAAATATACATGTTTAAATTGGAAGTTAATGAGAAAAAACACATGCAGAAAATAATTCCCATCTGCATTTCCACGTGGAAAAGATATTTTCATATCTTAGAGAAATAAATACGACATGAACGGTTATATGACAAAATTTTGCAAAAATTTCAAGCAGCATACACCTTTTATCTGACTTAGCTTTCGTAAACTGCAGATGGTGTACAGTCCAATTATTAAATATGGAGTTATATTACATGGCAATGTGCTCTTTCTACTTATCTATTTGTGACAAATTACATGGACCAGGTCAGCAAATGCAAATCAACAGGGTAATACAATAAATAAAACAGTGGAGATTCTATCGAAGGCTATACCCTTGAAATGAATAATATCGCCAATACGCCTTCTACCCGAGCCGTCATGTAAATGATCATACTCAACACTGAAAATTACAAATAAAATGATTAATAGCTGCTTCTTCTTTGTGTGTTTTTTTTTTGTTTTTTTCATATCTTTTTCTGATCGTCAATGCATTGAGATTTAAGTGGGCGAACTTCTAGAACCACTAGTAGAAGGTGCTATGTGCAAATTACCCAGTCGGCATATGGTGCATTTGTGTGTGTGTATATATGTGTGTTTAAATATATCTGTATTTCTAAAAGTGCAGGTCGCTACCAACGACCAAGGGAGTATACAATAATATACTTGTGATCATGGGATTAATCGGATGACTCTGGTTTGTAGGGGTCAAACAGGAATGGCCGGTAGATGGTGCTGGTGACACTTTAGTCAGCAGCCGTGGCTGTCACATCTACATTAGTGTCACTGACTGACGCTCCCTCTTCCTCCTCCTCAGCTTTGTGGATACGTAAGTGACTCTCAAGGGCATCTTTACGGATGAAGGTCTTGCTGCACTGCGGACAGTCGAAGCGTTTCACGTTGTTATGGAGCTGCACGTGACGTCGTAGCGACTTGCGGTGGTTGAAGCTGGCTGCACAGAAGGGGCAGGCGAAGGGGCGCATGCCTACGTGTGTGTAGAGATGTTCCTCCAGGGCGTGCTTGCTCATGTACGACTTGCCGCACTGCGTGCACTCAAACAAGGGCGATTTGCTGGAGGACGGCATGCTTTTGTAGCGCCCCGTGTGGTACACCTCCTCGTGCACCTTGATGGCCTCCTTGGTGTTGAAGATCTTCTGGCAGTAGCTGCAGGTGTATTCGCCCTTCACAGGAGAGTCGCCTTGAATGATACCGCGGCGCCTCTGTGGGGAGACTTTCGCCTTCTTGACGCTTTTCTGAGACTGTGCAGCTTGTGCGGCGGCCTTTTTAGTGACCAGTAAAATTGTTCTTTGCGCTGTTGACTTTCGAGCTGAGATTCGTGGTGTGGTTGACTTTTTCGCAGTTGACGCGCCCATTCCACCTCCTCCGATCTTACCGTTTGAGCTTTTCTTTAGAGTCCATTTGCTGCTGTCTCCCTTGTCGGGACTGGAATGGTAGATGTTCTCACTGTTGTATCCATAGATAGAGTCATTGCCGCTGTAGTCATCGGCCGTGTTAGACATATTGAGTACATACACGGGTTCGGCCACGGAGGGAAGAATGACAGTCCCCCCATGCCCGTCACTCTGCACTGTATAAATACCAGTCCCAGGCATTGAAGTTTTCCCACCTTTCTCCGAATCCGAGAATGCTTTCTCCTCGTCCTCCGCCTCACTGTGCGGCTCTGTCTTGGGCTGCGGCAACTCGCTGATGTTCTCCTCTTTGAAGTTGCCCCAGGTGGCGACGATCTGGATTGAGCTGTCGCCGTTGGCAAACGCTGGCGAGTCTTGAGCAATGTTGGGCGGCGCACTAACGTTCAAATCATAATCAGCATCCAGGTCGCTGTTCGATTCGTCGTCAGACGCGCCCACGTTCTGCACTTGTTTCCGCGGAATGCCCTGTTTTCGTTTCATGGCACCCGAGCGGCCGCTGCTCGGGGTGGGGCTACTTGTGTGGTGTGGTGGTTGTCGCGGGGTGGTGGTGGTGGTAGTGGTAGGCGCTGCCTTCACGGCTGAAGACGACTGGGGTAAGGCAACCTCTCGTTTGAGTAAGGCTTCATCGGCGGCTGTGGGTTGACCTGGGAACACAGAAGGAGAACCGCTGCGGGCTTTGGGCGATGGATGGTTACGTCGCGTGGAAGGTGACGCGACAGATGCGGTGGCCGCCAGCACGGGCGCCTCAGGCTCGGGTGACCTATCCCGACGGGCTTTCTTTGTTGTGGGCTCCAGTGCCTGCCTGCAGAATTTGTTGAGGGCGTCGTGGTGGTCGAGGAATGAGTAGGCCTTTCGTATGGCGTCCCACTCACCTTGTACCATGCATACATTTTCGGCGGTCCTCGTACAGGCAACTCCACATTCATTTTGCATTCTCTCGAGAACTGTTCCCAGGGCACAGGGCCCTCTGGTTTTGTCCGCCGCGTAGGTCGGAAGGCGTGACATCAGAGTCGGCGATAAAATCGCCACCACCCCGCTAAATATGGTCATTTTGATTACGATTAAATGTCAGTATCAACAATCATGGACGGAATGTTTCAACAAAGGCACATAAGTCACCGAATTCCTACCGCACTACATGGAAATTGCACATTTGCCACAATGAAATTCACGATCGCTTCCCTTGCGAAGCCATTTACCGGAAGTTGTGCTCTTTATGATTAGGTTCAAAAGTGGGCCGGATGAAACCGCGCGACTGCAACCCGCTGCAACGGTCAAAAGCAGCGCGCCGCGTAGAGTCCTGAACAGAGAAGAGTTATCCGGTCACATAGGCAGCCTACAAGGCTACATTTCATTAAACGGCGCTTTACATATACAGATAGATATATTGGTATTTTGATGTACGGTACTTAGCCTTAACTAATAACGTTATTTAAACCCTACGTAAAATATTTATAAAGCGATATGGCATGAACAGTTTTACTTTGAAAGTTTGAGTACTACTACCGGTATGCGTAATACACAGATAAGGTACGGTACATTTAAAACTTTATATTCTGCACGAATTGAATGTTCAGCCATATCTTTTTCAGCATCTTTTACAGACACTTTATATTTTTACTTTTGCCATTTAATGATAGACAACAAAGTTGAAATATACGTTTAATTTAGGTAGGCCTACAAGCAACAATAAGTTTATTCTGCATTTAACCGCTGATGAACCTTCACTATAGTATACTCATTTAGATCGGAATCTAATAATGAATGGACTATCGGATCGGTTCACGATTGAGTTAAAGTGAAATGCATGGGTTGTTGGTTTTATTACGGTGCAAAGAACAAATGTATTTCCACGAGTCAATCCTTTACGTGTTCATTTTTTTTCAATACTATTTAGGAGGGATATAACGTAAAATCCTGTTTTAGTTAAAGTGGCACTTTCAATTCCCAGCAAAGTATCTCCTTAAAGGGGGTTCCCCTTAACCAGGGGTTTCATTCTGTCGCTGGTTAGGCTTTGTAGTACCTTTATACATGCAGATGATGCTATGGCATAGAGACAGTTATAACCCCACAGACGCCCATCTGCGTACAGGAGCCGACGCAGGCCGTTGCCTGGTGTCTGATTGTATATACACCAGTCTACAGGGTTTGTACTTATAGTCCAACAAGATATCAGGATTTCCCAGGTTCTAATACATGAACTTTTTCCCAGGCATACCACGATATGAAGTAACACGATCTTGCTAGTAAATGAAAAGTCATTGTTTTCTGAAGGGTGCTTATCCTATCTAGTCACGTTCTTTTAAAAAATTAAATCTGATTCATCACCAAATCAAGTTTAAATATTCTCCATCTTCCTTACTGCCTAAAAATTTCAGTGGTTTGAGATAGATTTCAGTGGTTTGAGAGTGTTTTGGCCAGGCGTAAACATATAGCCAAATAATCAAACCCATGCTATATCATTATCAATTTGCTAAACATTGTCAAATAAAGGATTTCTGAATTAAGTCTCTGAAATCTCAAATAAGGTCAATATGGGTAAATATAAGATCAAATTTCTAAACAGGCTAAAAAGGCAACTTGACATTTCCCAAGTAGACTAAGTCTAAGTTTTCGTCTAGAAGGGAAGGTAGCAACCATGTGATACCAATTCGCTAGTCAAAGTCTAACTAATCTTGTTCAATATGTAGTGAAAATAAAACATTAATCAAGTTAAATGGAGGAATCCACTGGTGATATATAAAGCTAAATAAAAAGTTTGTGCAAAACTACATTTTCCAGGCTCTTCAAAGTTTGTCTATACTTTATGGCATATATAATTATATCCCCTGTATTATTATATGGATATATATTACTGGAGACACAGGACTAAGCAAACATGAATATTTATGAGATCACATGGTATGGGCTACATGTTTTGGCGGGCATTCACATGCTCCGCAGCCGCCATTGTGTTCGGGTCTCCAGGTACGATCACAATTTTTTTTGCTACTGGGATCACAGCTTCAACACAACTCCGGGTTACCCGATGTCGGTGTCAAAGTGTTCCAATTGTCACCAGAAACATATAGCGCCCACAGGACGTAAGTGCTGGATGGTACAGGAGAGAAAAAGTGAAGGAGAAATGTCTGAACAAGACAAACTCGCAGCGGCAACGGGTGGGACCGAATTATCACACAGTACTAAATCAAAAAGTACTAAACCAGAGGAACTCACCGAAGGAAGCAGTGCCTCGTGTACAGAGGAAGAAAAATCCGATGCAGGCGAAAAGTTCTTCAAACGCTTCATAATTAATATATATGAGAATTCCGAGCTTTTCAAGGCCTGGAAAATCCCAACGCATAATTCCATGCTTTTCCAGGCTCCGAACGAACCCCCAAGTCTACCCACCTCACAAATGCACCATAAACAAGCAATCAAGATAAAATAGTGTTATCCCCTTAGATTTGATAAGGTGTCCTTCCAAAGTGTCCCCTTAATCGGTATTAAGAAGCATTCCATACAGAAATAACTATCCCTCTAAGCAGGGTGCCCCCTAAAGAGGGGTTAGAATGTGTTCGTAATGGAGGAATTAATTTCTGTTTCAAGCAAATTGTCCCCTTACGCAGAATGTCCCGGAAGCGCGGTTTCACTGTATATACTACACAAGCTATAGCTTATAACGATAAGATGTCTACAATATGAACTCTCAAGATAGAATCTAGAATCTCAAATTACACTGGTAATGTGTATCGTAAATAATTTTGTCAGATACAAAACATGTCAACAACTCACCGAAAGCATTATCATTGACAAATGCCACTTTATTTTTCCAGTATATCTTAAAAGCGATTTAAAATATTCCTTTCAGAACTTATTCGATTATCACAGCATGTTGCTATGTGTTTGCAAAACAAGGATACAACATGCAGGATACAAATGATGAACATCAGCAGTCGCTGTTAATAAAAAAAAGGTCCATTGGCCTACCAATCTTGGAGGTATGACGATGGAAAGGGATAAAATCGGCAATTACTTTAATGACGACACAGAGTTAATTAAAACCACAGGATCCACAATGAGTGTACCGTCTTCGGCTTCAGTAACTTCAGATTAAAAACCAAAGAAGTGGCTCTGTTTAGACACATATGCCACATCTGGGAGCAAAAGTTTAGACATGGCGAGTGTTGGGTGTCATTTTTGTAATATTATCAATTATATTGCACACTATTTTGTAAACAATCGAATTGCCTTACAATATTTCACACCAGTATTAGATTAAAAATTCACTTTTTTCCAATATATACAAGAAAGGACTTCATGTAATTGAGCAAATCATTAAGTCAGATGAATCAGTGATGATTAAGATATTTACTTTTTGGCAGAGGTCTTCAGAAGTGGATCATTGCTAACTAACAACAATCATCCAAGGCGACTCTCCTGTGAAGGGCGCACAACATAAAAGATGTATTCCCAAATAAAGATAGTTATAAACCTAGATATTGTTAAATGATCAATACGTGTGAGAATAAATAAACAATTCTCATCTATCACTATGCACAGTGAGAGTACATGTATATATACACAATTCAATGAATTGGATTTATGCAATTTTCACAACATAATCGATCACTTTTGTCATAACGTACTGGAAATGTACATGGAAACTTTGCATATTATTTTACAAATTACTTTTCCCATGTCGTTGTACGAAGTGCTAGAAACATATTTCGATTTTCTTACCTTTCTTGGTTCTATAGCACATTACCATCTACCCTTCCCTACCCACACACTTTATATGTCCCCATTAAGATACAAGTACTTTCTGGGACAGCTACATATCGCAGTATCGACCCCTTCTTAATAGCCCCCTCTCCTTCACGAGGAATCGTCAAAAAAAGATTTTCTATTTTCACACAAGAGAATACAATCGTTAACCTGGTCGGAATAGATGCGTGCAGTTTACTCACGATTAATATTGGTAAATATATGCAAAACACGGCTACCTACAACAAGTAGTAGCTCATATCCTGGTACTCTTAACCATTTCCTTATGCATGGAGGCACTTTGTGGGTAGTACATAATTTTAAAAAGCATTGTTAGAATGTTATGCATTTCAGTTGATACTAAATGGATCTTTATAATTTGTTCAGAGATCTGCTTGGAGTAACACCGCCCTCCTCTCCATAGAGAAATACTTTACCAGATATAAATTTAAAAACTGAGATACAATGAGAGTGAAAAACTCAATCCTGCTATTCTTTTTTTTGTATATCTATACTCAAATGTACTTTTTCTCTGTTCTTACATTGAGAGCAGTATACTTTCAAAATGCGCAACTTCACGCTGGTCTAAAGCAAACAAAGTACACCCGATTTAAAATGGTTATGTATCCCACCTACCAGCTCAAACTATATGACTAATCCTACTCACAAGGGGTTTTAATTAATCTATTTCATTGACACTTGGAGCACATTGGGAAGTCCCCAGTATGATGGTAATTAATGATAATTCTTTATCGGTCACCACGAAAACGTTGAAGGACGACTCTAAATATGGAGGATTTTTTGTTTGTTTGTTTAACGTCCAATATATTCTATTAGACTTACTTTGGGTCTGACTGAATCTATGAGATACGTTTAGGTAGAAATCTCACCCCTACACATTTACCGAGGTGAGAGTTCTTTTACTTCCCACACCACACACATAACATCGACCTCCAATACAGATATGGTCAGGTGTCTTGTGTGTGACTGCTTCCAGGCCCGGAAAGGAAAGGGTTTGCATTGAAGGGCATGTCATCTAGTCGTAAATGTTCTGTCAAATAGTTTTGTTAGCAGAAACAGATAGAGGCACATCAGGACTACCTTTTTCTATTCTGGGAAAGGAGCAGAGTGTGAGTGTCTAAAGGGCGTATTCCACCAACAAGACAAAAACGTTGTACAGCGCCCGTATGGCGGTTGCTGGGGTTGCTGGCATATCGGCTCAATTTTAAATCATCTGTCGGGTTGGTGGAAGCACACACCAGACGTTTCAGCAGGCGTCGGCTCTCCTGCCAGACGTTTCAAGACATCTGTTGGAGGATATTGGGGGTCGTTGGAGTGTCGCTTCACGGTTGCTGAGTGTCTGGCAGAAGAGCCAGTTGAGATGCGCTTCTACTAACCTGATTTTTTCAGGCGATATCCCAACCGATACTTCAATAACTCTCCAAGAGACGGAATTTGCCCATCTGGCGAAAACTTGATTGATTAGGTTTTTATCGGCTGGAATTGGGCATTACGACACACGCCCGTGGACTCTGCCTGGAGTTGCGGCGAGGGAACGCCGCCAACATAGTGCGAGCGATACCGGTGATACCCGAAGCCGCGAACGGACATTGAAAATACCAACACTTTCGGCGGAACTCTAGCACCAGAGCGATCCATACACATTCATAACATCAATCCTTATCTTTATTTACCTTCATTGTTCAATTGAACGCGTAATTCTGCGGTTATTTGACGTTTCCTAACCGTTCCCGTACAAATCCTGACACAGCGACACACTGTTCCGCTCGATTCACGCTTTCGCAGGTTCGGAGCGTCGTAGTGTATCGCAGCACGCCGTGCCGCCTATCAGAGAACTCGATTACTACATAAAATGCGGCCAACGTCCACCAGTCGGCGCCACGGCAGGGGTGTCGGCTAGGATCTGCTGGAACTTTGAACCCACCAGATGCTCGTATGGCATCCAAACGAACGTCTGTTGGGGGTGTCAGTGGAGCAGCGACGCATTTTGAGGCCATTTTTCCAGACGTTTCAACCGACGTCGGCTGAAAGGTCAGCTGGAATGTCTGTTGACGTTGAAAAAGTGGTTGTTTGGTGGAATACAGGCTTAAGAGGCATGCACAACTGACCATGACCAATCACTAGAGAAGCGAAATACCTCATTGACCCACTCGTGCTTTATATATTTGGATCCTAAACAGGCAGTTGAAGAAATGCCAAGTTGACTAGGTGCAAGTGGGTTACAGAAAATGAGTCATAGACTGAATATAATAGCGGTGGGAGGAGGTCATACGATTTGCTAAGCCACGTCTACCTACATAGACTGAATATAACCCCAACCTTTTAATTTTTTGTTGTATTATTCCATGCTCATTCATCAATGATGAACATACCATTTGCTCCTTGTTTGTGCTATAAGCGTGCAGATTATGCTTCACTCCGATTTGTCATCACACATCGACCCTAAACTATGATTCAACTGCATTTACATATTTTCAAGTGACCATTTCCTCAAAGATGCCAATTCGCTCTCGTTTCCACCATGATTACAAAATGGGGAAACATTCAACTTGCGTACACATTTATTATTCGGAACTATGTTTAGTCTCCGATCTGTAGAAATCAACAGCGTCTGTTACGGGGCTTAGCTTTTCAAGCCAACTGCCTCGTTGTATGATGGTGGCGGTGCCCCCGACGGTGGCGCCTCTGGTGGCGGTGGGGCGGTGGGCTGCGTTATAATGACGTCAGAGGTGTCCAGTGGGCGGGGAGGCGGGGCACCTGCGACGGCCACAGGATAGGCCGCCTGTCCATTGGCCAAGTTATTCCTGCGCCTGTCACGTCCTCTCTGGTAATTTCCGGTATCTGAGTCCACGAGGCAAAAGCAGCACACCCATGTTGCGCAGTCACAGTCGCAATCACAGTCACAGTCATCACAATCGCCGCAATCGCCACAATCGAAATCGCAGTCTTCACACATCTTGATAATGTATCCTGAAATAAGAAAGCACTTTTGTACATTTTAGGTCAGTGTACTGTCCATGGGTCAGCCCGTCCAAACACTGCCAGGAGTGAATTCCTCTGGGCTAGTTTCTTTGGATGAAACACATAGGCACAGAACAACAATACCCAATGAAACACTGTATCACTAAGGAATCACACTTCATACAAAATGGGCATCCCACCCTCCCTGGTAGTCGAAGCCTTCAAAGGCACTTTACATCCAAGTCCAAACACGACAGATCTCTCATCATCTATAGACGTAGAAAAATGATCCGAGAAATTAGTTCTGGTTACCACCTTCCATCCTTATTTTAATATCATAAGAAAGGTGGTAAAAAGACACAGGCATCTCAGTCAACAGAACTCAGAAACTAAGGAATTTAGGCTCCGCTGTAGGCCTAAGAAGACCACTCAACCTCAAGGACAAAATTGTCAGGGCTAAGGTATCACACCACTTGGAGAGCCAGCCACACGTGGTTAGGCAAGTGCCCCAATAAAAAACACCGTCTAAAAATGAACCAAACAGGTCGATTATTTGACCAATTGGGAATACACTGTGAAATTTAACAAAACATTTAATTAAGACTTAGGTCAGACAAAGGCCAAACAATGGCGATGGATCCCACACAGTCGCAAAAATACTTTATGGTATGCCCCCCCCCCCCCCCCCCAAAAAAAGAAGGAATTACGATCTATGCACCCACAAACCCTTTGGTTGAATTTGAATGACACACAGATCTACCAATGAATAACCATAGGGAAGCTGACCCACACCACCAAACATGGGCGACACCCACTAGCCTTTTTCAAACGATTTAAATTTACCAGGCCCTTTTTCCTTTTTCAAAATTACTTTACTCCGTATTCCACGCTGGTAAAGGGCCACATTAAATTTGTGCTACAAAACCCCATACTGGTTCTATAATGATGTTCAAATAAACTGTGTGCGTAGACATGATTATTGCTGTAATCACAGCATACACTTTAACATGTCCTCTATGAAACATTTACCCCATTCACATACAATTCATTTACATTATTGATTCTTTTACAATGATTATAAGGATATCTCCTGGCAATACAGGTCAGTATCACCATAGGAAAATCTAAACTTAGACGAAAACAAAATCGGCTTTCTGGGAACTTATGTAGTATTAAAGTATAGACCTTTATACGAGCGAGCGAATGTCGACGGGACAGAAATGAAAATATTCAGTGATCGGACTCAAGTCCGCATAAAGTTTCCCATGACGAGATTTTAAGTTGAGTATTCAAACAGATTGTTTCAATTAAGATGGACTCAAGTCCGCATAAAGTTTCCCATGACGAGATTTTAAGTTGAGTATTCAAACAGATTGTTTCAATTAAGATGGCTAATGAATGGTATTACTTCACTGCTAGAGATTCCACTGATGACAGTCCAGTTTAGCGTTGTTAACTCAATTAAGAAGGCTAAACACATACCAGGAACTGCTCAATATATATGTGAGCGGAACCATAGTAATATTCAGGGATGTCAGTTGGGGTCAGAAAAAAACAAGGAAATATTTCCCATGACTATTCGGAGTATTAAACTGACATAAATACACCAAAATCTCCTGATAAATATCAGATACAATAATGTTATTATTACTAAACATATGCTTCTAAGAAGGTAGAGTTGGGAATTAAGGCTTGTTACTGATATGAGTATTGTAAAGTATTAAAGCAGTTGTATCTTTCTACTCTGTGTTTGTTATATGTTCATTTTACACAAGAAACGGGATTTTACATTTCACAGATGAAAACACGGATTTCCGCGGAAACAAGGAAAACTGACATCCCTGAATATTTGTATAACCTCGATATCTCAGCTCTCGTTTTATTTACAACATAACTACAGAGATGCCAGTGAGGTCTAGGGATACTCAGTCAATATCATATCAATGGTAAGATACTCGATCAAAATTACGTCAATGGTAATACTGCTGAAATCCTGGTTATTTGTGATAAACACTAACTGAACAAATACAGACATATAAAATATATATATGTATCTGGAAATAAAACTTGACAGAATTAGTTAGAGGAACATACCTTGAAACACTGGAGGTGGTGTACGTTAGGGTAAACTGTAGACTACAGGCAGTCAGGATTTCTTATCACGAGTATCAGTCTGGGTAGCTCTCAAGTACTCAACTCTAACAGGACTCCGGAAGGTTGTCACCCATCCCGCGCGATTGCCAGGAAAACTGAAACTGAGTTAGATCCTTGTTACAGTTCAATCATCTCCTCCATGAGTTATCCTCACAGTCATTCTATATTATATAATCGTATATCGTTGATAAATGAAATTCAACTGTGCTACGTATGTACTAACGATTACCTCGACCAAGGAAATTATATTGCATTGTTAAAGGCGATTTATATCTATATATTCTGGTCAATATCTGGATCATCAACTTGGAAGGAAAAAGTTTGTTTTGGCAGTTTGTATTTAAGAGTGAACGCATATAGTTAGACACCGATGTCCACAGTTTCCAATCCACCCAATGTTTAGATATTTTTTTCATCCCTTCGAACAAAGACTAGACAGGCTGTTATATGGTAGAATTCGAGCGGAATAGAGAAACAAACTGTAATACCATGATATTGTTTGTTTGTTTGTTTGGGTAGTTTAACGTCCAATTTGTTCAATTAGACTTACTTAGGTTTACTTAACTCAAATTTGCATATCCTTTTGGGAGAACAAGTTATGCTGCCTGGTTAATCCAGGCATCTTACTTTTCTCAATCATATCTTATCAAAAATCTTACATTCCCTGAGGAAGTCAAGAATTTCTTTCTTGCCAGTGTTATGGAAAACACTGCGCATTGTTGGAGCATTCTTAAGGAATTTCTTCCTGTTCTCTTTGGTGGATATGTTTTTATCAATTCCGCATAAAACAGAACCTGTAGCCTAAATTCTCTCTCTACCCTTGCCTCTACCTAGTCGTATTAATATTAAAGACACATATACAGAATTAAGCACATATCAATTATTACAATCCTATTAGTCCTATAAGGCTATATCAACAAATCATTACATACTCTACCTTTTCTATTCGGTCTGGGTTCTGTAGAACAAACCAAAGCTCTGATCAACAAATTGATATATTCACACTCATACTAAATCGAACCGTGAGCCATGTATTATCATATCATGTAGACCCACAAGATCTTGTGTAGATACAGGACACAGAGTTCCGGGTTAATGCGGAAACAGGGAAAATCTCCCAGATATTACCAATGGTGAATCACCAACTCAGTCACTCCCTAAAAGAGTATCTCGGTGATTTCCCGAGTGAACAGGTGCACTTCGTATAACCATCGAGTTTTTAAATTGGAAATCCGATGCTAGAAAGGAAATTTCATATTTGTCCACATATAAACATTATATTAGGTTTCTCAAGTTAGAAATCAAGTTAAAAATATGAGGCAGGAACACTTCTAAACACAACCGATGGGGAATTTAGAAAAATCAGAAATGGTCTGTAGTCAACCTGGAAGAAGGTGGCGCTACGATCCGCCTTTGAGGCCATCTTGGCAAGGCATCTACACAGTGCTAAGCCTATGACGAATTCAAACGCTAATTTCTGATAGTCTTTAATATGTGGGGATATTTTCAGTAACTCTGAAGCCTTTCCCTTGACAAAATCAGTGGACCCTTGTAGTTTCTGATCAAATGATTATGTGATGGCCTCAGTTTACACCTTAAACCTCAGATTGCACACTAGAATGTCGGGAATTAGAAGGAAACCCACGAGATGAACATAGCTAAGCTTCGTGAATTACTCTGCAGTCAAACGAGGTGGAGTGCTGACCAAGTTATTTTCATCAAGTGGGTTTCTGATTTCATCCTACCCCTAATTATAATCCCTCATTGATTTAACAATCTGGTCAGGTCTGTTCCTCACTACGCTCAGCTAACGCTTCACATATTATCCTACCCCTAATATAAAATCCCATAGGCTTAACATTGGGTTTCCGTATGCCACGCTGACTGGCATACAGTCTCACAGAGTTTTATATGCCACTAGTGGCATACAGCATTGTTATCACATAATATTCCAAAATAGGGGAGATAGGGTAGGATAAAATCAAAACCTGATTCGTTTTAATCTTGGCCACCGCATTCCACTCCTGAAGTTTTGGCTCCGGACTTCACTCAGCTTCGCCTCATGAAGTCACTTTGCCAAACTCCAGTCGTGGAATACGGTGGCCAAGATTAAACCTCATCCAGTTTTACGATAGTAATACACGACCTTCCTGTCGTAGCTTAAAGTCTGACAAGTCTAACTTGAGTTCAGTTTCTACTAAGTATCTCACCCCATATAACATTATTTATTGATAAAATGAATCACCCAATTAGCCATTGAGTATTGGGTACACAAACTTCATATATATGATCCATTGGGGAGGGGTGTGTGATCAAGCCAAGGGGAAGTAACTATACCAAACTATGTGCAACTCTGTTCACTCGGGTTCTGAGGAGTGACACTGAAGTGGAATGAGATCGCGGCCATGTCAAACTTCTATACAAACATATACTAGATTTTCAACTACTACCTTAGGGTGCTACTACCTATTAGGGTAACCTCTGAACCGTCAAACTATAACCAGTACAACCAGCCCTGTCCCAGCCATCGCTGTGCGACTGTGACAGGTGAAGGTAAACACGAACAATGTTAATTTACATCAACAATAACCTTCCCATTTAGATACACCGGTTAAAAATTACAAAGGAGAAAACTAGGCAGAAGAACGTAGCCGTAATCTATACTGCTAAACACCTCACTTGAAGATGACTTGTGAAAGACACTTACCCGATGTCACCATCGCTTTTTGTTTACAGTGCCACTGTGCCGCCGCAAATAGGTTACTCTCTAACAGAGACTGTGTGCAGATAAGTATCGAGAGTCATTAAGGATCTGTTAGGAGAGTGCAGCATTGCCTATCCAGTGGTACGGCCGACTCTCACCAGACGGCGTGTTCATGACTGTAGTACGTCCCGGTGTCGCCAGGGCCAAGGGCAATCTCACACTGCGGTTCTAGACAAACTGTTAGACTTTCAATCTGAAGGCGCTGTCTGTGAACGGTGCGCCTCCATGCTGTCTGGAAGAGACTAAGCATTGTCTACACTGGTCTAGACTGGCTCCAGTCCCTGCATCCTATGGCTACCCTCCTCGCTGGGATACTTTGATTGATGGGCCTGTCAGAAAAGGATGCATACTATAATGAACTTTATTCTGATTGTGTTGAATCATTTAATGGTTTGGTTGGTTGATTTTACATCCAGTCAGTTTAGAATATCTCTTCCCAGAGTTTATAATGGCTTAAGAACTTTTCTTCTTTTCCCTATTCCTTAGATAGGGTGGTGTGCCTGGATGTCCAGGCTTCGGGTTGCTTATATCGGTTCAAATATTTTGGATTCTCTTAGGAATTCAAAAAGCATTTAATGAATGTTCATAATCAAAGATTTGAGCAAGTCTAACGCCGGTCCAACAGCTCCGCCTCAGACTAAAGCGGGAATTCCATCAAACAACCGCTTTTTCGGATCAAAAAGATGTTCCCACCGACCTTCCAGCTGACATCAGTTGGAGGACCTTGTGAAATCGTCTATAGGCGGAATTCCACCAGCCAGACGAAAACGTCGTTCAGCGTTCGTACAACGTTTGCTGGAAAATCCCACGAAATCCCGTGCGATGATTCTTTTTGTCTGGTTGGTGGAGCAGGTCCCAACCCCGCGCGATGGTCATCTGGGCGACGTCTGCCAGGGTTGTTGGGTTCGCATGGGCGTCGCGTGGGGGTTTCTAGCCGATGCACCGTGCGTCGCCTCAGGGTTGCTGGAGGGTCGTGTAGGTTTGCTGGCAAGTCGTTTGTAGCTTCTGCTGGGATCGCCCAAAAAGTGCTTCCACCAGCCAGAATTTTCAGGCGACGTTCCAGCCGAACCTCCTACAACCCTGTAGTATAGCATCGGCTGGATAACTCAATGGTTAGTTCTTGCCCGGTGAAATCCCAGGCGACAGATGCCCCCACCCATGTTCTCAGGGCACATCTATCTATTTTTGCATGGGGTCTTGTATGGTATGTGGAAATGAGCAATTAAAGCCCCTTCTCCCTCAGTTATTCGCGTTATTTTTTCTGATTGTCATTTTTGTTTGTGTTTGTTTGTATCTATAGTCGTAGGTCTCACACACTAGGTGGCACCACAATCGGCCACCGGTGTACTGGTTTGTTTCTCACGGGTGGCGTTGCGGTCCCTTATCACTGATATGGGTGATACCCCTGGTGGGCTTATCTGACATTGCGCGTCCAAGTGATTCGCGCCTGCCTTTTTTTTCGCACACACACCTTGCTCGTCTTCAACTGACTCACATCGCTTCCAAAAACTTCCTGATCCTACAACCTCAAATCAACCATGGCCGGTAAACGCAATACCCGCAGGACGAAGAAAGTAGAGGACACACCGACTTCTCCACCTCCTCCTCCCCCTCTGGAAGTACAAGTCGAGGTTTTACCTGCCCCCCCACCTGTGCCTGCAGTACGATGCTTGGAATTGAGCAGTGCGCCTGATGGGATCCTTTCCGTGGTGCGTGAGGTAGAACTGAACCCCCACGAAGAGAAAGCTGCCCTGAACCCTGTGGAGGACAACGGGGCGACCGAAGAAAACGTGGACAGCGACAGCGGCGACGAAGAAGTGAGTCGCCACCCATCAAGCGAGGCCGAGAGGGAAAGTGATCCCCCTGTCGATTCACGAAGCAGCTGCTCCAGTGAGGCTCCAACTGTGCGCCACAAGGACCTGGAGGCGGAGAAATCGGCGCGGGATCTGGAGCGTCATAAAGACGCTCGACTGGAGACGGAGCTCTGTAGGTTATGGGAGCAACACCCAAACCTGTACGACATGCGGGAC
This sequence comes from Alentia gelatinosa, assembly GCA_950022655.1. Taxonomy (NCBI): domain Eukaryota; kingdom Metazoa; phylum Annelida; class Polychaeta; order Phyllodocida; family Polynoidae; genus Alentia; species Alentia gelatinosa. The sequence continues at coordinate 46,940,038 of OX465585.1, read as the reverse complement.
GAGCATCACCGTGACACCAATGCCAGGAAGTTGTCCATGAGGGCCATTGCGGAAGGGCTAGGAGTAACTGGTAGGTTTTATCATACCATCGTTTGTTACTTTGTATTTTGTCCATTTTGTCGTTCGGTTTTTAAATGACTCAGTGTTAGTGCACAAGGTATTATGTCATTGGGTTTTGGCGGGAAAGTGCGCCGCCATGCGCTGCCATGCGCCGCCATGCGCTCTGCCGGATAACTCCGTGGAAGTGCCTAATTATATGGGTTTATAGTCAGTCAGGATTTCAATTAATACACTTGGTAATTTCAATATAAGACTAAGCAATGGTTTTCAGGTTTTCTGATTATGTGTTTATGGCAATTCAACTTTGCGCATTGTTGGTGAAGGGTTGTACCATACAATGCCTGGGACGGCGTGTCAGACTCGCGGGCGACGTGGCGCGGCCCGCACCTATCATGTAATCCCATCGCCTCCCCGGCATGTTGTTCCAGTAGCATTTAGCCTAAAGAACCATGTGTGTTCGGTGTAAATAACTATATCTACTGTGAAGATAAGGCTGTTTGTTTGTGTCAAAAAACCTAACCTTGTATAGGCTGTGCATGGAAGATGATTATGTGCTGTTTGAGTTGTTTGTGTTTCATGTTAAAAAAAATACATATAATCGCAACCTAAATACTAAATTCATTTCAGTGGAAGTGGTCCGGACCAAAATGAATAGTCTGCGCACCACCTATGCGAAGATCAGATCGATGGTCGGTCCTTCAGGAGGCTCCCCCCAGAAACTGACCCACAGGAAGGCCGATATAAAGAGGAAGTGCGCGTTCCTGAGGCCCCACATCAAAAACACCGCAGGAACGACCAACTATCGGTCGAAAGTGCCTTCGGTAAATATGACAGTTTACCCATTTAAATATTACTAGGTGTAAACACAATATGTAAACACAATATGCTAACGTTACATGTAAGTCTAGGTGATTTTTGATGCTCATAAAATAAATAAACGCATGATAATTTCTAGCTCTAATAAGGTCCGCACTATAGCAAGGAATTACTAATCGCGCCCTAGTTTCTAAATAACATTTTTCCATGTAACGTCTAAATGTGTCGTCCTTGTTTTTTATTTTGTTCTACCTGCAACTCATGTATTCCTTTCCGTTTAAAATTTTTGCAGACCCTCGCACCGTCCCATTCGGCCACCGACGACTCCGCTGAGGACACGGATTCCCGCGAGGAGTCAAGAGTCTCCACTCATCGGCCAAAGAAGCAACCGTTCCCTACCAGTCTGGGAACACCTGACATCAGTCGGATCCAGGACTCCCCCGATGTGCGTCGCTCGCCACGCATGCCTAAACGGAAGGAGATGTCTGACTTCGTCGTCGGCAGGGAGGCCGAGAGAGGTGGTACCGCCCGCAAACGAGGTGTCCGCGTTCTGCTGCCGGTGGCTCAGCGGGAGGGAGACACAGACGATGACGACGACCTCGGTGTGCCCCTCGAAGCCGATGCGCAGCCGGCTCAAGCTGAGTGCACAGCCACACCGCCTCTGCCGCCAACACACCACCGCCCCGCAACGAAAGGGCCTCAGAAGAAGAAAAGTCAGAGGGAAAAGAGCGATGAGAAGGCGGCCATCCTGATTCGGGAACGGACGCAGGTGATCGACCGGCACATGGAGGGCCTCACCGGTGTCCTTGCGCGAGGGCAGTCCACCAAGTGTGAGCATATGGACAGTGAGCATGGCCTGGTCTGCTGCACGGTGGCTAGAATGATGGGGCGAATGGACGACGCCGTGCGAGATCACTTCCAACAGCACATTCTCAACTTGGCGATGGACGCGGTTCGCGGACAGTGGCCAGCCACTACTTAAAATTACTATTTCTTAGACACCTTTCTGTACCAACTTTTGCTGCCTTGTCGCTCAGTCGCCTAATCGTCCGAAATAAAAAAAATGTATCTCACCATGTTTTGGAAGTTTTTATACAAACTATTTCGCCCCATATAAGCGGGATTATCACTTGAGAGGTATAGAGCTTAAAGTTGTTATAAAAATTAAACAAATTGGCACCCAAACCCTTAACCCCACCCCCCCCCCCCCCCAAAAAAATTCATTTACTCCGTCAACCTTCCTTAATCGCCTAGTCGGGTAATCATTCAGAAATATTTTATTCTTTTCTAACCATCTCAATTAGTAATTAGGTAGGGTTGGCAAAACAAAGTACAGGGGGGAATACAACAGTATAACGTGGAGTATTAGCATTAGTTGTTTTGGCAGTTGCCTATACTTTATCTTGCTTGTAGTTCAAACTGAAGTCACTTTTCAATCGTAGTTATTATAACGTCTACTTGTTTCATACACTATAGGTTTGCGTAGGTTAGGTTTATGTTGATTATCCTCAGCTGCTAATATGAAAGCAATGTGTTCATTACGCGGTGACCGAGGCAAGTCTAGTCACGGCCGGCTGCTAATAAAATTTGTGTTTTAGCGTGATTGTAATAGTCTCTTATTCATTTCTACACATAATTGACCAATAACTTGATACACCGATTGCATGGTATCTCATAAAACGTATACACATACCTTACTAGCGTGATCCTGGATTAGTTATGAAATGTTGAGCATCGTTTTCCTTTTGGGACGATCGCCTCCCAGTTGTAAACGTCGCGTTTGTGTGTAGGTTTTGTGACGTCATCAATTTAAGATAAGCTTTATGAGCAGTGGCGCCACGCCGGCAGCAAACGGACGCAAGTAGAAGTAATTGTTTGAGTTATGAACGTTTATTAATAATTCCACGTACAGGCGATAGATGGCGCCTGACCATAAAACTTTACTGAACTTCCCAATCTTTATTGTTTACCAAGATTTGTATACTAGGAGCATGTATCACCTGGAAATGTACTACTAATGGCGTTATCAACTATAAAACGGTACAATATTAACTCGCCAAAAAAAAACAAACGATGCATGTTGGGTGACCTCCCACCCACACCCCCCCCCCCCCACACACACACACACACCACCAACCCACAAAATGTCGCGCAAGATGCCCAAGATGCCCAAGATTGTGCTGTCGGGTGAAAGGAGGCGCTCCAAGGAGGACCTCATGGAGGAGAGGCTGTGTGTGCTGTGGAGTGAACACCCACATCTCTACGACACGGGCCACCGTCTTCACCGGGGCAAGGCAGCACGCCAAGCATCCCATGAGGAAATTGCCGGCATACTAGGCATCCCCGGTAAGAATCAGATGTGGAACCCATCTTTCACCGTCAAAACATTAAATTATGTGAAGCGTGGAATTGCATACGAAATGTCTTAAGCACTTACTAGTGAGCCTAATCTGTCTTTTCCATTCCTATAAAGGAATGTTTAAAAAAATTCGAACGAGCCGAATGCGTCTGAGACAACTTTAATTTTTTTTCTGAAACCTGTGTATTGAACAACGAAATGCAAATTACATAAAACGAGGCATATTTTCTGGAATAGTCGAAAGTGAACAACTGAATTGGTAACAAAATGCAACGACAATAACGTTATATATAAAGCAAGTTTATTAAATTAAAGTGATTAAGTATTTTACAATATTTCACATATTCAGTGTTCCGCCTGAAAAGGAAGCTGCGGTCGCTACGGACCACGTACACCAGGCTGCACAAGAACGGGACAACGACGCCGCGGCAGCGCATAATCGTGCAGCGCTGTGCCTTTCTGGCGCCCTTCGTCAAGGCGACGGACGCGGAGGTGGGTAAACGCGAGCAACATTTGTATATTACATATGATTTTATGCCACCCGTAAAAACTTGGTGCCATAAGTAGAAGACTAAATATAGTAGATTGGCAATGTTGTATTCTTCAGATGTAACTCGAGGGAGGTTGTAAGTCAGCGAACGCATGTATTATCCTACCCCTATAATAAGATCCCATAGTAGCCATACGAAATTGTTATCGCGTAATATTCCTAAATCGAGGAGACGGGGTAGAATAAAATCAAAACCTGATTCGTTTCAATCTTTGCCAATGCCGTCCACATACATTGGCCAAGATTATAACTCCTCCAGTTTTGCGATACTGTATTCTACATAAAATTAATACAATTATTTCCCCTTGTTCAGTCGGCGGCATCTGAAGACGAGCCTGTGGCGGGGCCCTCAACGCGAACGAGGACCCGGTTGAGGGTGCTTGATACCTCCGATGAGGTGAGAACCAATAAATGTATATGGATTAATATCGCGCTTGCACGGTCTGCAAATTCACCGTTACTTGATCTATAAGAAGTGCTGACATAGCAACTGCATGTCAGCTATTTATCAGTAAATGGCTGTGTGGCGCAGCGTCCAACGCGACTATGCACCAAGTGACTGATGTATTTCTATGGAAGATAAATCGAATTAACCACGGCGGGAAAGCAGGTTTTAAAAATATAGTGTTCCCAAGTGAAATAAAAATAACCAATAGAAAATAATTTCAATTGTGTTCACATTCAAAGGACTCTGTGGAAGAACCGCGCCTCCCACCCAAGAAGAGGACATCAGCCCGCAAGATTGCGCAACCTGAGGTTTGTATTAGAACTATGTAACTACTATAATAAATGCAAACGATTTTCTACAGAGACGCCAAACAACTTTACATGAACTTTCACACACATATACACCCACAGACCTGTAATTAACAAATAAAACTTTAGCCGACCGAAGGACTAAGCGATGATGCAAATAGAATTGTAGACGACCGAACGACTAAGCAATGATGAGACTATAGTCTGTCGTCCAGTCGCCCAGTCGCCTAGTCGCCCAGTCGCCTAGTCGTCTCTCGCATGACAACCAATACTTTAACACGAGAATTAACATTGATCCATAGCACGCATCGATTAACAGTATTAAATCTGGCCCAGGCGCCCCGTCGTTGCTTCTCGCACGACAACATTAATTTCTAACACAGGAATGTACATTGATATCTAACACGCTTCTATTCACAGTACTAAATTAAACTTGTACTACCACGTTCACAGGACAAGCAAGCCAACGATGTAGGGAATCTAATATTAACTTTGGCACAGTATCTCTGACATGCACGATTCAGCCTTTTTCTAAGGTAACACTATTTATAATAACTTACATTCTTTCAGGAAGCACCCATACTGCAGCCTGAGCCAGAACCGCAGGACCCGGCCCCCCAGCCCCAGGCAGATGCCCAGGCCCAACCCCAGGCGCAGGCAGAGGCCCAGCCCCAGCCCCACCCCCAGCGACAGGCAGAGGCCCAGCCCCAGCCCCACCCCCAGCGACAGGCAGAGGCCCAGCCCCAGCCCCAACCCCAGGCCCATGCAGAAGCGCAGCCCCAGGCCCAGGCAGAGGCCCAGGCAGAAGCCCAGCCCCAGGCCCAGGCAGAGGCCCAGGCAGAAGCCCAGCCCCAGGCCCAGGCAGAGGCCCAGGCCCAGGCCCAGCCTCTGGGACCTCAGCCCCAGCCCCAGCCTCAGGTGGCCCAGCCCCCCCCTCCACAGCAGCAGCTGCAGCCAGAGGTGGAGGCGGAACTCTATGTCCAAATGGCTGAGGTATGCATCGTTGGCGTTTATCGGCTGAAAATGTAATAAATTTTTAAGTTAACCAACGCACCAACAGTCAAAGATAACATACCATTTGTGAAGTATGTAGAATGATCTGAACAACAAAGAAGAGAAAACTGTAATTCAAAAAGGTTGCCTTATATGGCACACTCTCACCGCCATTCCCTGTTTAAACTACTTCACCTTCGTTTGATTCAACCTACGTAAAATCTGCTTATACATAGAGTAAAACTCCGCTTCCTCACTTGAGAGGACAATTTGCTCGGAACGGAAATTTCCCCCCGAATTAAGAGTTTGATTTAACCCAGATTAAGGGGAAACCTCGCTTAAGAAAACGGTAATTCTAAACGATTGCAGTACATGGCACACTCTCACCCCCATTCCCTGTTTAAACTACTTCAGCCTTTCTCGGATTTGGAGGAGACCGTCCAGCACCACTGGTCGGCCATGATACGGGCCCAGATGATGAGGATGACACGACGGAGAAGGGACCTGTTCCGGTCGGGGGTTGCAGCGATGGCAAATGATTTTGTTGCTTTTCCTTAGTTTCTTTTAAATAAACCTTTCTTTCTCTTTCTCTAAGAATGTCCTTAGTCGTTTTCCTTTATGAATAATACCTCTTATGCAAAAGCTGCCTTGTTCTGCCATGATAATGCTCCTGCAGGGGAAACGCACCAGTCCTTGAGATTAGTCCGCAGGTTCTTGACGTAGCGCGAGTGAGCGCGCTTGCTGGGCGTGGCAGGCTGGAGGGGCAGGTAAACATCGCGAGCATCGTCCTGGAAATGATCCTTCGAGCCAGTTGGAATATAACCCAGAGGCGACCTGGCACGGAGGAAGTTGTGCAGGACGACGGCCGCCATGATTACCGGTTTCACCCCAGCAGGCTCCATGTCTTGCTCTCGCCGGAAGATACGGAAGCGCGCCGCCAGGATACCAAAGGCGTTCTCCACGATCCGGCGACAGCGGGAGAGTCGGTAATTGAAAATGCGCTCTTCCCTCTCAAGATGTGTGGACGGGAACGGCTTCATCAGGTTGGGGGACAGAGCGAAAGCGTCATCCCCAACGAAGAAGTGCGGCATCCGTGTGTCGGTGCCCGGCAGTGGTAGGGGTGGCGGGATGTTGAGCGGGTTTGCAGGCGACTGGACATCTCTATAGAAGTCGCTGTGGCGCCAGAGACCAGAGTCGGATGAGCGTCCCTCGGCGCCCGCGTCAACATACAAGAACTCATACTCCGGCCCAACCACAGCGAGGAGCACCACTGAGTAGAAGTGTTTGTAATTGTAGTACAGCGACCCCGACTTCAGAGGATGGCGGATCCTTATGTGCTTGCCGTCAACCGCCCCCAGGGTATTCGGGAAGTTCCACCGGTTGTAGAATCCGGCGGCAATCCCCTCCCAGGCTTCCCTAGTATCGGGCACCTGAAAATAGAAAATAGTCATTACAAGTTATACGGACCGATGTGATAGCGTAGGACAACGCCCGCCAGTCCCCCCGATAATCGTGTATGAAACTCAAAATAGTAGGAGGTACATAGACCTTGCCTAAAAAAGGATTTTCTTTTCCAATAACCAGGTCAGATATATGCCAAAGTGTAGTATTCTGTTGTTATTCACCGGTGAATTTATTAGGTTTATTAGGTTATAATTGATTAGGGAAAATCTACAAGTACAAATGTTACTCCAACCATGAAATCCATGATATATAATCTTGCAACTTTAATGCATTTCAGTTTTTTATCCCATGGCTCTGTACGGACCCTGGGTAAAAGCGTTAAAATACATATTTTGAACCTGAGTGATTTTAAACACCTTCAAATATTCGCCTGAGAGCGCCTCGGCAATCGCCCGGCAGGTGTCACGCACGATGGGTAGGATGGTGCTCCTGCCGATGAGGTACGCTAGGTGAAGGGTCGTCACAGAGTCACCTAGAAATAAAAACCATACAGTAGTTGAATACGATTAACAAGGAATAGCACAACGCGGTGTATACAGGGAGACCTCTGAGAAATGGTAAATAATTGTTTTCAAGTCATGTTGCACACAATGGAGGTATAAAAATTATTATAAACAGTTCGAATTATATTGGATTGTGAGGGAAAAATATTAGGAGGGTAGACACTTTTATTATGAACAAATTAATTAATACCTAATGACAGGTAACGCAGTGTGAGGGTTAGGCGTTCCTCTGGTGTGATGGCCAGGCGGTAGTTGGTATGTTGCCTGTAAATCGCCGGGCGAATCTTCTCTAGCAACATTAAATATTCAGTTTGCGTCATCCGCAGAGACGCACGGAACTCTTCGTGAAATCCCAACTGAAAAATATAAATGACGTATTTAATAAATAGCTATAGACAGTAGACAGTAGATAAACATTGACATAACATTGACATAACAGTGCATAAATAACAGACAACGAGGGTAATAATCGACGTAACGATAGATCCAACATTAGCACACTAACTTTATCTTAAAACTGATGCTGAGCAGGTGAAGCAATTTTGGCGGGCTTTCCGTTATGAGTTCATTATTCCCATTATCGCCCACCACAAGGACAGGGTGAATGCAGCTGGGTGACAACTATTTAAACTCATACCACTTAAACATTGATCGAGACACGACAAAACTTGAAGGTATACAGGAGTGAATTACTGCTGACAAAATCCGGATAGGAAATAATAAGAAAAATTAAAAATTGAAAGCTGGGAACCATATGTAAACAACCACACTCACTCGTAGCAATGAGGCGTCCAACTTGGCCAAGGTGTTTGTTTCTCCTTGTTTCGTCCGATCGTGCAAATATTCCGCCATCCAGAAATCATGCTTTCTTTTCTTGTTCGCTGAAAACAACAGATCGTCCTCATCGTCATGGTTTGTACACAGGTACAAGAAACTTGTAACTACAGTGCTAGCCACGGGTAGAGCCATGTTTGTAGCGGCGATCGAAGAAATGGCGCGAAAACTGACACTGGTTACCTGGGACGACTGGGCGACTACGCGACTCACCGATAACCAGCAACGAACAAGTAGCTGCCGCTGGTTTCCGCCAAGTTTGACCTATTTTTGGGGGGTACAAGCGAGCCGGCGAAAGTGTCGGCTAAAAATTCTCCTGGAAGTTCGGCTAGAACTTGGAGTCATCGGCTGAAATTGTGTGGCTGGTGGAAGCGCACCAGCCGACGTTCCTCGCCTCAGCCGACGCTTGCATGGCGACCATTTATACGTCGGCTGGAGTTTTTGGTGGAGCAGCGACCCAATTCCAGCCAATTCCAGCCGACGTTCTAACACGTCGGCTGGAGCGTTGGCTGGAACGTTGGCTGGAGCATCGGTTGGACAAAAAAAAAGGGTTGTTTGGTGGAATTCCGCCTTATAAATGCGTCGCTGCTCCACCGAAACCCCACTAGACGTTAGTGTGGTCGCCGTACAAGCATCTGGGGTGTGCTTCCACTGACCAGATGTTTCAGGGAATGGCCCAAGTTCCAGCAGATCCTCCAGCCGACGCCCCAGCCGACGCTCCAGATAGAGCAACGGGGTGCGGAGACTGGTGCTGTCTGGTGGATGTTAGTCGCATTTCACACAGTTATTGAGTTCTCTGCTGAGGCTATAGGCGGCATGGCGAACGGCAATACACTACAACGTTCTGGACCCACAAAAGCCACATATGAAGCGTTTGTTTTGTTTGTTTGTCTAGTTTTACGTCTCGGTAGGCCATATGGAGCGGACTAGTGCGCCACCAAGTTGGATTTTGTATGGGAAGGTTGAGAGATCGTCAAATTTCCACAAATACTGCGGTCAACTGAAGAATTAAGGTAAATAAAGATAAAACTTGATTTTATGAATGTGTATGGCACGCTCTAGTGCCAGAATTCATGTGGTTTGAAAGACAGAATTCTGTCAAACACCAGTCCGAAGAATTTGACTTCCTCTTGGACTGTCAGTTCCTTGTTCTGGAGACTGAGGGAAGGTTTGTCCACACATCCTCGTCTACGACATAAATGAACTGCACATGTCTTTGTCTCGGAGAACTTGAAGCCATTTTTGTCATTCCAAACATGAAGTTTGTCTAGAGTTTGCTGCAGTTTTCTTTCCACTGTGTGCATGAATCTGCCCTTGTAGCAGATGACAAAGTCATCTATATAGAGGCAGCAGTTGACATCCTTCTTCAGTTGTTTTGCGATGTCGTTGATTTTAATGCCAAACAGGGTGACAGAGAGGACTCGCGGGTTGGTTGGTTTGTTTTATTTAACATCCAGTTAACCATTGCAGGTTCTCACCAGACTTTCTCAAGGTTGTTATATACCACAAGGGTGGTGATCGAATCTATGAAATGAATATAGGTGGAAACCTCACCCCTACACATTTACCGAGGTGAGATTTTTTTGTTTGTTTGTTCTGGTAGTTTAACGTCCAATTTGTTCAATTAGACTTACTTTGGGTTTGATCGAATCTATGAGATGAATGTAGATAGAAATCCCACCCCTACACATTTACCGAGGTGAGAGTTCTTTTACTTCCCACTCCACATAGACATGGTATGAGAAGGATTGGCCTTTGATATAGCAGTAAATCTATCACTGCTGGGGGGTGAAGGAGAAAAGTGGCTGCAGTGGGACCCGAATCAACAAAGTCTGACAACCTTGATATTACAAGTCCAGTGCTCGCGGGTGGGTGCCACACTCTTCAAATGCATCGGCCAGATGCCCAATTCCAGCAGACAAAAAACTAACAAATCAGGTTTTTGCCAGATGGATAAATTCTGTCTGTTTGAGGGTTGTTGGAGCATCGGCTGAGATATCACCTGAAAAATCTGGTTGGTGGAAGCTATTTTCAGCAGAAACCACAGCTGATGGCCCAGCAACCTTCCAGCAACCGTGAGCGACCCTGGGACGACGCGCCAGCAACCCCCAACAGACACTCAACTAACCCAGCAACCAAGTGTATGAGTGCCACACAACAATTGTCTGGTTGGTGGAATTCCTGCTTAACTCCACCCCTACACCGAAACCTAGTGGAGGACTGGGTAACCAGTGAAATAGTAACATGTCTCACAAGTCATGGAACGAGACTGACAATCCGAGAAAGTGGCAAACAGTCAGAGAGCACTCCCATCCTTTTCAAGCAAGAAGAAAACAGCCTTCTTAGCTATTGTGTAATTGACATTCCCCCCCCCCCCCCCCCGACTCTAACAAAACAAAAGGCGGCGGGTCCAGTTAACAAAGGATTTTTATCAACAATATATTTCTTTTGCTATATTTAGGGTTTTATCAAAGAATTATTTGAGTTCTCTGGTTTTATTCTCGTCTAACAACAGCCGAAAATAGTGGTTGTCCTCCGACTATATCAACTGTTTTGTTCCTTTGTGCTAACCTCGGGGCATTTCTGCACAAGTCATATTTTGTTTGATGTTTGATTTGATTTAACATCCAGGCAACCATTATAAGTCCTTACCAGACTTTCTCATGGTTCTTTTACACCACAAGGGTGGTGATCGAATCTATGAAATGAATTTAGGTGGAAACCTCACCCCTACACATTTACCGAGGTGAGAGTTCTTTTACTTCCCACACCAAATAGACATGGTATGAGAAGGATTGGCCTTTGATATAGCAGTTAATCTACCACAGCTGGGGGTGAAGGAGAAAAGTGACTGCAGTGGGACCCGGATCAACAAGGTCCAGTGCTCTTTATCACTGAGGTAACTCCCCACCCCAGTCACTTTTGTGCATATCCGGTCTGCACCACGAGGAGGCGAGGCGACCAAGAGGGTTAACAGATTGATAATTGCTGTCCACCCCAGCAGACCTTACATAGGTCAAAGATGATGGTGGGTGATGCCATTGTCCACGGTGGGGACTTGGCTGGCCCTTCTTTTATCACCTTGTCAATTGGAACATGGGCCTCTCAGATACAGGGATGTCAGCATCCCTTGGAAAAATTCCCTGAAGTCATTTGCGACTCCCCCCCCCCTCCATACATCTTCTGAAAAAAAATATCAAAGACTTGAGCAAGTCTAGAGAGGGGCATATAGGGTGCCTCCTGCACCCGCCGGGTAGGTCACATGTCTGTGGTTGTACTGACCTCATTACTGCACCCCCACTCAATCCCAGGGTGAACAATGATGTGTGTGTTGTGAACTTACACTCCCCCTATTCACCTCTTGCACATAAGCGTGGCGCGGCGATCGCCGTGATAACGGGTTTCGCTGGTTCTATGTATTTGACAAAGTACCAGCTGCGCACCAGCGAAATTTCCGCACTCCAGAACGAGGCGTGCGCTGTCAGAGTGAAGCCAATACTGCAGCAAGCGCCTAATACCACTATGATAATGGAAATATAAATCGTTCTTCTATCGTAAATATATGACCGAATTTTACAATCAAAACATTGTTAGAAAGCTGAGACTAAGGCCTATCTGTTGGTATATATATTATTTACCTGTGTTATATCTATGATTTCCTGTCATAGATTGAACATCAGAATTGTTTAGGTAAAAAAAACCCACAAACATATTATCTTCCTGCTTTTACAGTGATTTCATGAAAAATCTATCGCTATGACATATAGATATTACCATTCTCTCTTCTTAGGTTCTTGAAGACGATTAAAATGATACCTATATTGCCAGCCTGTGATAAATATTTCCTGAGATAATGGAGCATGAAATATTGTGATAACCTACTATATTAGAGTCAGTATTACTTGTTGGGCCAAGAATACAACTAGTACAGATCTACCTAATTTACTTAAATATACACAATTCTCAAGAGTGTCAGAGATGGAGATTTCTTTATGATTAGACCTAGATATTCCAGATTTCCCTGACAACAGTCAATGTTCCTGATATTTTTCTAAACTTAAATTTTTGCTGAAAAATTCCCAAATTTCCTGACAATTAACTGATGCATCATTAGTCCATTAGCTCAGGAAATATCTATCACAACCTGGTAATATTGGTATCATTTTAATTGTCTTGAAATGCCTAATAAGATAGGATGTTTATTTCTATAGGTCATCATGATAGATTTTTCATTAAATCACTGTGAAAACAGGAAGGTAAAATGTTTTAGTGTTTTTTACATAAACAATTCCGATGTTTAATCTCTGACAGGGAATCTTATTCATATCACAGGTATCTCATATATATATCCGCAGATAGGCCCAAGTCTCAGGTTTCTAACAAAATATTGTTTATAAAAATCGGCCGATTGTCTATTACATGAGAGCGATTTCCATCTTTCAAGTTAGAAAAACACTAGGTTTTTATTAATACTCTGGACTGACTGGGGAGGGCTCGCCTCATTTTCATCCAATCTACGTAGGCGGCCATTACAAGATGGCGCCAGTGTGAAGAGGGTCTATACATTCTAGGTTCTGATATGATTGGCGAGTCTCAGGGGGGTTCAGGGAGTCACTGATATCTATGGTGGTTTACCAGGCAGTCAGTGTGCCTTCAGGGAGACCCCCTGACTCTGCAAGGCCCTTGGGCCCACAGGGGACCACGAGTCAGGCGCTGCTAGGTGACTGTCACGGGAGCCGAGTGTGTGCCTCCCGCTGCCGGCCGCTAGCAGGTACCGCTGCCAGCCGCGGGGACCCGCTAGCGGCCGCCTATATACCACAGTTCAGTGGAAATTTTGGATATATGTAGAGTTGAAGATAATCCCTGAAATCCTGAAATTCCCTGAGAACTGGCATCCCTGCAGATAAGAGTTCTCACTTGTGCCGAGAAGTGTTTCGTTACATTATTCTTTCATCTGAAGATGCTGTGGTCTTCCCTGAAGATTGTGGAATGATCTGGATTTCCCCTGTTAGCCTTCACTTTGATGGCCTACTGGAGAGATAGCTTCTCATGGCCGCAAATCAAGCGGGGGAATCTCTGCCTCCACATGAGGGCTTACAGCTGCTGAGGATTGGAATGCACCAAGACACAACCTCAGTCCCTGGTTTTGGATAGGTTTGAGCCAGTCCAGATAGGACTTAGCAGCTGATGCATACACTACTGACCCATAGTCCAGGTGGGACTGGATATATGTCTTGTACAGTGTGAGCAGAATCTCCCTGTCTGCCCCCCATTGTGAGTGGGAGAGCATTTTTAAGAGATTCATTGCTTTTTGGCATTCCTGGGGTTTGAAAGACAAGATGCGATCAAACGCGAGTCCAAGGAACTTTACCTCCTTCTCTATTTTGAGCTGCTTCCCTTTGAAGGTAAAGGCAGGCATCTCCTTACACGGCCACCTCTGACAGAAGTGGATGCAGGTTGCTTTTGTTTCTGAAAACTTGAAACCTTGTTCCACGCTCCATGTTTCAAAGCAGTGTAAAGTCTGTTGTAGTATCTTTTTCTACAGTAGCCATATGGCTGGCCTTGTAGCTGATGACAAAGTCGTCTACATACAGGCAGCACTGCAGAGTTGATCTTGATGCTAAAGAGGGTCACTGAGAGAACACATTCCTGTGGCACTCCCATTTCCTGGTTGACCTTCATGGAGTCTGTGACACCAAGGCGGACATTGAATGTTCTGTTTGCAAGAAAGCCTTCCACAAACAATGGAAGTCTTCCTTGCAGTCCAAGGTTATACATGTCTTGAAGGATGCCAAATTTCCATGTTGTGTCATGAGCCTTTTCCAGGTAAAAAAATATGGCAACAACATGTTCATTATTGGCAAAGCCTTCTCGGATGTAGCTTTCCAGCTGAATCAGATGATCGGTGGTACTACGACCCTTGCGGAATCCTGACTGGTAGGGAGTCAACAAGTTTTTGAACTCTAGATACCATACCAGCCTGTTGTTCATCATCCTCTCCATTGTCTTGGCTAGACAGTTAGTCATGGCTATGAGCCTATAGCTGGTTTGTTTGTTTGTTTAGGTAGTTTAACATCCAATTTGTTCAATTAGACTTACTTTGGATTTGACTGAATGTATGAGATGAATGTAGGAAGAAATCCCACCCCTACACATTTACCGAGGTGTGAGTTCTTTTACTTCCCACACAAATACCACTAAGACGGAAACAAGGACTTAGACTCCTTCAACCGCCCCTAAAGAACCCACTCTATGATAAATCGTTTTATGTACGAGGTATCACGATCTGGAATAAATTAAAAGAAATCTATACCACCATATCAGACAAAAACCAATTTAAACTCCTAATAAAAGTTCTTATCCAAACTGCTTCATGGTATAGTCAGCTTGTGTTGCAACTGACTGTGTAATATCATTGACTAACTAAGCATACCATCGCCCGATAAGACCCATACCCTTGTTTGTTTGTGTAGTTTTACGTCTTGGTAGGCAAGTTACATCCTTTTGAGACTGACTCATTGGTTGACCTATCTGGTTCTTGAAAGGTATATTAACTGAACTTTGGTCTACTTGTAGCAGTGGGACCCTATGCCCGTTTTATAGTGCTGCCTCACTGAAGGGCTGTGCCGCAGACCATTGAAACAACACTCCGCCGGTCACATTATACTGACAACGGCAAACCAGTCGCTGCAACATACCAATCGGGTCAGCAAGCTGACCAGTATGAAGCTGCTCCCTGTAATTGGCTACAGGTCAAGCTTGCTGACAGTTTTTGCCAACTTCCCGTACCGGACAGTTTTGGCCACTAAAAGTTCTCCTTTGTTCATTTCTATAGCTTTTTGAAAATCTTTGTTTCACGAAGAAACTTCAGAATTTCTTTCTTGACAGTGTTGCTGAAAACACTGGACATGGAAGTTGCACATCGAATGTACTTATCCCTGCTTTTATTTGTTGCTTGACAGTAAAGCAGCAGGTGCTCAAGCGAAAGAGGCACCTGACAACGCTGGCATATGGGTCGTTCTTCACCCTGCATGAGGTGCCCATGTGTCAGCAGTGAGTGACCTATCCAAAGACGGGTCAGTCTTGTCACCTCACTTCTTGTCAAGCCTGCATAGTCTTGATTTTTGCCAACTGGGCGGACATTGAATGTTCTGTTTGCAAGGAAGCCTTCCACAAACAGTGGGAGTCTTCCTTGCAGTCCAAGGTTATGCATGTCTTGAAGGATGCCTAATTTCCATGTTGTGTCATAAGCCTTTTCCAGGTAAAAAAATATGGCAACAACATGTTCATTATTAGCAAAACCTTCTCGGATGTAGCTTTCCAGCTGAATCAGATGATCGGTGGTACTACGACCCTTGCGGAATCCTGACTGGTAGGGAGTCAACAAGTTATTGGGCTCTAGATACCATACCAGCCTGTTGTTCACCATCCTCTCCATTGTCTTGGCCAGACAGCTAGTCATGGCTATGAGCCTGTAGCTGGAGGCTATGTTCATGTCTTTCCCTGGTTTTGGAATTGGTATGACAACTGCCTCTGACCAGGATGGTGGGTACTTGCCTATTGTCCAGATACTATTGTATATACTCAAGAGCAGTGAAAGTTGTTGCTCTGGTAGATGTTTCAGCATCTGGTAGTGGATGTCATCTGGGCCTGGGCAGGAGTCCTTAGCCTGGTGAAGGGCATGCTTCAACTTTCCCAATGTGAATGGCCTATTGAAGCATTCCTGGTTATTGGATGAGAAGTTGAGCTTCCTTCACTCCTGCTTTTCCCTGTGTTCAAGGAACTCTCCTGAACAGTTCACATCAGAGGAAACATTGCAGAAGTAAGTTGCAAACATCTGCAATCTCCTGAGCAGTCTCCTTGGTTTCATTACCAAACTTTCAGGTGATTGAGCAAAGGAGTTGACTTGCTGTTTAGTTTCTTGACCCTCTCAAATACCTTTTTCAAGGGTGTTGAACTGTCAATGGTGTTCACAAATTCACGGAGGGACTTTCGCTTTGCTTCATTATACACAAGCCTGGTCTTTGCTTGTTGTTGATGGAAGGCAATTAGGTTGGTAAGGTTCATGTTGCCTTCAAACTTCCTCAGGGCTCGTCTCCTATCCTTCCTGGATCTACAACATCTATCATTGTGCCATGGGCAGCAGAGGTGCAGAGAAAGGTGGGTGTCCCATTATTTAGGAGGCAGAGAGACTTCTTGTCAAGAAGTTTCTCAATCATTCAGCCTTTCCCACTAGTGTAAGCTGATCCACACACCGTACTGTGGGCATTGAAGTTGCCCAGCCGTATGTATGGGGCAGGCAGTTGCCACCTACAGGCTGTTGCAATGCGACTGACTATTAACAGCCCAGTCACTTTGTGCTCTTTGTACCTTCCACCAAGTCAAAGAGTCACATACAAAGACCTGATGTCTCTTGTTGAAAGACAAATGTGGGTAGGTGTCGAAGCGCCCCCTGGTTCTACTCAATTAGCACAGTTCTTGTCAAGCTGGTCAGTGGTAATACCATTGTTGGTTTGTTTGGGTAGTTTAACGTCCAATTTGTTCAATTAGACTTACTTTGGTTTACTTTTTTTATTTTATTTTTTTATTGTTGATTGAAGTATCAAAAGTGGGTAAGTTTACCTTATTTATAGTCCAGAGACGTTCCTTTGAATCTCTGGGTACCATGCATTTTAAAAATAATTTTTTCATTACATTTTTGAAAACTTTATTAAACCCCTGCAATGAGTATCATAATCCCTCATTATCTTAACTCATACTTTGGGAACACATCTAATCCCTTAAACATAACTGCATTCAAGAATAAGATGCATCCTAGATGCTGCCCCCTTGACTGTCAGTTTAAAACCAACTCTCATCGAATTGGTTACCACATAACAGTTAAGGCTAGACCATAGCCTGACACATATCATGCAGCCTGAAGATTCACATAGATGAAACCGCCACAATTGATTTTCAAACCTTATTGAATTTCATAAACACAGGGCGACAGATAAAGTTGTTGACACTGTAGTCAATCGACGTTCGATGCCCCACGACAACATAAACAAAGGCATCGCCGGCCTATTGGCGTTACGCATTCTGATTGGCCGAGAGGGGTCACATAGTACAAAACTATAAATAGACACGCTGTACTGACAGCGCTTCACAATGCGGTTGCTGCTCCTAACGTTCGGATCTAGACCTAGCCTCGTCGTATATTTTACTTTGGTTTACTTTACTCAAATTTGCATATCCTGTTGGAATAACAAGCTATGCTGCTTGGTTGATCCAGGCATCTTACTTTTCTCAATCATATCTTATCGAAAATCTTACATTCCCTGAGGAAGTCAAGAATTTCTTTCTTCCCAGTGTTATGAGTTTTGTTTGTTTGTTTGTGTAGTTTTACGTCTCGGTAGGCAAGTTACGTCCTTTTGAGACTGACTCATTGGTTGACCTATCTGGTTCTTTTAAGGCATATCAACTTGACTTTGGTCTACTTGTAGCAGTGGAACCCTATGCCAGTTTTATAGTGCTGCCTTACTGAAGGGCTGTGCTGCAGATCATTGACAGCACTCCACTAGTCACATTATACTGACAACGGCAAACCAGTCGCTGCAACATACTAATCGGGTCAGCAAGCTGAGGAGTATGAAGCTGCTCCCTGTAATTGGCTACAGGTCAAGCCGGCTGACAGTTTTTGCCAACCTCCCGTACCGGACAGTTTTGGCCACCCCACTGTCATGAAAAACACTGCGCATTGTAGTCACATTCTTAAGGAATTTCTTCTTGCTCTCTTTGGTTGCCTGACAATCAAGCATTAGATGTTTAACACTCAGTGGAGTGTTGCATGTCTGGCACACGGGTGCTGCTTCACCTCTTAGGAGTTGCCCATGTGTCAGTTTGGTGTGACCTGTCTGCAGAAGGGTCAGTTTCACCTGTTCAGTTTGTGTCAGGTTGTCTTTCTTAAAGTTTTGGCTAGTAGCCACTACAATTTCTCATAGTTTGTTCTCTCTGGTGCAGTTCCAGAGTTTCTGCTAAGTTTTATGAATGTGTTCCTTGGCCATTGGTTTCAGGTCTATATGTGGAACCATGTGGGCTCCAACTTCTCTGCTCAATCCATTTTTGGCTGCTTGATCTGCAGCTTCATTTCCTTTGATTCCGATATGACTCGGCAGCCAGCACATAGCCACCTCTTTGCCATGTTCTCTCTTCAGTTCTGTGTATGACTATAAACTTCTTGTGTTGTGACATTTTCATCCAAGTCAAGGCATGCAATAAAGCACTGGCCTCAGCCGTGAAAATGCTGCTCTTGCCATGGAGGGCATTCTTCAGGTCACCGTATGGTGTGTGGACTCCATAACCAACACGGTTACCCTCTTTCGAGCCATCAGTATACACCGGTACATGGTCTTTGAAACGTTTCCTCATGGTCTTGTAGTCCTTGAGAAAGACATTTTCAGGGGTGTCACCTTTCTTATTTTTTGCTAGGTCAAAGAGGATCGAGGGTGTTTCCTGATCCCATGGAAGGGTTTCGGGTGGCTGCTCGCCTCTTATTCTCTTCATTGGGATGCCTGCTTCTCGGTATTGAGCTCGTGCTCTGGCCAGGAATGGTCTTATGGCATTTGGGTTGTCTTTGTACATTTGCTGATTTTCTTTGAAAATCAAGTTGTAGGCTGGGTTTCTTGGGTTGGCCCTAACCCTGAGGACAGGGCACTTCCACATAAAACCCAGCTGATGTTGTCTTTTATACACCATTTCGCTCATGTCCCTTTGAGGACGAGGATGGAACCCAATAGTTTCACCAAAATCCTGTATGAGAAGTTCCTTTATGAAGCTGGATCTAGCTGTATTTTATTTGTTTGGGTAGTTAAACATCCAAATTGTGCACATTATTGTCACATTCTTTAAGAATTTCTTCCTGCTCTTTTTTGTTGCCTGACAATGTACCATGAGATGTTATACACTCAACAGAGTATTGCATATCTAGCAATACCATTTTCAAAATTCAAAAATCTCTCTTTTCAGGCTTTGTTTATTTGTTTGTATCCTATGCATACATTATTCCAATAATAAATATGAAATTCAATTGTTCATTCTAATAGCTACTAAAATCAGTGCCCTAGGGGATAAGCTCTACGATGGTTTGTTTGTGCAGTTTTACGTCTCGGTAGGCTAGTTACATCCTTTTGAGACTGACTCATTGGTTGACCTATCTGGCTCTTGAAAGGTATATTAACTGAACTTTGGTCTACTTGTAGCAGTGGGACCCTATGCCCGTTTTATAGTGCTGCCTCACTGAAGGGCTGTGCCACAGACCATTGACACAACACTCCGCCGGTCATATTATACTGACAACGGCAAACCAGTCGCTGCAACCACAGGCTCAGTTCTGGATGTACTTTTTGGAGATGACAGTGCTTTTTGTTTGTTTGTTTGGGTAGTTTAACATCCAATTTGTTCAATTGGACTTACTTTGGGTTTGACTGAATCTATGAAATGAATTCAGGTAGAAATCTCACCCCTACACATGTACCTAGGTGAGAGTTCTTTTAATCCCAACACCACACAGACATGGTATGAGAAGGATTGGCCTTTGATATAGCAGTAAATCTACCACTGCCGGGGGGAGAGAGAAAAGTGGCTGCAGTGGGACAAAGTCAATCAACAAAGTCTAGTGCTCTTTACCACTGAGCTACCACTGAACTCCCAACCCCGGTTGCTTTTGTTAGGCTTGCATGCAAGCATATTCGGTCTGCACCATGAGGAGGTGACCAAGAGAGTGAACAGAAATGCTCTTCCTAAACATTCATGCCCGAAGGACAAGAAAGTGGGAGGAATTGACAGGCTCCTTGCAGCAAATGCTACCCTGGCTACAAATATATGACAATAACAGGTATGAGCATCAGGTGCCTTCCACCCGACAAGGACACTTTGTATATTCATTTGCAGAGGGTGAACTATGATGCTCATCTGCAAATACATTATGACCTACCCTTCTTCACCCTTTGTTAATGGTTGGCAGCTTCAAGATAGACTGTGATTGCCAGTTTGATTTACTCTTCCCTCAATCCCTACATCACTTCAGCTACCACTGCCTGCACCACAAGACAATGACAAAAGTTGTGACGATGAATCTTCTGATGATGACTACTGAAATGGTGCAAAGTAATGAGAACTATGTGTGATACTGATGTATGCCATGGTTGTATGTGTACAAAAGTAGTCATATGATATTTGGTTTGTTGGTTTGATAAAACGTCAAGTTAACCATTGCAGGTTCTCACCAGACTTTCTCAAGGTTCTTTTACACCACAAGGGTGGTGATCGAATCTATGAAATGAATTTAGGTGGAAACCTCACCCATACACATTTACCGAGGTGAGTTCTTTTACTTCCCACACCACATAGATATGGTATGAGAAGGATTGGCTGCACATGTCTTTGTCTCGGAGAACTTGAAGCCATTTTTGTCATTCCAAAAATGAAGTTTGTCTAGAGTTTGCTGCAGTTTTCTTTCCACTGTGTGCATGAATCTGCCCTTGTAGCATCATCTATATAGAGGCAGCAGTTGACATCCTTCTTCAGTTGTTTTGCGATGTCATTGATTTTAATGCCAAACAGGGTGACAGAGAGGACTCGCGGGTTGATTTGTTTGTTTTATTTAACATCCAGTTAACCATTGCAGGTTCTCACCAGACTTTCTCAAGGTTCTTATATACCACAATGGTGGTGATCGAATCTATGAAATGAATATAGGTGGAAACCTCACCCCTACAAATTTATCGAGGTGAGATTTGTTTGTTTGTTTGTTCTGGTAGTTTAACGTCCAATTTGTTCAATTAGACTTACTTTGGGTTTGATCGAATCTATGAGATGAATGTAGATAGAAATCCCATCCCTACACATTTACCGAGGTGAGAGTTCTTTTACTTCCCACACCACATGGTATGAGAAGGATTGGCCTTTGATATAGCAGTAAATCTACCGCTGCTGGGGGTGAAGGAGAAAGGTGGCTGCAGTGGGACTCCAATAAACAAAGTCCAGTGCTCTTTATCACTGAGCTAACTCCCCACCCTGGTCGCTTTTGTTATGCTTGTGGGCAAGCATATCCGGTCTGCACCATGAGGAGGGGAGGCAACTAAGAGGGTAAACAGATTGATAATTGCTATCCACCCCAGCAGACCTCAACCCAGAGGACATTGAAGTTTACTTTAATAATCTGGAAGCAACCCTTGAGGGAGTCCAAGGTGAGAACATTTCTAACTTTGGTGAGACTAACCTCACCTACGGCCCAGGAGCTACAAAAATGGTCTCAGAAAAGTGGATATATAATGTTATCAGCACAACAAAGTCATTTCACTTATGTTTGCTTGTTCTGCATCTGGATCATTGCTGCCTCCACATATAGTGTATAAGTTAATTTGTATGACCTATGGTGTGAAGGAGGACCAGAGGGAGCTGTATATAATCGGACAATCAGTGCATGGTTTGACATGGCAACCTTTGAGGACTGGTTCCTCTGTGAGGCACTTGTCTACTTCAGGTGATTTGATGCCAAACGCCACTCACCTGATGCAACCTTTGGATGTGGGAGTCTACATGCCTATGAAGACTGAATGGCAAAGAATTCTGCTGGACTGGAAACTGCAGGAGAACCCAGGCAAAGTAGTGTGTCTTCCAAAGGATGTTTTTCCAACGTTGCTCAAGGCGATGGTAGACCACTTAAAAGCTGGCAATTTAAAGCAGAATATCTTGGCTGGATTCATGAAGTCTGGCATTGTACCATTTGATCCCTCTCAGGTTCAAAGTCAGTTCCCTGGACAAGGGACTAATGAATCACTCATTGTTAACTTTCTCAAGTAACATTGCTTCCCCCAATCTGAGGTGCCTGAATGCATGAGAAGAAGCTTTGCGTGGATTCAGGCAAAAGCTTCACATCAGGACTTCATGAAACAGATGAGGAAGAGGCATTCTACATAATCTATAAACTTTCTTCAACTGACATATGATGCCAAGCAAAATAGGTTATATCAAAGTAATTATATATTAGGAAGACAAGCACCGTATTTTCATTATTATAAAAGAAGGTAAAATACACCTTGCAACAACTATGGTTTGGAGGTACAATCACACCGGTCTTGTAATTGTTGTAATACCCCAAAAAATAAAATATATCAAATATACATATTATTTGTTGAATAATCTACATTTTAAAACTAGATTAAATTTCTTTTTTTTTCTTGTTATAAAAACAAAAGAAGATCATTGTTAGTATGCATATGTGTTATATGACAGGCCTTCACCAAGGTGTAATCTAGTATATGGGTCATTCCACCAGAAAATGTACTTTTTCATGTAGACAGAAAACACCCTGCCCTTTCAGAAAATCAATAACTTTATTGGTCTATCTACATTTTTTTTAAATCTGTGGCCTTTCAAAGTCAGAAATTAGTAAAAAAGTGCATGTCCTTTTGATATTTTTTAAGTTTAGCACTATTTCTTGGGTGGAAACTATAAAGATATATTCCCTAATTGATTTAATTCCTGAACTTATGTATATTGGCTCTTGTTTAGTAGTATTTTCCCTTATTTCTCAGGCTCCACAAAATTTTTAGGTGAATTTCAATAAAAAGTGTGCTTTTTCAGCAAATGCAATAGGTTATATTTGGCATAGCCTGATGACAATATATTTTAATGGTATACTTCCCAAACATGCACTTAAAACTCTGGACATACATCAATTTTTGACATATGTATATGATTTTAGTCCAACTGCAACAGGATTTTTTTTCCAGCCGAATTACGAAAAAAAATCAATTTTACACAATTGATATCATGGACGTGAGGAGTTGCATTTAGCACTCTCCACTTCTCCATATTGGTGCTAACTTGGTACAAAACTTACTGAATAATGTGCCCATAGGGTCTGAAGTGTAGGAGTAATAAAATGCTTCCTAAGTGCCTTCACTATGCGAGAACAGGGAAAGTAATTTTGGAGGAATCATGTCCGCAATATTTATCACGTCCAAGAGATCAATCGAAGGCGGGAAAGCCGATCACAAGAACCGGATGTTATCCCTCTTAACTGCGCATGCGCCCTCACTCCGGCACTTCAGCGGGAAGAGGAGACATCCAGCTAGTGTGAGTACTCCACATTTCTTCTCTGCTAGCATTATTTTTCCATTCCGGACATGATTTTCTGTGTTAACAGTGATAAATTGGACTTCATGATTCTGTAGAATCCATTTTCTTGAAAAGTTGACAAGTAATTTACCGAAATTTTGTGTTTTGAAAAAAAGAGCAGATTGATGCCTTCCCAAGATGGCTGCTTCTGGAAGCGTTTGGTGTATTTTCAATGTGTTAGTGAATTTTTCGAAAAAATTTGTTTGGCCACATCACGTCCGACATGGAAATTCTTCTTTCGATTGATCTATGAGAAAATGTGCAAAGAGGTTGAGAATTTATATATATTCCGATGTATTCCCAATGACAAAATGTATGTTTAAAAGACTGCATATTTTTTGTGCACCGGTGGTACGCCTATCACGTGGTAATAGCCATCGAGGACGTGATATGGGCAAAATATTTTGCAGAATTGACTATGAACTATGTTAGAATGAGTTTAAATTACAATAATACAGTTATGAAAGTTGTTCATTATGTGCACCAAGTATCATTTCATAAGTCTAGGGAGAAAAATTGATGGAAGTCTACGTGTAAATATATTTTTTTAATACATTTGTGTAGCCGCCGTCACGTCCCATATATGTATGTCGGACGTGACGCCCAGTTAGATTTTGTCTCATAAGAAGTATGAAAATGAGTGGAAGCATTATCTCTTTTGTTTTTTCTCAATATTTGCCTATTGTACTCCATATGTAATGAAAAATTGAAATGATTATCAGATTCTTTTACGTTCTATAGTGGTTCATTTTCATGTCGGATGTGATGCATGATTTTTCAAAACCATATTTGAAGTATAAGACTTGAACAAACCTTGGAAAAAATCACCTGGAATACTGAACAGAGTTATATTCTGTGGTATGATGAAAAAAAAAAATGGTTTTGAGGAAATTTTTTTTTCACATTTTTGGCAAAAATCTGATTTTGGTAATATTTTTGTTCTGACAGCCATCATATTAAGTTCATGGGCAAATTATCTATTCTAAATATGAGTATGAACAATAGTGATACAAAGAAGACAATTTTTCAAAAGAAATGTACCTTTTTAATATTATTTTATAGGTAGTTTGCTAATTTTTGTATTTTCTCTTTTTTCAGTTTTTAGGGCCATCCATGAAGTATGTAGGCACAATTTCCAAAATTTACGACCCCACCAGCCCCCCCCTACCTTATTTTTTTCACAATGATATACAGAAGTAGCGTATGCACAAAATTTTAACCCCCGTCCCCCCCAACCAACCCCCCTCAGTGCGTACATACTTCATGGATGGCCCCCCACATATCACCCTAAGTTGAAAGTATGGGGCGTAAACCCTTACCTCCCGAAGAGAGGAAATCTCATAAGGACTCATCTAAGGACTGAAGGAAAAAGGAGATGAGAAAAGCCAGTTTCCGCAAGCGGGAGGCGAAACGCAAGCGTCTAGAGAGGAAGAAAAATAAAACCAACTTGACGGACAAGGAAAAGGTTCGCCGCCGAAAATTAGATGCTGCACGTGCATTACGCTACAGAAAAAGGAAAGCTGCTGCTGCACTGGAGGACACTGACACCAGTGATTCCGACAATGGCGTACCTGAGCCTGCTGGTCCTGCGCCGCCTCAAGTACCTGCTGATCCTGCACCGCCTCAAGTACCTGCTGATCCTGCACTGCCTCAACTACCTGCTGATCCTGCCCCGCCTCAACTACCTGCTGTTCCTGCACCACCTCTTGTACCTGCTGTTCCTGTACGGCCTCAAGTACCTTCTATTCCTGTACCTTCATTTCGGCTTGTAACACCACTTCCCAAGCTGCCTTCTTCATCCGATGAGAGTGAGGATGGTGGTTTTTTTCTACGCAGTCGTGTGTCCCAAGCACAACAGGCGGGCACATCTGGGAGTAGGCCTAAGAGCCTCCGGAGGGCTACGTCTGAAGAGACACGATGCAGTGGAGTTTCTCTGGCCTCACAGTCATCTCTCACTTCACAGCCGTGTCAGTCATCTCTTGCCTCACAGCCGTGTCAGTCATCTCTTGCTTCACAGCCGTGTCAGTCATCTCCGACTTCACAGCCGTCTCAGTCATCTCTTGCTTCACAGCCGTGTCAGTCATCTCCGACTTCACAGCCATCTCAGTCATCTCTTGCTTCACAGCCGTCTCAAAGTTCGCAGTCATCTCTGACTTCAGTGCCAGTAGCATCGACTCCAACCCCAGACCAGTGTCAGCGACTTCTTCACGACATAAGGTAAATAATATGCATTATTTTTTATTGTTGTTGTTGTCGTCGTCGTCATTCTTGCCGTCGTTGTTGTTGTTGTTTACATTGTTTGAAGTTATTTAATTCCATTGTTTCTTCTCTTTTAACTATTCTTCAGAAGTGTTTTTCTACGTGAAATGGAGAAGTGCTCCACAGGAGAAAAGAATGGCTGAAGGTTATAATATAGCATGGTCATGCTAGGTAAATTTCTCTTTCACTACTGAACTACTACTAACAGGAAAGTAAAAGTCAAACTACTATATTGGAAATTCATAATTGTGCTATGCCTTTTTATAGTGACCTTTTAAAATGGCTCTTTTATTAAAATAATGAATACTCTTTTTCTCAAATCCAAACCATCCAAATAAATTTTTACCAATACTTGCAGAGTAAATGGCAGTAACTACTCTATTTTTAATATTCACCCTAACTAAATTTCACTTACTTTATCCCCCTGAACTTTACAAGAGTTCTGCAAGATATCTTGAACAATATTTCCCTCATTTGCACACTTCAGGACGCCATCCTCTGTTGAAGGGTCGAGCAGCCAGCGTACTCCCCGGAAGAACCACCTCTACTACAAACTACGGCTGGAGAGGAAGGCCCGTCATGTAGCAGAACGGGAGGTTGAGGCCCTACGTAAGCGGCTTCGACGACTGGAGTCGCAGAAAGAACCTGTTGAGGTGTCATATGAGGACTTCCTTGCTGGTCTGGGTAAGTACTTCTTTTCTTTACCACACGTGAAAATA
Source organism: Alentia gelatinosa (assembly GCA_950022655.1). Taxonomy (NCBI): domain Eukaryota; kingdom Metazoa; phylum Annelida; class Polychaeta; order Phyllodocida; family Polynoidae; genus Alentia; species Alentia gelatinosa. The sequence goes on along the minus strand of OX465585.1, from coordinate 46,913,560 downwards.
TGCAATACAAATTGTCAGTGAATATTCTTTTTGGTTATTGCATTTTTCTCTTTTCCAGGGACATCTCCTGACTTGGAAATCCTCACATTGAATCTTGTATTGGCTATTGCATTCTTCCTTTTTTCCAGGCACATCTCCGCACATGGAAATACTGCACTTTAAACAGACATAGAATTTTTCCTTAGCTATTGCATTTTTCCCTTTTTCCAGGCACTACTCCTGAGGCTGTAGAGGCACAAGATGGCGATAGTGATGTCTCCAGTTTGGATGCGGCCGAGGACATCTCTACAGATGCACACAACGAGGTAGCTCCAGGCAATCTTCCTGAAGAGGATGCAGAGAATGAGGTAGCTCCAGTCAATGTTCCTCAAGAGGATGTGGTTCTTTTAGCTCCAGGCAATGTCCCTGAAAATGATGTGGTTGTTTTAGCTCCAGGCAATGTCCCTCAAGAGGGTGTGGTTGTTTTAGCTCCAGGCAATGTTCATGAAAATGATGTGGTTGTTTTAGCTCCAGGTAATGTCTCTCAAGAGGATGTGGTTGTTTCAGCTTCAGGCAATGTTCCTGAAAATGATGTGGTTGTTTTAGCTCCAGGCAATGTCCCTCAAGAGGGTGTGGTTGTTTTAGCTCCAGGCAATGTTCATGAAAATGATGTGGTTGTTTTAGCTCCAGGCAATGTTCCTGAAAATGATGTGGTTGAGATACACCCAGGTATTGTAGATTTACAAGAGGTAAATGCCACAGGTGATAATGTCGCAGTCCCTGAGGCAACCATTTTTGATGCGGGCGAGATTGCAAGTAGGGAGCTTAGAAAGGAGGGGATCTCCCCAAGTAAAGCTCCCTGTGTTTGGCGCAAGGTTGGACTTTATGAAACCTTTTGTTCCAACATGAAAAAACAATCCAGTGTCGGTAAAAAAAAATCATTGCTTTCTTCTTTGTCCTCCCCTGAGGAAGTGAAGTCTCTTCGTGCCCAGAAGCAGCTTGCAGCAGATATTGATATTGACCGACGAACAGTTTTATCTGGTCCTCGTGCACCTACTCTTAAACATAGAAAGTATAGTGGTGTAAAGAAAAATGTCATTGACTTCCTCACTAGATGTGAGCACTCCATTACTCTTCCAGGCAAAAAAGATGTTGTGAAAGTAAACAAGAGAAAGGTACAAAAAGTACAACTAACTGAGTTCATGTACATTCTTCATAAACAGTACAACACTGAATTTCCTAATGCAAAAGTCAGCAGATCTTACTTTTATAGTATCCGCAGGTCTGCCAAGTACATCCTTCCTGTGTCATGCCGCAATTGCAATGTGTGCTTGTGTGTTAAACACCAAAACTGTGCTCTCAAACTTTATTCTGTTAGAACACTTGGACTGCCAACACTTCCTGATACATTTGTGAAGCAGTCAGAAAATGTCATCCGTGAAAAACTCCTTGCTGCCCCAGAAGTCATTAAGTACCAGCAGTGGAAGCATGTTGAGGTCACCTACGGTGATCAGCAGGTTTGCAAAAAGTTGAAACTTGTTGACGAGGAGTCCGACAGGGACAATTTCACCACACAGCTTCTTAGCGACCATACTGTTACGTCACAGCATATAGAGAAAGTGTATGCCCAACATGGGGCCGCACGCTTTGTACGGTTTGAGCTTCCACATACCAACTGTTCCATACACATGGATTTTGCAGAAAATTGGAAAATAAGTTATCCCTATGAGCCACAGCCAGCTTATTATTCTAAAGATCCTGTTACTGTTCATCCCGTAGTGATTCACTACAAGGATGACAATGTCACAAAGCTCCTCACTCTTGCTTTGGTTACTGACGACCGATGTCATGATGCCGGTGCTGTATTTGCCTTTCTTAAGGTGATAAATCAGGTTATTACCTTCTGTATCTTGGGTCCATTACCTGACCGACAGTCCCTCTTCTCAATACCGTAATAGAAAGATGTTCAGTGTCATTTGCAAGCACAAGAAACTCTTTGAGAGAGAAGCCACCTGGTGCTATTTTGAGTCCGGTCACGGCAAGGGTGCCTGCGACGGCATTGGTGCAGCAGCAAAGAGAATGGCTGACAATGAGGTCAAGAAAGACAACAACATTGAAAATGCAAACCAGTTTGCCGAGGCAGGGAATAAGCAAGAGGGGACATCTGTTCAGTACATATGCGTACTGCCAGCGACACTGAATTCTGCTCGTGAAGAACTGTCTTCTCTTACATGCGTTGCTCCTATCCCATGCACTATGCAAACACATGCTGTTGTTTGTCCAGAGGAAGGTGTTCTTTGTATTAGAGACATTTCGTGCTACAAAGCATGCTGCTTTGATGTGGAATCTGGCGTGTGGAAATTCACATGTCCTGGTTGGCAGAGGAGGGTTCCCTGTTTTTCTTCGCCAACGCCAAGTCTTCCTGATGGTGATGCATCTGACGATGTGTCTTTGGATGATGAGGATGTCTCGCATGCTGAGTCAAATGAGGCAACTGTTTCTCCTACAGTTAGCGACACCGAAATCACTTACGAAAAAGAAAGCTGGTTGGCTGTCGTTTACGACAATGAATGGTACCTAGGCCAGGTGGAACAAAGCCGTATGCTAGATGGAGTCCTACAGTATGAGGTGAACTGTATGGAACAAACAACCTCTTCTCCACCAAAGTTTAAGTGGCCAGCCAGGAAAGACCTTGAATGGTATGACGGTGAGAGTGTCCTTGTTCAGATATCTCCACCAACTTGCGAAGGAAGCACTCGCAGGAAGATTTACTTCCAGTTAACTACCAATGACTATGCAGCTATTGAAGCAGCTTTTTCTAAGTATTCAGATTAAATTACCACTCCATACAGTGAGCCATGTATTTAGAAGTTTCAGTATGTCTTTTCTCCTTGCCCCATAGCAGTGGTAGATTTACTGCTTCATCAAACTCCAATCCTTCTCATACCATGTCTATGAATGGGGTGAAAACCGTAACCTCTGGATGAGAGGAAATCTCCTAAGGACTCATCTAAGGACTGGAGGAACAAGGAGATGAGAAAAGCCAGTTTCTGCAAGCGTGAGGCAAAACGCAAGCGTGTTGAGGGCACTCAAGTTTCCATTTTTTTGTTTTAAACTATTCTTCAGAACTGTTTTTTTGTGTGTTCCCTAGCCCCTTACATATCACCCTATGTTGAAAGTATGGGGCATATACCCTTACCTCCCAAAGAGAGGAAATCATGAACTATTCTTCAGAACTTTTTTTTTGGGGCTTCCCTAGCCCACTTGAAAGGGTCTATTATCTCCTCTTTCCTATCCACTCAGATATGAACTCTTTTTCTATGTGAAATGGAGAAGTGCATGCATTTTAATTTAAATATTTCCCTCTTTTGCACACTTCAGGAAGTTTTGGGATATGGTTTTCCAAAGTGCATTGACCTCAGCTTATTTTTAATTTCGCTTGGTGTGCGCGGTCTCAGCAACCCATGCGTCGGCTCATCATAGTCGGAACACAAAAAACACTGCCATCTGTCAAAGTCACTGGCAGCCTTTAGTTCTTCCAGAAATTCGTTACTCACGAGATCCCTGACGCAGCCGTAGCAGTACGACCTCTTGCAGTGTGAGTTATTAATCACAGATGAACATTTCTCCACAGTTTGTGCACACTGAGCAGTATTTGGTCCAGCCACCCGAGCGGCAAGTACATCCAAAGAGGTGTGTATCTTCATAGCACGCCGCACACAACGAAGCATCAAACAAAGGGGCTTCCCTAGCCCACTTAAAAGGGTCTATTATCTCCTCTTAACTATCGTTTTTTCTGCTACTTAGACAAGTTGTATTCGATCACTGCATTCGCTAATTTTGTCCAGTCAAAAGATGATCATAGCTCTTTCTTGGTATTACTTTAGTTCTTCCAGAAATTTGTTGCTCACGACCTCTTGCATCGAACAAAGGATGGGGCATCCGAGCATGCTCATCATCACAGGCAATACATATTTCGCACAGCCATGCTTCACTTTTCCGAACTTTCACTAAAGTTTGCTGGTCATTATCATCTAGTTCTATACGAAGGTGACAGAACTATTCTTCAGAACTTTTTTGGGGGGCTTCCCTAGCCCACTTAAGAGGGTCTATTATCTCCTCTTAACTATCGTTTTTTCTGCTACTTAGACAAGCTCTTTTTTGGCCAGCAGTGGTAGATTGACTGCTTTATCAAATCCCAATCCTTCTCACACCATGTCTATGTGGTGTGGGAAGTAAAACATACTCTCTCTGCATAGCTCTTTCTTGGTACGCAGTGGTAGATTGACTGCCTAATCAAATCCCAATCCTTCTCACACCATGTCTATGTGGTGTGGGAATTAAAACATACTCTCTCTGCATAGCTCTTTTTTGGCTGGTCGGCAGTGGTAGATTGACTGCCTAATCAAATCCTAATCCTTCTCACACCATGTCTATGTGGTGTGGGAAGTAAAATATACTCTCTCTGCATAGCTCTTTTTTGGCCAGCAGTGGTAGATTGACTGCTTTATCAAATCCCAATCCTTCTCACACCATGTCTATGTGGTGTGGGAAGTAAAACATACTCTCTCTGCATAGCTCTTTCTTGGTACGCAGTGGTAGATTGACTGCCTAATCAAATCCCAATCCTTCTCACACCATGTCTATGTGGTGTGGGAAGTAAAACATACTCTCTCTGCATAGCTCTTTCTTGGTATGCAGTGGTAGATTGACTGCCTAATCAAATCCCAATCCTTCTCACACCATGTCTATGTGGTGTGGGAAGTAAAACATACTCTCTCTGCATAGCTCTTTCTTGGTATGCAGTGGTAGATTGACTGCCTAATCAAATCCCAATCCTTCTCACACCATGTCTATGTGGTGTGGGAAGTAAAACATACTCTCTCTGCATAGCTCTTTTTTGGCCATCCAGCAGTGGTAGATTGACTGCTTAATCAAATCCCAATCCTTCTCACACCATGTCTATGTGGTGTGGGAAGTAAAACATACTCTCTCTGCATAGCTCTTTTTTAGCCAGCAGTGGTAGATTGACTGCTTTATCAAATCCCATAACTCATAAGTAGTTTATTATAAAATAAATAGAGGCAGTGCAGGATTATTATATTTTAAGTGCAGGATCAGCAGGTATATACATAGTATTAGAAGGTACTTGAGGTGCAGTATTTACTCTCTTGAGGGGCATTGCCGCATTAGTAAAATGTAAAAATTGTATTTTTAAAGTGTCAGAATTTGAATAAGTATTAAGCAGTGAGCTTCCATGGGAAGTTTATAATGCTGTTTTAAAAGTTTGTTATACATTAACATGTCACAAAGTATTACTTCATATATTGTCAAAGTTTTTTTTAGCACAATAACGTCCGCTATTAAAAAATATCACGTCCTATATATCTATGATGTAAACCAAGAATGTCGTATTTCAATGAATATTAAGGGTGAAATTAGTTTTTTTTGCATTTAAAAGTATAGAGAAAAGGTTTGGAGACGTTTTTAAGAAATAAATATGATAAAAAAAGGTTGTTTACTCTATTATGAGTGGCATTAGAAGGAAGAGTTCACCATTTCTTTTAGTTTTTCCAGAAAAAAAAGGAAAAAACAAGTTATAAGCATATAAGGTACTCTAATATGTTCTTGAATTGAAGCTCAGGTCTGTTTTCTCCAAAACAACTAATATTTTTTTTTAAAAAGCTCCATATTTCTTAATTGTGATGAAGACAGTGGAAGTGACTCCTATATCACGTCCATTATTAAAAAAATCACGTCCAAGAGATTTATCATGTGGACACGAAATGTGGTATTCCTAGGAATATTCAGGTGAAAGTTGTTTATTTTTTCATGTGAAAGGATGGAGAAAAGGTGTGCAGAAGGTTTTCATAAGAAAATGTGAGAATATTATTTTCTTTCCTATATGCTGTTATAGATGAGAGGCAAGAGTTTCAAATTGTTGACAGTTTTTTCAGTTTTAAAGAAGCTCATTGGCATTTAAGGTAGTCTTATATGTGCTTAAATTGAAGCTAAGGTATGTATATTGAAAAAGAAACAACAACTTTCAACAAGTTTGTACCGATTTGGGATTTGTGATGAAGAAAGTGGAAGTCACTCTTCTATCACGTCCATTATAAAAAAAATCACGTCCAACAGATCTATGATGTGCACACGAAATGTGGTATTTCGAGGAATATTAAGGTTCAAGTTAATGTTTTTTACATTTAAAAGCATAGAGAAAAGGTGTGCAGACACTTTTTAGCACAATGTGTAAGAAAACCATATTCTTTGCCATGTTCTGAGTGGCATAAGAAACAATAGTTGTACATTTTTGGTAGTTTTTCTTGGAAAAAAGAAGGTCATTGGCATTTAAGGTAGTGTCATATGTGCTTAAATTGAAGCTAAGGTATGTATATTGAAAAAGAAACAACAACTTTCAACAAGTTTGTACCGATTTGGGATTTGTGATGAAGAAAGTGGAAGTCACTCTTCTATCACGTCCATTATAAAAAAAATCACGTCCAACAGATCTATGATGTGCACACGAAATGTGGTATTTCGAGGAATATTAAGGTTCAAGTTAATGTTTTTTACATTTAAAAGCATAGAGAAAAGGTGTGCAGACACTTTTTAGCACAATGTGTAAGAAAACCATATTCTTTGCCATGTTCTGAGTGGCATAAGAAACAATAGTTGTACATTTTTGGTAGTTTTTCTTGGAAAAAAGAAGGTCATTGGCATTTAAGGTAGTGTCATATGTGCTTAAATTGAAGCTAAGGTATGTATATTGAAAAAGAAACAACAACTTTCAACAAGTTTGTACAGATTTGTGATTTGTGAGGAAGAAAGTGGAAGTCACTCTTCTATCACGTCCATTATAAAAAAAATCACGTCCAAGAGATTTTTAAACCTTTTTCCTAGAAGCTATTAGGTGAAGAAATAATGCATGGTACATGTTGTAATTAGACATAAATAAGGTATATAATCTATAAAAGTATTTCTGTTATTTAAAAACGTGACACTTTTGTATTCAGATAGTGAGAGGGGAAAAAAAATCATTTTGTAATGCCTTGGAGAACACCTTCTGTATGTGCATCTTTGAGGCAGCACAGAAAAAGATTGCATAAGTAGTTCATTATTTCCACTTGTCTATGATATCAGACTATGCTTGACATACTGGGTACAAACTTGATGTCTTACAAAAAATAAAATATATTTCTCTATCATCAACTTTTGTATGAGTGTTTTTTCATATGTCGGACGTGACGGCAATAATATTTACAATTTTTGCAGCCTCACAAAAACTGACCCCCCACTAATATCCCAGTTGAATCATGTTTTCCTAAAACTTGAAAGTGTATATTTTGCACAAAAGTAAAAGAAAATTTGGTTTGGGCAAATTTTTTTTTTTACCCCTTTTTTACCAAAAGTACATTTTCTGGTGGAATGACCCATATATTTCACCAATTAACCCTTTCCCTGCAGCACCCTGTTCCCCTGCTCAGCATTACAAAACAGGCATTGTCTGCCCAAAGGACCCTGCTATGGAAGGCACCTTTTTTGGGAAATAGCAATGTCATGTGATTTGTCATGTGATTTGAGTAATTTACCTTGGTGACTGATCATATTTTGCTATACCATATCAAAGGTCAATATGGCTCTTATACCTTGTCAAAATTTCTTTCAAATCAAACAATTATCTTTTTATTTATTTAATTTTATATTTAAGTATCAATGATGCCTCTAAGATTGGTTTGGTATGTTGATTTTATGTCCAGTCAGTTTAGAATTTCTCTTCCCAGACTTTACAATGGCTTAAGAACTTTTCTTCTTTTCCCTATTCCTTAGATAGGGTGGTGTGGCTGGATGTCCAGGCTTCGGGTTGCTTATATCTGTTCAAATATCTTGGATTCTCTTAGGAATTCAAGAAGCTCTTTTCTACCAGTGCTGTGGAAGGCACTGCCAATTGATGTTGTATTCTTCAGGAAATCTTCCCGGTTCTTCTTTGTTACCTAACAGTGGAGCATCAGATGTTCAATGCTCAGATGTGTTTGGAATTTCTGGCACATGGGTGCTAATTCACCTTTCAGAAGGTGTCCATGTCAGTTTGGTGTGACCAGTCCGCAGATGGGTCAGTTTCAGCGGTTGTCTTTTCTGAAATTATGGTTGATGGATTGTACAATATTCCTCAATTTATTATCTCTGGCATTGTTCCAGATGTTCTGCCAGCATTTTTGCAAATGCTCTTTAGTCATTGGTTTCAGATCTGTATGAGGAATTGCATGGGCTCCATATTGTCTACCCAGTGCTTCCTTGGCTGCATGGTCTGCAGCTTCATTGCCTTCAATTCCGATATGGCTGGGTTGGTTGGTTTGAATTTATGTCCAGTTAACCATTGCAGGTTCTCACCAGACTTTCTCAAGGTTCCTTTACACCACAAGGGTGGTGATCGTAATCTATGTAATAAATTTAGGTAGAAACCTCACCCCTACACATTTACTGAGGTAAGTGTTCTTTTACTTCCCACACCACATAGACATGGTATGAGAAGGATTGGCCTTTGATATAGCAGTAAATCTACCACTGCTGGGGGTGAAGGAGAAAAGTGGCTGCAGTGGGACCCGAATCAACAAAGTCTGACAACCTTGATATTACAAGTCCAGTGCTCGCGGGTGGGTGCCACACTCTTCAAATGCCCATGTGTCAGCAGTGAGTGACCTATCCAAAGACAGGTCTCTCTGGTCAGTCCACCTCCTGTCAATCCTGCACAATCTTGACCTCCGCCAACCATTGGCTCAGTGGCACATAGTTTGCTGTCCTGGAGGAAACTGAAAAGTGTCAGTGAAGATGAGGTGCCATTCACTTGATCTTGTACTTGCCCACTAGTGAAACAGGATCCTGTTCTACTGATGCTTCTGAATACATCAATTTCACTATATTATGGGCATTCAATAGATATCAAATATAACAAAGTTATGCTGGTGCAAAAACAAATATTTTATGTTCTCAGATCTCATAGGGAAGAAACCCCTATGTCTAAAGAGGAAATACACCAGGATTTCTGTCTTGATGAAATAGTAGTTGGTAGACTAACAGGCAACTGTTAAAGGTGAAATCCTTTCCATGACAGATATAGGTACAACATACAGAAACATCATGGGCATTGAGGCCATAGAAAACCAGAAACCAAGTTACACCAGGAGGTGGCTGAAAGATCAAATTGCAAAAGAGCCGTCATATTTAAGATTCACATGACCAGCCAATATAAAAGAAGTAGTCAGGGTCTATTATCCAGATATAACAGAGCAAGAAATGTTGGAAAGGAATTTTGAAGACCAAAGTTGCACATTTTAGTCCCTCTCCAAATGACTACAGAAGCAGCTACAGTAACAATGACTTCTACTGGAAGACATGCTCTGCAACGTCGAATCAAAGCAATGAGGTTGGAAGAATTCCATTTTGGTCAGATTTTTTAAAATCTGATTATTTGAGTTTGTTTGTTGGTTTGATTTAACATTCAGTTAACCATTGCAGGCTCTCACCAGACGTTCTCAAGGTTCTTTTACACCACAAGGGTCAAATCTATGTAATGAATTTAGGTAGAAACCTCACCGCTACACATTTACCGGGTGAGAGTTCTTTTACTATATCTATATACAATGCCAAACGCAGAGATGGAACCAACTACAAACTAGATATGATCACAGGGATCCACAGAGGAATAGATAGGTAAGGAGGAAAATAAAGAAATATTCAATATAAAATTCTGTAGATATGTATTTCTACGCAAATGTAAGTATAAATAATTTTTGAGATACCTTCGTGATGCTGGGTACCCTGAAAAAATGATTGAGTCAAATATTTTCTCCACAATTTGTGATGTCTTGGCTGCTAGAAGAAAAGAATTGAAAAGTTTGGGTTGAGGTAATACAAATAAAAAATCTGAGGCCCTAACTGATAATGATTATTTCGAATTTCCTAGATCGCTGGTTGTAGATAAAGATTTCCAGTTTATCTAAAAAATGCGCAAATTTCTGTGGTTCAAATCACTTACCTGGTCAGATGTGCAGTCATACCTCGGATTCACCACACGCCCCGTCTAACGATACTCCTAACTGATAATGATGTTGAATTATTGTGGGAGAAGGGTTTCCTGGGTGAACAGAATGGTAGAGTACTACAAAACACTGTATATTTCCAACTTGCTAGCGGCTTTGGCTTTCATGTCGTGCACAAAAGTAAACAACTCAAGTTAGGTGATATAAATGTCCAAACTGATACTGAGAGATGAGTTTCTTAGCTTAGAAAACATGTCAGGGCCAATTAGATTGTAGTTCGGCGGGCGTTTGGTCGGCTTCACCGCCCGCATATTACGTAAGCGGCCGCTAGGCCGGAACGGTCACGGGCCGCTGCGTTTGCCTAACTGCAACGTGATATTTTATATTTCGCGGGCGTCAGACCGGAACGGTCACGATCCGCGGAGTTTTGGCGGGAAAACATGCCCGCATCCGGTCGCCGTTTTCTCTCCTTTATAAGCTGAGACTTCTGGAAATATATTTAGTTTTGAATACAGCTCTGAAACTCCACGTGTGTGTTCGTGTCATCTCTCCACCAGATTTACAGTGGCGATCTTGCCAGGATAGGACGTATCCTGAACACCAGCCGGGTAAGTGTAGTTTGTGTGTATACGGTGGTGTATAGTGCAGTATATTGTTTGTATAATTTGGTGGAGAGGGAGAGCTCGAAACACAAAGAAGATAACTTTAAAGCCTGTAAGTTATAACCCATTCTGTTACTACTTCCGCAAAATTCACTGAGCGCTCCCGTCGGCATTTGAATTAGAAAATACGGAGAATATCTTTGCAAGATTCACTGAACGGTCCCCTCGGCGGTTGAATTCAAAAATACGGGAAATATCTCCGCGAAATTCGTAGGTTTAAACCGCCCGCCTGCGTCACTATTCAGCGTGTCTGTTGACGTTCGAATTTGAAAATACGGAGAATATCTCCGCAAGATTCACTGAACGGTCCCCTCGGCAGTTGAATTCGAAAATACGGGACGTATCTCCGCGAAATTCGTAGGTTTAAACCGCCCGCCTGCGTCACTATTCAGCGTGTTGGTTGACGTTCGAATTTGAAAATACGGAGAATATCTCCGCAAGATTCACTGACCGGTCCCCTCGGCGGTTGAATTCGAAAAATACGGGAAATATCTCCGCGAAATTCGTAGGTTTAAACCGCCCGCTGCGTTATTATTGAGTGTGTCTGTTGACGTTCGAATTTGAAAATACGGAGAATATCTCCGCAAGATTCACTGAACGGCCCCCTCGGCGGTTGAATTCGAAAATACGGGAAATATCTCCGCGAAATTTGTAGGTTTAAACCGCCCGCCTGCGTTACTATTGAGCGTGTCTGTTGACGTTCGAATTTGAAAATACGGAGAATATCTCCGCAAGATTCACTGAACGGTCCCCTCGGCGGTTGAATTCGAAAATAAGCAGTATATCTCCGCAAAATTCGTAGGTTTGAACCTGCCCGTACTATTTTCACTTACATTTCTTTTCTTTTCAAATTACTGCACTGATTTCATATGGATTAGTGACGAGCACAATGGCGTTATGTTTTGCATTCTCCATTATTCTCAGTACGATTGGTTTTCTGTTGAGTGAAATGAGAAGGGTATTTTATAATATTGCAAGACGTTAGAGAAAATTGAGGGATTTCATTTCACCAGAGACACTTAACCCTGTTGAGGTTATATGCCGTCACTGTATTTTCAATTGAACTTTTAATGATCAAGCAATGGTGACCTCGTGTTGCAGGGGGTGGAGTGCAGTTAAATTAAGAAAATATCTCTGACCGCCTGCATCCGTTAATATGCCATTTTCCGAACTTGTCTGTTAACGTTCACATTTGAAAATACGGAAAAGTGTTGGCACCCAGATTGATAAACGGCGAATATCTTCACAAAATTCAGTCTTTCATTTCCGCCTACGTCCGTTGAATACTAAAACATAAAACCATGGTTGAGGTACTAAGGTCAATGCAGCAGCAGATGACGGGTCTCGAGAAGAAATTGGAGGCCCTGGTAAGGACACCAGCCCCTATGGGGCAGGTGGCTGCAACTGTGCTGCCGGGTACTCCCGACCAACATGGCCACAGGTACCAAAATCCGTACCAGGCTGGCCCGTATGCGCAGGCCGCTGCAGGCGCGCAGCCAAACGGGTACCTGCCAAACGTATACCCAATGACCCAGTACCATCCCCAAACACCTGCTCCTATGGTACTCAGCATGTATATGAGAAGGGGGGACAGTGGACAGGGCCGAGGCCATGGAAAGGGGAGAAGCAGCCGCCGCCGCAACAGCAACAAGAAAAACAACAAGGGACAGTCTGGGTCCCAAGTCCGATGCTGGAACTGCCAAAAAATCGGACACCTTGAGCGCAATTGCCGGCAAATGCCAACTCCTACGGCAGCGGCGGCCTTCCCGGTTTGGAGCCAGGGCATCCCTCCCCAGCAGGCTGCTGTAGCACCCCCAGCGTGGGGCCAGGTCGCCCCCGGCTCGATAACGAACAGCCCTGCGCTAGAATGCCCCAGAGGGGGATCGGCCCCACAGATGGATTTGTTCAACACCTATCCCATCAACCAGGGAAACTAATTGGCGCGCCGGACGGCCGGGTGACGTTTCTTTTGGAAACTGATGGACTCAGGCTGAGCACCCTGGCCGACACCGGCGCGTGCCGCTCTATGATCAGGACAGATGTCTGGAGACACCTGGTCACCAAAAAGGGCCTCCCTCCCTTTTTGACCCCTGGGGTCAAATTGAAATCACTGTCGGGCCACGACATCCCTACTAGAGGGGTGGCCCTTGTAGGACTCAAGGGGAAACACATCCCCATGTATATAGTGGATAGTATGATGCACGATGTGCTCTTAGGAATAGATGGGTTAAGAATTCTAGAAGCTAGCGTAGATTGTGTGAAAGGGTTGATTCGTGTCATGAGGGAAACATACCAGTGGGCTGGTCCTCTAGATGAGAGTGAGGACATGTGTGGGGTGCACAGTGACCTCGACAAATGGGCAGGGCTTTTCCCTAATGTGTTTTCACATGATAACCAACCCCTCGGTCGGGCCCAAGGGGTAAAGATGTTTATCACCACCGAAAATGTCCAGCCGGTCCGTCAGCGGCCGTATCGTGTCCCCCTCCAGAAAAGACGGGTGGTGGAGGGAGAGATTAACAAATTGTTGCAAAAAGGGCTGATACGCCCTAGTTCCAGCCCCTGGGCATCCCCTGTATTAATAGTACCGAAACCTGATGGGTCCGCACGCTGCGTCGTCGATTACCGCAGGCTAAACGCCATCACAGTCAAGGATGCCCATCCGATGTCCGTAGTGCAGGACATCTTCGATCAACTGCAGGGAGCCGAGGTATTTACTACCATGGACCTGAAATCGGCATATTGGCAGATAGAGGTAGACGAGGACAGCAAGGAAAAGACAGCCATGGCGACTCACATGGGTCTGTATGAGTGGAATGTGATGCCCGCTGGTTTAAAGAACAGTGGGGCGGTCTGGCAGCGACATATCAACAAGGTGCTGGGACCATTCCTGTCCAAGTTTGTGCTGGTTTACCTTGATGACATCGTGATTTATTCGCGGAACGAACACGATCACGAGGAACATGTCCGACAGGTTCTCAGGACCCTCGAGGAGAACAACCTCACCGTAAACTCTCAGAAATGCCAGTTCCGTGCTGATGAGATCAAGCTCCTTGGGTTCATTGTAGGGACCAAGGGTATCCGCCCGGATGAAGACAAGGTAGCTGCCATCAAGGAAATGGCTCCGCCCCGTGATGTGAAGGGTATCAGAAGGTTTCTGGGGATGGCTAACTACTATCGGCAGTGTATCCCCAACTTCGCAGAGTTGGCAGCCCCGTTGGCCGATTTGACCAAGAAAAATGCCCGTTTTGAGTGGAACGAGTCCACACACCGTGCATGGGAGGGTCTGAGGGACACATTGGTGTCCAGCCAAGTCATGGCATTCCCTGACCTCTCAAGGCCATTTCAGCTATACACAGATGCGTCCCATCTGTGCATAGGAGCCATTCTAACCCAACGAGATGATGAGGGTGTCGAACGCCCTATTCAGTACATATCCAAGAGGTTGAACCCTGCCCAAGAAAAATGGGCCACCATCGAAAAGGAGGCGTATGCTGTTATCTTCGCCTTAAACAAACTTCGGGTGTACCTCCAGGGGTCACAGTTCACCATTTTCACAGATTACAAACCCCTCAAGTCCCTTTTCTTGTCAGAGGTGCAGAATACCAAAATCCAGCGTTGGGCAGTCCTCATTGCTGAGTTCGGAGCCCCTATAGAGTACCGACGTGGGTGCCACAACGTCCGCGCAGACATGTTATCGCGTCTCCCGGCCAGCAAGGCCGCCCTTCCCCGCGCAGAACAATCGGCGGTTACCCGTGGGCAGACCAGAGCCGTCGGCTTAGGTCCCCCGCTGATGTGGACCGATCCACATCTAGACAAAGCATCCTTGATCCGATATCAGGTACAGCTTCCCGAGTACAACAAGGGATTGGATGATCTGGACAATTACACTGTCTACGGTAATGTCCTGTACACGGTCGAGGCCCCCCACAAGGGAACCGGCTATCCCCGGATAGTGGTCCCACCTCAAATGACCCGGGATTTGGTCAGGCGTGCGCACATAGAGGTGGGGCACCAAGGTGTCGACAAAACCTTGGCCCGGTTGAACGAGAAATACCGGTGGCCTCGGATGAGTAAGGAGATCTTCTCTGTACTCTCCGAGTGTCCAGAGTGCCTGTCACATAAACGTAAGCGGTACTACCCAGAGTCTTCCCCAATGCCAATCCCCCATTTCCCGGGGGAGATCGTAGGCATTGATATGATTGGGCCTCTTCCGATCTCGTCAAAGGGGAATCGATACTGCCTAGTGCTTATTGACCACTGTTCGGGGTGGGCAGAGGTGAAACCTCTACCTAGTAAAGGATCTGAATTGGTTTTCAGATACTTGCATGATGAATACATCCCCCGGTTCGGCCCCCCGCAGATGCTAATCTCCGATCGTGGGGCAGAGTTCAAGAACTCCCTCGTGGAAGGCTTCCTCAAGGGTTTGGGAACCAGGGTGTGCTTCACCTCTGGGTACCACCCCGCGACCAATGGGCGGACAGAAAGGTTCAATCAAACCCTGAAAACCATCATGGCGAAGATGGTTAATGCCCGGGGAAATGCATGGGAGGACGTTTTGGGGCCCACCCTTGCGGCCCACCGCAACACTGTTTCGAACGCAACTGGGTTTACCCCTTTCTTCCTGCAGTTTGGTAGGGCCCCCACCAAACCAGCAGCCAACCTGGGGAGTGCAAACCCCAAGTTCTTCCCGAATGTGCTGGAGGACAGGGTGAGAAGTCTGAGAAGGGGAACTTGATGAAACAACAGCAAGTCAACAAGGCCCGGTTGGATAGACGCCCCCGCGCTCCATTGTTTGCAATAGGAGACAAGGTGTTGCTCCACAAGCCCAATGCGGCCCCCCTCGACCCGAAGTTCGAAATCGGGTACCGAATACACCAGCTAAACGGCCCGGTAGCGGCCATATCAAAGGGGGATGGGAGAATTCAAATTGCGAACATCGACCGATTGAAAAAGGACACCTCTGTGGGAGGAGAAGCAATCCAACAGGCGCTGCCTGTGTCCCAGCGGTCTCGGTTCTTGAAACAATACCCGCCGAACCTTCACCCACCCCGTCCCAAGGATCTTAGACGTCCACTCCTCTGTGCTCAGTCTGGTCCTTACTCGCATCAGCGGGCTATGGTACCCGCAGCCCCCTCATGCAATCCCCCGTCGTATGGTGATGCGCTGGCGGCCCGAAGAGCCGCTAACCTGGAAAACATGCCCGCATCCGGTCGCCGTTTTCTCTCCTTTATAAGCTGAGACTTCTGGAAATATATTTAGTTTTGAATACAGCTCTGAAACTCCACGTGTGTGTTCGTGTCATCTCTCCACCAGATTTACAAGATGTCGACCCTCGTCCATTTCAGCCGAAGATATTTGATAACATTGATTGCCCAGAATGTTGTTTGTTTGTTTTGATGATTTTACGTCCGGTCAACCGTTGCAGGTCCCTTCCAGACTTCCTCATTGTTTGAAGTCTTCACAATCATGGATTTGCCCATTTTATAGTGCTGCCTCATTAAAGGGCTGTGCCGCAGACCATTGAAACAACACTCCACCGGTCACATTATACTGACAACAGCAAACCAGTCGCTGCAACATACCAATCGGGTTAGCAAGCTGAGGAGTATGAAGCTGCTCCCTGTAATTGGCTACAGGTCAAGCCGGCTGACAGTTTTTGCCAACCTCCTGCTGGGGTTGAAAGAGAAAAGTGGCTGCAGTGGGACTCCAATCAACAAAGTCTGACAACCCCAGGATCACAATTCCAGTGCTGTCCACCACTGAGCCAACTCCCCACCCTGGTTGCTTTAGTTACGCCTGCGTGCAAGCATATCCGGTCTGCACCATGAGGAGGCGAAGCGACTAAGAGGGTGAACAGATTGGTAATTGCCTGTCCACCCCAGCAGACCTTATACATGTGTTTGTTGGTTTGATTTAACGTCCAGTTAACCATTGCAGGTTCTCACCAGACTTTCTTAAGGTTCTTTTACACCACAAGGGTAGGATCTAGGGAAATATCCGTAACATGTCTGCAATTAACTGTAACACATCCGCAACCTTTCTGTATAGTCAATAACACATGTTACTCAACTGAAGGACTTTGAAGGGTATCCGTAAGAGAAAGGCACAGATCCCAATACATCCGCAAGTAAACCGTTTATTTCCAATTTAAACCGTAACCCTACCGGTGTGTTGCATGGGGGGGGGGGGGGGGGGGGGGGATGCAGCCACACCAACTTTCGCCTACTGATGCCTACGGATGGGAGGTTTTTGCACTTGCTACGTCCGTTCGCTCTATCCAGTAATATGTGACTGAGCCATTAGAACAAAAGGTGTACCCTTGTATCAAAATGTAATTGTTTGGAATACAATGAGGCAAACAGAATACAATAATTGCAGATGGCGAACCAATACCCGGATTA
The DNA here is from genome assembly GCA_950022655.1 of Alentia gelatinosa. Taxonomy (NCBI): domain Eukaryota; kingdom Metazoa; phylum Annelida; class Polychaeta; order Phyllodocida; family Polynoidae; genus Alentia; species Alentia gelatinosa. Next base: position 46,896,478 of record OX465585.1, on the reverse strand, counting down.
GGATCGTGGCCCAGAAAAGGAAAGTGTGGGTGAAAAGGAGAAGCGGCGTCCTTACTGGACTAAAGAAGAACTGCATGCGTTGCTGCAAGGCAGTTTAGAGGGCCACACCTCAGGCACAACACAAGGGTGTGGGTAGGGGACGAAAGTCCAAGGGTTTGATTGTTTGGGTAGTTTAATGTCAAATTTGTTCAATTGGACTTACTTTGGGTTTGACTAAATCTATGAGAAGAATGTAGGTAGAAATCTCAGCCCTACAGATTTACTGAGGTGAGAGTTCTTTTACTTCCCACACCACACAGACATGGTATGAGAAGGATTGGCCTTTGATATAGCAGTAAACCTACCACTGCTGGGGGTGAAGGAGAAAAGTGGCTGCAGTGGGACTCCAATCAACAAAGTCCAGTGCTCTTTACCACTGAGCTAACTCCCCACCCCGGTCGCTTTTGTTATGCTTGCGTGCAAGCATATCTAGTCTGCACCACGAGGAGGCAAGAAGACCAAGAGGGAAATGCACCCATAAATATGTTTAAACATTCTTTGTTTGTAGGTGAACAACCACATGAAGTTCTTGTCCCAGACAGGGAACGGTGCCCTCCCTGGAAGCCTCACCACCTCCCCTTTAGAGGAATTAGCGCTGTCCTACATTTCTGACAAGACAGTTTCTGGTTTGTTTGTTTGGTTTGATTTTACGTCCAGTTAACCATTATAGGTCCTTTCCAGACTTTCTCAAGGTTCTTTTACACCACTAGGGTGGTGATCAAATCTATGTGATGAATTCACCCCTACACATTTACCGAGGTGAGAGGTCTTTTACTTCCCACACCACATAGATATGGTATGAGAAGGATGACCTTTGTTATAGCAGTAAATCTACCACTGCTGGCGGTGAGACTCACACCCACAAAGTCTTACAACCATGGGGTTACAAGTCCAGTGCTCTAACCAATGAGCTAACTCCCCATCCCAACAGTTTCTGGTGGGTTTTATTTCAAGAAATACTAAGTATTCATGCATGTGAAATGCGCCCCTTATTATTGTCTGTTTGTTTGTGGTTTAGCATCCCAGGGGACCCTGAGGGTATATATAAGGACTATCAATGATTTAGCTTTTCACTTTCGGAGACTTATTTCAGTCAATTCTTTTCAAATATTTTATATACAATTATTTGTTTCTTTCAGAAAACGTGATGATATCTTTCTTTGGAATAGTTTCAAACAACATTTTCATGCTGTTACTGTTTTTCAAGTACTTTCTTCCATTTTCTTGTACCCTTTTACAGTTCAGCAGGATATGCTGAACAGTTATGGGTACATTGCATGCTTGGCATAATGGGGGATTTTCCCCTTTCAGGAGATATTTGTGTGTAAGTCTTGAGTGACTTATTTTCAGACAGGTTCACCTGTTCACCATGACTTAATCCCCCACAGTTTCTCTTCCCATTCACATTTGAGTGAATGATATGCAGTTTGTTTCTTATTTGCTTGTTCCAGTCAGATTGCCCTTTGTTCATTGTCAATTCTCTTATTGGAACTGTCATATCCGTGTGTGGAATTTTCGCTGTACCGGGATGCAACTTCAGAGCTTTCTTTGCTGCTCTGTCTGCCTCTTCATTTCCGTCAATTCCTATGTGGCTTGGTAGCCAGCACAGAACTATGTCCTTTTTTTTCTTCAAAATGGTAATCCTCTCTCGAACTTCTCTTACCAAAGGGTTTGTCAGAGAGTATTGGAGGATACTTTGAAGGTTTGGTTTGTTTGTTGGTTTGATTTAACGTCCAGTTAACCATTGCAGGTTCTCACCAGACTTTCTCGAGGTTCTTTTACACCACAAGGGTGGTCATCAATTTTGAATCAGAATATATGATAAATTTACTGTGGTGTGAGACACCTGCCCAGTGTAGGGCTTTCTGTGTTGCACTGGTCTCTGCAGTGAATATACTGGCCAGGTAATCCCGCAGTCAGTGTTGGAGACAAGGCTGCTAACGCGATTAGCGAGTAAGTGACCGAAATGAACACGGTTTTCAGGGAATTTCACGCAGAATTTCCCCTGGATTTAACAGAACTTGACTGTGGTTGGTTGACCTAAATCCAGGATTTTCTTGGGCTGTCAGTGTAGACAAAGGCATTTGAGATCCTGTGGTCAACGAATCCTTGCAGTTGTTATTGTTGAGTGTGTCAACAGTGTATGTGGTGCCCTCAACCAGGGGTTGAGAGGTGGCGTCCTCTGTTGGTTCTCAATGGAACTAAAGCTCTGTTTCTCCTGAACGCTGTAGGGCCTTGGTGGAGACGTTCTGTTGTAATGGAATGGTGGGTGAGCTATCTAATTTAATGTTCACCTTGCTTACTCGTTAGTTTCGACAGGATATGTCACATCAGGCGTATGGTTTAGCATCCTTTTTCTTGTGGTTAGTGTGAATATCTCTGCCCGCGTTGGGAGGATGTTCACTGTTTACTAAGCACTTGTGCTTTTGTAATTTATTCCGGGTATGTTTTCACCTCATTTCATATTTGGTATCGGTCACGGTTAGTCAGCATGGATAATTTGAACTTGTATGGTTATTATATGTGTAAATTTCATCTTGCGATTGTTTGTTTGTTTGGGTAGTTTAACGTCCAATTTGTTCAATTAGACTTTCATCTTGCGAGATGATGAAATTTACACCTATAATCCTGCAGTCAGGTTACCATATGGTGTATGGACAGCAAAGCCCACTTTCTGTACTTCTTTCGACCCATCAGTGTATATGGGAATGTACTCTCTGTAGTGGATGAGGTCCTGTGAAATTGGGTGGGAAGAGCATCTCTTTTTTAGTTGTTTTGATGTTTCCATTCATCTGAATGGTTGTGATGCTGGCTTTCTATGACACTAGGAAGCAAAAGAGCAGACTCAACTAAATTTTACCACCAACAATGAAGAGGATTATAACCTACCCTTTTCATTTGAGGAGGGAGCAGCAAGAACTATTGTTGAGTATCCTAAACAAACTATGACTTCAAAGCCTTTACCCAAAAGCATGGTCGGAGGCAACAGTAATCCTTATACCTAAACCAGGAATGGATCATAGCCTTCCATCAAGCTATAGACCCATAGCCTTGACCAGTTGCATTGCAAAGACCATGGAGAGAATGGTAAAAGATCGGCTGACCTCATATAGAATATGTGAGGAGAAAATGTCAAAAAACCCTGAATCTACTGAAGGTCCTCTGCCATACAACTTGGGGCTGATAGAGAGATCTTGATCACTCTCTACAAAGCCTACATTCAATCAAGATTAGACTATGGATCCATTGTGTATGGCTCAGCCAGCCAAAGCTATCTGGGCAGACTGAAACCAACCAAGATCAAGGCCTTAGACTTTGTCTTGGTGCATTCCTAACCTCTCCCCAAAAGTTTGGAAATAGAGGCTCTGATACCACCACTTGAGCTCTGCAGAAAGAAATGATCTCTAGTGGTTGCAATCAAGACCAAGGTAAACTCGCGGGTAGAATAGACACATATCACACATTAGAGGATATTCAAAAAGAATAACTATATGAGAACTGTTTGAGAACAAACCATGAGTAGCCTCACCATATGCTACTTCCATCAAAAGTCTCTTGGAGAAAACAAACCTCCCTCTCAATGATCTAACTCCTCCCCCATTGGAGAGTAAATCTGGGATTATTCTTGATCTAGTAATAACAAAAAAGGTGAAACTAGCACTTTCCAGTTCAAAACTGAACTGGAAAGGATAGAGAAGGCGCCCCTTATTAGGTTCAAATGCTGAAGTACATATCAGGTTTGTTACAATAGCACTATAATTAGTTGGTGCACATCCATGTATTTTGTTTGATTGTTTGGGTAGTTTAAGGTCCAAATTGTTCGATTAGACTTACTTTGGATTTGAATCTATGAGATGAATGTAGGTAGAAATCGCACCCCTACACATTTACCAAGGTGAGAATTCTTTTACTTCCCACACCACATAGACATGGTAGAAGGATTGGCATTTGATATAGCAGTAAATCTACCACTGCTGGGGGTGAGAGAGAAAAGTGGCTGCAGTGGGACTGCTATCAACAAAGTCTGACAACCTTGAGATTACAAGTCCAGTGCTCTTTACCACTGAGCTAACTCCTCACTCCAGTCGCTTTTGTTATGCTTGCGTGCAAGCATATCCGATCTGCACCCTGAGGAGGCAAGGCGACCAAGAGGGTGAACAGATTGGTATTGCTGTATCAAGCAGGGATGTCAGTTCGGGCGGAGAAAAAAGTGGAATCATTTTTCTTGTGTAATTTCCTGCCTCAGAAAGACCGGGAAAATTTGGATAATATGTCCTTGTCGGCCATGGCTTGAGCTAAGGGTCTGTGGGGAGGTTCTAATCACTGTATTATTGGCGTAAATGAGGCTAAACCATTATAATCTTTGCTTGACACAAGGAAAGAAATTACATCTTTACTGAATACGAAAAAGTGGATTTCCACGGAAAAATGGAAAACTGACATCTCTGATCAAGGAAGTTTTCTGACATTGCTTATACACTGATACATTCTTGATGCAAAGACTGGACTTTATCGGAATGGTTAACAATTTAACAGTGGATGGTAAAACGGGTGAAAATCTGGAA